>CAWUFW010002759.1:1200000-1800000 GCA_963921515.1 Calotriton arnoldi
TGACTAGAATCAATTTCTTTGTTCGCCTACAGAGCTGATCAAGGACAGAAAATGCCTACATTTCCTTCACAGATGGACTGGAAAAAATGGTGGGTTGCTTCCCAAACACTAAATTGCCACTCATGTTAGGGTGGCCCATGTCTCCCCGGAATGCAAATGAATCTGGGGATGCGCAAGCTTCCCACGCACAGCAATCAGATGGGTATAACCCTCAGGCCTTTTTATGATTGGCTGATGGCACCCCATTCGCCAATTGCCCTATCCCTGCTCACCCACCCCATCACAGACAATTCCGTGACTGATGACATGGGTGGGTTGGTAATCTCAAGGGGGTTTGTGGTTTGCTCGAGAATACCACTTGCCTTCCTATTTATTTTCCATTTGTGGTAGGTGATCAGTTTGCAGTTTCACACGGAGATTCACTTCCATTTACTGCAGAAGGAAAATAAAATTCACCCAGCACTACACTAATCCTTAGAGACACAGGTGCTGCTAGACACAGATACTGCAGCCTTGCAAACAGTCTCTGGTCTGTAGGAATACCTTACTTCTAAGCAGAAGCGCTACAAGCTCACAGTGCTACAAGGCCATAGCACAGCAGAAGGCAATATTCAGATACAAATAACCATAAGTTACAACATAAGACTGAGATTGTGCCACTACAGCTTACAGATACAACATAACACAGATACAACATGCTAATGAGATTGTGTCACTATGGCCATAACACTGAGATTGTGTCACTGTGGCTTGCAGATACAGCATAACAATGAGATTGTGTCACTGAGGCTCACAGATACAATGTAACATTGAGACTGTGTCACTGCGGCTCACAGATACAACGTAACACTGAGATTGTGTCACTGCGTCTCACAGATACAACATAACACTGAGACTGTGTCACTGCGGCTCACAGATACAACATAACCCTGAGATTGTGTCACTACGGCTCACATCTCTTCAAAAGCCCCCCTGGCCAACACCTTCACCTACCTTCTAAAAGTATGGACCACTGGGATATTCTTCCACTCTGAGCTCTAGTTCGCTCCCCAAGTCAACACAATGGTTAAAGGCATAAACGTGCAGCCCACCCTTGTGTGTGACATCCTCCCACTGCTCCACATTGACCACCCGATGCAGCACACTAGAGCCCAGGCCATGACGTGCCTTGACTATGTATTTGTACGGCAGCTGTGCTCCGGCCTTGTAGCCCTGTGTGCATTTTGGCTGGAGCGCTTAAGCTCGGAGGTGATGTGAGTTGCAGACCAGAGTACTATTCTCAGGATGCAGTGTCTGTCTAGCAGCGCCTGTGTTTCTAAGGATTGGTGTAGGGCTGGGTGAGTTGTATTTCCATTCTGCAGTAAACGGAAGTGAATCTCCACACAAAAGTGATAACTGATCTGCTACCGCCTACCACAAACGAAGAATCAGAAACAGGAAGTATCCTGACGCAGAGTATGACCCCTTAGACATTTCCAGGCGGGCACTCTCGACAGTCACAGAACAGCCTTCATGAAATAGTCACACACCACAAACAGATCGTGTAGCATAAAAGGCCACTTTATTAGGACAGGTTTGTAGTTGGCTATATTAAATCAATTACAGAAGCAACATAGTCTCAACCTCACTAACACATAAAATTCCTGACTGATCACCCTCCCTTAAACAAAACCCCAAGGTGTACAAAATCATTCCCCAAACCCATCTCCATACCCTGAACCTCATTCTTTCTTCCTTCATTCACCGTCCCCTTTGCATTCCCCAATCTCTCTCGCTCTCACCCTATCAAGCATCCCCAAACAAATGAAGCATCCTGGTCCTGCTCCAAAGGCCCAAACTTCGGCTTCCAGTGCCCTATGCTCCCCCTCCAGGGCTGGATACGCCCGCACCGTGACTTGACTCTCCATCTCCTCAAACTTTCGCCTATACCAACTGAAACTACGAAAAACCTGTCCTATCGTGCATAACTGTTTACATCACTCCCCCTCTCCTCGCGTGTAGGGTGGGTGTGTGGCTCAAGAAAGAAGAGAGACCCTTTCATCGGGTCCGAGGGCACCTCCTACACAGAAGCGAACCCGGGTGGCTCAAGAAAGAAGAGAGACCCTTTCATCGGGGCCGAGGGCACCTCCTACACAGAAGCGAACCCCGCAGACTGCCTGAAACTGCGAACTCCGGCTGCGCCCCCTTCTCACGGTACGATCTGGTCTGCCCTGCTGCAATGGCACAACGAAGCAATGGGGGCAGTGAGTGAGATACTCCAGCGGAGGAGCTCACCTGGATGTCCACCATTGGATGGAGGAGTGGGCGCCCTGCTGATCCATGAAAACATGTGTACTGAGCAACAAAACACAACAAGCGCAGCCGAAGCGGACCGCGCTGAAAATGAAAAGAAAAGAGTGCTTACAAACTTATAAATGAGACCGTGTAACTCCGCCAGTAAACGATCCAGTCCGGGTGGGCGGGGCCAAAAGGAGACAGGGCGGTAACAAGGAGGGACTAAGAAGCCTCCTTTACAATGAAAAGCCACCGTTTAACATGAACTATGACGCAAGCCAATAGGAATGATGGGCGGGGCTTCAACTCCCCTTCTGAAAGTGTCTCGACTACAATAAGCCTCGCAGAGCGAGGAGCGCATGCGCGCTCCAGCACTAGGTCTGCGAGACCTAAAAACTATCCCTGTCAGCCTCATGGCGATAAAGTCATGAAGAGGTTGAACTTGTGACCTCACTGTCAAATACCTTGTCCTTTTGCACCGCCCCCTCCATTGTCCCCAAACCTATCCCCTGCCTTGCCTCTGTGGTCCGTTCCATTATCAAGAAGCCACCCAGGGGGAGAATGGCTTCGCCTGTCGCAATTGCAGGGTGGGTGAGCAGGGACAGGGCTATTGGTGAATGAGGTGCCATCAGCCAATCATAACAAGCCTACGGGTTTAGACCCTTCCGAATGTGTGAATGGGGAAGCGTATCAAAATAGCAATGGACATTCTGCGCCCTCCAGCACCCTAGCACAAGCGGTTATTCATTGTTCGGGGATGGAACCCACCCTTTTTTCTAGTCCACAAGTGAAGCAAATGTAGGCATGTTTTACTGTCGATCACCACCACTGCAGGCGACCAAAAAAAAAAAAAAGAATTCTGCCTATTTCACATTCTAACAGAAATTGCTATCCACCCCTTCATGTATGTCACTCAGTGTCCGTGTCACAGTCCATGCCGCTCAGTGTCCGTGTCTCCCCCATGTCAGGGTGTTCATACATTCCCTTGAGTCTCGTGGCCTCTCCCTTTCCCGGTCCCTGTGGCTTGTCTGTGTCTGCCTCCTCTACTCCCCCATCACTAGGTTCGTGTTTTCACTTGCCCGTGTCTCAATGCTCGTGTCGAGGTCTTCACTAGCCGTGTCTCTTGAGGTACGTTTTGTGCAGGCGCCCCTGAGGTTGGGAGCAGTGGGGGCGTCACGTCAATGTAGTGAGGAGACCGTCAATACTCGGAGACGCACACACCCAGTGACACACACCAATGCAGTCACTACCGCCAACATACAAACGTACACATTATAACACTATACACACTCTCACGCACATTTTACAAAAATAAAAAATTATAGACGGCCACTAACGCATCACACTATTTCAAAGAATCGGGATCACAATACACATGCACTGGCAGTTTGGCACACAGGTCCTTCATGAGAGACGCACTTTTATAAGGAACTTGAATGCACAAGGCCACACAATAACGATAGGTACAAAACACACACAGGCACGCGATGACGTCAAACACAGAGCACCCCTAATAAACTCAGTAACAAAGAACGAAAAGCATACACTTGGAAATATGTACACACACACTACCCACTAGGTTACTGAATACTACACACAATACAACACAAAGTGAAATATTAAAATTGCACATTATTGGACAGAATATCACACACAGATACACAAATAGTACCAAACACACACACAGACATATACTTTATCACTCACACGCGTACCCAATACCCACCCTACTGCGCAAAGACGCTTTCTTCATTACACACACACACGCACAAAAAAATGTATGATCTTTATCTCTCACACACAAAGCCAGTCACACACGGCAATACACGCGATTCCGAATACAAGTGTGAGGATACGCTTTAAACAGAAAAACGTGCCAGTGTTTACAGACACCATCACATTGCTTACAGAGCCACACACCTCCGTGATCACATTTATTCTTCAGGCAGCACACTCTTCGTATGCGCGTCCTCGCACGTGGTCTCACTGACACGATATCAATTAGCGGTCGTTAATTGGTGATAATGCTGCAGCGGGCGCGCGCTGGGCCGCTGTCGTAGGCCGCTGCGTGCCCGCAGTGCGCCCCGGGCGCGGCTTCCCTTTCTGGAAGGCTCGGTGCGCCGGTTCTGCTGGACGGCCCCGGGGCCCAGGGCTGTCAGGCCAGGCCGCTCCGCATGCTTATCACGCGCCTTCGATTGAGCCGGCAGAAAAGCAATCTAAAGAGCCTCGGGGCACCGGCCGCCTCCCCTGGCACCGGCATGCCAAGCACCGGCGCGTGATGAATGAGCGCGCGCCTGCCACCGGCCGCTCGATAGCGGGCAGGGGAGGCGCAGAGCGCAGGTCACACAGTGGCTTCAGCCGGCTCCCACCACCCCTCAACCACCACAGGAGCAGCGACCGCCTCTCACTTACCACAGTGGTAGCTACCGGCCTCTCAACAATCACAGGGCCAGCCTCTGAGCTCTAAACCATCTAGGCTAACTCTAGTCCCTCAACCAGGTTAGGGCCACCATAGAACAAGACTCTGGCTTCTTGACCCCTGTCCCATAGGGCGAGTCACCAGTCTCAAGTCTAAGGCTTCTCAACTTCGCCCTATCTTAGATCTGAGAACCCTCAGCCTCTTCCTCAAAAAGGAGAAGTTGAAGATGCTCACATTGGCTCAGGTCTGCCACTGGACCATCACTTGACTTCGTAGCTATCACGGTGCCAGTAAATGTTCAGTTAACCATCATTGAGTCAGACACTCGTGTGCCAGCCACCGCAGTGTCAGCCATCGGCCTCTTAGCCATCACAGTGCCAGCAACCATCCTCTGGATAATCATGGCTACCACTAGCCACACTACCGCACCACAGGACGAACCATTGGCTTCATGACTACCATATTGCAAACCACCAGCCCTTGAGCCGTACCCATTACCAATAGCCTCTCAAAACCTCAGGAGCCCCATAATGCCAGCCACAGATGCCACTAGCCTCTTAAAGACCACAGGGCTAGCCACCAATCTCTCAACCACCATCGGCCAAATCGCCAGCCTCTAAACCACCAGATGGCCAAAAGCCAGACCTTCGAACAGTAACTGGCAAATCGTCAGTCTACCACCACAACAAGATCACCCAGTGAGCAGTCCTAGCTAGCACCAATCTCTCCTCTCATCTACCACAGGACCCACAGCGGTAGCCTCCAATTGCTCAGCCACCGAAAGTCAGCCACAGGCCTCTGTCCCATCCCAGCTACGAGAAGCCTTCTAACTACCACAGAGCCGGCCACCAGCTTTTTAACCACCCCAGGACTAGCCAGAGGCTTCTTAAATACCCAAGGCCCAAACACTAGTCCCTTAAACACTGTCCCATAGGGTGACCAACTGGCATGGGTGCAAATTCAAGACGGTGAGTGTAAAAATTCAGGACAGAGGGTTAAAATTCAGGACAAAATTCAGGACCGAAGGTCAAAATTCAGGACAAAACTTCGGGACAAAAGGTAAGTTTTACAGACATATCAGAGGAAGTGGCACGATAGTATAAAAGTAAGTAAATAGACAACCACTTAAGTACAAGTCAAAATAAGTTTTATATTAGGTTGAGACAATCGTTCACTTAACAGTTTTTTGGTATGCGTGCAGCTTTGAGCAACTGTGCAGGTCTCTTTGTGGTATTTCATATGATAATAATCTATTTATATGGTTAGTGCACTGGGTTGTCCAGTCTGATATTTTGTTTGCAACTCATGGTCCTGAGCAGGCATGTTTGGTGAGAGAAGTGGTCAGGAAGATCTGCTTTGATAGACTTTGTTACTAGCATCTCGTATCTGAGTGCCATTGTGAGATGTAAAGCAGCACACATAGGTGAACTAAAGGGAGGATTGCTGGGATGAACCCACTATAGGGAATGCATTATGGGTGTTTCAGCAAGTGGAACTTCAAATATGGAATCTGACTTTGCTTATGGGGGCTTTGCAGAGAGTTGCACAAGCTGACGGAAGTCACAAAGGTGCTTTTCCCTGCATCTTTCTTAAAGAATGTACTGTTGATACACTATTACATAGTTTATTTTTGACGCCTTGCCTATTGCTACAAACACAATATACATCTCAAGCACAGCTCATGGCACTATGAGGCTCTCCCTAAAACCTTACACCGAAAACAAAACATGCAAAAATTTACAATTACTAGTGTAACATTCAAGTAGCAGTTGAGTGTCACTCAAAATGTCATATGCATGATGTATAGATCCCACACATAAGCACACAGCAAATACAGAATAGTAGCACATAGGCAAGGGAGTAGCCAAAAAATGTAAATACCTCCCACTTTGACCTAAAGCTCTTATGGCACCAAGAAAGCAAAGTAAGCCATCACAACCCTCCCCAGAAGAGCTCTCTTGTCCAAGGATCTAGCCATTAATACTTCCATCAAACCCCTGATATCCACCATTTAAAATTTACATTCTGTCATCTATTAATTCTTTCATCAATCATTCAGTCTTTCACCATTCATTCTGTCCTTCCATCTTTGTGCCCATCCATATCCAAACCTATTCAACCATTTGCAAACCTATCCATCATCTATCCTTCCATCCATCATTTCACTCATCCATCCCTCCCTCCACCCTTTCACTCATCCATCCAACCATTTACCATTTCACCTAAGCCATCCTTTCACTCATCCATCCACTCTTCCACCCATCCATCCATTCACTCATCCATCCAACCATTTACCCTTTACCCATCCAGCCATCCTTTCACTTACTCATCCATCCACACAGTAACTCATCCGTCCACCCATTTACCCTTTCACTCATCCATCCACCCTTTCTTCCAGCTCTCCACCCTCCCTTTCAGTCATGTATGCATTCTTTCACTCATCCATCTTTACATTCTTCTTTTCACTCATCCATGCACCCATTCGCCCATCCATTCTGTCAATCATTCATCCATGCTTTCACACATCCATCCATCCTCCCTTTCTCTCTCCATTCCCCTTTCACTTAGCCACCCATCCTTCAATCCACCATGCACCCATCCACCCACCCATCCAGTTGCAGACAGAAGAGGCCCATCAAGAACTTCACCCTCGCTGTTGTTCCTAAAGCAAGGGATGGGGTGGGTGGGGGAGGGTTCAGTATGCCCCTCACATAGGCAATCTGAAAACTTGGAAGTCGTGAGTCATGCATGATGCACAGTGCCAGGACGTGAGGTGACTGTGACATGGTGTTGTTTCCAGGGCTTTAAGTGGGATGAAAAAACTGGGGGTCTCTCCAAGGGGCGTGTCTGATGTAATTAAGGGTGTGGCTTGAAACACCTCAGCTAAAAATATGTGCTGAGCATAATGTGCCGCCCGACTGGTATTTTGCTGTTTCTATCACTGCATCCAGTAACATTAGACCTACAACAAGCCAGGACTATTGGCTTTGTCAATGGATGTTAGTTGCATAAAATAAATAAAAAAGCAGTAACTATGACTTCGTTTTATATAATAATAAAAATGCTTCAGCTCTGAAATGATGAGACTGTGTAAGAACTATAACCTCTTCTTTTTAACTTGTACATTTGTTTTGGACATTTCTTCCCTCTAACTCTAACAGAATGCCCTGCCCTAGACCGTGGCAGGACAGCGGCGGCTTCCCCATTATGGCGGAGGAGCATCGCTCGCCTGCTGCCTGCGCAGCAGACCCACACATTCATAAAGTGGTAAAAAATACCATTTTATCATGTGTGGCAGGATTGTGCTGCTACAGCGCAAGGGCAGGCTTATTTCGTCAGCCCCCTGCCAGTGCGCATGAAAGATTGGCCGGCTGTCTACAGCTGACCAATCTGACCTGCGCACTTCAAAGCCTGTAATCCCAGGCTGAGAAACAGCTGAGGGATTGAAGCCGCAGGCGCCCAGCCTCAAAATGAGCGCTGGGTTAGCCTGCTCCAACCAATCGGTTGGATTCAGTGGCACAAGGGAGGAAGTTCTCCCTTTCCGCCGAAGTCCGAGAGCACCAGAAGCGGGAGTCGCCGACTGGACCCTGTGGCCAGCAACATACTTCTGGTGAGTTTTTCGGGCATTGCGCTCCACCAGAGTTTATACTGTAATGCACTGTAAGACAATAAGAAATGTACATTTGTCAGGTTTCAAGCTCTGTGAAATGTGCATAATTGGTGCGCGTGTGAATTTGGACGACCCCCGTACATCATTCACTGAAAAAAAACATAAACAACATAAAGTGCACTTGTAAAGCGCACATTCATTCCGAAAGGTTAGTTGGTGCTGTATACCCGATATGTATTGTTAGACTGCTTACACAAATTAATTATCATAATTTTATCGATCTAGTGAAGATGGAAGGCTGATACAGCAACATGAGATTAGGGCACCTAACACTTTTACACGCATACTGAAAAACGATTGCATCCTGTTATGTTGAATAAACCGAAGTGCACAAACATGCGTAACACTTCAGACACAAATCAAACACATTCGGGGTGTCTGTGGATTCTTGTGCAAGAGCTAGGAATCCCAAAAGTTACAGTGGAGTGGGGCATGCTTCCTCACGTTTCCAGGAATGAAGAGGGTGGTTCTTGCCTTTATTGCACAGCCAGTTGCGGAGTGTTCGCCTCTCTGATTTGAGCGAGCAGGCTGGAGGGAAGGGACAGCCTGCAGCCCTCCAACACTAGCGTGCCTCTTTGTGAACTCGACTCGCCGATAAACAGCCCTTCAGGAGTCTTCGCTGCTCAACTTTTTTTGATTTTAAACAATACTGTGTGATAAACCAGCCTTAAAAGGATTGAACTTTTATTTGAAACACATTACACTCTCTGTTAATTTTCAAATGTTGCACATCGTGTTAGCTTTCAACATGTGCCAGAAGAAGAGAGAGAAGGCCTCCGGACCCTGTGGCCAGCTACAGGATGTGGTTCGTCGGCTAGACTGCCGACTTTGGTGCTGGAAACCAGGGTTCAAGCCTCGGGGTCGCGTCCACATCCTGTGATTCTGGGCAATTCACTTAATCTCCCCGTTCCTGAATGTGTAATGTAAATACGGTGCTCATGTAAAGCGCTCCAATACCTTCGGGTCGAGTTTGCGCTATATAAATATGCAACAAAAAAACCTTACTTCTGGTGAGATTTTTGGGCATAGCGACTCACCAGCTGTTAATGTTGCCGGCCGCTACTGTGCAGGAGGAGGTCCCCACATGCTGAAACAGCTCAAACTGGCCCATTGTCATTCTGTATTTTATTTATTTATTTATTTTATTTATTTATTTTATTTTAGAGGTTTTATATAGCGCTGGCTGGACCCAGAGGTATCAGAGCGCTTTACATGATAGAGCTAGTTACGGTAAGAGGCAAATTACAGCATAAATGAATAACAAAAACATCAGAGCGCTTTACAAGACTGAGATTCATATGGTAAAACAAAATTAAAAACATTTACAACATTTACAACATCATTATAGGATAACAGCAGGTAAGACAGAGAATAACAAAAGGCTTGAGGTTATACATATCATGTAAAACAGATACTCAGAGAAAAGAGTTGAAATACCTATAAGATATGGAAGAGCGAGTTTAAGGCGTAGATAGAGACCCCCAATATTTATTGAGGAGGTGAATTTTGAGATCTTTTTTAAAGCTGGTGTAGGAAGGGTTGCATCGTAGGTCTTTGGGGAGGGCATTCCAGATGTAGGGGGCATTTCCGGAGAAGGAGCGGAATTTAGTGGATTTCTTTTTTAGCAGGGGTGGGACAAGGAGGAGAGCGTTAGTCCTTCTTAGGGGCCGTGTGCTGCCCGCTTTGCAGAGTTTATTGGCGAGGTAAGGTGGTGCATTTTGATGGAGGACTTTGTGTGTGATGCATGCGTTTTTGTAGGTGGATCTGCCTTCGATGGGGAGCCATTTTAGAGTTTTGAGAGCTGGGGAAATGTGGTCGAACCGTTTGCAGTCCGTGATGAGCCTGGCTGCAAGGTTGAGTACAGATTTGAGTGGAGCTAGGTGGACCTTGGGGATTCCGGTGAGGATGGCATTGCCGTAATTGATTCGTGAAAGGACCAGGGATTGAACCACTAATTTAAAAGGGTTTGATTTTCTTGAGATGACGGAGAGTGAAGAGGGCTCCTTTAGCCGAGTTTTTGATGTGGACATTGAAGTTTAGAGTGTTATCGATGGAGATACCAAGAGATTTTACTGAGTTGGACAAGGAGAGAGAGCAGTTGAGGGCATTGAGGTCGGAGATCCAAGTTTGAATGGGGAGAGGGTTGTTTTGGGGGAGAAGAGGATGATTTCAGTTTTTTGGGGTTGAGTTTGAGATGATTAAGGTGGAACCAGGATTGGATTTTAGTGAGGGTGTTATTAAGGTGTATGATGTCAGCGTGGGTTTTAATCTTGTAATAGAGTTGGGTGTCATCGGCATAAAGATGGTAGTTGATACCAGCCTGATTTAGAATGAGGGTGAGGGGTTCCATAAAGAGGTTAAAGAGTGAGGGTGAGAGAATAGATCCCTGGGGGACTCCTAGGTTGACCGGAGTGGGTTTAGATAGACAGTCTTGAATTTTAATTTGTTGGGTTCGATGTTGAAGATAGGAGACAAACCATTTGTGGGTAGTATCATTGAGGCCGAAGCGATCTTTGAGCACATTAAGTAGGGCAGAGTGGTTAACAGTGTCAAAAGCTGCGGAGAGATCAAGGAGGATAAGAAGACATGTCTCACCATTATCAAGGGAGTGGTGGATGTCATCAACAATGTTTAGTATGGCAGTTTCAGTGCTGCAGCCTTTTCTGAAGCTTGATTGTAAGGGGTCCAGAAGGTTGAATTTTTCGATGTGTTTGTCAAATTGGAGCAAGACACATTTTTCAAGGGCTTTAGAAAGAAGGGGGAGGTTAGTGATGGGGCGGAGGTTGTTTAAGTCATTAGGATCAGCATTAGCGTTTTTGATAATGGGGGAGATTTGACCACCAAGTTGGAGGGAGCTAGGGACAATTCCCGTAGCAAGGGAGGTGTTGATGATTGTGGTCCAGGATGGGACGATGATGTGCTTTAGGTCTTGGACAAGGTTAGAAGGGAGGGGGTCTTTGGTATGGGAGGATGGTTTTAGTTTAGTAATAATGCTGTGGACTTCGTGCTCAGTTACAGGGAGGAAATTATGCCAGGAGGCATTGTTTTTTGGCCGTGAGTTTGGGAGGTTGGGTACGAGAGGAGTAGGGGTGGTAAGGTGTGGGGGGTAGTTTAGGGAGGGAATAGGAGAAGGAATGTGTGGGGAGGGGTGAGGTGAGGTAGGGGGTGAGTATGAGGGGGGACCTAGGGGTGTCAGGAGTGTGGAGTGTGAATTAGAGGTGATGTCAGGAGAAAGTAGGGGGTTGGTTGGGATCTGCGTTGAGAGGAAGGATTGATCAATTTTGGCGATTTTTTCTGAGAATAAGTGGGCAATTTCTTCACATCTAGCGGTTGAGGCCGTCGGGTTAAGCGGAGCTGAGGAGGTTTGGTGCCGGATAATGTTGAACAGTTCTCTAGGTCTGTTTTTGGCCCGATCGAGTTGTGTACGGAAGAAGGATGCCTTTTCGTTAAAAATGTGTTTTTTGTATGTAGATCTAGCTGATCTGAGGAGTGTCAGGTTTGAGTGGGAGGGATGCTGTCTCCAGGTTCTTTCCATTAGTCTTAATGAGCGTCTTTCATTGTTAAGTTCGAGGTTAAACCAAGATTTGGAGGGATGTTTCTTAGAGTTTTAAGTTTAGGAGGGGCCAATTGATCAAGGACATCAGTGGCAGCTTTATTAAAGTGATCAGTAAGCTCATTTGCGTTTTGTGAGAGAGGAGTGAGGAGCAGTTGAGCTTGGAGTTTGGACTCAAGTTCGCCAGGAGGGATACGTTTTAGATTTCTGGTCCATTTCATAGGTTTAATTTGTTTCGAGGTGAGGGGAGGCGGCGTGATGGAAATGGTGAACAGTATGAGGTGGTGGTCGGACCAGTCAATGGGGATGATGTTGGTCACGAAGGCTAAGTCATTATTGGTAATGATGGCATCCAGGATGGCTCCTTTGGTGTGGGTGGGGGACTGACAAAGTTGTTTGAGGTCATTGATCTCGAGAAGGTTGGTGAAGAGGGTGGTAGTGGGATCATTGGGGTCATTCAAGTGGAGGTTGAGGTCTCCAAGGAAGAGATTCTTTGAGTTGGATAATGAGGATTGTGTAATCAAGTCAGAAAGTTCATCAATGAAGGGGTGTGGATCACCAGGAGGGTGGTAGATAGTATGTAAACGAATAGAGTGGGCGCCTAGAATTTTAAGTTCAGCTTCAAGGTATTCGAAGGTGGAGTGGCCAGAGTTGTTAACAGGGGAGAGAGCTGAAGTTCGTTTTTGAAGATTATGGCCAGGCCACCTCCTATTCTGTCAGGTCTGTCTATTCTGAGGATAGAGTATCCAGGGGGGGGGGAGTAGATGAAGCATGCTCGTTGAGTGTTCATTGAGCCAAGTTTCCGTGAGGAACGCAATGTCAATGGATTCACTAAGGATAGATTCAGAGATTTCAGTGGCGTGTCGGACGGCGGATCGGCAGTTAACAAGCATGCATGCGAGTGGATTGGGATTATTTTGGGAGGGAGGGCAGGAGTGGATGGAGGTGAGTTGAGGAGGGGGTCGGGGGGAGGCGGGAACGGAGGGAATTCTGTTGGTCCCTAGAATGACAGGGATGTATGAGTAGGGGGAGGTGGGTTGTTGACTGAAGTACTAGGATGGTAGGAATTGCATAGGTCGGAGAGGTCGGATGGGGAGAGGTGGTTCGAGGTGCGGCGAGGCCTGGACATACGGTTGTGGAGGGGGGAAGTATTCCAATGATGACGATTGTAGTTGGCGGGGATTTTACGGTTGGGGTGGGGGGCATTTGCACGCGAGAGTCGGGTTCCTGAGCTGAGGGATTTAACATCTTCTCTAAGTCAGGAGAGTTCATTCGTCAATAAAGAGAGATTGCGTTCGATGTTGTGTATGGTCAGGGTTATAGGGGAGAGGGGGATCTCTAAAGGGGAGGATGAGGGTGAGAGGGAATGGATAGTGTTTGTTGTAGACAGGGGGCAATTGTGTGTAAGGTGTGTGAGGTCAAAGGTGTTGGAATGAGTAGAGTTAAGGCTATTAGGCGTGGGTGGTGGCATGATGGAGGACAAGAGATTTGAGAACTCTGGGGATGTGGATAGCGATAATATGAGGGCATAAAGAGTGTGAAGTAGGACTGCGTCAGGGATTAACGGTGGAGAGAAATTCGGTGGTTGTGAAGGAGGGTTAGGAGAGGGTGAAGGTGGGGCCGGAGGTGGTATGATAGGAGAGCCAGGGTGGAGGGGTAGGGATTCAGGCTGTGGCGTCCAGGAGGGAGGGAAGGGGTTAGTTATTTTAGAAGAGGTTGAGGGGGACAGTTCGTTGGAGAATGTAAGTGGTAGGGAGAGGGGGTGTGCAGTGGGGATGTCAGGAAGAGGGGGGATCATTGGAGGGAGAGAAAGTTTAGGTGACGGTGGTTGGGAGATGGCATTGGCTGTAGGGATGACAGGGGAGGGGGAGTGGGGAATAGGTGTTTGGAGTATGGTGTTGGTAGGAGGGAAGACAGGGGAGGGGGAGAGAGGGATAGGGGGAAAGGGAGAGAGCGGGGGGTGTTGAGCGATTGGGTATTCGGAGGATTAGGGTTAATTTTGTCTAGGTGGAGAGACAAGGAGTTGAAGTGGTGCTCAAAGATGGTGAGGTGTGATCCGGCGGCTTGTATGAGGCTGTTACCCGTTTTAAAGATGGAGATGTCGATTTCACGTGGAAAGATTGGGGAGGGAGTAGTGGATAATTTAAATCCATAGGGAATTTTGATTGAGTGAGTGACTGGGAGCTGACGTAGGAAACTGCTTTTCCATTTGGAGGGGCGTTTGGAATAGAAGATGTAGTTGGTTTTTATGGGGGAAGAGAGGCTGAGGTAGTTATCAACAATAAGTGTTTCAGGGTTACGAATGAGTAGTTTATGTTTGAAGTTTTTCTTAGCGTTTTTAGATAGATTGGGGGGGTAAAGGATGGTCCAGGAGTTAGGGCCATATCTGGAGAGAGTGTAGTCATGGGGGATGTGTGGGTGATTAAAGGGGGGCATGTTGGGACGGGGCTGAGAAGTGGAGAGTTAGAGGAAGGTCGTGAGGGCAATTAGGGGTACGGAAAGAGGATGAATCGGGGGGGAGTGGGAGGGAAACCGAAACGGTGATCTACAGCCCGTGCGTTTCTGCCAAGTGTTCCTAATCGGCTGCAATTTTGAGCACCAACATGAAAATAAGAGAGTAAAAAGTGGTAATATGGCCTCCACAGGAGTGCAAGATAAAATTGTCTAGACGGTCTGGGAAGGAACAATTACACTTGTAGATCGAGAAAAGGAAAGAACAGTGCTAAGTCATTGCCATATAAGTCTGGTGGGGCCTGAGAATGTAAAGGGCTTCCTGAGGCGGACCTTTTAGTTGTCCATGAAGACCCTAAGGATGTATATCAGGATGTAGGCACTTACCCTGTTTGCAGTGGGGAGTGGAAGTCCAGCGGGCCTGGGGAGAGCGAGAACTGGGTAAGCAGGTAGGTAGGGATCAGGCCAGTCCGGTAGTCCAATAGGTCAGGAAATCTTGATCGGGAGACGGCAGCAGGCACGGTGGTGGCAGAGCTGATAGGTTGTGCGACGACTTCCCACTCGATGGAGGCTGTCTTGTGGAGGGGTGTCGAGGGGCTCAGGAGAAATCAGAGCCCTCCGGCACAATTGAAAGGTGACCTCAGTAGGACGGGTCGTTCTCAGCAGGGCACAGTGGCGGTCATGAGTTCAGTGATGTGCTGAGGGCTACATTGAGGCCAGACAGGGTGGGTAAAAACCATGACAGGCTGGCCGGCAGGCTCAATTGAAAGTGCTCTCATCAGGAAGGATCGTCGGCAGGGCCCAAGCAGAGGTCAGAGATAGGTTGGAGGGTTGCGATTAAAGTACGGTACGATTAATTAGGTGGGTGCACAGGGGTTGAAGGCACGACTGAGATCAGGTCATCGCCATTTTGGTGAGCACTTGTCAATGGCTGGGGAGATCTGGTCACTGCCATTTTAAAGAGGACATTTCCAATGGCTGGGGAGATATGGTCACCGCCATTTTAATGAGGACTAATCGATGGCTGGGGAGATCTGGTAAACCGCCATTTTATTAAGGAATTAGTTGAGGGCTGTGGTGAGCCCGTTCTGCGTCGCGCCACAGATTAGGCAGCAGGATGAGTGGAAGCGAGGAAAACAGCAGTGGTAACCGCCATTTTAATGAGGATTAGTTGAGGGCAGTGGATGGGTAAAATATAAGCCCGTTCTGCGTCGCGCCGCAGATTAGGCAGCAGGATGAGTTGAAGCGAAAGGAAAACAGCAGCGGGGTCCTCATATGGACAGGCGCATGGTGGTTAGCGGCAAGTCTTGGGACACCACCATCTTTTGGAGCCCTGATCGCCGGTCCTGATTTGGTTCACTCCGCAGAGAGTGCGGTGTGATGTGTTGAGGTGCGGATGGGCAGATTCAGAGGTCGGAGAACCGCTCGACCCTCGTGAGCCCCTGCAGGAAGGAGACACATCAATTTTAATATATCCGCTTGGAGGCAATCCGGGGTATCGCAAATTATGTGGCGATCATGCGGGAGGATCGCTAGCTGCAGTAGTGTTGTAGATCGGGGGCAAGCAACAGGCAGCAGGCCGTGCGGGCATATCAATCCTCTAGCCCCAGCGGCCAGGAGAAACATAGATTTTTAAACCGCTCAGGGGGAATCCGGGGCATCGCCGATTGTGTGGCTATGATGCGGGAGGTCTGCTAGCGGCAGCAATGCAGTAGATCGGGGGCATGGAGCAGGCAGCGGGCCGTGCAGATACATTGGTGCAGATCCATCCAAAAGCGGCTCGGCAGAGACTCAGAGGAGACGGGGGGGGTCACAAAACGCCCCAAGGCCAGGACCAACAGTGACCAACGGTAGAAGCAGGAGGCTCAATAACCACAGGCCCACTCATCGATCCACTCAGAGAGGAGATGAGGCGAGGCACGTTTTTCAGGAGGAGGCTCGGTACATCAGGCGCGCAGCGCGGATCGGAGGTGCACACCGTACCAAGATTAGCTGACGAGGTGTTACACTCTCCGTCCCCTCAAAGAGCACCATCCAGTTGGCGATCAGAGCATGAGTATAGCAAGAGGCTCGTCAGACTCGCTGCGGTCTCCACTGGCATCCCCGGCAGGCGGACCCCAGTCCCAAGTGGTCAGAGGCATAAAAGGGTGCCGGACGCTCTGTGACTCCGAGGCGCTCGATCCGTGGAGGGAGCGGCGAGGCAGAGGCGGCGAAGGCACGATCTGAATCGCGGAGTTTGTCAGCGACCAACGGTGGGAGCAGGAGGCTCAACGACCACAGGCCCATTCATAGATCCACTCCGAGAGGAGATAGGCGAGGCACAATTATTCAGGAGGAGGCACGGTTCATCAGGATAGCAGCGCGGATCGGAGGTGCACACTGTACCAAGTGCAGCTGACGAGGTGTTGCACTAACCGTCTCCTCAAAGAGCACAATACAGGTGGTGATCAGAGCATGAATGGAGCAAGAGGCTCGTCGAACTCCCAGTGGCATTTTCAGCATGCGGCCTCAGCACCGAGTGGTCAGAGGCGTGGAAGGGTGCCGGACGCTCTGCGTTTTCGAGGCGCTCGAACCAGGAGGGGAACGGCAAGGCAGAGGCAGCGAAGGCACGATCGGAATCGAGGAGATCGTCGCCCCAGGTGAGCCAATTTAGTTTATTCTGAATGTGACAATCAGCCGCATACAGAATGACAATGGGTGGGGTGGGGCTGCTCTTGTGCTCCGAGGATGAGTGCTAGGCGGCCCCATCAGGGAGCTGAGGGCTCTCACAGGGAACAGCTATGCTCCCTGCCAGGCCCAAAATTACAGACAAAAGGCATCCGTAGAAGGGATCCTCACGGACAACGGATGTGAGGTCCAAATTACGGGCGGTCCGTGAAATTTACGGACGGTTGGTCACCCTACTGTCCCAGCCAACAGTCTTTGAACCATAACAGGGCCAATCACAGGCCTTTAAGGCATTCCACCAACAAAGGGCCAGCCACAAGCCTCTTTACGAGTACTGTGCCACAGGACCAGTCACAAGCCTCTCAACCATCCAGTCTTGCAGTAAGTTACAGTCCCTTAAACATTACAAGCCTTTTTACCCACCATAGGGCTAGCCACATGACCAGGCACTGGCCTTTTATCTACCACAGAACTAGTCACTGGACTCTATCACCAGAGTCTGGAAAATCAACTCTACCAATGGAGCTCACAGAAAAACAACCTAACGCATGTTGGGGCACCGACCGCCTGCCAAGCACCATGCTGTATGATGGCGGGTACAGTGGCCATCAACGCTCGACAGCAGATAAGCAAGCAGCATGAGGTAGCCACCGGTGCAGGCTGTGAGCCATCTCTTGCAGTGCTACCACTAGCCCTTTATGCACCACAGGGTGAGCCATCTGACTTTCAACCACCACAGAATTAGCCACTGTCATGTTAATCTGGCACAGTATCACCTATCGACCTACCACTAGCCTCTCACCTTGTGTAGGGCCACCAGAAAACCACAATTGGACCAACACAGGACTAGCCACCGGCCTCATAACCACCACAGAGCCAGCACCAACTAGTCATGACTACAGGGCCTGCCACCGGCTTTTTAAGCACCGCAGTCATGCCGCCGGCCTTTTAGCCATCACAGGGTCATCCAAGCTACCAGTAGCCTCTCAATCAGACCAGGCCACGATAGAATCAGGACGACAGCCCGCGGCCTCTTAATCACAATAGGACCAGTCGCTGGTCTCTTAAAAACCACAGGACCAGCCAGAGGCCGTTAAATCCTGGCAACGACAGCCCCCGGCCTCGCTTTCATTCTGGTAATTTTAGAATTAGAAAAAGCTGATATTTGCCGACATAGAATAGTGCACTCCCTAAGATTAGCTGCGTCTCTAGGTTATTTTTGAGTTATGATTATAACACGAACTGGTGATAGGACAACTTGTTAGATATATTGTGTAATTAGGAAAAAAGATGATTTTAGAGATTTAGCTTCTGTGTTACTGAGACAGCCACTTTACGTTTTGGTAGATGTCTGCTGCATGAGCTCGAGGTAGTAATGATTTGCAAAATTTGCTGATTTTGTTTTATTTTTAAGTTATATTTTATATGGACGATAATGACAAATGTTTTGTGTTGTGTTGATTTTTAATAACTGCAAAATAATCTATTTACTTGTGTTACTTGCATTCTGTTTATTACCAGCCTTTCCACCACACAGCGCCACCACAGGGTCAGCCACCCACCTCTGAGCTATCCCGCTATCACTAGCCCCTTAGTCACCACAATCCAGTCACTGGTCTTTTACCCACCTTGGGACCAGCCATTAGCATCAGAATCATCTAGGGTACCACTACCATGTTAACCACCACAGGGCCAGCCTTTGACCTCTTATACACCATTGAGCCAGCCACCAACCACAGGTCCACCCACATGCTTCTAAACCAGTCCTGGTTACCTCTAGTCTTGTAACTACCACACAGCTAACCACCAGGATCTGAACCATCCCGGCCACTGCTAGCTTCTTATTGACTCCTGGGCCAACAACCGCCCTCGTAATCACCGCAGGCCCAACCACTTACCACAGCACGGCCTTATACTAGTGTTTTAAGCACCACAGGACTAACTACTGGCCTCTTAATCAAGGGACAAACTGTTCCAGCGACCATTAGCCTCTTTACCACAACAGGGCAAGTGACTTGCTGATGAACATTCCACGCTACCACTAGCGTTCTAACCACTGCAGTCCCAATCTCCAGCTACTTACACAATGCAGGCACTACCACGGTCCCCTGATGTATGACAGGGCCTTTCATATGCCTTTTTGCCTCCAGAGGTCAACCACTAATCTTTTAATTACCGTAAATGTTAACACTAGCGACTGAACTGCTACAGGGCCTCTTTCCGGATAGACCTCATTGTCTGTACAATTTTTAATGGAAAATGTGTACAGTAAAATACATTAAAACAAATATAATATACGGTGCCAGTCTGAGAAACTTGTTTAACTTTCATTAATCACAGAAAGAAATACCAATAACATAAATATAAAAATATACAAAATTCCAAACAGTAGTTAGAATAGAATTAGACTGGAAGATTACAACAGAGTTATACATCAAAGCCACACTAATAAATCCAGAACCTCTAAAAACAAATGTAAATGAAAAAGCACAGCAAAAAAGTTTTAAAAAGCCAGTTCTTCAAAGATTTTCAGAAGCGTATAGGGGGTTGCGCGTCTAATAACTTGGGTAAGACTTATGGCCACGAAAAAAAAAAGTCTCCTGTTTCCTCCTAGTTAAAAAAATATGATTTGGGTACAACCAAGATGTCTTCTTCCCAGGGTGTGAGTGTCTTTGTTAGGCAAAACTTATTTGTTTTTTCACATTTGTCTTATTGTCATCAGGTCTGCCAAGGAAGGGGTTGTCACCAGCATGTGACAGAGGAGAGGTAGTCAGTACTGAGACCTCTTTTTAATCCTAGTTTAACCCTTCCAGGGTATCAAGTCCTCAAAGATGAGCTACTATCATCAACCTTGGAATGTAAGCAGATGTAACAGTTCTTCAGTAAGTCGGGAGAGGTTGATGCAGTCGGGCTGTGTTCAAATGCTTTGTTTTCGCCAGCAAAGTATTATTTCTGCATTGTAAGATAATTTTCACTCTAGTTAAACCCAGTAAAAGCAGAAAATGAATTCAGGTTCCTGTTCTTCTGCAAGCTTGCTTTTGCAAAGCTTTTCTATGAACAAAAGCAGATATTCTCGGAATTTTTCTTTGCGAGTTTTATCTTTTGTGAAGAATTTTTTTAATGTATAATGGAATTGCACAGGAAAAGAACCCTAAATTGTTTGTACAATGTAAATCTTATGTGTTGGAATAAAATGTTTTAGCTGAGTTATCCATGCATTGTATGTCTTAAGTTAGCATTTGCGGCACCATTTTATTTTCAGCCGCCATTTTGAGTCGTGATCGCAAATTCACTTCTGTCTCTCTCATGTTCTGCCCCAGCTAAAAGCAGCTGCAATCGTTTTTATTTCTTCAAGGTTGAGCTTCGCTGTACTAATGAATGCACTGTCTTCGTCTGTACATACCTTTCTCACTAGATAGGCCTGTTCCCACCCTTAGAGCGGCGGGTGCCGGCAGGAGTGACCTTGACGCTGAGATAACATGTGCCCGGTCTCAGGATCTAAACCCATCCTTCTGTGCCTCCTTTGTTCACCAGCTACCAACTGGAAATTTCCAGTTAGGGCTGGTCTTTATTGGTTTTGAACTGTACTTATTGTATCACCATGTTTGCTGAAGTCAGTCCCTCTGCAGCAATCCTAGGAGGCTGGTCAGACCGGACTCCACTCAAGTGTATCCTGAATAAAGCTTACTTGGTTTGTATTCTCTACTGTCTGACCAACTCTTCATTTGTATGGAAGACTGAGAGGTGGTCACGAGTGACCCGGGTGACCCTTATCGGGTCACTTCCTTCAATTGGCGCCCGAACAGGGACTCCATCAGGTTACCCATCCTCGCCCGCAGACGGGTGGGGAGGTCGGGTCCACGTCGGGTCGGACGGGCGGACCAGGGATCCCTGCATGAGAGAGTCCTGAACTCGCAGCTGCCCGTCTGTCTGACCGGTCGGTGCCTCGCCCAGCGATCATCCCGACTGGTGTCCTGAACGGCGAAACTCTTGATTCTGACCGTTTGGTCCGAAGAGTCGGCAGTGGAGAATAAATTTGTTTGACCTGTGTGCACCAGGTGAGTTTGTTTTCGTTGTTTGTGAATATGGTACCATTTTGGTTTGGATCTAGTGAGGTTTTGAGGACCGTTTTTGGCACAAAGTGTTTGTGAACACTTTGCCGGGCAACATAATGAATTTGGAATATTTTTGAAAATGCCCTGGTGTAGTAAATTTGGGGTTTCTTGTTGTTGTTGTTGTGCTGATGCTCGACTGGAAGAAAGTCAGCCAGCGCCTCCGGAAGGCACTCCAAATTTTGAAATGTACGTAAAACATGGCATCGGCCCTATTATGTTTAGTACGTTATGGCACAAATATACGAGGGACAATGCCAAGTTACAGTGGCCTTTGACGGTCACCTTTGATGAACAAAAAATAAGTTTTTTACAGGAGAAGATGTTTGCGAAAAGGAGTAGGCAGTCGATGTTTGATTCCCTCAGAACATGGCAAAAAGAGGCTAAACAGAGACAAATGAAAGCTGAAAAGGAGGCCCTGAAGGGGAGGACGCAACATTGACTCAGAAAGCTGTAGCGCATTATAGAGAGATGCAGCAAGAGATAGGAATTGAACGTGCAGATAGGAGGTTTCGACTGAATACTGACAAATCATATGTCGCCCAAGAAGAAAATGACACTTTTATAGAGGAACTGCTAGATGCTCGACCCCCACCTCCCTATGCCCCGCAGAGGATATATCCCGCCCTTCCCCAACAGGCCCAGCTACCAGGTTCTCCTGTCTCTGCTGTTTCTGCTTCTGTTACTGTTGATCAGACTGCCTTGGCCACGGCACCTCCTGTTCTTTCTTTGTCTTCGCTGTCTGTGGCAACTGTGACTGTTAGAACCCCTGCAATGCATATTGCTTCAGCGTCTCTCTCTCCAGCCCTTACACCCACGACACAACCGGCAATGATGTTAGTGCCTGCTCCCTCTATTGTTACCCCCACTGTGTTCCTCCATTCCCCGACATCACTGAGTAGAGAGACACCGATGCGCGTCCCGGACGATAGAGAATGGATGAAATTTAAAGAACGAATGGGGCGGACATTGGTCCGATCTGATGTGGGAGATGCAGAGAAAACAGTGGTGGCTAACCAGGCAGCACAGTGGGCTCGTAACCCCATTTACAGTGTGGAAGATGTGTGGAGTGTGATGAAAGATTATGAGCCTTTCGTACAGCAACATGCCCTTAAACACATGTCGGCTACTCTGATCGGTCTTTGGGAGCAAAATTTTAAGGATGCAGCACCAAAGATCATATACAATATTAGGGATCATGTGTATGTTACTGATATGGAGCCTGCTCATGTCTTTGGTAACGTTGCAACATTGGTTGCTTATCGGGGAAGGCTACTGGAGAAGAGCCCCACCCGGTGTCCCAGTACCCGATGAGGGAAGTGCATCCCATATATCACCCTGAAATACTGGAGCAACGGGACCAGCATGATGTCGTTATTAGATCAGGGGTAGCGTCCCGTTTCCAAGAACAGTGGGTTTATACCCCGTGGAAAAGGAGCAAAGTCTTGTCCCTTAAGACTCAGTTACCTGACCCTAGGAAAAATCCTACTGCATATTACAAAGAATTGACTGAAGCCGCTTCATCAACGGTGATGACGCTTGCGGATATTGAAATGTTCTTTGGTTTGTTGGTGCCCATTGATATTTGGATAGAACAACAGGGGTTTGCCCTTCTTGCAGCTAGAATGGGCCAATAATAACACACAAAAAGGATTCCTAGCTGCCCTTTTTAAATATGCTGTTCACACAAATAACAGACTATGACCAAACTCATTACTCATTTGATCAAAAGTTTTAATCAATGAATCAATTCTTCATTGATTGTGTTCGATTATTTTAAAGTGCGGAGGAGAAAAACACACTTTCAAAATAACATTTAACAAAAAATTAAACGAATTGCAATTACTCCAAACACAATTTTACACAAGGAGACAATGCATAACACATAAAATCTTTAGAACCTCACAAATTCACGCAAAACAACAATACATTACACTTAAAATAAATAACAATAAGTGCCAGTCAAAAACTGTTTTTCTTAAAGAGAACCCTCTGGTATACACTCAGGGTATCAACCACCGGAGATTTTAGTAATTAAAGCAAGAGAATATTGTTAATTAATTCTATTGCATATTCTTTTCAGACAGACTTTGTCCCCTGGTGGTATATGAGAGCCAACGCGTTTCGAAGCCCATCTAAATCAAGGGACTTCTCCTCGGGGCTTGACTGGGTTCTGCGAGACCAAAAGGAAAAGGGAATTTTTATTTAATGATTTACCTTTACCATCAACCCCCTTTACCCCTCAAGTCACTTCACTTAATTACCTGAAATGTGGGCAGTTACAAGGAACCAGATTTAATCATGCCAGCATGACCACATTGCGGTCTGTAAAAAATGTAAAGAAAACTTTATTGGTATCGGCTTCAAGAAAAAGAAAACTTTGAGATTTTTAAGCAGAACTCACACTGCCTTACTTACATGGCAGGTCGTTTATGGGCCAGACGATTTTTCACGTCTTTTTAAATTGTCTTCCGTTCACCTTGCGCACGCTGTTCGCGTGTGGAATCTGGTAAAAAAATATCCAGATTAGGTGATATAAGCATGGGCCTACATACTTGTTCTTTAATCATCAATGTTGGTGGGACTTACGTTTTTTGTAGTGCAGTGGTTCACGCAAAAGGCGCCCAAACCTTTTAATCCAGTGACACTCGAATCCTGTGAGGATACGAGTCTAAAATTAGTCACATTGTCTCAGGGCAACAAAAAGCTTTTGGGAACGTTTGTTAATATAAAACAGATTTACTCACGTTTTGGTAGCAATACTGCTGCTCCTCATCTTACTCTGTATTGGACTGCCGGTCACATGGGCTCGTCCCCAGAGTGATTTTAACAAAAGTATGGAAATGGACTTCCTGTTCCCAATTTCCAATTGTGTCCTCACTGAAGCAGGGGCTGCTGGACTTTGTAGTAATAAAGCTACAAGTTTTGGAAAAAATTTTTTTTTTTAAAACTTACTACGCTCGAGACAGTTCTGACATCTCGTTTAGCCCTGACAGCACACTATTAAATTTTAAAATGAGGTACACCTCTCTTTGGAGGAGGATTGTTTCAACATCTCCACCCCTTGGTGGTTTTTTAATTACGCACAACACTGTCCAGCGTATGTCTTTGTCTCTGTGATTCGCTTGTACAAAGTGGGCTACCAGCGGGGCTGTCATAACTTTAGTACGAATTCACGATCTATGCTGAACAATTCGCGACCGGATCTCTTGGCTGGTTTTACCTATGTAAAGCTTCTCACATGGGCAAATGATGCCATAGACCACATTTTTTGATTTACAGTTTGAAAAAGACCTGTGCGTCCATTTTACGCTATTGTGTACAAAAACAGACCTTTTCCTTTTGGTCTCGCAGAACCCAGTCAAGCCCTGAGGAGAAGCCCCTTGATTTAGTTGGGCTTCGAAACGCGTTGGCTCTCATATACCACCTGGGGACAAAGTCTGTCTGAAAAGAATATGCAATAGAATTAATTAACAATATTCTCTTGCTTTAATTACTAAAATCTCCGGTGGTTGATACCCTGAGTGTATACCAGAGGGTTCTCTTTAAGAAAAAACAGTTTTTGACTGGCACTTATTGTTATTTATTTTAAGTGTAATGTATTGTTGTCTTGCGTGAATTTGCGAGGTTCTAAAGATTTTATGTGTTATGCATTGTCTCCTTGTGTAAAATTGTGTTTGGAGTAATTGCAATTCGTTTAATTTTTTGTTAAATGTGATTTTGAAAGTGTGTTTTTCTCCTCCGCACTTTAAAATAATCGAACACAATCAATGAAGAATTGATTCACTGATTAAAACTTTTGATCAAATGAGTAATGAGTTTGGTCATAGTCTGTTATTTGTTTGAACAGCATATTTAAAAAGGGCAGCTAGGAATCCTTTTTGTGTGTTATTATTGGCCCATTCTAGCTGCAAGAAGGGCAAACCCCTGTTGTTCTATACAAGTTAAGCGCGGAAGTTCTTCCGCGAGGGTTCTGTTTAAAATTTCACCTCATATGAGTAATCCTTAAGAGGTGGTGGTGGTGGTTTTCCACCCTAAGAGTATGGCGGAGAAAGACACACTCTCTTTTTCTGAGGACTATATCCAGAATTTAATTACCGCCCCCTCTCCATTCTCCTCAATCACTTTAAGTACGTCGGCAAAACAGCAGAACGAGACGGATCAGCTGATTAGATTTCGGAAGAAACTCATTCGTACAGAATTGCATGGTTCTTTTTTACTTGAACACTTAAAGGCAGGGACAATTCCTTGGGGTCTTCAAATTAAGAACGTGCCTGTAATTTTTACAGAAGACCCCGCTTACAAAAAAGGCTTCAGTTTCATCTCTACTAAATGTAGCCGTGACCTGATGGTTCACACGATTGACACAGCTCAAAGGATTTGTAGACAACAAGTAGAGGAAGTAGAGAAGTTAATCCAAGCGATTAAAGACAATCACACAGCCTCTGAAGCAAGGGACTTGTTGGAAAAGATTGATAAGGAAATAGTTACATTTAAAGATAATACCATTAACTTTAAAACATCACAATTTGAGAAGGACAGAAAGAATTTTAACATTGAGGTGGTATACCCCTATTTGAAGGAGGATTACTATACACCGGCAGAGTCCTGTAGAGCATTGACAGATTTCAGAGGTAGGTCCAAAAATAGATTTTTATCTTTTTCTGACACTTCCTCCTCAGAATCTACTGGAGAATCGGATCCGGGTGAGGGTGGGTCAGGACGCAATCAACAGAGACAGAAATCTTTTTTAGGACAGGAGCAACAGAAAAAGGTTCGGTTCAAAGTTCAACCATGGGAGATGCGCACTCGGCGCCAGTACTACAAGTCGTAGCCCCCTCTTCCATAGTAAATCTATCAACAAAGACTTTGACCCAAGATGAAATTTCGGTCCTTGAGCTTGGACTAAAATTTGTCCCTAAACGGAAAGCAGATATCACATGTCTTAAAATTGAGGCAGTTGAATTTTTTTGAAAAATTCGACTAAGAAGTTTTCTCTATTCTAAAGAAAATGTGGCGAGTCACAGTGTAACAGGACTAGCAAACAAATCTAAGTTTGTCCCTCCATCCTCAGCTGTTCCAAAACAAATACTAGCATTTGAACAGGTAGTCTTGTCTTCAATTCAGCAATTGGAAAATCGACAATCTTATGTCCCGAGTAATTTGACATCAGCACAGCGCAAAGCTCTTTCAGATTTAAAACAGGACACATCAATCATCGTGAAACAGGCAGATAAGGGTGGAGCGGTTGTGTTATGGCCTAGAGATATGTACTTAAGAGAAGGGAGTGCACAAGTACAAAACACGGCCTGGTACAGACACGTACAAGTAGACCCTACGTTTGAGATACAAGAAGCTATTTTACCCCTTTTGAGAAGTGGGCTTGAGCAAGGCTTTTTGAGCCAACGAGAATACGATTATCTGAATAAAGATCATCCTAGGACACCCATTTTGTATTTTCTTCCGAAGATACACAAGCGGCTTCAAGACCCCCCAGGAAGACCAATAGTTTCTGGCTGTGATTCTGTACTAGAGCCAATCTCTAAGTACGTGGATTTTTTTCTCAAGCCTTTCCTTCATCAGGTCCAGTCATATCTTAGGGATACTATGGACTTTATAAATAAGGTTGAAGGTCTCTCCTTCAACACTGAAACCAATTGGCTTGTCTCATTTGATGTAATTTCCCTTTACACTCAAATCCCCCAGGATGAAGCGCTGGACGTACTTGAATCGTATTTGATAACTCGTGATCATCCCCACCAAGTTCCAACAGACTTCATTTTACAGCTGGCTTCAATAGCTTTGAAAAGGAATTTTTTCAAATTTGATGGCAAGTTTAATGTTCAGATAATGGGGACAGCCATGGGATGTCCCTTTCCACCGGAAATGGCGGTTCTCTTTATGGCCAGATTTGAAGAGAAATTTGTTTATGAAAATAACCCTTACAGCCACCATTTAATAAAATGGTATAGGTATATAGACGATATCTGGTGCCTCTGGGAAGGTACCGAATCTACCTTATCCCAGTTCTTTGACTGGTTAAACAACAGGCATCCAGATATCAAATTTACCATAACAGAGAGTAAGACTGCCCTCACATTTTTAGATGTGGAGATAAGATCTATCCAAGATGAACTGAGGACAACATTGCACCGAAAATTGACTGACCGAAATACTATCCTTCATTATAAGAGCTCGCACCCACGTAATCTAAAAGACAATTTGCCGTACGGGCAGCTTCTTAGAATTAGAAGAAACTGTTCGCGCAATGAGGATTTTGATGTACATGCCACAGTGCTATGTGATCAATTAAAACATAGAGGTTATCCCAAGCGCTTATTGAAAACAGCGAAAAGACGCGCATGGTTCACCCCAAGGGAGTGTCTCCTATCCAAAAAAGTGAAGGAACCTATTTCCCAAATTGTTTGTGTGTCGACCTATGGTCAGCACACTAATAAATTTCGCCAAATGATTCTAAAAAATTGGCATCTTCTCGAGGGGCTCGATTGCCCCTTTGAAAGACCCCTGTTCGCAATGAAAAAAGAACAGAGTATTGGACAACAACTAGTCAGAGCAGATTGCGCCTTGACCAAACCAAAACCGGACCTCCGTGCCCAATGGAATTTAAAACCATTGGAGGGACACCACAAATGTGGAAACTGTGTGTCTTGTGAGACCACACGCGAGGGAACTGTTTTTGTACACAATAGCATAAAATGGACGCACAGGTCTTTTTCAAACTGTAAATCAAAAAATGTGGTCTATGGCATCATTTGCCCATGTGAGAAGCTTTACATAGGTAAAACCAGCCAAGAGATCCGGTCGCAAATTGTTCAGCATAGATCGCAAATTCGTACTAAAGTTATGACAGCCCCGCTGGTAGCCCACTTTGTACAAGCGAATCACAGAGACAAAGACATACGCTGGACAGTATTGTACGTAATTAAATAACCACCAAGGGGTGGAGATGTTGAAACAATTCTCCTCCAAAGAGAGGCGTACCTCGTTTTAAAATTTAATAGTGTGCTGTCAGGGCTAAAC
Organism: Calotriton arnoldi; assembly: GCA_963921515.1. NCBI lineage: Eukaryota > Metazoa > Chordata > Amphibia > Caudata > Salamandridae > Calotriton > Calotriton arnoldi. Next base: position 1,228,188 of record CAWUFW010002759.1, read on the forward strand.
GAGATGTCAGAACTGTCTCGAGCGTAGTACGTTTTAAAAAACATTTTTTCCAAAACTTGTAGCTTTATTACTACAAAGTCCAGCAGCCCCTGCTTCAGTGAGGACACAATTGGAAATTGGGAACAGGAAGTCCATTTCCATACTTTTGTTAAAATCACTCTGGGGACGAGACCATGTGACCGGCAGTCCAATACAGAGTAAGATGAGGAGCAGCAGTATTGCTACCAAAACGTGAGTAAATCCGAGTTATATAAACAAACGATCCCAAAAGCTTTTTGTTGTCCTGAGACAATGTGACTCATTTTAGACTCGTATCCTCACAGGATTCGAGTGTCACTGGATTAAAAGGTTTGGGCGCTTTTTGCGTGAACCACTGCACTACAAAAAACGTAAGTCCCACCAACATCGATGATTAAAGAACAAGTATGTAGGCCCATGCTTATATCACCTAATCTGGATATTTTTTTACCAGATTCCACACGCGAACAGCATGTGCAAGGTGAACGGAAGACAATTTAAAAAGACGTGAAAAATCGTCTGGCCCATAAACGACCTGCCATGTAAGTAAAGCAGTGTGAGTTCTGCTTAAAAATCTCAAAGTTTTCTTTTTCTTGAAGCTGATACCAATAAAGTTTTCTTAACATTTTTTACAGACCGCAATGTGGTCATGCTGGCATGAATAAATCTGGTTCCTTGTAACTGCCCACATTTCAGGTAATTAAGTGAAGTGACTTGAGGGGTAAAGGGGGTTGATGGTAAAGGTAAACCATTAAATAAAAATTCCCTTTTCCTTTTCCTTTTGGTCTCGCAGAACCCAGTCAAGCCCTGAGGAGAAGCCCCTTGATTTAGATGGGCTTCGAAATGCGTTGGCTCTCATATACCACCAGGGGACAAAGTCTGTGTGAAAAGAATATGCAATAGAATTAATTAACAATATTCTCTTGCTTTAATTACTAAAATCTCCGGTGGTTGATACCCTGAGTGTATACCAGAGGGTTCTCTTTAAGAAAAAACAGTTTTTGACTGGCACTTATTGTTATTTATTTTAAGTGTAATGTATTGTTGTTTTGCGTGAATTTGTGAGGTTCTAAAGATTTGATGTGTTATGCATTGTCTCCTTGTGTAAAATTGTGTTTGGAGTAATTGCAATTCGTTTAATTTTTTGTTAAATGTGATTTTGAAAGTGTGTTTTTCTCCTCCGCACTTTAAAATAATCGAACACAATCAATGAAGAATTGATTCACTGATTAAAACTTTTGATCAAATGAGTAATGAGTTTGGTCATAGTCTGTTATTTGTTTGAACAGCATTGATATTTGGAGGCAGGTACATACATAGGATCACGTTGCCGAATTGGGTGGTACCTGGGATCAAATTAAGGTATGAGACCAGGAAAGGAAGCCTGGGGAGAAGCCTAAAGCAGAGATACTTGCCCTACCTGGCCGAATTATCACTTATATGCATTCCCTTATCCCACTTCGAAAGATTGATTGGGACAAGCTATCGGCCTGCCGTCAGAAAAAAGATGAGAGTGTGTCTGATTTTTTCACCCGGTTTGAAAGTGTGTTTTTGGATTATAGTGGACAGGACTTGTCGATTGAGGGTGGTATGCGTTTGTTTGTCCGTAGGTTTGTTTCAAATTTGCTCCCCGAGATTGCGACTCGATTACAGGCTTCTGAGAGCACCTGGTCCACATCTTCTCCTTCTGTTATTTTGAATATGGCACAGTACTATGAGCACAGGGAGAATGAGGATAAGCAAAAGATGGAGAAAAAGCATAAGGATTTGAAGACGAAGGTGTTGTTGCAACAGGCTTCTCGAGGGAATGGTAGAGGACGTGGTGGCCCGGCCCGGCAGCTTCCTCGCACTTGCAGGAATACTACACCGGTAGGGCCGAATCAGTGTGCATATTGTAAGGAGGAGGGACACTGGCGCAGCGAGTGTCCGGCGCTTTTGCAAAAGGTGGCGGCCCCTAGAGGATGGGGTTCTCGTGGACTGGGCCATGGAGATGGTGGCCAGGACAGAACTCAGTCAGTTGAGACATCGCAGGGTCGTACTGACCACAACTACTTTGACGACCCTCGGTGCAAACAGTACTACCACGATGACTATGATACGGATGAGGTGAAAGGGATATCTTACAGTTAGGACAGCCGAGGACAGGGTGAGGGACCAGTTTTGATACCTGTAGACCAAAGAGGTCCGTACGTTAGTGCGGACGTGCATGGTTCGACTAAGGAGTTTTTGGTGAATACAGGTGTGACAAACAGTTCTATTTCTCGTTCCCTGGTCCCTGGGGCGGCTCTGTCTGGCCAGAATAATGTTTCGGTAGGATTTTCTGGTGTACCGGTTGTGAGCCCTGTGAGAAAGTGCCCTCTTTCTGCATGGTATGCCCCCACTTTTTGCTGAATTGCTGATGTTCTTTGCCTGAGTGTGCCCTGGGTTCCTGCTAATCAGGTGCCCAGGGCCTATGTTCCTACCCTAAAACTGCATTGAAGCCTAAACCCAATTGGCATCTCTGGCCACATGTCAGCCCGTGGTAAATGGTACCACAGGTACTGTTGGAAATGGCCCTTTTTGCAGGGTTATCCCCAAACTTTTTGCTTTTTCCTCCTATTTTTCCCTGACCTGTTTGTGTTGGTTCTAGGACTCTGGGCACTTTACCACTGCTAATCAGTGCTAAAGTGCATATGCTTTCTGTGTAAATTGTGTTATGAATTGGTGTTTCCGTAATTGGATGCTTGATTTACTTGTTAGCCCCTAGTAAAGTGCACTGCGTGTGCCAGGGCCGGTGAATCAAATGCTACCCGGGGGCCTGCAGCACTGGTTGTGCCACCCCCGTGAGTAGCCCTGAAAACGGTAACTCAGACCTGCCATTGCAGAGTCTGCGCGCAGTTTGTAACTGCCATGTAGACTTGGCCAGTGCACACACTGGCCGGTCCCTAACCTTTCCTTTTCTTACATGTCAGACATCCCTCAGGTAGGCCCAAGGTACTCCTGTGGGCAGGGTGCAATGTATGTGAAAGGTAGGACATGCCCTGGTGTGTGTGGCATGTCCTAATAGTGAATTACAGCCAATTTCGTTTTTCACTATTGCAAGGCTACCAGTTCCCCATAGGACAGAATGGGAGGTTTGTTTATTGTATTGTATTGTAATTGCATTTGTATAGCGCTTACTACCCCTGACGAGGCGTCGAAGCGCTTTTTCGGCGAGTAGCACGCTACTCCGGGACCCATAGAGGATTAGTGTTGAATTAGTATAGTGAAACATGCAAGTACATTTTAAGTGGTGGATATGTTAGTCAGTTATTTGGATTCAGAAGGATAGAAGAGGAAAGAAGGTTTGTATTTATATAGCGCTTCCAACCCCTGATGGGGTGTTGAATTGCTTTTTTTTTGGCGAGTAGCACGCTACTCCGGAAACCCATAAAGGATTAGTGGTGAATTAGTATGGTGAAATATGAAAGTAATTTGAGTGGTGGATATTAGTCAGTTATTTGGAGTGAGAAGGATAGCGGAGGGATAGAAGGGAAAGAAAGGTTTGCATTCATAATGCGCCTGTTACCCCTGATGGGGTGTTGAAGCGCTTTTCTGGCGAGTAGCAGGCTACTCCGGAACCCATAAAGGATTAGTGTTGAAAATTAGAATAGTGAAATATGAAGTAATTTGAGTGGTGGATATGTTAGTCAGTTATTTGGATTGAGAAGGGTTAGGGAGGGGTAAAAAAGGAAAAAAGGTTTGCATTTATATAGCGCTTGTAACCCTGATGAGGTGTTGAAACGCTTTGTTGGCGAGTAGCACGCTACTCTGGAACCCATAAAGGATTAGTGGTGAATTAGTATAGTGGAATATAGAATTAGAGAAGTGAACATGCTAGTCTGTTATTTTGATTGAAAAGGATAGTGGAGGGATAGAAGAGTGAAGGATTTCTTTCTTTTAGGTCATAGCAGTAGGAGGAGGCTTTTGGATGAGTAAAAAGGGTTTTTGGAGGGGAAGAGTCAGAGGGAAGAGTTTAGAAAGGTTTGTTTTGGGGGATCGGTACAGTAAAGGAGGTGTCAGAAGATGCAAGGAGGGGTAGAGTAGGAGAGAGTCAAGAAAGGGTTATTTTGGGGAACATAGTAGTGGTATGGCGTTTGGGATAAATGAGAGAGTGGGTGTAGAGGATATAATGATAGATGTATAGGGTGAGATAGGGTAGTGAATTGGAAAGAGTAGTAGAAAGAAGTTTGAGATGAGTCAAAGTTGGGATAGAAGATATATTGAGGGAAGTATAGGCTGAGAAATAGGGTAGTGCATTGGAAATGCTAAATTAGAAGAAAGTGATAAATATATAGATCCATAAGTACATTGAAAGTATATAGATGCATAAAGGAGGTAAGTATATGCAGATTAAAGATATTGATAGAGGTAGCGGATGAGAAATAGAGTAGTGCCTTGGATATGCTTTTTCACGAGAAAAGTAACAGACACACAGATCCAAGTACATGGAGGTACTTAGATGCCAAATGGAAGCAAGTACATGTAGACCAAAGAAGAATTTTTTTGTTTTTTTTTTGTTTTTGTTTTTATAACAACATAATTATTGTACATGTTTATACAAAGCAATACACGAAGATAGGCACATATCTATAGTGAAAATCAATGCTTATGTACAGAGGGACAAATACATAGGGTGGGTATTAATGAATGGGAAAATGGGCAGCATTCCTGGCCCTGGTCCCGACCAGTTTCGAACAGGCTCAAACAGGCACTCACCCTTGTCCTCTCCACCCTTAACAGGCTCAAACAGGCATTCACCCTTGTCCTCTCCACCCTTAACAGGCTCAAACAGGCACTCACCCTTGTCCTCTCCACCCTTAGCTAGAGACGCCCGGGCTGAGACGCCCTAAGCCTTGGCCGTTTATAGCCCTAGTAGTCAGGTGACCCCTTCAGCCAATGGGAACCCTAGCCCTAACAATATCCAATCACAGCACTAGCCCTAAAATCTAGAACCAATAGGAGACGAGGACCTTACAGCCAATCTTAGCCCTAGTCCAAGCACCCAATCAGTTTCAAAAACCCTTGATCTCTACGTCCAATAGAGGCCCTAGCCCTACCAGTAGTCTCAACCCTAGTCCAAGCAACCAATGGCACAGGAAGCCCTAGTCCCTACTTCCAATAGAAAGCCTAACCCTACTCTTAGTCCCACACCTAGTCCAGCAACCAATCACACCAGAAGCCCTAATCGCTACTTCCAATTAAAGGCCTAACCCTAGCCCTAGTCCCACCCTAGTCCCAACAACCAATAAAACAGGAAGCCTAATCCCTACTTCCAATAGAAATACTAACCCTAGCCCTAGTCCCAACCCTACATTGATTGAATCACAGACCCAGAAACCAATCAGAACCCTCAAATACCCAACCAATGAGGACACTAACCCTAATCCAATAGAAACATCAGATACAAGCACCAATCAGTGTACACATGTACCAAACAATATCAGACTATATAAGGTCCCAGCTACCTCAGACAAGGTTTGCTGGCCAGGGAGTTGGAAGCTGCTTCTCTATTCAGAAATCTACTAGGAGACAGACCGGCTCAATCCACACTTTGGACTTCTGCAGGTAAGGCCCTAACAAACTTGTCCTCTAACAGCACTATTTGTATAAAACTTTACTCCCTCTCCTGGCCAAAAAACGAAGTGCACAGTCCCTATTAAACACAGTTTACACAGCTTGCAGCACATTACTGCTGTCTCAGGAGGGAAGGGGGGGCTGGTTTCACTGACTTGTTAACACAAGATGGTCGCTGGGGGTGCACTGCTTAACATACAGATCTTAGCACAGAGCAAAGGAGACATTTGGAGGGAAAAAACTGATAGTCACAGGGAATGAGAGGGAAAAACTACAGAGTTTGGACTGCAAATCCCACAATTCAACAGGTTAAATGGAAGCAGTCACAGGCAGGAAAAAACACAAGTTTAAACACAAAAACATGCAGTCCTGCCAAGTATCACGCCTCAGGTGTGACACTCACGCATTTCAGTGCGGTGTTCCGCATCACCGCACTGAAATGCAATGTCACGCATTTTGCCGACTCGCCAGCTGGCGCCACCTGGGCCCGGCTCTACTGCTCCGAGGAGAGACTGCCACTGCCAGCAGCTGCTCAGCTCTGGGCTAAGTTCTCTTCTGATATCACCCGGCGATGATCTGACTGCTCGCTGAGAGCGCGGCTAGGCAGCAGCCTGGCTACAATGTAACAATCCTGCCTCAGCCTGGCTGTGTTACATTCCTGCCGCGCTTTCACACACTGACTTGCTGCCAATAAGGAGGGGGCGGGGCCGCCCTCTCAGCAGTATGCGCCTACTGGCTCACACAGCCAGGCACTCACCAGGGGCGGCGTGATGGTAATGAATCTCCCGGATCATGTGACTTGCCGTCACGTCCGGAGGAAGTCACAGTCTCAGAGGAAGTGAGCACTGAGGCAGAAAAGCGGCGGGGGACTCAAATTTGAGTCTGTCAGGGAGTGAGTCCCCGCCGTGGCGTGCTGCTGTCACCGCTTACGCTAGGACACACACAGACACTCTAGTGACGACGAGTCATGGCCGCCGCCCGCGAAGAGGCAGACAGCGGTGATCGCCGGGCGGCGGCGCCGCGGGCGCAAACTTAACAAAACTTACTGCGGCCAAGCGGGGCCGGCCCGGGGGACGAGAGAGAGTGTCAGCAGCCTGCAGTGGGCCTGGGGGTCGGAGAAGAACAGTCTGCAGTCGCTGCAGAGACTAGTGCATGATCTGTCATGCAGCAGTGCAGAGCACTCACAGTGCAGCTGAGCCTGTGCGGCCGCGGCGGGGGTCCCTGTGCGGCCGCCGGACGGACCGGGAAAACGAAAAGTCTCTGACAACAACTCTTCGTTCAAGTAAGTGTTTTATTAGTATACTACTCTCATGATGATCAATGATCTGAAAAATTAATTTGAATAGCATCTCATGCAGGGCTGCTCACTCTCATCATCCTTCCAGTGACTGAGCCTCTCCTGGTTTAAATCTGCAGTCTGATCCCAGTTCATTTGTGATTATAACAGTAATTAAATCATACAGGCGGGCGCTTCTGAGTCTCATCTGATCATAGCGGGCACCACTAAGTAAGTTTATCTTCACGGCCCGGTCAGTGCGTGACAGTTACCACCACCAGGCAGGACTCTCCACAGTCAGGCGGGGGGAGGGGAAATGATTTCCGTGGGGGTGGCTCGAGGCAGCCTGAGCCTGCTGCAGAACCAATCGTCGAGGCCAGACACGCAGCGCTGCGGTTGCCTGGATGAAGATCTGATCACCAGTAACAGAGGTAAGTAAGTAAAGTAGTTTCCACTTGCCATCCCCACCCGAAAATCTGTCAGCGTACTAGATTAGTGCCCCTCCCATTTATGGGCCTGTGCAGTACTTTTAAGATATTCTTAGAGTTTCTCGTTGCTGAAATGAGTGTATTTTCTGATATTTACATGATTCCCTCATCTTTATTGCTTTATTTTGCTTGCGAGAAAGTGTCACTCATAGTCCCTGAAATGTCACTCATAATTACACTGAAATTATGCAAATGTCACACATAGCAATCTGAAACCTTGGCAGCTATGAACATGGGATAAATTATGCAATCACTGGCAGGTTAAAACTACAATTTTAAACTGTAACAACCACAGGCAAAGACAGTTAAAGAAATTTAAAAAGAAAAAATAAGATGATGCAATCACAGGTAGGGAAAATCGTTTTTTAAACTTTTTTAGGAAAGAGACAGCACTAGTCTGCCTCCTTACCACTTCCTGGACTCTGCTCACTGCAATCTGGGGCACAGGTAGGCTGCAACTCACAAGATGGAGGAGAATGATTTGGGGTGCACCCAGCAAATCCTTAAGGGGCCTGGGCAGGTGTGAGGGAGGGCTCAGAGTTGCCTGGGAGCTGAATAGCCAATCCCCAGTCCTAGGTCTGCTGGCCTGGGGGTGGGGACTGGGACTGGGGAGCTGCTCTATTCACAGATCTCCTAGGAGACAGACAGGCTCAATCCACACTTTGGTAAGGCCCCAACAAACTTGTCCTCTAACAACACTATTTGTATAAAACTTTACTCCCTCTCCTGGCCAAAAAACGAAGTGCACAGTCCCTATTAAACACAGTTTAAACAGCTTACAGCACATTACTGCTGTCTCAGGAGGGAAGGGGGGCTGGTTTCACTGACTTGTTAACACAAGATGGTCGCTGGGGGTGCACTGCTTAACATACAGATCTTAGCGCAGAGCAAAGGAGACATTTGGAGGGAAAAAACTGATAGTCACAGGGAATGAGAGGGAAAAACTACAGAGTTTGGACTGCAAATCCCACAATTCAACAGGTTAAATGGAAGCAGACACAGGCAGGAAAAAACACAAGTTTAAACACAAAAACATGGGATAAATTATGCAATCACTGGCAGGTTAAAACTACAATTTTAAACTGTAACAACCACAGGCAAAGACAGTTAAAGAAATTTAAAAAGAAAAAATAAGATGATGCAATCACAGGTAGGGAAAATCGATTTTTAAACTTTTTTAGGAAAGAGACACCACTAGTCTGCCTCCTTACCACTTCCTGGACTCTGCTAACTGCAATCTGGGGCACAGGTAGGCTGCAACTCACAAGATGGAGGAGAATGATTTGGGGTGCACCCAGCAAAGCCTTAAGGGGCCTGGGCAGGTGTGAGGGAGGGCTCAGAGTTGCCTGGGAGCTGAATAGCCAATCCCCAGTCCTAGGTCTGCTGGCCTGGGGGTGGGGACTGGGACTGGGGAGCTGCTCTATTCACAGATCTCCTAGGAGACAGACAGGCTCAATCCACACTTTGGTAAGGCCCCAACAAACTTGTCCTCTAACAACACTATTTGTATACAACTTTACTCCCTCTCCTGGCCAAAAAACTAAGTGCACAGTCCCTATTAAACACAGTTTAAACAGCTTACAGCACATTACTGCTGTCTCAGGAGGGAAGGGGGGGCTGGTTTCACTGACTTGTTAACACAAGATGGTCGCTGGGGGTGCACTGCTTAACATACAGATCTTAGCGCAGAGCAAAGGAGACATTTGGAAGGAAAAAACTGATAGTCACAGGGAATGAGAGGGAAAAACTACAGAGTTTGGACTGCAAATCCCACAATTCAACAGGTTAAATGGAAGCAGTCACAGGCAGGAAAAAACACAAGTTTAAACACAAAAACATGGGATAAATTATGCAATCACTGGCAGGTTAAAACTACAATTTTAAACTGTAACAACCACAGGCAAAGACAGTTAAAGAAATTTAAAAAGAAAAAATAAGATGATGCAATCACAGGTAGGGAAAATCGTTTTTTAAACTTTTTTAGGAAAGAGACAGCACTAGTCTGCCTCCTTACCACTTCCTGGACTCTGCTCACTGCAATCTGGGGCACAGGTAGGCTGCAACTCACAAGATGAAGTTTGTTTATAACATCTTATAAACACAACTGGCCCAGGGAATTCGGTAAGAAAATAAAATTTTGTATGCCTGAACTCAGAATCTAAAGATGCATCTTTTAGTGAAGGTGATTTTTACATTCTGCGTTTGAAAATACCACTTTTAGAAAGTGGGTATTTTCTTGCTCAGTCATCCCGTGTGCCTCTGCTGGAATGTGGATTGCCTGTCTGGGTTTTGGATGACAGAAGGCTGGGGGGCCGGAGGGGCTCCAGATAGTCTAGGTAGGTCAGGAAAGGGCTGAATAGACCTGGGCTGCTATGGGGGAAGGGGGAGGAGATTTCCTTGCACCTCAAAGGGCCTGGTCTGCCTCTGACAATGCCGTCTCCACCTCCTGCCAGGAAATCACACCAGAGAAGGCAGAACCGGTTCTGGCCGGGCACAGACACCCTCTGCCTGAAAGATCAAAGGATTTTTAGATACAAATACTGGGTCCCAGACACTTGAACTTCAGAACTCATCTGGAACAAGAAGACTGCCAAGAAGAAGAGCCGGAGAAGCTGCGAAAGGAACGACTGCTTTGCTGGGTGCTTTGCTGGGCTGACCTGCAGTGGCTGCTTCTGTCTTGGGCAGTGAAAGGCCTGGACTGGACTTTCTGCAACCTAATTTGTGAGTCTCTCCAAGGGCTTGAGGTAGAGCTTGCCCCCTGTTCACGAAGTCTCAGGAACAGCAAAGACTTCAAGTTCTTCGACCCGCAGCACTGGGGACTGTGTGTTTTGTGCTGCCACCCGAAGAACACCAACTCGACGACGTCTACGACGCCACTGCCGACTCCGTGTCCTGAAGGCACTACAGAGGGCACCGCTGCAATGCCGCACCGCAACCCTGGTCTCACCGACGACGCCTGCTGACGCCGCCACCGAGCCGCTGCTTGCACCGTGACCTGTGGGCACCGCACTCCGCACCGCTTGCTTCACGCCAAAGCTTTGGCACCGCAGAGGGCACCGCCGCAACGCCGCACCGCAACCCTGGTCTCACCGACGATGCCTGTTGATGCCGCCACCGAGCCGCTGCTTGCACCGCGACCTGTGGGCACCGCACTCCACACCGCCTCGCTTCACGCTGACACTTTGGCACCACAGAGGGCACCGCCGCAACGCCGCACCGCGACCCTGGTCTCACTGACGACGCCTGTTGATGCCGCCACCGAGCCGCTGCTCGCACCGCGACCTGTGGGCACTGCACTCCGCACCGCCTTGCTTCACGAGGACGCCTTGGCCTGCCTGACGCCGCCACTTCCCGCCGAGATCGACGCCGCTGCTTGCACCGTGGTTCAGGGGCACCGCTCGTAAGTTACACGACGCACCGCCTTCATCCCACACCGCAGCCTTGGCCTACCGACGCTGGCACCATCGACTCCAGTTCGTCAGCCGACGACAGCGCTTCAGCAACGACGCCGCCGCTGCTTGCACCGTGACCTGCCAGCACCGTGACGAGCAACGCCTTCATCTCGCACTGCGACCCTGGTCTCACCGACGACGCCATCTGACGCCGCCACCGAGCCGCTGCTCGCACCGCGACCTGAGGGCACCGCACGCTGCACCGCTGCACTTCGCACCACAGCACCCGACGCCTGCCGACGCCAGCGCTCCTGACTCCATCAGAGAGGAAATCGACCTGCAACGCGTGTGACTTCGAGGGCCCCGACGACTCCTGCACCGACCTCCAGAACCGACGCCTGCGGACGCCATGTTTTCGGAAGCTCAACGAGAGGTCATCGACACCCTGCATTTCTAAAAGGTACTGTTTGCGGGTCTTCCCGACACCGTAGCTGGCCCGCGACGCCGCGGTCAGCCAGAACTGTTTGGATTTGTTTGCTCACGACGCCGTGATAGCCCCGGACGGAGCTATCGACATCAAGGAACTGTGTTTCAAGCGTATTTTGATAATTGAAGATTTTTGAGTACTGTATTGTGGATTTTTATCGTTTTTGGTCTTGTCTTAAGTATATAAAAATATTGGATATTTTTCTAAACTGGGGTGGTGTCCTTTTGTAGTGCTTACACTGTATTACTGTTGGTTATGTGCAAATGCTTTACACACTGCCTCTAAGATAAGCCTGGCTGCTCGTGCCAAGCTACCAAGGGGGTGAGCAGGGGTTATTTTAGACGTGTAACTCCCTTATCCTGACTAGAGTGGTGGTTTTTGCCTGGCTTTGGCCCACGCCCAAGCCTACCAAAAATCCCATTTCTAACAGGTACCCAGGGCTCTGTGACCAGAGAAGGCTTCTAAGGGCTGCAGCACTTATTGTGCCACCCTTAGAGGCCCTGTACCCTGACACTCACACACTGCCTTTGCAGGCTGCGTGTCTTGGTGCAGAACAAAGTGAAGAGTCGACATGGCACACATCCCTGTGTGCCATGCCCACAAACCACTGCCCTGGCATACATCAGTCACCCCTCTAGCTGGGTGCCCTATGCCAGTGGTGAGGGTACAGGTGCATGAGCCCTGTACCCCTACAGTGCCCAAGTCCATTCCTGGGCACTGCAAGTGCAGTGCTGCCATTAAGAGTATATGGTGCTGGTAGTTTGTCATTACGAACTCCACAGCACCATGATGGCTACACTGAAGACTGGGAAGTTTGGTACCAAACTTCTCAGCACATTAAACCCACACTGATGCTAGTGTGGGATTTAATGTAAAATGCACCACAGAGGGCATCTTAGAGATGCCCCCTGAAACTTGACCAACTTCTAGTGACCTGACTGAGTGGCTGCTTAGGCTGCCACCACCAGACATGTTTCTGGACCCCTGGGTCGAGAGCCTGCTGCTCTCGGGGGCCTGAAACAATGCACATCCGGGAGAACCGGCGGGAAAAACAAGTGAGGAAGGGAGGTGTGCCCACCTCTGCCAACTCCACCCCTCAGGTGGGGGAGGCGAGGCGAATCACAACCTCGAGTCCCCGCTATCTTGAGGATGGGGGGACCCAGCCAACCAGGGACAGGCTCCTGCCCCCCTCCCACTGGAGAGTGGCAGAATAGGGGGTGTACCCACCCCAGGGAAGGGACCCATTGGTCCCTGCCCTTTACCTACCTGTAACGCCCCCTAATTTAGTATTTAGGGGGCACCCTGAACCTTACTTCCTCAGATCCAGCTTACCTACAAGAAGAAAAGAAGAAGAAGAACGAAGAGCTGTGCAGAGATAACAAGAGGACGACGCCCACTGACTTGACCCCAACCCTACAGGCCTGTCTCCCCTCGAACCTGCTCCTGCGAAAACCCGGCGTGTCCAGCAGCCAGCAACCTCACAAACCCCGGAGGACCTTTCTGCCTTCACTTCCAAGACTGTTTCTCCCGTGAACACCGGACGTGTTTAAACTGCAGCTTCTGGCTCCGGCCGGACACCGCGAATCCAGCCCACTCTGCACCCGCCGAACCCGGCCCGAGCTCGAGTGGAAAAACACCACGAGGAGGTCACCCCGGTGATCCTGACCCGAGATCCGGCGACTCCTGACCTGCCTCAAGCCTCCAGACGATGCCTGCAGCCTCAATCCAGAGGATACCCTCTACCGCGACCAGAGTGGGTAAGAAAATCCGACCCTAAAAGGCACCCCTGCACCCGGCGCCCCAGGGCCTTGTGTGCCCAAACCAACGGTGGCTAACCAACCCAAGACATCCCAACTTACCCCTCGAAGTGGTGGTCGCACCCAGAAGATCCTCGTCCCCGAGCCTGCAGTGCTTTTTCAAACCGCAGGTTCTCCATAGAAAACAACAGGGTGTCCGACGCCGAAACAGCACTCTGCACCCGGCCGCCCCAGTGCCGCTGAGGGTGCACTTTTTGTACCAACTTGTTTCCCCAATTGCCCTGACCTAAACCCTAGGAGCTTTGCTCCCACAACCCAGTGGCCTGCTTGCCAGCAGCCACCAACCGCAGACCCCCTATCCTCAATAGGATAACATTGGGCCTCAACACTCTGCACCCGGCCGCCCTAGTGCCGCTGCGGGTGCAACAACAGTGCATCACTGACCCTGGGGAAACCCTTGTTCTAACCCCAGAACCTTAACTCCCACAGTCGTTTACTTACCTGCAAACCGATAACCTGTTTTTCCTCCATAGGATAACATTGACAATTTTTCTTCCAAAAAACGAGTGTGTGGAGTTTTGAAAACTAAAGATATTCTTTAAAAATCGTACAATTAACCAAAACGTGTTTTCGCACCAGTTTGCAGGAAATGTCCCAGTGCTGAATCTAGGCATCCAGCACTGAGTTAGAAAAAGTAACATAAAAGTAACTTGCCTGCAATTTACTGAAAAAGCCTATTCATTTCAATGTACTGCTCCAAAACGTTTCTAAATGCGGAGTTTTGAAATCTGAAAATATTCTTTAAAAATCACACGAATAACAAAAACGCATTTACTCACCTGTTTTCAGGAAATGTCCCAGTGCTGAATCCAGGCATCCAGCACTGAGTTAGAAAAAGTAACGTAAAAGTAACTTACCTGCAATTTATTGAAAAAGCCTATTCATTTCAATGTACTGTATTTGCTAAGCGTTGCATACTACTGCTCCCCTGTAAATCAAACAAAGTACAATTTCTATTGCATTTTCAAACTGTTCGACATTCAGTAACTTATTACTGTAAAGTATTTAATGCTTACCTGTGCCAGGCTTGCTTGGTTCTAAAAATAAACAACAGTATATTTTTATACAAAAACAATTGGCCTAGAGTTCAGTTCTTGAGTGTGTGAATTCATTTGCTGACTGAGTGTGTACATCAAATGCTTAACACTGTCCTCTGATACTGCCTTACTGCTCGACCAAGCTACCACTATTAGAGAGTAAGGTTCTATCTAACTTTAACCTCTGCCTACCTTTGGGGACTCTTGGACTCTATACACACTGTACCTCACTTTGGTGCAGTATATATAGAGCCAGTTTCTTACATTGGATATACAATTTGCATTTGTTGGACTACTTGGTTACCACCTGATCACACAACAGAACTCTTAAATTGCCTTTAGAATTCTGATTTTTTCAAATTGGCATTTTTACCAAACTACTAAAAGTCTTGTTAGGGCCTTGCTTAAGTCCCTTTAGAATTTTAGAAAATAAAAAGTCACTATAGTCAAGGGTAGAGGGTTTAGAACTTTTTTGTTAAAATGTCTCAAGAAAAGAACCCAATTATTAGTGAAGATAATAATGATATACAGGACATGGTTGAGGAGCTTGACCTCACCCCTTACCTTCACTTGTCTTTCAAGGAAGTAAGGTCCTTATGTAAACTTAAAAACATAGCAATGGGCCCACATCCAACCAAACAAAAGCTCCAGGAGCTGTTGGCTGAGTATGCAAAGGCTCACCCTTCTGAACATGGTGATGACCAGTCAGAGGAGGAAGGAGGTGAGGAGGATGGAGATAGGTGCCCACCTCCACCACTTCCTAGGGAAGAAAGGGTCCCTGCACCCTTATTTCTAAGAGTTAACCTCTGGGGACCTAGAGGCCACACAGGTGGCTCAGGTTCTGGTGAGGACATTGAGGACAGCCTCAATGAGGAGGACAGCCTTTTAGCAAGGCTGGCCAAAAGACTGGATCTAGAGTCCAGACTCCTGGCTCTAGAGAAAGAAAGAAAGAAAGGAGATGGGTTTAGCACCCATCAATGGTGGCAGCAATCGTAATAAGGATAAAGATCAGTCTTATGATCCTAAAATCCCCAAAGGGATTGTCCCTAAATTTGAGGAGGGTGATGACATCACTAAATGGTTCACAGCCTTTGAGAGGGCTTGTGACATGAGGAAAGTGAAGAAACCTCTCTGGGGGGCACTCCTGTGGGAACTGTTCTCTGGTAACTGCAGAGACAGGCTTCTGACCCTTTCTGGGCCAGATGCTGGGTCCTATGACCTCATGAAGAGAACTCTGATTGAGGGATTTGGACTCACCACTGAGGAGTACAGAATTAGATTCAGGGGGGCTCACAAAACCCAAAACCAGTCCTGGATTGATTTTGTAGACTACTCAGTAAAGACACTAGATGGTTGGTTAACTGGACACAATGTGCATGACTTTACAATTTGTTTATGAAGGAACATATTTTAAGTAATTGCACGAATGAAAAGTTCCATCAGCATTTGGTAGACCTAGGTCTAATTTCTCCCCAAGAATTGGGAAAGAAGGCAGACCACTGAGTCAAGACTAGGGTGACTAAGACAACCACTGGGGGTGACCAAAAGAAAGGGGTTACAAAACCTCCCCAGGGGAAAGGTGGTGAGAATCCCCAAGATAAAAAGTCTGAGTCTTCTAAAGGGCCCCAAAAATCTGCACAGGGGGGTGGGTCCCAAAATACTCCCTATACTCCACAGCCCTATAGGGGGAAGAACTTTGATCCTGTAAAGGCCTGGTGTAACAACTGTAAGAAGTTGGGACACTTAACTGGAGACAAGGCTTGCCCTAGCAAGAAGGCCCCTAGTCCTACAGCTACAGCTACTACTGGTATAGCCAGTCTCCAGATGGGATCAGCAGTGTGCCCAGAGCAAATCAGGTTGCACACTGAAGCAGTTCTAGTTTCAGAGGGGGAAGTTGAGTTTGCCACTGTAGCTGTGTGGCCACCCAACTTAAAGAAATACTTACAATACCCTTGGATCAATGGAACTAGGATAGAGGCTCTGAGGGATACAGGTGCCAGTGTCACTATGGTGAGAGACACACTGGTTTCCCCTCAGCAATATTTGATTGGGCGTACTTACCCAGTCACCAATGCTGACAGTGTTACCACTAACCATGCAATGGCTATGGTGACATTAGACTGGGGGGGTACTGGCCTGAAACAGGTAGTGGTCTCTCCAAAGCTACCAGCTGCATGTCTGCTTGGCAATGACCTGGAAACCTCAGCCTGGGCTGAGGTTGAACTAAAAACCCATGCAGCAATGCTGGATATCCCTGAATTGGTGTGTGTAAAAACAAGAGCACAGAGCAAAAGGCAGGGTGAAAAAGTGTTGGAGCCTGAAAGTATGGCCCAACCTAACAAGAGAAAAGGTAAGAAGACTGGGGAACCAGCTTCTGTTCAGCAAAATGATCAGGACCCCTCTCCTCAGGGAGAGGACTTGGACACCCCAGAGGGAACTGAGCCTATGGAGCTTGACCCTTACCAGGTTGAACTCTTGGGCCCAGGGGGACCCTCTAGGGAAGAGCTGTGCCAGGGGCAGCAAGACTGTCCCACTCTTGAAAGCCTGAGGTAGCAAGCTGTTTCAGAAGCAAAGGGAGATGTCAGTGGTACCCACAGAGTCTATTGCGAAGAGGGATTACTGTACACTGAGGCAAGAGACCCCAATCCTGGAGCCACCAGGAGAGTGGTAGTGCCACAGAGGTACAGGGAGTTCCTCCTAACTTTAGCTCATGACATCCCCCTAGCTGGGCATCTGGGCCAAACCAAGACTTGGGAAAGACTAGTTAGCCACTTTTACTGGCCTCAGATGCACCAAAAGGTGAAGGAGTTTGTCAGCTCCTGTGTTACCTGTCAAGCCAGTCGCAAGACAGGTGGCCACCCAAAGGCCCCCCTGATACCACTGCCTGTGGTGGGGGTTCCCTTTGAGAGGGTAGGTGTGGACATAGTGGGTCCACTTGAACCTCCCACAGCCTCAGGGAACAAATTCATACTAGTGGTAGTGGATCATGCCACTAGGTACCCTGAAGCAATTCCACTTAGGACTACTACAGCTCTTGCAGTAGCCAAGGCCCTCATTGGTGTCTTCACCAGGGTAGGGTTTCCTAAGGAGGTGGTTTCAGACAGAGGTTCTAACTTCATGTCTGCTTACCTGAAACACATGTGGAAAGAGTGTGGAGTGCAGTACAAGTTTACTACACCCTATCACCCACAGACCAATGGCCTTGTTGAGAGATTTAACAAGACATTGAAAGGCATGATTATGGGACTCCCTGAAAAACTCAAAAGGAGATGGGATGTCCTCTTACTATGCCTGCTTTTCGCTTACAGAGAAGTGCCACAGAAGGGAGTAGGGTTTTCCCCCTTTGAACTTCTGTTTGGCCATCCTGTGAGGGGACCACTCTGTCTTGTGAAAGAGGGTTGAGAGAAGCCTCTCCAAGAACCCAAACAAGATATTGTAGACTATGTGCTTGGCCTAAGGTCCAGAATGGCTGAGTACATGGAAAAGGCATCCAAGAATCTTGAGGCCAGCCAGGAGCTTCAGAAGCACTGGTATGACCAAAAAGCTGCACTGGTTGAATTTCAACCTGGGCAACAGGTGTGGGTTTTGGAGCCAGTGGCACCAAGGGCACTCCAGGACAGATGGAGTGGCCCTTATCCTATCCTGGAGAAAAAGAGTGAGGTCACCTACTTAGTTGACCTGGGCACAAGCGGGACACCCAAAAGGGTTATCCATGTGAACCGACTAAAGCTCTACAATGACAGGGCTGACATCGCCATGCTGATGGTGACTGATGAGGAGCAGGAAGCAGAGAGTGAACCTCTCCATGACCTCCTCTCATACAGCCCAAAAGATGGGTCAGTAGATGGAGTTGTCTTTTCAGACACCCTCTCTGCCCAACAGCAGACTGACTGCAAGCAAGTCTTGCAACAGTATGCTAAGCTCTTTTCCTTGTCCCCTGGTCTGACAAACTGGTGTACCCATGATGTGGACACTGGTGACAGTGCACTTGTCAAAAACAAGATCTATCGACAGTCAGACCAAGTCAAGGAAAGCATCAGAGCTGAGGTCAGCAAGATGCTGGAGTTAGGGGTTATTGAACCCTCTGAGAGCCCCTGGGCTAGCCCAGTGGTTCTGGTCTCCAAACCTCACCCACAAGATGGAAAGAGAGAAATGAGGTTTTGTGTGGATTACAGAGGGCTCAACTCTGTCACCAAGACAGATGCTCACCCTATCCCAAGAGCAGATGAGTTGATAGATAAATTGGGTGCAGCCAGATTCTTAAGTACCTTTGACTTAACTGCATGGTACTGGCAGATTGGCATGGCCCCAGGAGCAAAAGAGAAAACAGAATTCTCCACACCTGATGGGCACTATCAGTTCACTGTTATGCCCTTTGGTTTAAAGAATGCCCCTGCCACATTCCAGAGGTTGGTGAATCAAGTCCTTACTGGGTTGGAGTCCTTTAATGCAGCTTATCTTGATGATATTGCTGTCTTTAGTTCCACCTGGCAGGATCACCTGATCCACCTTGGGAAGGTTTTAAATGGCCTGCAAACTGCAGGCCTAACTATCAAGGCATCCAAATGCCAGATAGGGCAGGGAACTGTGGTGTACTTGGGCCACCTTGTTGGTGGAGGCCAGGTACAACCCTTACAGCCCAAGATCCAGGCCATCCTGGACTGGGCAGATCCAACAACCCAGACCCAAGTCAGGGCATTCCTTGGCTTGACTGGGTACTACAGGAGGTTTGTGAAGGGATATGGGTCCATTGTGACTCCCCTCACATAACTTACCTCCAAGAAAATGCCCAAAAAGGTTAACTGGACAGTTAGTTGCCAAAAGGCTTTTGACACCCTGAAAGAAGCAATGTGCTCAGCACCAATTCTGAAGGCTCCAGATTATGCCAAGCAGTTCATAGTGCAGACTGATGCCTCTGAGCTAGGGATAGGAGCGGTCCTGTCCCAGACCAATGATGAAGGCCAAGACCAACCTGTTGCTTTTATAAGCAGAAGGCTTCTCCCCCGGGAGCAGCGTTGGAGTGCCATTGAGAGGGAGGCCTTTGCTGTGGTTTGGTCCCTGAAGAAGTTGAGACCATACTTGTTTGGTACTCACTTCCTAGTTCCAACTAATCACAGACCTCTCAGATGGCTAATGCAAATGAAAGGGGAAAATCCTAAACTGTTGAGGTGGTCCATCTCCCTACAGGGAATGGACTTTGAAGTGGAACACAGACCTGGGACTGCCCATGCCAATGCAGATGGACTTTCCAGGTTCTTCCACTTAGACAATGAAGACTCTCTAGGGAAAGGTTAGTCTCATCATCTTTCGTTTGGAGGGGGTTGTGTGAGAAAGTGCCCTCTTTCTGCATGGTATGCCCCCACTTTTTGCTGAATTGCTGATGTTCTTTGACTGAGTGTGCCCTGGGTTCCTGCTAATCAGGTGCCCAGGGCCTATGTTCCTTCCCTAAAACTGCATTGAAGCCTAAACCCAATTGGCATCTCTGGCCACATGTCAGCCCCTGGTAAATGGTACCACAGGTACCCAGGGCACTGTGACCAGAGAAGGCCTCTAAGGGCTGCAGCACTTATTGGGCCACCCTTAGAGGCCCTGTACCCTGACACTCACACACTGCCTTTGCAGGCTGCGTGTCTTGGTGCAGAACAAAGTGAAGAGTCGACATGGCACACATCCCTGTGTGCCATGCCCACAAACCACTGCCCTGGCATACATCAATCACCCCTCTAGCTGGGTGCCCTATGCCAGTGGTGAAGGTACAGGTGCATGAGCCCTGTACCCCTACAGTGCCCAAGTCCATTCCTGGGCACTGTAAGTGCAGTGCTGCCATTAAGAGTATATGGTGCTGGGTGTTTGCCATTACGAACTCCACAGCACCATGATGGCTACACTGAAGTCTGGGAAGTTTGGTATCAAACTTCTCAGCACATTAAACCCACACTGATGCCAGTGTGGGATTTAATGTAAAATGCACCACAGAGGGCATCTTAGAGATGCCCCCTGAAACTCGACCAACTTCTAGTGACCTGACTGAGTGGCTGCTTAGGCTGCCACCACCAGACATGTTTCTGGACCCCTGGGTTGAGAGCCTGCTGCTCTCGGGGGCCTGAAACAATGCACATCCTGGGACGAGGTGCCAAGCCTCCTCCCCCAGGATGGGCAGGGTTCACGAAGGAGAAGTTTCAAAGGCATGCCGCCTTTGTGAGCCTCTCCAGACCATTTGCTGCTTTCAGCAACTGGTCCCCACTGGTTCTACCCCCCACTTTGGGCGGGAGAACCGGCGGGAAAAACAAGTGAGGAAGGGAGGTGTGCCCACCTCTGCCAACTCCACCCCTCAGGTGGGGGAGGCGAGGCGAAGCACAACCTCGAGTCCCCACCATCTTGAGGATGGGGGGACCCAGCCAACCAGGGACAGGCTCCTGCCCCCCTCCCACTGGAGAGTGACAGAATAGGGAGTGTACCCACCCCAGGGAAGGGACCCATTGGTCCCTGCCCTTTACCTACCTGTAACGTCCCTAAATTTAGTATTTAGGGGGCACCCTGAACCTTACTTCCTCAGATCCAGCTTACCTACAAGAAGAAAAGAAGAAGAAGGACGAAGAGCTGTGCAGAGCTAACAAGACGACGATACCCACTGACTTGGCCCCAGCCCTACAGGCCTGTCTCCCCTCGAACCTGCTCCTGTGAAAACCCGG
This sequence comes from Calotriton arnoldi, assembly GCA_963921515.1. Classification (NCBI taxonomy): domain Eukaryota; kingdom Metazoa; phylum Chordata; class Amphibia; order Caudata; family Salamandridae; genus Calotriton; species Calotriton arnoldi. The sequence goes on from CAWUFW010002759.1 coordinate 1,248,990, forward strand.
CGTGTCCAGCAGCCAGCAACCTCACAAACCCCGGAGGACCTGCCTGCCTTCACTTCCAAGACTGTTTCTCCCATGAACACCGGACGTGTTTAAACTGCAGCTTCTGGCTCCGGCCGGACACCGCGAATCCAGCCCACTCTGCACCCGCCGAACCCGGCCCGAGCTCGAGTGGAAAAACACCACAAGGAGGTCACCCCGGCGATCCTGACCCGAGATCCGGCGACTCCTGACCTGCCTCAAGCCTCCAGACGACGCCTGCAGCCTCAATCCAGAGGATCCCCTCTACCGCGACCAGAGTGGGTAAGAAAATCTGACCCTAAAAGATACCCCTGCACCCGGTGCCCCACGGCCTTGTGTGCCCAAACCAACGGTGCCTAACCAACCCAAGACATCCCAACTTACCCCTCGAAGTGGTGGTCGCACCCAGAAGATCCTCGTCCCCGAGCCTGCAGTGCTTCTTCAAACCGGAGGTTCTCCATAGAAAACACCAGGGCGTCCGACGCCGAAACAGCACTCTGCACCCGGCCGCCCCAGTGCCGCTGAGGGTGCACTTTTTGTGCCAACTTGTTTCCCCAATTGCCCTGACCTAAACCCTAGGAGCTTTGCTCCCACAACCCAGTGGCCTGCTTGCCAGCAGCCACCAACCGGAGACCCCCTATCCTCCATAGGATAACATTGGGCCTCAACACTCTGCACCCGGCCGCCCTAGTGCCGCTGAGGGTGCAACAACAGTGCCTCACTGACCCTGGGGGAACCCTTGTTCTAACCCCAGAACCTTAACTCCCACAGTCGTTTACTTACCTGCAAACTGATAACCTGTTTTTCCTCCATAGGATAACATTGACAATTTTTCTTCCAAAAAAACGAGTGTGTGGAGTTTTGAAAACTAAAGATATTCTTTAAAAATCGTACAATTAACCAAAACGTGTTTTCTCACCAGTTTGCAGGAACTGTCCCAGTGCTGAATCTAGTCATCCAGCACTGAGTTAGAAAAAGTAACGTAAAAGTAACTTACCTGCAATTTACTGAAAAAGCCTATTCATTTCAATGTACTGCTCCAAAAAGTTTCTGTGTGGAGTTTTGAAATCTGAAAATATTCTTTAAAAATCACACGAATAACAAAAACACATTTACTCACCCGTTTTCAGGAAATGTCCCAGTGCTGAATCCAGGCATCCAGCACTGAGTTAGAAAAAGTAACGTAAAAGTAACTTACCTGCAATTTATTGAAAAAGCCTATTCATTTCAATGTACTGTATTTGCTAAGTGTTGCATACTACTGCTCCCCTGTAAATCAAACAAAGTACAATTTCTATTGCATTTTTCAAACTGTTCGACATTCAGTAACTTATTACTGTAAAGTATTTAATGCTTACCTGTGCCAGGCTTGCTTGGTTCTAAAAATAAACAACAGTATATTTTTATACAAAAAACAATTGGCCTTGAGTTCAGTTCTTGAGTGTGTGAATTCATTTGCTGACTGAGTGTGTACATCAAATGCTTAACACTGTCCTCTGATGCTGCCTTACTGCTCGACCAAGCTACCACTATTAGAGAGTAAGGTTCTATCTAACTTTAACCTCTGCCTACCTTTGGGGACACTTGGACTCTATACACACTGTACCTCACTTTGGTGCAGTATATATAGAGCCAGTTTCTTACAAGCCCCATTTCCAAACCTCTTGCATTGACTATTGGTCCCTTTACTGTGGATTCACCATTTCTGGTGTGTGAGAAGCTGGCCTGGTATATGCTGTCCACTAATGAAAGTGGGCACCTTGTACCAGTCCAAACAACCCTTATGGTGATTAGGTCAAAGATAACCTTTATTGAAAGCTATCCTAGTGGTAGCTATGGAGAGCAGCCATCAGGCTAAGTCTTGAAGGAATGTTAAGCACCTTGTTTTACCAGAATGCAACCTTATAGTATTGGTTAAATGAAAGGGAAACCACACAGTAGTTATAAAAATATGTATTTATTATATATAACACTCTCTAGTATCCTCTACACGAGGATAGAACACAAATCAAATAATACAGTTGCAAAGACTCAAACGTAAGTAGCACAATACACAGTGGGCTCCCGGGGGAGACCAAATCATATACTAAATAAGTGGTATAAGAACCACGACTCGGGACTAGACCTAGTCTAGAAGGTGTAGAATCGCTGGGACCCCAAGGAACCACCCAAAGTGAGTGAGTAGGGACCCCACGGAGGACGGGTGCAGTGTGAGAACACGACCACGTGCTCCGCACAATTCAATGGGAAAGTCATGGTTGGAAAATCAGAGATTAAGGACCCTTCCCAGCAGATTACGAAGACCACCCTTCGAACTTAAGAGTTTGGAGGGCCACCCCACCCGTGGATACCTTTGTACCAGTGTTACCTATCCCAGAGGAGCCGGGTGCATAGGTGCGAATTGGCGTTCGAAACCCTTGTCGTTCTCTATGGATGTTGACAAAGAAATGCTGCTGCTGGAAGAATGAAAAGTGTCTGGTGGAATCCAAACGTGGATTCTAGATGAGAAGAACCTGAAAGCAGAGGGGACAGAGTCTGGGTCACTTTGGAGTGACCAGGGGCTTGGTAGACGAATGCCCACCGATGTCGGGTGCTTCAGGTGTGTTGATGGTGATCTTGACTCTTCAGCTGTGCGGACCAGGAGACGTCTTGGATGACCAGGAGCTGAATACGAGCTGTCCCACAAAGGATGTCGAGTGCTGAGGGGTCGGTGTCCGGCGGGAGCACCAATCAAGCCTTGGCAGCGGCAAACAATGTAGATGGTCAAATTCAGTGTTGATCTGGCCCAGCAAGGACCAGGAGACTCACCACAGCAAGGGGAGTAAGGGCAAGCCTGGAGCAACCAGGGGAGCCCAATTAAAGCAAAGTTGACCCTCAAGTGGACCCACAGGCCGAAGGCACAGGAGTCGCGAGGGGACCTCAGGTAGTTTCACAGGATACCAGCCAGCAGAGCACAGAGTGTGAGGATGTCAGAGTCCTTCTTAGAAAAGATGCGCTGGGTTTGGGGCTACAAATGGCCTAATGCACGGAATTGTTGCATGACAACAAGCATGTGCAGTTGCAAATGGATGCGGTGCACAGGGGTAGGGGTTATACGGTCCCCACGAGGGATATCTGCCTTAAACTCAGTAAGAGAGCAGCTCAACCTCGGAGACCTTCAGAAACCCACCTCCTGTGTTGCTGGAGCCTTCGGAGTCTGCAGGAGCTCAGGGTCAGCAAACTGGTCAGATGCGTTACGGTGCCTGCGTTTGCAGGGGAGTGACTCCTTCACTCCAAGGCAGTGCTTTAAATGGGCCGGTACTCACCGGTACTGAGTACCGGCACTTCTTAAATTTACCGAGTCGAGTACCGGCACTTCTCCACTGTCAAGGAGAGTACCGGTACTCAGTGTCAGATTAGAAGGTGGGCAGCTGCGTGCCGTTTGTTTGGCAGCATGTTGGCCGTCGCCTTATTTATTCAGGTTTGGCAAGCTGCCCGATGCGGCCTCTGCTCCCTTCCTACCCAGATGGAGGCTCTCCTTGTCCTCATCACCCCCTGCTAGGCATCGATGCTGGGTCCGTGGAACGTAGACACAAGGGTCATTTTCACCCTTGGCCTCCCACTGGGGTGTGACTTTCTTTGTCCGGACTCTTTTGCCCTTGCGATTCCACCCACCCCGCGCGCTGGGACATTAAGTCCATGATGGGCGGTGATGATCGAGGTGGCGAAGAAGGCTTAAGCAGCCTCCCTGGTGCCCAGGTGAGGGGGGGAGTTCAACTGACCTTCCCATCGGAGGCCAGTACTGTCAATTATCTGAAACTGTTAAAGGTTACCTTCGAAAGGAAGCAACGTTGCTTTTCCATTTCCCGCATGAGGCCCGTACACTTCTCTTTATTTTAGCCTCTGCCAGATTTTGACACTAACAAAAGGGACAGTTCTACCCATGTCTGTACGCAGGGCCGGCTCTGCATGGCGTTCCTGATTGCTAGTTTATATTGTTTTTATAAGCACCCGCTGCAGTGTTCCTGACCTGCAGCAATTTTTAGCCAACAATAAAAATGTCAAGTTAACTCCGGTGATTGACGCTGTTCCTGGAGAGAGAACAAAGTTTTTGTCTAGTGGAAGTCTTGACTGGGGGATGTTTTGATTCATCTTAAGGTAGTGCAGAGGGTTAATGTGCCTGGGCAAAGAATGTGTACCATGCAAAGCACGAAGTGAACATAACATAAATCTTTCGTCAGAGACTTCCTTTTGTTACTTGCAGCTTATAAGTTAAAATGCTAAAAAAAAACGGAGCTACTTACTGTCATCAAAGAACTGAAATTCAGACTTCAAGTATAGATTAAAGCGTTTGATTTTTTCCCCCAGACTTTCAATATCCTAATGTTGTACAAAGTGTTGATTTGGGTGTAAATCAATTCCAATTATTAAAGATAATCGCCAACCATGGTCTTACATTTTAAATTCTGAATTTGTGCTTCTCCAGACCAAGCACCCGTAACTATACTACCTACCAGTATGGATGACATATAAATCCTACCACTCTGTCATATGGAACTTTTCCTATACATTGATTTACACACATATGATTGAGTAATATGTGTGCAATGTAAAGTGCTCGGGCACCCTTCACTTTTATGAGTGACACTATAAAACTAACTCGATGCATCTGAGAGAGAGTGGTTATGGAGACTATTAAGGGGTGATGGTAGTGCGGAATCCGTTGCGCAGGAGGTCATTGGGGGGGAGCGCCAAAAACCATTGTCGCACTGGGCGCAACCAGTGCTAAAGCCGGCCCTGCCAGTATTGTTCTTCCACTGCTGGACTCTGCACATACTCGGGACCCTCCAGTGCTCACTGCATGCCACTGCAAGCTCTACGGCGGTGGGGCCTCCTGCCGAGGGGAGAGGAGGGAAAATGGGGGTGAGTGAAGGTGAAGAGTGAGGGGGAAGGAGCAGAGTTTAAAGTAGGAAATGGTAGAGAGGCAGAAGGGGTAAGTGCAGACAGAGATATGGAAGGGATCCAGACGGCTGTGGAAAGAGGTAGAGAGGCGCGGAGAGGGCAGATTAGAAATAGAGTGATGAGACAGAGTGATAAGATGCAATAGGGGTAAAGAGAGTGGGACAGAATTAGCTACAAACGGGAGAGAGGTGAGTGCGAGAGGGATCTCGAGGTTAGAGATGTGAAAACAGAGAGTGTGTGTTTGAGAGGAACAGAATCAGGAGGTATTTGAAAAGAAATGCATGGAATGCTTGTTTGTATGTGTGCAATCTTAAATATTTAAGGATTGCGCCAAATGCAACCAAGTAGGAATATTAGAAATATTATGATATTAAGAAGCTGCAAATATTAGAAAACAAGGAAACATGAACATTTGGTGTTTCACCTTCATTTTGTATAACGAGTTAACACATTTTGTTTGGATTGATACATTTCTCACATGTTTTATTCTGTCCCGCAACCGGTGTAAGTGCAGAGTCTCTATCGTCCTAGAGCGCCTTGATTATTATCCTGAAAGAGCTAAAAGTACTGTTGATGGCTTGGCTCATTCAGGGTTTTGGTTGTTAATCTGCATATATGGAAAGTTTGAGACCACTATCCAGGACAAAGCAAGGACAACATGAATACTCAATAGAAGTGTTTTTGTATCATGTCTAACTCCGCCTCTAACCCCGCCCACTAGCCACGCCCCTCGCTCAATTTAACGAGTACCTGCACTTATTTTTTCCCATTTAAAGCACTGCTCCAAGGGAGATTCTTCTGTTGTCTTGGAGGTCCACAGGGTCCTGCACGGAGCCTGTATGGATCACGGACAGTGGCGAGAGTGGGGACGGCAAGGGAAGACGAAGTCGAGCCCAAGGGAGGTCCAGCGAAGTCCAGCGTGTCCAGACGGTCGAAGTGTAATGGTATCTTCTTACAGAATCTTGTCCACGTAAAATCTAATGTCCTGTAGCCAGGTAACCCATTTTATACCCACGGGAAAGGGTTGGACAGATTCTAGGGACCCTCCTAGGGGAGGGACAGGACAGAGGGGTGGCTACACCCATGTCCTTTGTTCAGTTTCACGCCAGAGCAGGAGCAATGGCTCCTAGAACTGGTTTTAACTGAACTATGCATGGGGTCACCAAGTGTGCCCCTCGTGCAGACTTTCTGGCACTGAGACAGTGCACCCACCCAGCCCCAATACACTAAATCCTGTCTGGAAGGTGGTAACACCTCCCTGTGACAGGATGCCTATTGTGCTGCCTTCCCCTGCTCGAGCTTGGCTCAGCAGCAGGAGGGCAGACTCGTGTCTCTGGCTGGCAGCATCCATTTTGTGCTGTAAGGCTCGAGAAAGTTGGTACCGGTAGACTTAGGTACCCCCAGAACCTCGGTTCTGAGGGGAGGAATGATACCTCCCACACCAGTTACTGGTGTGGAGGTATGATTCCAAGGTGTTTGACACCAAACACGACATACTTCGTTGCAGTCGTTTTCGAGATAGCATTTACCGCGAGGTTATAATGCATCTCTACCTATATGTCTGGTAGTATCACGTACAGCCCGGGAGAATGGTCTCCGAAGACTGCAGAGGGGCCCTGCTCATGCAGGAGCACCCTCTCACGCAAAACCCAGCACCCTACCTTCAGGATTGTTAAGGCCTGCTATAGGGGTGACTTACAAGGTTTTAAATGTGGTGATACATATAGATATAGTGAACCTATATCTAAAGTAAGTGGTGCAATCACCAACTTACACAGGCTGCAGTAGCAGACCTGAGGTTCCATTTTGCATGGCCTCTCATGGGTGGCATAATACATGCTTCAGCCCATGGGAGGCCTCTGGGGTACCTATGCCCTTGGTACATGGGTACCATATACTAGGGACTTATAAGGGTACCCCAGTATCCAATCTGGAGTTGTACCAAAGTACATATGTTGCAATTTAAGGGAGAAAGCAGATAGGCTGGGGTCCTGAATAGCAGGATCCCAGCCAGACTAGTCAAAACAGTGGGTGCAAAAAGCAAAAAGTGGGGGTAACCATAAGAAGCAGATCCTACTTTCCTACACAACCCCCCCCAAACGAAAGGAGATGAGACTAACCTTGCCCAGTTGAGTCTTCATGTTCTAAGTGGAAATATCTGGAGAGTCCATCTGCATTGGCATGGTTACTCCCAGGTCTATGTTCCACTGTATAGTCCATCCCCTGTAGGGAAATGGACCACCTCAAAAGTTTGGGGTTTTCACCCTTCATCTGTTTTAGCCACAAGAGGGGCTTGTGGTCAGTCTGAACAATGAAGTGAGTTCCAAACAAGTATGGCCTCAACTTCTTCAGAGCCCAAACCACAGCAAAGGCTTCCCTCTCAATAGCTGACCAACGTTTCTCTCTGGGGGTCAGCCTTCTGCTAATAATAGCTACTGGCTGATCCTGACCCTCTGCATTCAATTGTGATAACACAGCCCCTACCCCCAACTCAGATGCATCAGTTTGAACAATGAATTGTTTGGAATAGTCAGGACTTTGCAGAATGGGAGCAGTGCACATGGCCTGCTTGAGGTCATCAAATGCCTTTTGACAGCTAACTGTCCACTGAACTTTCTTGGGCATTCTCTTTGATGTAAGATCATTCAAGGGAGTCACTATGGACCCATAATCCTTTACAAATCTTCTGTAGTACCCAGTCAGGCCCAAGAAAGCTCTGACCTGAGTCTGGGTAGTTGGAGCAACCCATTCCATGATGGTCTGGATTTTGCTCTGCAATGGTTGAACCTGGCCTCCACCCACAAGGTGGCCCAGGTATACAACCTGACTCTGCCCTATCTGGCACTTAGTAGCCTTGATAGTGAGGCCTGCCTTTTGCAAGGCCTCCAAAACATTTCTCAGGTGGACCAGGTGATCCTCCCAGGTGGAACTAAAGACAGCAATATCATCTAGATAAGCTGCACTATAGTCTTCCAGGCCTGTGAGAACTTTGTTCACCAACCTTTGAAATGTGGCAGGTGCATTCTTCAAGCCAAAAGGCATCACCACAAATTGGTAGTGCCCACTAGGGGTTGAGAATGCTGTTTTTGGCTTGGCATCCTCAGCTAGTCTGATTTGCCAGTAGCCAGCTGTAAGGTCAAAAGTACTCAGAAACTTGGCTGAGGCCAAAGTATCTTGGAATAGGATGAGCATCAGTCCTTGTGACTGCATTGAGTCCTCTGTAGTCAACACAAAACCTCATCTCTCTCTTACCATCCTTGGTGTGAGGTTTAGGTACCAAGACCACTGGACTAGCCCAAGGACTAGTTGAGGGCTCAATGACTCCCAATTCCAGCATCTTTCGGCCTCAGTCCTGATGCAGTCCCTGACATGGTCAGGTTGCCTGTAAATTTTGTTCTTTACAGGTAGGTTTTCACCTGTGTCCACTTCATGGGTACACCAGGGGGTCTGACTTGGAGTCAGTGAGAACATTTGCCTAAACTGATTGAGGACCTTCCTGCAATCAGACTGTTGCTGCTCAGTGAGGCTGCTTGCCAAAGCTACACCATCTACTGAGCCATCATCAGGGTTCTGTGAGAGGAGGTCAGGGAGTGGGTCACTCTCTTCCTCCTGTCCCTCATCAGTAGCCATGAGCAAGCCCATGTCTGCCCTGTCAACATAAGGCTTGAGCCTGTTCACATGGAGCACCCTGTGGGGCCTTCTGGGAGTTCCAAGGTCCACCAAGTAAGTGACCTCTCCCTTTTGCTCAAGTATGGTGTGGGGTCCACTCCATCTGTCTTGGAGAGCTGCTGGGGCCACAGGCTCCAGCACCCACACCTTCTGTCCTGGCTGGTAAACAGTCAAGACAGCCTTTTGGTCATGCCAGGCCTTTTGCAATTCCTGACTAGCCTCAAGGTTTTTGGATGCCTTCTTCATATACTCAGCCATCCTGGAGCAGAGACCAAGTACATAGTCCACAATATCCTGTTTAGGAGGTTTGAGAGGTAACTCCCATCCCTCCTTCACCAAACACAGTGGACCCCTAACTGGGTGACCAAACAAAAGTTCAAAAGGGCTGTAGCCAACCCCCTTCTGTGGCACCTCTCTGTAGGCAAAGAAAAGGCAGGGCAACAGAACATCCCATTTTCGCCTGAGCTTTTCTGGGAGCCCCATTATCATGCCCTTTAGGGTTTTGTTGAACCTTTCAACCAACCCATTGCATTGAGGATGATAGGGTGTGGTAAACTTGTAGTTGACACCACACTCTTTCCACATTGCAGTTATGTAACTAGACATAAAGTTTGTACCTCTGTCTGTTAAGACCTCCTTAGGAAAACCCACCCTGGAGAAAATCCCCAGGAGGGCCCTTGCCACCACAGGTGCTGTGGTGGTCCTAAGGGGAATAGCTTCTGGATACCTGGTAGCATGGTCCACCACCACCAGGATGTAAGAATGTCCAGATGCTGTTGGAGGGTTCATGGGACCAATTATGTCAATCCCAACCCTCTCAAAGGGAATCCCCACCACAGGTAGTGGTATCAGGGGGCCTTTGTAGTACCACCTGCCTTACCACTGGCTTGGCAAGTGATACAGGAGCGACAAAACTCCTTTGTGTCCTCTGACATATGAGGCCAGTGAAAGTGAGGGACAAGCCTGTCCCAAGTCTTGCTTTGGCCTAAGTGTCCTGCTAGGGGAATGTCATGTGCTAGGGTGAGTAGGAAGCCCCTAAACTTCAGAGGTATAACCAACCTCCTGGTGGCACCAGGCTTGGGGTCTCTACCCTCTGAATATAGAAGTCCCTCATCCCAATAGATCCTGTGGGACCCACTGACATTCCCTGCAGCCTCAGCAGCAGCTTGCTGTCTGAGGGGTTCAAGAGAGGGGCAGGTTTGCTGCTCCTGGCTCAGATCTGCCCTAGAAGGTCCCCCTGTCCCCAAAAACTCAACCTGATCAGGTTCAAGTTCATCTGAGACAGTTCCTTCTGTAGGACTGGAGTCATCTTCCTCAAAAGACTGACCCTCACTCTGGGCCTGGGGGGAAGACTCAGCCTTACCCCTCCTGCTCCTCTTCTTGGAAGACACTTGGTCCATCTTTTCAGGATCCAGGGCCTGCTCAGTGGCTCTCTGTTTGGCCTGTGACCTGGTCAAAGCAAACACATCTGCAGTGATGCCCAACATTGCTGCATGAGTCCTGAGTTCCACTTCAGCCCAGGCTGAAGTCTCCAAATCATTGCCCAACGAGCATTCCACAGGGAGGTCTGAACTTACCACAACCTTCTTAGGGCCAGTTACCCCTCCCCAGGTGAAATTAACAACTGCCAAGGAATGGTCTGTCCTGACATTGCTAGCATTGGTCACTTGGTACATCTCACCAAGTATGATCTGGTCAGGGTCCACAAGATCTTTTGTCACCATTGTGACACTTGCACCTGTGTCCCTGTATGCCATGGCCTCCTTACCATTTATTAAAGGCTGTTGTCTGTATTTGCCCAGGTTACTGGGACTAACAAATAAGGAGGCAATATCCATGCCTCCATCACAGACTAGAACAGCCTGAGCTGGAGTTCTGACTAGGCCAGAACCCACCTCAGAGCCCAAGGTTAACCCCACTATTCCCTTCTTCTGTGTACCACCACTTGAAACTGTGCTAGGGGGAGCAGTTGCCTTAGGGGCAGTGGTGGTAGGAGTAGAATCCTTGGCCCTTGGACAATTGGCATCTTTTGTTCAATGGGTTTTCTCTTTACAGATGTGACACCAAGGTTTCCTTTTCCATTGTTGGATTGTGACTCCCTCCCAGATGCAGGTTTTTGGGGCCCGGATGAAGACTTTTGATCTTTATTTTTGTCCCCACCCTTATCTGAGTTCTTAGAGTCTCGTTTCTTCTGGTCACCACCATTGGTCTGAGCTTTCTGCTTCACCCTGGTTCTGACCCACTTATCTGCCTTCTTTCCCAATTCTTGGGGAGAAGTCAGATCAGAGTCAACCAGGCATTGATGCAACAACTGGTTTTGGCAATTATTAAGGATCTGCTCCCTCATAATCAAGTTGTACAATCCTTTAAAATCATTCACCTTGCTACCAAGTAACCAGCCTTCCAGAGCCTTAATGGCACAATCAACAAAGTCTATCCAGTCCTGAGTCTGTGTCTTCTGGGTGTCTCTGAACTTAATCCTGTACTGTTCAGTGGTTAAGCCAAACCCTTCAATGAGAGCACTCTTCAGGACTGAATAATTATCAGCATCCTCTTCTCTAACAGTGAGGAGCTTATCTCTACCTTTGTCAGCAAAGGAGAGCCACAAGATAGCTGCCCACTGCTCTTGAGGGACCTTCTGAACTTTACAGGCCCTCTCCAAAGCAGTTATCCATTTCTGGATGTCATCCCCTAGATGGAAGGGAGGGACAATCTTGCTCAGGTTCCTATGATCAAAGGTGTGTTCCCTAACCCTAGGGACACTATAGCTGCCATCATGGGACTGTAGTCCCAATTTCTTTCTAGCCTTCTGGACTTCTAGGGACTCTTTATCCAGGGCCAATTGCTGTTGCCTGAGTCTAAACTTAGCTTTCTCAAGCTGTAGTAATTGGCACTCCCTGTCATAAGAGTTGTCCCTCTTGCTAGAAACAGAGGTCCCTATAGAATGTCTAGAATGATCTGACTCAGCAGAGGGAGACCTAGATCTCCTTGGTAAACTCTGCACTCTCCCTGGAGGAATAAAGTGATGATCCTCTTGACCCTCTTCTTCTTATTCCTCCTGGGGATCTGAGTTGTTCAGGGGTGGATCACTTTGATCCTCCTGTCCAGGGTTTGACTCTAGGTCATAGAAGGTGTCCCCTCCTGACCTATCCTCTTCCCCTGTACCACCCACTCTATCCTGCTCATCTGACCCAGGAGTCTTCCTAATGTCATCTAGCAGTAATGCATCAATGAGACGTTGAGTGTTGGCATTACTCCCTGTCTTCAGCTTCCTAGATACGCACATAGCTTTTAATTCAGTGAATGCAAAGCTATCATATTTAGTAGGCAGAATGCCACCAGTGGCATTCCCAGTAGAAGACATACTAAGTGAGGTGTAGTGTAGGCACCTACCTAACCTAGTGGGAACTAAACTCTCTTAGGTTGGAGAAAGGGTGTGCTAGACCCTTGGCTTGCCTAACCCCAAGTTCAGTAGAACATACTATCTTAAGCTAGTATTATATGTTCCTAGATACTAGTGGTTTTTCAGTTAATCAATACAAAGATTTATCTGGTAAAACAATGCAGGCTTGAATCCCAACCGCTGCACACCAATGTGAGAAGTTGGCCTGGTATATGCTGTCCACTAATGAAAGTGGGCACCTTGTACCAGTCCAAACAACCCTTATGGTGATTAGGTCAAAGATAACCTTTATTGAAAGCTATCCTAGTGGTAGCTATGGAGAGCAGCCTTCAGGCTAAGTCTTGAAGGAATGTTAAGCACCTTGTTTTACCAGAATGCAATCTTATTGTATTGGTTAAATGAAAGGGAAACCACACAGTAGTTATAAAAATATGTATTTATTATATATAACACTCTCTAGTATCCTCTACACGAGGATAGAACACAAATCAAATAATACAGTTGCAAAGAATCAAACGTAAGTAGCACAATACACAGTGGGCTCCCGGGGGAGACCAAACCATATACTAAATAAGTGGTATAAGAACCACGACTCGGGACTAGACCTAGTCTAGAAGGTGTAGAATCGCTGGGACCCCAAGGAACCACCCAAGGTGAGTGAGTAGGGACCCCACGGAGGACGGGTGCAGTGTGAGAACACGACCGCGTGCTCCGTACAAATCAATGGGAAAGTCGTGGTTGGAAAATCAGTGATTAAGGACCCTTCCCAGCAGATTACGAAGACAACTCTTGGAACTTAAGAGTTTGGAGGGCCACCCCACCCGTGGATACCTTTGTACCAGAGTTACCTATCCCAGAGGAGCCGGGTGCATAGGTGCGAAGTGGCGTCGGAAACCGTTGTCGTTCTCTATGGCTGTCGACAAAGAAATGCTGCTGCTGGAAGAAAGAAAAGTGTCCGGTGGAATCCAAACGTGGATTCTAGATGTGAAGAACCTGAAAGCAGAGGGGACAGAGTCTGGGTCACTTTGGAGGGACCAGGGGCTCGGTAGACGAATGCCCACCGATGTTGGGTGCTTCAGGTGTGTTGACGGTGATCTTGACTCTTCAGCTGTGCGGACCAGGAGATGTCTTGGATGACCAGGAGCCAGATACGAGCTGTCCCACGAAGGATGTCGAGTGCTGAGGGGTCGGTGTATGGCGGGAGCACCAATTAAGCCTTGGCAGCGGCAAACAACATAGATGGTCAAATTCAGTGTCGATCTGGCCCAGCAAGGACCAGGAGACTCACCACAGCAAGGGGAGTCACGGCAGGCCTGGAGCAACTAGGGGAGCCCAAATTAAGCAAAGTTGACCCTCAAGTGGACCCACAGGCCGAAGGCACAGGAGTCGCGAGGGGACCTCAGGCAGTTTCACAGGATACCAGCTAGCAGGGCCCTAAGTGTGAGGATGCCAGAGTCCTTCTTAGAAAATATGCGCTTGGGTGAGGGCTACAAATGGCCCAATGCACGGAATTGTTGCACAACAACAAGCATGTGCAGCTGCAAATGAACGGGGTGCACAGGGGTATGGGTTATACAGTCCCCACAAGGGATATCTGCCTCAAACTCAGTAAGAGGACAGCTCGACCTTTAAGAACTTCAGAAAATCTACCTCCTGTGTTGCTGGACCCTTCAGAGTCTGCAGGAGCTCAGGGTCAGCAAACTGGTCAGATGCGTTATGGTGCCTGCGTTTGCAGGGGAGTGACTCCTTCACTCCAAGGGAGATTCTTCTGTTGTCTAGGAGGTCCACAGGGTCCTGCATGGAGCCTGTATGGATCACGGACAGTGGCGAGACTGGGGACGGCAAGGGAAGACGAAGTCGAGCCCAAGGGAGGTCCATCGAAGTTCAGCGTGTCCAGATGGTCGAAGTGTAGTGGTATCTTCTTGCAGAATCTTGTCCACGTAAAATCTAATGTCCTGTAGCCAGGTAACCCATTTTATACCCACGGGAAAGGGTTGGACAGATTCTAGGGACCCTCCTAGGGGAGGGACAGGACACAGGGGTGGCTACACCCATGTCCTTCGTCCAGTTTCGACCCAGAGCAGGAGCAAATGGCTCCTAGAACTGGTTTAAACTGGACTATGCACAGGGACACCAAGTGTGCCCCTCGTGCAGACTTTCTGGCACTGAGACAGTGCACCCACCCAGCCCCAATACACTAAATCCTGTCTGGAAGGTGGTAACACCTCCCTGTGACAGGATGCCTATTGCGCTGCCTTCCCCTGCTCAAGCTTGGCTCAGCAGCAGGAGGGCAGACTCGTGTCTGTGGCTGGCAGCATCCATTTTGTGCTGTAAGGCTCGAGAAAGTTGGTACCGGTAGACTTAGGTACCCCCAGAACCTCGGTTCTGAGGGGAGGAATCATACCTCCCACACCAGTTACTGGTGTGGAGGTATGATTCCAAGGTGTTTGACACCAAACACAACATACTTTGTTGCAGTCGTTTTCGAGATAGCATTTACCGCGAGGTTATAATGCACCTCTACCTATATGTCTGGTAGTATCACGTACAGCCCGGGAGAATGTTCTCCGAGGACTGCAGAGGGGCCCTGCTCATGCAGGACCACCCTCTCACGCAAAACCCAGCACCCTGCTTTCAGGATTGTTAAGGCCTGCTATAGGGGTGACTTACAAAGTTTTAAGTGTAGTGATATATATAGATATAGTAAATGTAAAAAAAAATGTAAATCCGTATTTGTAAAGCGCAAACTACTCACCCTTACGGGTCTCAAGGCGCTGGGGGCCGTCGTGGAAATTAAGTGAGCTATTGCCCAGAGTCACATGGTGCTGAGCTGCCACCAGAGCCGGGGATCAAACCGTGAGCCCTGTGTTCCGATGTCAGCTGCCCTGGCCGCTGCACCACACCTCTCCAGTGAACCTATATCTAAAGTAAGTGGTGCAATCACCAACTTACACAGGCTGCAGTAGCAGACCTGAGGTTCCATTTTGCATGGCCTCTCATGGGTGGCATAATACCTGCTTCAGCCCATGGGAGGCCTCTGGGGTACCTATGCCCTTGGTACATGGGTACCATATACTAGGAACATATAAGGGTACCCCAGTATCCAATCTGGAGTTGTACCAAAGTACATATGTTGCAATTTAAGGGAGAAAGCAGATAGGCTGGGGTCCTGAATAGCAGGATCCCAGCCAGACTAGTCAAAACAGTGGGTGCAAAAAGCAAAAAGTGGGGGTAACCATAAGAAGCAGATCCTACTTTCCCACATGTTGACGTCTAATTGTGGAGAGAATTTGATGGGTCTGGATTTATTGAAGAAATTGCATGCCACAATATATTGCTCCCCGGAGGGTGTCCACATGACAATGGGTCCGAATGTTGTGTATGCTACGCAGTGCCTGTCTAAGGATGCTCCTCTCCCTGCTGAATTTGAAGATGTGCCACCCTCACTGTGGGCAACGGGCGACACAGATGTGGGTTTGTTGCAGATATCGCCTGTTTCAATTAGTGTCAAGGAAAGTGCTATTTTACCCCGCATTCCGCAGTATAAGATATCACAGGCAGGTGAGCGTGCTTTGATTCAAATTGTACAGGACTTGATTGAGAAAGGAGTGGTTGAGGAGAAGACTGCTAATGTTTGTAACAGTCCCATTCTTCCGATCCTCAAACGGACACCTTCAGGTCCCTCTGAGTATCATGCAGATGTTTATCGCTTTGTGATCGATTTGCGAGAAGTTGAGTGATTCCCCAGTTTCCAGTGGTCCCTGACATTGCGACTCTATTGACGATGATTCCTTCTTCTGCTAAATTCTTTTCTGTTATTGACTTGAAAAATGCCTTTTTCAGCATCCCAATTCATCCCGACAGCAGGTATCTGTTCGGGTTCACCCTAGCTGGTAGGAGCTTTAGATTCTGTCATGCTCCTCAAGGCTATACAGAGAGTCCGAGTATCTATAGTCAGGCGTTGAAAAGTCAGTTGGATTCTTTGTCGCTTCCCACAGGTAATTTATTTTTTATTTATTTATTTATAAAGTTTTATATAGCGCGAACGAGATCCCGAGGGATATCAGAGCGCTTTACAATATGATGGAAGGAAGGACATAAATGCAATATCCACATCAAGTAAGGAAAAAAAAATATATATATATATATATTCGCAGATTACAGGACAAATGTACCCATGAGGGTAGCACAATCAGCAAGTGTCGGCGGGCGACAAGTGAGGGTCAAGAGTATGCAGTAAAGAAGAGCCATAACAAATGGTGGTACAATGGTAGTAGGAACAATGAAAACAGGCAAGTGAAGCCTATCCCTCTTAGGGTAAGAATTTGTAATGTATTACTTCAATATGTTGGCGACCTAATCATCGCCTCGGACACAGAACAGGGTTGCAGAGACAGTACGGTTAAACTGCTGCTCCACTTAGCTGACCATGGTCATAAGGTATCCCTTTCCAAATTCCAGTATTGTCGACAGGAGGTCAGCTATTTAGGTCACCTACTATCGAAGGAGGGTAGGAGATTGACACCTGAACGCATCAGTACCAATGTGAAAATGCCTGTTCCGCAAACTCAGAAAGATGTGCGCACTTTCATAGGTATCACTTCCTATTGCAGTCAGTGGATACCTGGATACTCACTGCTTGTTAAGCCCCTGCTGGCACTGACACTAAAAGATGTGCATGAGACCCTGCCTTGAACGCCAGAGTGTCAGCAGTCTTTCGATCAATTGAAAACTGCGCTTTGCTCGGCTCCAGTGCTTGGTACCCCCAACTATAATAAGTGCTTCGTGTTGTATGTCCATGAGTTGGGTGGTTGTGCGCTTTCTGTTTTAACACAAAAATGTGGAGATAAGCAACAGCCGTGTGCTTATTTCTCTGCTGTGCTTGACCCTGTCGCACAAGCCCTTCCGAGCTGTCTAAGAGCTGTCGCAGCTGTGGCCGTCTCCATAAGACAATTGGTGGGACTGGTACTCGATACTGACCTCACAGTCATGGTACCCCATGCTGTGGATACACTTTTGAATAAGACAAGGACGCAGCACCTCACCAGTGCACGTCTGACCGGGTACGAGCTAACGCTTTTCCAAAAGCATATCACGATCAAACGCTGTGCCACTCTGAATCCAGCCACGTTACTACCCCTCCCTTCTGAGAATGAGGAAATTGACATACCTGATTGCATTTTTCAAACAGAGGAAGAGACGAAGGGACGGGAAGACTTGATGATGTTCCCTTATCTGACCCCCAAGGGGAACTATATGTCGATGGATCTTGTTTCAAATTACCAGATGGCACCACCCCTGCAGCATATACAATTACTACACTGCACACAGTAGTTGAGACATCACGAGTTCCCTATCAGTCCACCCAGGCAGCTGAGCTAGTCGCCCTTATTCGAGCCTGTGAGTTGAGCGAGGGACTGGTTGTTAATATTTATACTGACAGCCAGTACGCCTTTGGGGTCGCCCATAATTTTGGGCGGCTCTGGGCAGAGAGAGGGTTCCTTACTTCCCATGGGACACGCATTCAGTATGGTCCTCTCATATATAGGCTTCTATCCGCGTTGACACTCCCTAAGAAATTGGCGATTGTGAAGTGCAGCGCTCATAAAAAGGTTACTGACAAGGTGGGTGAGGGAAATGCTTTTGCAGATCAGACAGCTAAGGAGACAGCCCACACTAAGGTGAAAAGAATATTTGTAGCAGGACCGGCCAGATGGGTACCCGAGTTCTCCATGTTTGAGGATACACTCGAGAATGTTAAAGAAATCCAGAGTGAGGCCACTGTGGAGGAATTAGCGGTGTGGCAAGAGAGTACAGCAAATATGAATGATGAGGGAAGTTGGGTCGATAAGTCAGGGAAGCAGAGATGGATGTTGCCAGATGCATATGTTCTTCCTGTAGTGACAATGGCCCATGGCCCAGCTCACATCAGTGCTAAGGGTATTAGCAAGTTGTTGGACCCTGTATGGCAGAATGACAATATTTCCAAGACAGCTGCCCACTTAGTAAAATATTGCATGGTGTGCATGATGCACAATCCTGGCAAGGGTACCCCTATACCACCCGGTAACTTTGCACCTCCCACTTTCCCTTTTGTGGTCCTTCAAATGGACTTTATAGAAATGTATAGGGTCAATAATTTGAAATATGTGTTGATGGTTGTTTGTGCGTTCAGTAAATGGGTTGAGGCTTACCCTACTAAGGAAAGTACAGCCATTGAGACTGCAAAGACACTCCTGAAGGAGTTCTTTCCTCGCTTCGGCTTGCCACGTTTGATCTGAAGTGATAACGGAAATCATTTCAATGCCAAGGATATCCAGCTAGTTTGCGAGGGACTACACATCAGACAGAAGTTCCACGCTGCGAATCACCCCCAGTCAGCAGGTTTGGTTGAGAAGTACAACGGTACTCTCAAACTGAAATTGGCAAAGATTCAAGAGACCACAGGGTAGCAGTGGCCAGATGCTTTACCATTAGCCCTTTTGTCCACAAGAGTAACAGCACATTCCAGGACAGGGTTGTCACCTTACGAGGTCGTGTTTGGGCACCTGGCGAATGTCTGGGGCATCCCACGACCTCGTAAATTCTGAGATTGAGTATCCTTTACTGATTGATTAACTGTACCAGTTAACTGAAAATCTGCGTTTTATTCACCAACAGATCAGGGACACCCTTCCCGCAGTACCTGAGGGGCCTGGACACGATATTCGGCCTGGGGACTGGGTCCTCATCAAGAACTTCCAGTGGAAAAGGATCCTGGAGCCTAGGTGGAAAGTCCTCCTTTCCACCCACACAGCGGTGAAGGTCTCTGGCTGAAAGAACTGGATCCACTCCTCCCACAGTCGTAGGGAGCCCCTGCCTTTACCCTACGACCAGTGGGTAAGGGATGGTGTTGGGGACTCGGAGTGTGAGAGAGTTCCACGATTCGTCTCTTTTTGCGATGCCAAGCTCACGTGGACCCAAACGGATGCCGAAAACAACGAAGTACTAAATGCGGCAACACCCCCGGAGATCAAAGCAATTGAGGAGCCCCTTCCCACTAGCCCCTTTGTGCCTGAGCTCCTTTTTACCGACCCTTCTGTGCCTGGAGCCACTAGGTACAATTTGCGCCCCCGATGGAGGAACAGTGCACCAAAGGAAAAGTCAGATTAGCTAGGGATGGACTGCACATGTCAGGGTGTACTTTGCTAAGAGTACCAACAGTGTTAGTTTAGGGCGAGGCGAGATTGGTGCATTGTTCAGACATTGGACAGGATAGATCTAGTGTGCTCCCTTGGAGGGGAGTACAGTATCCTGGACGACGTGGGATTCATCGCGAGCTAGGAAGGAGCAGCTCCACCGGCGGTGCTCAAGAGCGCCAATGTTGATGAACAATAGGAGTCTAACAGTGAGGCTCAGGCGCACACTGGGAACACTTGCCCCTTGCCATTAGTTTTATTGCATTCTTTTTTCCTTGCTTTACAATGTATCCGTTTGATCGGCCTGTTACTGAAGAAGAACAGTCATTTGCACCTCTGCGTCTAGTGCGGGGTTGGTCCACAAAAAGTAAAATAGTTTTTGTGTCCATAGTCGCGATTACACTAATAATTGTATTGGGAATATCCTGGTTTCTGGATTAGAAGTATCCTGTACATTCTTTGGTTGGTACAACACCGATCCCTCCTGAGCACATTTTTGTTACTTTGGCCCCTCACAAAGGAGAGCATCGAAAGTCTTATAAGGATAATGTATTCATACAAATGTTACATCAGGCTCATAAGGTGTCAAACACGACTAAGGGGTCGATTCCGATCTCGCTAGGAAAGCTCTCCGTCCGACTCGGATCCGGAGTGCTTTCCGACCGACTCGTGCTCCGGGGCTCCGAGCGCACGAGTACGATGCGAACAAGCGCTGACCGACACAGGTCGCTCGGAGCCCCATTGAAGTCAATGGGAGCCTGTTGTACGACGCGTACACAGGCTCCCATTGACGAAAGAGGTACGTTGCGCACAAGGGCACCCCCTGTAGTGGGGACGCGTCTATGCAGCCCGCACCGTACAGGCATGTGTAGGGGGGACCCAATCCCCCCCTGTGATCGACTCGTAAGGCTACGGGTGAAGGGGGGTCTGGCACGGACCCCCGAAGTCCGCTCCCCGGAGCGTTTATATGTCGGAGGCTCCGACTCGATCCGGCTGTCCGAATCGTGCATCGTACTGGCTCGGTCGGAAATCGTCTCCATTGCACGGCACGGATTGCTTACGGTCGAGTCGTACGGAGCGGTTCGGAGCCGGAAACGATTCGGTCGGCGATTTCGCGTATCTCGCATCGTACTTGCTCGTCCGTACGGCTGTACGCGTCGGTCGGGAAACACGCGTACGGCTCGTGCTTTTTCCGGCCGGTTCGCTTTCGGAGCACTTCCGAGCGGGATCGGAATTGACCCCTAAGTGTTGGGTTTGTGGATTACTTCCCTCAGTAACTCATAAAAGTGATAACTTGTTGTCCATGCCACTGTCATACGTCAGTAGTTGCGAGGGTTGGTTTGCATTGCTCAGTATGGCGCGTCCACATCCCCAATTCGATACTCTGGATAGGACACGTGCGGATTCTCGCACTGTGGTGCAGAACGTGCATTTCCAGCATAGGGTTCCCGCTGGTGGTCTGACAGGCCAAGAGGCATTTGGTAAATTGTTTTTAAGGACCTGCATGAAGGCATATAAAAGTGTAAAGAACGGGACCTGGTCTCGAATGGAAATAGCTGACTTCCAGGGGTTCACAACACTTCCGAGTACTTCCAGTCTTTCCAGGCTCATAATGTCACTGAGGACAAGCCAATACCAGTGTCAGTGGTCAATACAACAGCTAGTTTCTGTGTCCAGGGAGCCGGGAGGATAAAAGTGGGGGAGAGCAGATGCAATTCCACGTACAGGTTAAGAATGACTGATAGCCCGCCCTTAATACCACCCCCTAATGTCTTTTTTGTCTGTGGATCCCAAGGTTATGTCTGGCTCCCGGAGGGATGGTCAGGCAGGTGTTATCTCTCTTTTCTCCTTCCCCCTGTGTATATAGCTCCATCGAATTACCACAAAGACCATCGGCTGCAGTGCTGGAGTGTACACTTGCCCCGAGTCAGAAGGGTTATTGACACGAAGGATATAAATCAGACAGATACCACCTTACAACAGTTTGAGGATGCCATGAAGGGTATCGTACCTTTCTGGGGCCCCATGGTTAATAGCCTTCAAGTTCGTCGGCTCACAAGAGTTGTGAAAGGGGTTATTAATACAACTGCAGGGATACTGACCAATATTACTGCTGAGCTTCAGGCTACGAGGCTCGTCACCTTACAAAACAGGATGGTGTTAGACGTCATCCTTGCTGATCGGGGAGGGGCCTGTCGCGTTATTAGAAGTAGCTGCTGTGTGTACATACCTGACCACGCCCCCACTGTGTATGCTGCCATACAGAAGTTGCATAGGCTTTCATCTGACATACACCAAGAAAATGGTACTTGGACCCTCTCTGGATGGTTCTGGGGTTTGTTCACATCCTGGGGTTGGAAGATTCTTATCTTTCTGGTTGCAGTTGCTGGTATTATCTTTACATGTTGTCTGTGCATGCACTGCCTCCCTGCTTGTTGCGCTTATTGTGCAAATACTCTGAAGCCCAGGCCAAAGACATCCGTCCATGACACTAATGCCACGATCATGATGCTGATGGACATTAACAACCTTATGTTGATTGACGAAGGTATTTTTGAATATTGATCATGCACCCGTCAGCTTATAATGGTAACATTTATTTTCTGCACTATATTATCTGTTTCTAGGTAGTACTAAAATGATTTCGCAAATGCTAAAAGGAGGGTCTGTTGGAATAAAATGTTTTAGCTGAGTTATCCATGCATTGTATGTCTTAAGTTAGCATTTGCGGCACCATTTTATTTTCAGCCGCCATTTTGAGTCGTGATCGCAAATTCACTTCTGTCTCTCTCATGTTCTGCCCCAGCTGAAAGCAGCTGCAATCGTTTTCATTTCTTCAAGGTTGAGCTTCACTGTACTAATGAATGCACTGTCTTCGTCTGTACATACCTTTCTCACTAGATAGGCCTGCTCCCACCCTTAGAGCGGCGGGTGCCGGCAGGCGTGACCTTGACGCTGAGATAGCATGTGCCCGGTCTCAGGATCGAAACCCATCCTTCTGTGCCTCCTTTGTTCACCAGCTACTAACTGGAAATTTCCAGTTAGGGCAGGTCTTTATTGGTTTTGAACTGTACTTATTATATCACCATGTTTGCTGAAGTCAGTCCCTCAGCAGCAATCCAAGGAGGCTGGTCAGACCGGACTCCACTCGAGTGTATCCTGAATAAAGCTTACTTGGTTTGTATTCTCTACTGTTTGACCGACTCTTAATTTGTATGGAAGGCTGAGAGGTGGTCACGAGTGACCCGGGTGACCCTTATCGGGTCACTTCCTTCATATGGAGAGCCATTTTTGGCTTAAAATAAGGATTTTGTGGTACGCATTTCTGCAAGTCACAATTATCATGCAGAACTGGCATAGCTAAAAACTTTACAACCTTTACGAAGATGCAAATAGACCTTAGCTAAGGTTGCCGAAGAACTCTTGGCAACTTCACCCACCATTCATGGACATCAATTCACCAAAATGCCAGGTGTAATGGAATTGACTTCACATACTCTTTGACCAAATTAAATCAATGAAAGTGACATCATATGACCTTTGACAGTGAATGTTCCCAGAAAGTGGTGTCATTTGTCCGTAAACCTGATGACATCACAATAACCTACAACACTGAAATTACATAATAACAGCTTGATTAATTTGACAACATAACACAGACAAATGTCTATTTTAGGCATCACCTACATTAAGGTGCTGACATGATCTTTGAAAGTGGTGGGGCATAATACTTTCCATACATTTTTATGCACGAGGGAATCAAGTGATCCATACTTCTTCTAAGGGGATTCACAGGGGTTTTCCCCTTGTCCCTAGAGAATTCAGAAATAAATTGGTTCAAATTGTGCAGTTTAAAGCATAAATTCACATACATTGGCTAACAATTCATAGGCTCAGAAAGGGCCTTATTAAATATCCAAGTCTTTTTATGGCGTGCCAAGCCAAAGATATTCTTCCAAGCAGCCCAGCAGTTGACCCCATTTTATTCAAAATGTGCTTTGGGTGCCCCAATATAACAAAAATTACCCCTATTGTGCCATGGCTAGCCTTTTGTCATTGCTGCCCCATGCCAAAAATTACATACAATATGCCAGTGCAGAACGTTGCAATTAATGCCATCCATATACCAGGGCTGACCCATATGTAAAAAATTACCTCTTGTATATCAGGGTCAACATTTTAAGTTTGAATGCATTTTTATTGGCATTTGAAGGCATCAACAAAACAATAACGATTTAGGGGCATATTATCAAGGGCTTTATCGCCGCTTTAGCGGCACTTTTTGCCACTAAAGCGGCGATATTTTTAACGCCCTATTAGCAAGATGTCGCTAACAGGCGTTAGCGACAGCTTTCCGGCGATAGCGGCCGGGTTTTACATCGCCTTGCATGTCAGCGATAATTATCGCTAATGACATGCAAGGTAGGCGTTCCCAACTAAAAGCGACAGAAAACAGTCGCTTACATACCTATCGCCTATTAGCAATACCCGCGAAGCGATAACAAAACACGCGCTAACCCCGATTAGCGCTTGTTTTTTAGAACTGATAAAAACATGACTTAGCAATGAAAGTCAATGGGAGGTGGATTGTAAGGTTAAGTCCCCAGAATTAGCGATAGGATTTTATCGCTGGATTTCTCGCGTTAAAGCTGGGTTTCGCCGCTATCGCTGGATATTTTATCGCAATGGAGATAAACCTTGCTAATAGCATGTTATTTCCGCGGTAATATCCAGCGATAGCCGGCGATAAAAAAAGGCGCGCTAAGCAAGGTTTGCGATATTTATCGCATGTTCTTGCTAATATGCCCCTAAGCATTTAAGAAAGAAAAAATTTAGAAGGCCTTCCTCAACTCGAGTGTCTCTGCTTCCGCCTCCCCTCCACGCCCACCACCCTTCTCTCTGCCGCTCCCCGCAGTAACCTTGCCACCGCGTTTTTTTATCCTCCTGTTGCATGTTCAAATGTTAGTTAAGCATTGGTGATGGACGCTCGAGACGATTGTCAAATCCGTAGAATAGTAGTCATCGAGTTGTGAATCCTTTAAAATCCTATGACCCTTAGGGGCCGATTCCGATTCGGGCCAAAAATCTCTCCGACCGAGCCGGACCAGGAGAGATTTCCGACCGAATCGGACCCGTGCAGCCCGACCGAACGAGTACGATGCGCACGTATGCCATCGGACTCGATTCGGTCGGACTCCCATTGAAGTCAATGGGAGCCGGTCGTCCAACGCGTACGCGGGCTCCCATTGCCTCAATGGGTGCGAGGCGAACAAGGGCGCCCCCTACAGCGTGTACGCGGCGAAGCGACTCGCGCCGTACACGTACAGGTAGGGGGGACCCATGGGTCCCCCCTGTGTGCGACTCGCGCGGCTACGCGTACAGGGGGGTCCGACACGGACCCCCAAAGTACGGCTCCGACTGCTCTTTCGAGCCGGAGTGCGCGGCTCGGTCGGACTGCTCGCGGCGCGCATCGTACTTACCCGGCCGGGGAACGTCTCCATTGCGCGGTGCGAGTCGAGTCCGAGCGAGTCGGTCGGTGCGGTTCGACCCGGGAACGAGTCGGTCGGAGCGGTCGGGACGCCCGGACGAGTCGGTCGGCGAATTCGCATCGTACTCGCTCGCCCGGACGCGCGTACGAATCGGTCGGGAAATAGGGCTCCGAATCGGATCCGGTTAAGCCGAATCCGATTCGGAGCCCTACCGGCCGAGATCGGAATCGGCCCCTTAGTCTCTTGGGACACGAGAGTTCTTTATAATCCTGGCTGACGAAGGCAAAGAGCCAGCTCCATTGCTTTGGAAAGTGTTTCTCCTCACCTTTTGCTACTCTCAAAAAAATTTCCATCCCCAAAATCCACCAAAGTTTTCAGGGACAGAATTTTGTCATGGCTGTCCCCCTGCCATTTGCCATGGTTGTCCTCCCTTTTGCCAAGAATGACATCCAGTGTGCTAGTGCCAGCATTTTGCCATGGCAGCCCCATATGCCAGAATTTTCACTAGGAGGCCAGTACTAGTATTTTCTCATGTGTGCCCATTATACCAAGAATTACCTCCAGTATGGCAGTGCCGGTATTTTGTCTAAGTTGCTTATCATTCTAAGAATTCTGTCCAGAATGACAGCACCATTATTTTGCCATGGGTGCCTTGATAGGCCAATAATTGCCTTTGAATGCCAGGGCCAATGGCAAACTTACAAGCATAACATAACATTCTCATTCACGCTCACTTACATTCTCACACTCACTCTCACCCATTCATTTCCATGCACTTGCACTCACTTATTTATTTGCACTCTCTTGCACTCAGTATTATTCTCACTCATTCATTGCCACTCATCCACACTCACTTCCACTCATTCTTACTCTGACTCACTCATACTTTCTCACTCATTCACACTCATTTACACTTCCTCTTACTCTCCCTCATTCCAACTCTCACTTATTCTCACATGCTAACTCACATATTCCCACTCTCGCTCACATTTTCTCTTCTTTCACTCATTCATACTTTTTCATTCACACTCACTTGCACACACACACTCATTCTCACTCACTTTAGAATATCATTCTGATTCAGTTACTGTGAGAAGCTGGCTTGGTATATAATGCACACTTATGTAAGTGGGCACCCTGCACCAATCCAGACAACCCTTATGGTGATTTTACTGGTCTTAGACAACCTTAGAAAGCTCTCTAAGTGGTAGCTGTGGAGAGCAGCCTTCAGGCTTAGTCCAGAAGGAGTGTAAAGCAGCTTGTTTTACCAGAACATAATCTTATAAGTATAGATTAAGTGAAAAAGAACCACCAGTGTAGCTATAAAAATATGGATGTATTATAAGACACTCACTAACACATACAGATATCTCCTAGCCGGAGATACACACAATACTTTTCAATAGAAACAGGTAAGTAGCACGTAA
Organism: Calotriton arnoldi; assembly: GCA_963921515.1. NCBI lineage: Eukaryota > Metazoa > Chordata > Amphibia > Caudata > Salamandridae > Calotriton > Calotriton arnoldi. The sequence goes on from CAWUFW010002759.1 coordinate 1,275,115, forward strand.
TACACAGTGGTCCCCAGGGGGAGACCAAACGATATACTAAAATAGTGGTATGCAAACCACGACTCGAGTCAAGGCTATACCCAGAAGACGTAGAAGTGCCGGGGACCCAAGGAACCACCCAAGGTAAGTAACCAGGAGCCCCACGGAGGTCGTGTGCAAAGTGGGAACACGACCGCGAGTTCAATGCAAGTCAATGGGTAAGTCGTGGTTGCAATTTTAAAAAGAAGGACCCTTCCCAGTGGACCCTGAAGAAACCCCGTGGAAGACAGAAGGTTGGAGAGCCACCCCACCTGTGGATACCTTAGGAACCAGGATAACTGCACCAGGGAAGCTATGTGCATAGGTGTGACGTGGCGTTGGAAACCGCCGTCTAACTCAATGGAGGACTTCAGGAAGATGCTGCTGCTGGAGAAGGTGAAAGTGTCCGGTGGAATCCAAAGGTGGATTCAAATCGAGGAGTACCTGCAAGCAGAGGGGACAGAGTCTATGCCACTTGGAAGTGACCAGGCGACCTGGAAGATGAATGCCCATCGAAGTTGGGTGTTGCATGAGGGATGATGGTGACCTTGGAAGTGCAGCTGTGAGGACCAGGCGATGCTGTGGAAGACCAGGAGCCGTTCTCGAGCTGTCCCACGTCGGATGTCGAGAGTTGAGGGGTCGGTGTCCGGCGGGAGCACCAACAAGCCTTGGCAACTGCAAACAACGTGGAAAGCAAAGAAGATGCAGTGTCGGGACTAGCAAGATCCAGGTGACTCACCACAAGCAGGGGAGTCAGGGCAGGTCTGAGCAATCAGGGGAGCATGCTGAAAGCAAAGAAGACCCTCAAGAGGACCCACAGGCCGGAGGCACTGGAGTCTCAAGAGGACCTCGAGCAGCTCACCAAAGATGCAAGCCCACGATGCAAGGGATGCGGTGAGGATGAAGATCTTGGTCACAGGAGATGCTTGAGGTTGGGGCTACTAGGAGCTTGAAGATCATGGTGGAAGGAAGCCAACAAGCCTATGTAACTGCAAGTCGATGCGGTGCACAGGGGTTTGGTTCCTGCGGCTCCAACTAGGGATACTATTATAAACAAAAGACAAATGGTATAAAGGAATAGATACAAAGCAGTTACCGAGTAGAGTACATTTAATTACCCTCTTCACAATTGTTATTCATGATGAACATATCGACTTAATTATATCACACAAAGACAATGGCTCCTAATCAATGAAACAGACACAAAAAATGACATATATCACAACATTCTATACATGAACAAACAACATATATATAACACACAATAACCCTAGCAAATTATTCACACTAGTGTCTTCCATACAATTCTGGACAGACCACTAAGAGATAGTCAAGGTGGCACACTTAGAGGTTAGTCAACTAATATAATCTATTCTATTGTGACACCCTACAATTTAAAACATCACTACAATTCTATGGACTCCTCCTTAGAAGTGTCAAGGTGGCACACTTAGAGGTTAGTCAACTAATATAATCTATTCTATTGTGACACCCTACAATTTAAAACATCACTACAATTCTATGGACTCCTCCTTAGAAGTGTCGACGTGACCACGTTTCAGCCTTTAATCTTCATAGGCCTCCTCAGGACAGGGTTAATACATTAATCTGTCAAGCTTCTAAATAGACCAATACTCAGTCCATGACAACTAGCACCACATAGGTCTCTCAGTGCTTAACTGGATCAGCACATCTCTCACAACGGGAGGTAGAGTGCCCTCCGTAAAAGTCAAAGGTGTCTCGCAAAAGCTCTCCACATACAATTTCAAAGTAAATCAACTCGATAGAAGTGCGGGGATCACAATCTCCTATATTTCTTTCGCTCCAAACACGGACTCCAGGGAAAGACTAGGGATACTGGCATCAGACTTGGTGAGAGGACAGGGAAGGCCTCAAGGGATGTGGTGAACCACCACCTGTATTTCTGAGCCTTTCAGAGACCGTAGGAGCCCAGGATCAGCAGACCGGTCAGCTTGGTTGCGGTGGCTGCGGATGCAGGGAAGTGACTCCTTCACTTCAAGGGAGATTCCTTCAGGTGTCTTGGATGCCCACAGGCAATGGAAGGTTCCTGTATGGAGCACAGGCACGGACGTTGCAGCAGACGGGCAGGGTGACGAGATCAGGAGCAGCAGGAGTCTTTCCAGGTGCAGCTTTGATGCCCAGAGCGAAGTCCAGTGAAGTCCAGAGTGCCCAGATGGTTGAAGAAGAAGTGGTGTCTCGAAATGAATCTTGTCCCATGACGAATCTGGGGACCCACCCGCAGGTAAGCCCTTAAGTACCCTAAGGAAAGGGTTGGGACGATTCAAGGTTCCCTCCCAGGGGAGCGGTCGGACAGTGGGGAGGAACTCCCGTGTCCTTTGTCCAGTTTCACGCCAGAGCCAACGCCTCCCTGAGCTGATTTGAACTGGACTATGCAAGGAGGGCACCAAATGTGCCCTTCAAGCAGACTGAGTGGCGCTGGCAAGCGCTCGCACCCGGCCCCAATACACTAAACCCTGTGTGGGAGGTGGTCACACCTCCTTGTGACAGGATACCTATTGTTCTGCCTTTCCCTGCTCGAGCTTGGCTCAGCAGCAGGAGTGCTGTCCGGGTCCAGAAGACTGTTACCGGGAGCACTGAGGGCCTCCCGGAAGAGCTTTACAGTGCATGGAATCATACCTCTCACACCGTTTACGGTGTGGGGGTATGATTGGGGTATGATTCCAAAATGTTTGATACCAAACATGATAGGGTTCGTTACAGCCAGTTTAGAGATGGTCATCGCGTAATGACGCATGGCCACTCTATGTATCGTAATTGCTGCTGCACTTACAGCCCGGGAGAATGGACTCCGAAGGCTGTAGGGGTGTCCTGCTCATGCAGGGGCACCCTCACACTTAGAACCGAGCACCCTGCCTTCAGGATTGAAAGGCCTGCTTTAGGGGTGACTTATAGGTTTTAAGTGAAGTGACTTTAGATATAGGGAAACCTATATCTTTCGTAAGTGGTGCTAGCCAGAGGTGGGTGACGAACTCCGCTCCGCCATGAAGGAAGTGACCCGATTAGGGCCACCCGGGTCACTCGCGACCTCCTCTTAGCCTTCCAGGAAATGAAGAGTCGGTGACGCAGTAGAGAATACAAACCAAGTTATTTTATTGTAAAATGCGCTGCAGCGGAGTCCAGTCTGACTAGCCTCCTTAGATGCTACAGAGGGGACTGACTTCCAAACATCTGGTAACACAAAGTAAACCTTCCAACACCTCTCAAAACCCCGCCCCTGATGGAAAAATACTGCTTGGGCAGAAAGACTGAACAATGGAGGCACTGCGGGATGAGCTACCACCTGCAGAATGGGTACACGTTATCAGGCTCCCAAGGCCATCTTACTCGGTCTCAGCTCTCTCTGGTGTGGGAGCATAGCTATGTCCAATGATAGGAATGCAGAGCTGAATAAACTATTCTCTTCGTGCATCTGGGTTCCGACCTTGGATGAGATATGGGAACTTTCTGAACAGCAGCTTCTGCTGATTCAAGCAGAGAGTGGGGGCACAGAGGCCGGGAATTGCTCACAGTGTAACATGGCGACTTAAGGGGGAAAATGGCATCTCAGATGCTAACTTAAGCCTACACTACGTTACAGAAGCTGGGCACATACACATTTGCAATCGCGATTATATGACATAGCTACATGAATGCTAACATAACACAGCATACATCATGGAGGACGGGGTAATGGGACATTTCGATTCTAACAGACCCTCCTTTTAGTATTCATTGCTAAGTCTTTATTGGTGCTATCAGGTTAGGGTCTTTACAATTCTAATGGATGGGGAGACATGATGTTACATATATAACAGTGAACCATTGGGGCAATCATCAGCAATGTTAGACAGGTACACATATCAATATTCAAAAATGCCCTCATCGATGGACATCAAATCTTGAACAGCCTGTACCATCAGGACCAGCACCGGCCGCGCACAGCGCCAGCCACGTTGCTGGTTCTGGTCAACAATCAATAGAAAATACCTGCCTGAGATATACAAGGAAGCAACTCTTGAAGATAGGTGAGCACAGGGGTGGTGCTCTCCGCCAGACCTATCTGCCACAGGCGAGAAAACTCCCTGAAAAAATTAGAAGGGATAGCCTTAAATGTGGTCTCATCAATGTTAGATCCCGGTGAAGCATCACCAGGAGATATACACTCTGGTTGAATCGCTTAACTTAGATGTCCTGTCTCTTACGGAAACCTGGACACGCCCTGATTCAGAGGTCGAACTTGGACTGGCCTTTCCACCAGGCTATAAGGTGTTGCATAAACCTAGGACGAGCGGGAGAGGAGGTGGAGTCGGACTGATTTTTAAGGATAGTTGGAATTTTTTGCAGACCTCCATTGACGAAGTCGAGGGCTTTGAGCTTATGGGGTTTTCTCTGAAGGATCCTAAGGGATACCTGCTTTCTGGCATGGTATGCTATCGTCCCCCTGGTTCAGTTAAACCCCAACATCAGAAGTTTATTGATATTCTCTACAATATGGCCCTCACTCATTGCAGAATGATTATCCTGGGAGATTTTAATCTCTGGGCCAATGAGAATTTAGGCTCGACACACAAAGATCTCCTACAATCCTGTGAGAGTTTGAATTTGTTGCAGCTGGTGAAGGAACCTACACATCAGGGTGGACATATCCTAGATTTAATTTTCTCAGAGGAAAATGTGGCCAAAGTAGAAGCTGTCTTACCTCTGTGCTGGACTGACCACTTCCTCGTTACTTTCACAGTGTCCATCCCCAGAAAGAGCACTGACTCTGTTGCCATGTGTAATTACCGCCGAGGCAGGGAATGGAACAGACTGCCTGACACATCTAAACAGTCTCCAGTATTTACTGATGTAAACGTTTTTGACGGAAACAAACCTGTGGAGGAAAACTATTCGGAATTTTGTAATCAGATCACTAAGGTCCTTGATCTGGTCATTCCGTTGAAAAAACTTAAGAATAAACGTATGTTTTCTGCTCCCTGGTTTAATGAGAACCTAAAGAATTTAAGGAAGGCCTGTAAACAAGCCGAAAGAAAATGGAGGAAGTGTTATGCGGAAGACGATAAAACAGCACTGAAGTTAATGCTGGGTAATTATAAAATGGAGATCGCTTCAGCAAAAGCTGAGTACTATGCCAATACAATTTTAGAGGCCCCCAACAAAGCTAGAAGTGTTTTTAAAATAGTAAACGATCTATCTAAGCCTAACTGCTTAATAAATAAGACCACTGCAACTCAAGATTTATGCAATAGCCTAGCAACCATTTTTGAGGAAAAAATTACCAAAATAATGAATGGTCTTGCAGTAGATCAGGAGGACAAGAGGGGTAGTGGATCCAGTGTGGCAATACAGTTGCCAGTCCATCAGAAGGAGGAAGTGGCAGGTGAGGTCAGGCAAGCAACTTTAGATCATTTTGATACCCCCTCAGAGGAAGATTTTTATAAACTTGCCCTGAGCACTGCATCTGGATCCCCTATGGACCCCCTCCCTCAAAGGCTTTGGAAGGTACATGGTGAGGAGCTATTTCCACAGCTCCGCCAGATTTGTTGCCAATCCTTGAGCAGTGGGACAGTTCCTACATGCTGGAAACAGGCAATTGTGTCGCCCCTGTTGAAAAAAGCTACACTTGACCCCCAGTGCCCTAACAACTATCGGCCTATCTCCCTTCTTCCCTACCCCGTGAAAATTTTAGAACGCCTGGTTAGCAAAACACTCTCACAATTTCTGGAAACTAACCAAGGCCTGGAAGACGTACAATTTGGCTTCCGCCCGGGCCACGGCACGAAGACTGCCTTGGTGACAGTCTTGGACGAACTTAGAATGCGTGCAGACAGTGGCCAGTCGGCGATACTGATCCTACTGGACATGTCTGCCGCGTTCGATACAGTCAACCATAAGATTCTCCTGAGACGGCTCGCGGATATCGGGGTGGAGGGCATGGCACTAAACTGGGTCCAATCGTACCTTGAGAATAGGCAGCAAGCAGTGGCCCTCCCACTTTTCTATCTAAATTTAGTCCCACTCATCATGGTGTCCCCCAAGGTTCATCAATCAGTACAATTCTTTTTAATATCTATATGAGTCAGTTGATTCCGATCATCAAATCCTACAAAATTTATTTGGTGAACTATGCGGATGACACGCAACTCATTTTTTCTTTGGAGGGAAGTCAGTCTATACCACTTAATGGTTTCCATGAATGTATGCAAGCAACCGCCAGATGGCTTTCGGACAACTCCCTGCAGTTCAATGGGGAAAAAACTGAAATTCTGTACTGAATGGCCAAGAAAGTCCCTCGCCCACTCCCGGCTAATTTTTGGCCTACTCCCTCGGACAAGCCCCCTTCACCTTCGGAGGCTGTGCGTGATTTGGGAGTTGTTTTTGATGACAAGCTGAGTCTAGAAAAAAATGTAAATAAAACGGTTGGTACTTGTTTCTCCCTCATTAAAGCTCTGCGGAAAATACTCCCTATGTTACCTATGACTGCCAGGGCTCTTGTGGTGAGAAGTGTCATTATGAGCCGCCTGGACTACTGTAATGCTTTGTTACTGGGTGCTCCCAAATTTCTGATCATGAAATTACAAAGAATTCAAACAATAGCTGCAAAACTTGCCCTTAAGAAGCCACGTGGAGCCTCTGCTTCTTTGTCCCTCAAAGAGCTCCACTGGCTTCCAGTACCACAGAGAATTCAGTTCAAGTCGCTTTGTATTGTCTTCAAGGCTCTGCATGGACTAGGACCAGCGCCACTGCAGAAAAAATTTGTTTGGTATGCCCCCACAAGAGGTTTGCGCTCCTCTACAGCTATTCTGGTCAGCGCACCTAGAATCAGAACCTCCAGGTTTGGAGATAGAGCTTTTAGCTGTGCGGCTGCCCGTTCTTGGAACAATCTCCCACCCAATCTTAGGCAAATAGAAGAATTCTTACCCTTTGGGAAGAAGCTTAAAACTTGGCTCTTCCCAAGGGTGTAACAGGGTACAGTCATCATCGTTGGTAAATACGTGCATATTGGGGAGCTAACTTCAGCGCCAGGATACCCGTGGGGTGATAGTGCGCTTTATAAATCTGCAATACAACACAATACAATACAATACAATGACGGAATTTTTAGCTGTTTGTTCTTGAACTCCGGGCTTGGGGGTTAACCTTTGCATACAATAAGAACAACAAGCGGGAAGGCAATTGATGCACAGACAACAGGTGAATATCACACCTGCAATAGCTACTAAGAATAAGAATGTTTTCCAGCCCCATGTTGCTAACAGACCCCACAACCACCCAGACAGGGACCACGTGCCATTCTCCTGGTGGATGTCAGATGCTAGTCTGTGTAACTTTTGTATGGCTGCATATACATTCGGGGCGTGGTCTGGTATGTACACACAGCAACTACTACCGATGACGTGACAGGCTCCACCTCGATCAGCAAGGATGACGTCTAACACCATCCTATTTTGAAGGGCAACAAGTCTCGTAGCCTGAAGCTCAGCTGTAATGTTGGTCAGTATTCCCGCTGTGGTGTTAATGACTCCCTCTACAACCCTTGTGAGTCGGCGTATACTACGACTGTTATGCATAGGGCCCCAAAAGGTCAAAATACCCTTCATGGCATCTGTAAATTGCTGCAAGGTAGTGTCAGTTTGATCAATATCATTCGTGTCAAGAGCCCGCCTTATTCTGGACAGGTGCGCACTCCTGCGCCGTAATCTGTGGTCTCTATGATAGTTGGATGGTGCAATATACACAGGGGGCAAGAGAAAGGACACATAGCACACACCAGACCACCCCCTAGGAAACCATATGTAAGCCTGGGACCCGCAGACGAAGTACATGTTGTGGGGCGGAAGCAATGGTGGACTACTGGTGGTGTTCAAATCATAAGTGTAATTACAAATACTCTCTCCTACCGGAACCTTTCCAAAGCCTCAGACACAAAAACTAGTGGTGGTGTTAATCACCGGTACCGGCATTGCCTTATCCTGAGTAATATTACGTAACTGAAAGGACCTGAAATATTCAGTGACGTTAAAGTCTTGGAAATCTGTCATCTCATCTAGAAGCCATTTTTCTTCCTTTCATACACATTCATGCAGGCTTCGGGATGAAGTGTGTCAGCAGCCCCATTCCTCCCCGGAGTAGATCCTTGGTGAGTTGCTATATAACCCAGTACAGCCTCGTAATCAAGGTACGTCATATTCATTGCATCTGAATGATAATGGATATATACCATAGTGAACAACTGAAACCAGGCTTCGCAGCTGGCTAGATAAGAGAGGGGCAAGGACAGCAACAGGTCATTTTTATGCATCACTGAGGGGAGTAAACCACAAACCCAACAATCGGTGACATTGGTGGTATGGTGGGCCTGGTGGAGCATCTGCAGGAAAACATTATCTACATAGGTCTGCCTATGTCTTTCCTTATGCGGAGCCAGGGTGACAAAGACATGCTCGGGCGGGCGTAGTGGTTGCAATCAGGGAGTGTACAGGATGTCTTTCTTCTAAGAACCAAAGGATCTCTAACACTGCTACCAAAGCTACAAAAACTATTACTAGGAACACTATCTTAGTCTTGGTGACCCAGCTCGACCAAGTGGGGCTATGTTGGTCAAGACGACGTCCCTCTAATGGCTGTTCTTCTTCCATAACAATACGATTCAAGGGATACATTTTTATCTATCAAACTACCAGAGGAGAGTCTGTGCTATGGAGCCAGGTATACAGGAAAAGGGCGGGAAAAAAGGAAAAAGAAAATAGTCTCTTAGTGTCTATTAACGGTGGTGCTAACGAGCACTTCAAAAAGAAAAGAACGGGAAAAAATAGTCTTAAAGTGTCTCTCAACAATGGTGCTAACGAGCACGTCGCGGTGGGGCTGCACGATCACAACCCTTTCTGTCTCTTCGCTCAGGATAGGGCAACTTCCCTCCTTGGAAAGCACCCCCCACTTATCCTGTCCAATGTCTCAGACAATGCACCAATCTCCCTTTCCCTAAACTATTGTTGGTACCATAGGCAGGGTACGCGGGCCCTATTCTTCATCCAGAAGTCCATCCCTACTAACCTGACTGTCCCTTGGGTGCACTGTCCCTCTGCCGGGGACGCAAATTGTACCGAGCCACTCCAGGCACTGACTCGTCTCGGAAAAGAACCTTAAACTCAGGGGAGGCAGTGGACTGAGACTCCTGTTCCTGTGAACCAGATGGAGGAGAAACCTGGGCAGCCCTTATTTCTGGAGGCACTGCCTCGTTCAAAACAGCATCATTCTCCTCTTCCGTCTGTGTCCGGGTCAGTCGGGCATCAGAAAAAGGGACAAAGTGAGGGACCTTCTTGTGGTCCCCCATTCCCTCACGGACCCACTTGTCATAAGGGAGAGGGAGCGGGACTCGCCTGCAGTGGGATGAATGGATCCAGTTCTTCCGTCCCTCCACTTTCATAGCAGTCCTCGTTGCGAGGAGGACCAACAGGGGCCCCTTCCACCTCGGCTCCAAGCACCCTCGTCTCTGGTAGTTGCGCACCAGCACATAATCTCCGGGCTGGATACTGTGCCCTGGCCCCTCAGGTATTGGCGGCAGTGCCTCGTGGATCTGTTGATAAATAGAACGCAAATTTTTTGTTAATTCATATAGGTAATCCACAAGCAACGGGTATTCAATATCAGAGAAATGGCGTGGGCGGGGGGACACCACACATTTGCGGGGCGCCCGAAAACCACCTCGTATGGAGATAACCCTATTCTAGAATGTGCTGTCACTCTGGTGGATAATAGGGCAAGGGGTAGTGCGTCCGGCCATTGCAATCCTGTGCTCTCTCTGATCTTTGCCAGCTTCAACTTGAGAGTACCATTGTACTTCTCAACCAAACCGGCCGACTGGGGGTGGTTTGCTGCGTGGAACGTCTGTTTGATATGCAGACTGTTGCATACCAACTGAATCACCTTTGCATTAAAGTGACTCCCGTTGTCACTCCAAATCAAACGGGGCAAGCCGAAGCGCGGGAAGAACTCCTTCAGAAGAGCCTTCGCCGTCGCCATGGCTGTGTTCTCTTTAGTGGGGTAAGACTCAATCCGTTTACTGAATGCACAAACGACCACCAGCACGTACTTCAAGTTGTTAACTCGTTCCATTTCGATGTAATCCATCTGGAGAACCTCGAAAGGGAAAGAGGGGGGTGCAAAATTACCAGGATTTGTAGGGGTACCTTTCCCAGGATTATGTATCAGGCAAACCATGCAATTCTTCACTAGATGGGCCGCTACCTTAGGGATGTTATCATTTTGCCATACGGGTTCCAATAACTTGCATATCCCTCTTGCACTAATGTGGGCTGGACCATGTGCCATTGTAACTACAGGGAATACATATGCATCTGGTAACATCCATCTTTGCTTTTCCTATTTATCTGTCCAGCACCCCTCCTCATCTAAGCGTCCCGTGCTCTCCTGCCACGTTGCCAACTCCTCAACTGTTGCCTCACTCTGAATCTCCTTCGCGGTTTCCAACGTGTCCTCAAACATCCCGCCCTCAGGCACCTATCGAGCTGGCCCTGCCACAAACATTCTCTTCATCTTGGACCTGGCTGTCTCTTTAGCTGTTTGGTCTGCAAACGCATTTACCCTCCCCACGTCATCAGTGATCGCTTTATGGGCACTACACTTCACTATCACCAATCTTTTGGGGAATGCTAGGGCTGACAGGAGCCTATGTATCAGAGGGCCGTGTTGTATCCTTGCACCGTGTGAGGTCAGGAACCCCCTCTCCGCCCAGAGCCGCCCAAAATTATGGGCTACTCCAAACGCATATTGGCTGTCAGTGTAAATATTGACAGCCAATCCCTCACTTAGCTCACACGCTCGCAAAAGAGCAACCAGCTCCGCAGCTTGTGCTGATTGGTAAGGAACACGTGATGTCTCAACTACAGTGCGCAGCGTAGTGATAGCATACGCTGCGGTGGTGGTGCCATCTGACAGTTTGAAACAAGAGCCATCGACCTATAGTTCCCCCTGTGGGTCAGGTAGGGGAACGTCAGTCAGGTCTACCCGTCCCTTCGTCTCTTCTTCTGTCCGGAATAGACAATCATGGACATCTTTGTCCCCATTGTCCGAAGGGAGGGGTAGTAACGTGGCTGGGTTCAGAGTGGCGCATCTTTTTATTGTAATGTGTGGCGCAAACAAAGTCAATTCATAACCAGTCAGACGAGCACTGGTAAGGTGCTGCGTCTTTGTCTTGTTCAAAAGTGTGTCCACAGCATGGGGTACCATTACTGTGAGATCAGTATTAAGGACGAGCCCTGCTGATTGTCGAATAGAGACAGCCACAGCCACGGCAGCTCTTAAACAGCTCGGGAGGGCTCTGGCGACAGTGTCAAGAAGAGCAGAGAAATAAGCACATGGCCTCTGCTTACCTCCAAAGGCTTGTGTTAACACAGAAAGCGCACATCCAGCCGTTTCGTGTATGTACAGCACGAAAGGCTTCTGATAATCAGGCGTACCAAGCACAGGCGCAGAGCAAAGCACAATTTTTAATTGCTCAAAAGCTTGCTGACATTCATGCGTCCAGGGTAAAGGCTCATGCACATCTTTAGTGGTTAAATAGAGCAGAAGTTTTGTTAGTAAGGAGTAACCGGGTATCCAGTGACGACAATACGAGGTGATGCCTATGAATGCACGCACGTCCCTCTGAGTCTTGGGGACGGGCATCTTAACAATGGCATCAACTCGTTCAGGTGTTAGCCTCCTTCCCTCCTTCGACAGTAGGTGACCTAAATAGGTGACCTCCTGTCGATAATATTGACATTTTGAAAGGGATACTTTATGTCCATACTGTGCCAAATGTAGCAGCAATTTGACTGTGGCATCCTTGCAACCCTCTTCAGTATCGGAGGCTACCAACAGGTCGTCCACATACTGCAATAATACGTTACCTGGAGGAAGAGAGAGGGAATTCAACTGACCTTTCAGGGCTTGACTATATATGCTAGGCCTTTCAGTATACCCCTGAGGAGCACGACAGAATTGGAAACTCCAGCCCGCTAGGGTAAAACCAAAAAGGTGCCGGCTATTCGGGTGAATTGGAATGCTAAAGAAAGCATTTTTCAAATCAATCACGGAAAATAATTTGGTTATGGAAGGAATCATTGTCAAAAGAGCAGTAATGTCGGGTACCACCGGGAACTGAGGGACCACTATTTTGTTGACCTCCCGCAAATCAATCATAAAACGATTGACATCAGGATGAGCATCAGCAGAGTCCGAGGGTGTCTTTTTGAGGATGGGGAGAATAGGGCTTTTACACACATTGGCAACTGTCTCCTCAACCACCCCTTATTTGATCAAATCCTGTATAATCTGCAACAAAGCCCGTTCCCCCGCCTGCGGTATTTTGTACTGGGGAATACGAGGCAGCACGGCATTATCTTTAATCGTAATAGAGACCGGTGGTATCTGCAACAACCCCACATACTTGTCTCCTGTTGCCCACAATGTGGGCGGCACATCCTTAAATTCAGCAGGAAGCGGTGCGTCTTTCGAAAAACACTGGTTGGTACTGGCCCCCTCGGGCCCTATTGTCATATAAACGCCATCTGGAGAACAGGAAATCTTAGCATGCAACTTCTTCAACAGATCTAATCCCATTAAATTTTCTCCACAATTCGCTGTCAACAAGAAGGGCGAGTCCACAGTAAACGGGCCAATAGTTAAAGCAAGGGGTTCAGAAATGGGGCTCACAACCGGCATGCCTGAAAAACCTACCGAAACATTGTTATGGCCAGACAGAGCTGCCCCGGGGACCAGTGCACGAGAAACAGAGCTATTCATTGCACCTGTATCCACCAGAAACTTCTTAGCCGAACCATGCAAATCCACCGTGACATAAGGACCACGCTGATCTACAGGTATTTGAACTGGTTCCTCTGAAGGAAGTGACCCGAAAAGGGCCACCCGGGTCACTCACGACCACCTTCTCTGCCTTCCTACAAATGAACAGTCGGTCAGACAGTAGAGAACACAAACCAAATATTTATTGAGGTTACACTGCAGTGGAGCCCAGTCTGACCAGCCTCTTGGGATGGCTGTCGAGGGACTGAAGCCCGTAAGCATACAATTACATTATGTACGTTTGCAAATATGGAAAAACACTAACAGGTGTCATAATACAATGGGGGTACAGAGTATAAGTTTCGATTCTGCAGCTGGGCACAGGCTATCTACTGCCCAAGGTCATCTGGCCTATCCTCCCTACCAGACGGGTGGGAGAAAGGCTCCATCTAACAAGACAGGTATGTACTAACGAGGATACTTGCAATTATAGAAGAAAAAGCTCAACCTTGGGAAACAAAACTTACCAAGGACCGTTTCTCAAAAATAACTAAGCAGCAGTTTCGATTATCATATAAAATGGCGTCCAGATTGCAAGATGGTGTCACGAATGCTAAAATATACGGACAGAAGGGCTTCCCAATATTAACAAACCCTCCTGTTAGCATGAGCTAACCATCTACAATCGAAAAGACATAAACATAAAGGAATAATGAAGCGCATAGCTTGTTTATGCACATGTTATGCTGTCAATAGTGGGAGTATATTCCAAGAGAAGAGAAGATGTTTCGAAGACACCCTCATCTATGGCCATAATGTCATCTACTTCTTTCTGTAACATTATTGCTGCATTAATGTCATGAATCGATATCTTCCTCTTCGGAGCCAATACAGAGATACAGTATGTGCAGCACATTGGGAGACATTGAATAAGAACACAGCAAAGTATCAATATAACAATGAAATATATTGCTTTTTCTTTTACCCACCCCCATGTTCCAAAAAGGGACCAACTCCAATTACCTGGTTCCATACCTTTGACATTCTCGATAATATCCAAGATATGCTTGGTGATATTCTTTTCCATATTTGTTATGCCCACTACGAATCACTGACATAATATCGATGACAAAAATATAGATGTCAAAAATATCGATGTAAAAATATCGATAGTCAAAATATCGACATCCTATATTTAAAATGTAGATAACAAAAATATCGGAAAAAATATATAGATGTAGAAAATATCGAAGTCCAAAATATCGTTTTTTTTATTTATAAAAAATAAAACACATATTATAAAATTAACTAAAAAAATAATTACTTAGGGGCCCATTACGATGGCGGGCGGAAGCACCACCGCCGTGCTGGCGGATGCAAAAACCACCAGTTACCGCCGGCACGCAGCAGTCCACACGCCCGTCCAATTACGATGCGAAAAGTAGGCCAAACACCGCCGGCAAGCCAGCAACACCGTCCGCCATCAAAGTGCGCCCGTACATGTAGCGGCGCAGCCCAACTGACACACACCGTCCGACGAAACACGTCCCGCCCGGCGCATAAATTACGATGCCGCAAACAAACGGCTCCCACGGCCAAGAGATACCGTACGCCAAACCGAAGCGGTAACACGGATGCCGAGCACGGACAACGAAGAAGCGGCTCCCCGAGCATGAATCCAGCACTGCAGGCACTCCCCATGCTTCTGCTGATGCACCACCAAGGACGCAACGTACCGCGGAGACGCAGGTAGGCACACACACAACAAGTGCACGCAAACAGCGCACACAGTGCAAGGGCGGAAAAAGCGGACAACCCCCCACCAGCGCGTGTACACTACACATCCACCATCGCATCCACATATGACACACAGGCCAAATCGTAACATCGCAGAACACATGTGTACACACCACCTGGGACTAGGAACCAACCACCACGTCACGGACCAAAAGCGCCGATGACGCCGCCACACATGCGCACAACGCAGAGGCCAACCGCAGCGCCATGCATGCGTCGCACACAGACACAGGGACACAACCAAGCAGCACACACATCAGCCCCACCCCGAACGCACATGACACGTGACAGGCCGGCCACAGACATGTCCCCAACGCCCAATTCACGGACAACACCCAACGCCACACAACCGACGCACACATGTCAGTGAAGACACGCAACAGCAGGACACACCCCAGTGTAACAAACATGGCGTAGCACACAGCGGCGGCAACACCAACTAGGAGAAGCAGGGCCCCTTCGGGAAGAGGAACGCCAGTACCTCACAGAAACACCCATACCACCCTGCACATATGAACAAGACATATAAAACGGAACACCAAAGAGCCCGGGGACCGACAACAGGTGGCCCAAGAATAACATCCACACACAAGGCCCAACGCAGAGCGGAAAGGCAGCCTGCCGCCCACACAAGGGAGAGCAGACAGCACTGAATGACCTTCCATTCCAACTCCGAAACCACAGCCCTACGACAGAAGCCGGTGAATACAGCCATTGTCCAAGAATAGACCAACACAGGCATGCCGAGGAGACCGACCACAGGGCAGATAGCGCATATCACAGAAGCACACAACGGACGGGGAAGAAAGAAGAAAACACTCCCCCATGTCGGCCACATGCAAGTTAATTGGAAGGAGTCACACAGCACTGACCTTGAACTGTCTGAGAAGCATGTGGGAAGAGGGCCCGTGTCCTCCAAACAAGCCAACAGAACACAAGTCCTGTCTCCCCACGACTACACAGAGCTCACAGCAACCCCGGAGCGTGCACATTGCAGACTGCACACACAGCCGGAGCACGCCACCTCAACGAACCGCTGCGAAATGGCAACCGCAACACACCTACCCAACTACGCCGAACAGCTCAAGCTGTACAAAACCAACCTGTTTCATACATTGGGATGCGATCTCCTGTCCCTGCTGAACGTAAGTTACCGACTGACTTACCGCATCACATTGTTCAGCTGCGTCATGCCCGTCTTCTACTGTCGGAGGTGTCCCTACCAGCATCCCGTCGAGATATGCCTCTCCAACCCGGCATGTCTGAAGGCGGACCTGCTACCACTACTCCTCCCTCTGGACGCACACGACAGGGCCTGCTCTGCCTATGGGGGCATGGCGTATGTGGCCAACATCGCACCCGCACTGAAATGGGACCACTGTGCCTCCACACGACGGATCATCGAGAACAGCTACATCGAATGTCACCCAGCATGCCCCATCATGGTCCTCCAAGGGACAACTTACGAACAACACCTTGACAGCCACCATCCGCTACATTGGCTGGCAAACATGCACACCACCAATGACATGGAAGCCCTGCTGGACGGCATCGCATACCTGACAACCTGTAAATTCGTCGGACCACAACGCAGGTTCCCCGAGTGACCTATGATGTCCAACCCCGCACCCATGCTTAGCTTCCGCACGGACTGGCCAGTCACCACCACAACAGCCATACCAAACGACCGGCAACTGTAACCACACCATCAACGACATCGCCATGACATCGGATATGACCGGGACATGCACACTGTTCCCCATCACATCCAGGAACACTGCATGCATCGTGGGAGGCAGTGGCATGGGCTCTGTGTATCGCACCCACATGGACGGAACTGCACGAACAACCAGGACACGACATGGATCCAGCGCACATGGACACACACACCGCTCAGTGGACATGAATAGGTCGCCTGGAGTCTGTGGGTGCTGCACCCCTCCCACCCCCGCCCCGGGAATCCCATACCAGGACCTTTGCATGGACGACAAGTGCATACAACAACAACACGACCCCAGTGACTGTGACATGTCCAGTAACCACCACAGTGCAACAACAAGTGGCACGCCGCTGCATGCACGCAAGCACATGCCCTGATGTCAACTCACATGCACGCGTGCATGAGGAACAACCACAGCAAACCTGTCACATGGAACTGAGATGGACTGTGCCCATGATGCCAAGCGGTCTGGTAGGCTACATGTATACCGTCTGTGTCAAAGTCCGCAGCTCCGCAGCTATACGTAAATGTACATTAGCACAGCCTTGGCCAAGCAGATGTCACTCTGAAGCCCACATCCCACATGCAACAGCCAATCACATGTAACCCCACACCCTATCCCATTTGCAATCATGCTCAGTATATCCTCAACATGTATTCCGCTGCCAGTAGTGTCCACTATACTGCATCACAGAGGACAGAAGACTCAATATAATGTTTGAAACCAAAACTGTCTCCGCTGACTCATTTCACAAGTACGAATGAGAGAGGATGAGAGTATGTGAAGTACACGGCAGTCGTGACATGACCATGTAGTCCACTGGTATTGGATGTCAACGCAAATGAGTAGCACCACTGTGGAAGACACACATGTGTCGTGTGAAGTCGTATGGACGCAGTGCTCAGGTGGGTGGGTGCGACGGGTAGATGCGCACATGCCAAGTTGGAGCACGCCGTGTTGGGAGGGGTCATGAACAGTACACCACCGCTTCCCTGGGCATTGTGAGAGGACACCTGTCGGGGGAGTGAACACGTGTGTGCACAGCAGCCGGGCACACGTACAAAGCGGTACCAGGCGCACCTCAGCCCACCCTCTGTGGACAAGCTGGATCCTGTTGTGCGCCCGCCATGCCCCTTGACAAGGCACACACAGCCCCAGTCGACCAGGTGTAACCCCAACATAGTCAATCCGCACAGGCGATACAGGGCACGGGATGGCAGTGGAGCATGGTGTGTGAGAGGTCTCCTCGCGCTCCTCCTGGTCATATCACGCAGGCAATAGAACCTCAACGTCTAGCATGGCACAAGTCACATGGAAGTGTAGGGGGACGCACCACAGCACGAGCAGCACTGACGTCACGGGAGGTGGCTCGCACCATCCCATCCATTGCCCATCATACCAACCACGCCACATGCCATTGCGACTAAGTGCAAGCGCGTGCGCCACCACCCCCGAGCCCTCCCCAGAGAGGCCAAAGAGTGAATGTGTGGGCCATCAGCCACAGACGGACGCGGCCTGGCCGCAAGGGCAGCCACAGCCACTGGGTGTCGCAGGTGGCGGATCCGGAAGGCGAAGACTGTGATGCATAGTCCATGCAGGCCGGGTCTCCATTTGGGGCACCACGCAGGTGGACGGCGTCCCGCAACACATCATACCCTGAGACAGCCCACTCGTGCAACTGGACCCACACATACACTCCTTGCCCTCTCTGGTGCGAGCTTGGGGCTGCCTGTGCAAGCGCTAGCCTCGCAGGTGAGCATGCATATTGGGGGAGCGAGGGGAGGACATGAGGGCTGGGGCGAAGATGACTGTATCACTGTCAGTTAGTACAAGGGATGACCCAGATGTGGAAAGGAAGAGACGTGTCCCGTGTGTACTGCAACTAGTCGCCAATCCAACTACCCCCCATGTCCGGAATGTAAGCCCGCACCTAGGCCCGCCCATCCGCCACATCGAACATACCACCAGCACGACAACCTTCCCATTCGAAACACTGACTGGGGGTGGCGACCAGTGTACAATCATGTGTAGCCTACCCACGCGTACATGTGGGCCCTCCATGATCCATGTCACCTGCGGCAAAGTCATGACATGCGCAATGAGGGAAGTGAGGAGAGCTGCCCGCCCCACACGCAGAAGGTGCATCAGCTCCACAGACCCAGCAGCGAGTCCAGCAGGGGTCACATGTGCAGGGGCAGCTGTGCCTGGTGTGAAGGCACATGCATATAGACAGCACATCGACCAATGTGTAGTCTGCCCACATCTACAGTCCATCATCATGCGGACATAGGAATTGAACACAGGGCAACACATCTCAGTGGGTGCACCCACCGTGACCAACAATGCGCAATCATCGACGTACCCGCCCTGTGCATGGCCCCCCACCCAACGGAGGCACATCCAGTGCCACCATCCCACACACACAAGCCTTCCACGGAACATGCTGTGTCCAATGGTCAGTACAGAGTCAGCGCCCATCTGGTGGATCCTGAACAGGAGACACATGCACACACATGCCAGCTCCCACTATGTACGACTGCCACTTGGCACGTGCAATGTAACCTCTCACCTGTGACGTGTGACTGCAAGCACACAGCCGTCTTGGCATGGGGCTGTCAATGTGGACACCTGTCAATGTTTCGGGAGGTGTGATCCGTACAGTGCTGTACATAGGGTGCAGTGCTGACACCTACTACTGTCTCATATCCCCTCGTGCCACAGGTCCCACTTGTTTTGGCCGCTCAGCCTGTGCCCACATCGTCGTCGTCGTGTGCCATACTCATCCAGCCGCGGAAGCAGTTCCATGCTCAGCAGACATTCATGTTGCCGTGGCGTTGCCGCTTGATGGATATGCAGTCAGTCCCCATCAGCACGCCCCGCAAGTCATTGGGGCCTAGATCCCCATGTGCATGCACATGGCAGTGGTTTGTATCACTAGCCATTGCCATTGTTGGGAGACCTGTGTAAGTGTATTGTGGCCGTGCCGTCCCAGCTTGACAGCTGGGCTGTGGCTCATGTGCTTGCTCAGTCATGTCAGTGATGTGTATGCGAAATTGCTATGTGTCGTGTTGCTTTGACATGTGTCCTCTGCCATTGTCCCTAGGCGGAGACCGAACATTGACCGCCCATACCAATTGCTGGCAGACATGGAGGATACGGAGGTCATTAGGAAGTTTCGGCTGGACAGGCCAACCCTGCATCGACTGTGTGCCATGTTAGAACCCCATCTCCGTCCCCGCAGGGTGTATCCGACTGCTGTCACCCCCACGGCTAAGGTGATGGCCGCCATGCATTTCTTCGCCACTGGGTCATTCCAGCACACAGTGGGCAGTGGAGGAGGGATGTCCCAGCCCATGTTCAGCAAGGTGCTGAGGGATGTACTGGCAGCCATGATGCTGTACCGGAACAGGTACATCCGCTTCCCCAGGGCTCGTGAATTGGCGGCAGTGAAGGGTGCATTCTATGCCCTTGGCAGAATCCCACACGTCGTTGGAGCCATTGACTGCACACATGTCGGCCTTGTTCCACCACAGGCCACTGAGCACCTGTACCGCAACAGGAAGCACACGCACTCCCTGAATGTGCAAGTGGTGTGCCTTGCGGACATGGTGATCACCCACGTGTGTGCAAAGTTCCCAGGCTCGGCCCATGACGCACACATAATGCGCAACAGCATCTTGCCACGACTGATGTCCAATATGCAACAGGATCGTGCCTGTATTGTCGGTGAGTATGTGGAGTGGTGTAGCGTGCTGGCTGTGCGATGCTGTCCCCTGTCCAGTTGGATTAGCAACGGTTCTCTGTGTCCCTCACACCCAGGTGACTCTGCGTATCCGAATGGGGCATGGCTGCTCAGTCCATTGAGGAATCCTCGCACCCCAGCAGACGATCGCTACAATGAGGCACATGGGAGGACCAGACGTGTGGTCGAGCGTACCTTTGGCCTCCTCAAGTCCAGGTTCAGGTGCCTGGACCGCACCGGGGTGCGCTGGCGTACTCCCCACAGAAGGTGTGCCGGATAGTGGTGGCGTGCTGCATGCTGCACAATCTGGCCATTCGGAAGCAGATCCCCCTCATCGTGGATGACGGAGATCAACCAGGGCCCCAGCCCGCAGACCAGGACAGCTCGAGTGAGGAGGACAGCGGAGAGGAGGAAGCTGGTAATGTGCGGCAGCAGCTCATCGCCCGCTACTTCACTTGACGGTGAGTGTCCATGTACGACGGCTGATGTGGCTGTATCTGTGCAGGTGTGTGTGTGCTGTGTCAGGGTGGCCGTTTGTTCACTGCGTGCTGTGTGTCAACGCTCCATGGCCAGGGTAGTATGCCACTGTTGGTGGCTGTGGCATTGTGCCCTATAGCTCTGTGCGATGTGTGTACATTGCTTGTAGTTGTTGACATGTACTGTGTGATGGGTGTGTGACACACTCATTGAATGTGCTCCTGTTCTGTCTCCCACCCCTAGGTCCCTACAGGCCCTCCGGATTCAAATGCCATGCCACGCATCAGGTGCCTTTCCGCCCAAGGTGGCCGTTGTATTCCGTACAAATAAGACACAGGGCACAAACAGCAGTTAGTGAAAAAGGTGCATTTATTACAAACTGTGACATGTGATTGTGTGTAAGGTGATGACAAAAGTGGGTGCATGCAGTGACAATGAGCTGTCGGTCATGGCTGCGTGATGATCAGGGTGTACCCACTGGTTCTATGTCCATAGTCCAACACACACATGCCATCCAGATGGCTGTGTGGAGTGGGATCGTAGTCCAAGTCAATGCAGTGGCTGGTCAAGGAAGGCTGGCGGAAGGCTGGCTGGCTGCCTCACTTGCGTCTGGAGCGTGCGAAGTCCTCCCGGGAGATCTGTTTCCTCTTCGGACGGCCCCTTCCACGTTTGCGAGGGGGGTGCCTGCTTGCGACATGCTGGTGGTTGAGGTGTGATCACTGGCTGTGGACGCAGGGGAACTGGACACTGCTGCTCCACCCTGCGCCCCGGCAGGTGGTGGCGGAGGGGGAGCTGCTGTCCCTGGCTGTGACCTCACCGCCACCACCAGCTGTCCCATGAGGTCCACGATTTGGCCCATACGGGCGTCCATGGACCTCAGCACCCCCAGCACCTCACGCGTGTCTGAAGCAGACCGGACCCATTGTCCTTGGGCCTCTTCATAGGCCCCAAGGACTCTGGCCATGTGAGGCAGGGCATGGCTCCCAGGGGAGGCTGGCGTTTCCCTGACCCTGCTCCTCCTACCAGTCCTGCTGCCACCGGCCTGCCCACTAGCCACATTGCTCACCACGGTCCTCGCTGTGGCTCCCAGGGTGGATCCAGTCGTCCGGGCCACCACCTGCGCTGGGGCTGGTGCCAGCGAAGACGTGGCGGTGGTGGTGGTCGGCGCGGCGATGGTGGCGGTTGCGGCAGTGGTAGTGGCCACAATGACCGTGGGTGTGGCCGCAACGACAGTGGCAGCAGGGGGCTGTGAATGTTCAGCAGCCCTGGATGATGGGTTGGTGGGTAGGAGGGGTCCTGGGGAGCGGCTGGGCCCTGCCACACCAGATGGGCCTGCTTGGTTGTCCGTGTCCGAAGAGGAGGACAGATCCTCCAGATCCGTGTGTCCTCGTTGGGGGCTTGTAGGCTGGCTGTGCTGGCTGCTGGCTCCATCCCCAGCATCCAGCAGTTCGTCACCTGTGGAGAGAATGAGAATTGTTATTGTGTTGCACCTGGCGAAGTATGTATTTGTCGTCTGACATTGACAGTTCGTGCAATCTCGTACATGGGTTTCCCGGAGGCGTGTGTGTGGCTGTAGCATCTGTAGTTGTGTGTGCTTGGCAATGGGACTGTGTGCTGTGCACATGTGGCATGGGACGGATTGGCCATGCCGATGGGTGTGTTGCTGTGCCCCTACTTATTGTGACTCTGGTGTATGCGGGATCCTGGCCCATCCTGGGTCTGGTTTGTACTTTGCTTTTGGGGTTCAAATGGAACGCTTAGGAACGCATATGGCAACATGGGGGCCATGCCCCAGATTCGCATTTGGGAGGGGATATGCTTTTGGGGTTCAAATGGAACGCTTAGGAACGCATATGGCAACATGGGGGCCATGCCCCAGATTCGCATTTGGGAGGGGATATGTGTATTTGGGGTTCAAATGGAACGCTTAGGAACGCATATGGCAACATGGGGGCCATGCCCCAGATTCGCATTTGGGAGGGGATATGCTTTTGGGGTTCAAATGGAACGCTTAGGAACGCATATGGCAACATGGGGGCCATGCCCCAGATTCGCATTTGGGAGGGGATATGCTTTTGGGGTTCAAATGGAATGCTTAGGAACGCATATGGCAACATGGGGGCCATGCCCCAGATTCGCATTTGGGAGGGAATATGCTTTTGGGGTTCAAATGGAACGCTTAGGAACGCATATGGCAACATGGGGGCCATGCCCCAGATTCGCATTTGGGAGGGGATATGCTTTTGGGGTTCAAATGGAACGCTTAGGAACGCATATGGCAACATGGGGGCCATGCCCCAGATTCGCATTTGGGAGGGAATATGCTTTTGGGGTACATGCTGTGAGCCATGGGTGCCGAACGTGACATGTGTTGTGGCAGCATGACAGTGCATGGTTTGAGGTGTGTGCATGCTTGACATGGCCTGCATATTTGCTGTCTGTTGTGATTACTGGACATGGCATTGGACGCATCGTTATGAGTGAGTGATAGTTGTGTGCCAGCCAACGTATTGCAGTTGTCCCATCTCCTTGGTGTGCGTGCTGCCCTGTGCCATGTGCATCACTGCAGTGCTCGGGGGGGTGTGGCCCATGTTGTGTGTTGTTGCTCACAGTGTGTCGTGCGCTTAATTGACTTCTGGCACATGGTTGGTCATGGGCATGTGTCTTAGCGTGACTGCTGTATGTGTGGCAGCTGTGCGGATGACATGCCTTTCATGAGACTGGGGCTGACGGATGGGATGGATGGTATGTTGTATGTGCATGGTGTGTCTGTGAGTTTGATGGGTTCAGTGGTGTTCGTGTGCATTTATGTTGTTCCGCTCTGTTGCGTCTAGTGTTGTTTGTCTTACATAGGCGTAGTTGTGGGGTGTGTGGTTGACAGGCAGTAGGGGCTACATGGACAGGACTTCAATGGTGTTTCGGTTGTGTGTGATGAGTTGCACAGTGGCTGCCGTGTGGGACTATATTCAGTGTGGCTTGTGCATGCAGACGTGGCTCCTTGGGTGTTGCTATGTCTGTGATGGGTCATGTGGGGTGTGAGTCTGTTGTTCATGTCCGTGTGCACATTGTTCACTTGTTCGTGACGGTGGGCGGTGCTGCGTGTTCGTCTGCTACGTGACATGTCCCATGTGTTGGTCGTGTTATGGTCCTCATGCCTCCAGTAATCCAGCCCTGTCCAGTTTCCCACCTGCAAGTTGTTCGTGCGTGCACTGTACTGGATGCCACATGGCTCTAAGCGGGGGGTGCTCCATGTTGCAGGTCTGTGGGGGTGGGGGGTGTTGTGGGTCGTGGGGGTGGCTGGACACCCACTGACACCGATTGCTGTGGACCGTGATGTCTGCCTTTCGGCTGTCGTTGTGCACTGCGGTGGCTGACACGTGGCTGTGGGGTGTGGGGGATGCTCCTCCTTGCTGTGCTGTGGGACTGGGGCCTGGTGTGTGTTGTACTTGGGCTGTCCACCGTCCCACCCACTGCACTTTGTGTTCCTGCCACTTACCTTTTACTTGTCGGTTAGTGCAGCTGTGGCAGACACATGGGTGTGGTGGGTGCTCGTTGTGGCGCTTCTGGCATATTTGGGGACCTGTTGGTGGTTACGTGGCTGGCTTAGTGTACACATGTCCCCACGCATCTTACAGTTGTTCGGTTTGGGCTGTGTGTGGTAGTGTCTGTTGCATGTGTGTGTGATGTGTTGTGTATTGTGTGCTGGACATGGGGGTGTTTGTCCCTGGGAGCTGTGGCATGGTGGTAGTGCATGTGAGTACATAGCAGTGTGCTGGTATACATTAGTTTGTACTTACCAGCCTCCACTCCCCTGTTAATCCGGCGAGGATCTCCGGATGGATTACGACTCGCACCTTCTCCTCCCACGCTTTGAAGGTCTTAAAGAGCGCGGGATTCCCTCCGCCAGTGACGGCAGCCAGCTCTCTGTTTTTGCCCTCCTTCTTCTTGACCAGGCTCTTTACGTCATTCCAACGTTTGTTAATCTCGACTCTGTTCCTGGGCAGGGTCCCGACTGCATTGACCTGGTCTACGATCCGGTTCCACATTCTGTTTCTGGTGGCTAGTGGTGTGTGCTGGACCATGTTCCCATAGATTTGTGGGTACACCTTGATGATCTCGTCGACCATGACCGTCAGCTCCATGGGCGTGAACTTGGGCATTCTTTGTGGTGCCATGGTGTTTGTGGTGCTGGTGCGGTGTGTGTTGTGTAATGTGCAGGGGGTTTGTGGTGCCGGGGTTTGGTGGTGGTGGTGGTGGTGGTGGTGGTGGTGTTTGGTGGTGGTGGTGGTGGTGGTGGTGGTTGTGATGTGTGCGTTTCTGTGGTGTGCTGCTGTCCTTGCTGTGTCACTGTGTCCTCTCCTCTCCTCTCTGGTTTGCAATGTAGCAAGGGGTTGTGGTCTGTGGGAGTGCTGCTTTTGTACTCACCTATGTGGGTGTGTCCTCATGGTCTGTTGTTTTCAGGTGTGTTGTGTCTGGGGTTCTGGCCTTTGTATTTTTTGTTTGTCCGGGGGGTGTTTTCGGGATGTGTACTGTGCTTGTGTATTTGTGCGTGCCTTGCTGTGTGGACTTGTTGGCCATGTTGTGTGCTATTGTTTTTGTGTGCGGATGGTTTCTGTGCAGGTACGTTGGCGCCATGGCTTCTGCCGTGTCGATTCTCATCGGCGTTGTTTGCGCTGGCGGGCGGTATATTTGTTGTTTTTCCGCGCTCATGTCGGTGCGATCGTAATTTCACGTGCGGTGTGTCGGCCGTGAGGGCGGGCGGTTTTGTGTTGTCGTGCGTGTTTCCGTCCTTGGCGGGCGGTTTGACTCCGACTCGGACGTTGGCGGGCGGTATTTTGTGTGCTTTTTCCGCCGATGGCGGTTTTCGGTTTGTGTAATCGTAATGGCGTGGTCGGTGTTCAGGCGGTGTGTGCGGGCGGATTTTTGCCGCTTCCATGCCTGGCGGATTTATTTACGCCGGGTATCGTAATGGGCCCCTTAGATATAATAAACATTAAAAAAAATATAATAAACAAATTTAATTTAACAAAATTTAAACATAGATATATAAAATTAAATATATAAATGTATTACTTTAAAAATATTAATAGACTAATAACTTTAATTTATTTTAAAATATTATAAATATATCAAAATTAACTATAAAATATATATATATACATACACCTATAACATAAAATATAATAATAAAAACATTATATTATAAAAAAAATATTAAAATATTTATACATTTTTAAACTTACATTTTGCACTCCATTGAGTGCAACAGTAGGAAAATTGTTGAATAGCGTAGGGGTAAAAATTTACTATTCCACTGCAATTACTGCAACAGTAGGGAAAGTGTTGGATTGCGGAGGGGAAAAAATTACTATTCCCACTCCAGAGAGTGCAACAGTGGAGAAAGTGTTGGATAGCGTAGGTGTAAAAATTACTATTCCCACTCCAGAGAGTGCAACAGTAGGGAAAGTGTTGCATAGCGGAGGGGTAACAATTACTATTCCCACTCCAGAGAGTGCAACAGTAGGGAAAGTGTTGGATAGCAAAGGGTAAAATTTACTATTCCCACTCCAGAGAGTGCAACAGTAGGGAAAGTGTTGGATAGCGGAGGGGTAAAAATTACTATTCCCACTCCAGTGAGTGCAACAGTAGGGAAAATATTGGATAGCGGAGGGGTAAAAATTACTATTCCCACTCCAGTGAGTGCAACAGTAGGGAAAGTGTTGGATAGCGGAGGGGTAAAAAGTACTATTCCCACTACAGTGAGTGCAGAGGGTTAAAATTAATATTTCCAAAAAATTAAAATAAAAAAGAAACAAAACACCAACTACAATACAAAAATTGTTAATAACACAAAAATAAAAACCAGATAAAAATATAATAAATTACAAAACATAGAAAAATATTTTAATGTTAAAAAGTACTAAAAAGTAACTACAAACCTTATTTTATAGAAGTTTAAAAAACATTTTACAAACAAATAACTTTATTTAATATAAATTAATTATAATCAAAAAAATTATTATTAATGATTAAAAAAAAATTACTTCACACCATAATCACCTTTAAACGCACAAAAGACTCCTACATAATTGTCACAATTAACATATTTAACAATTAATTAATTATAATTAACAAACAATTAATAATTAATTAATAATAAATAAATTACCACAAACAACACTATAAAATAAAAATATAAAATAAATACTAATAAATAAAAATTATTAATTACTTTATTCAAAATAAATTACTTCCCACCTATTCCCCTATACACCCACAACTCACTCCTAAAAAAAATAACACAATTTACATAATTAATTAATTAATCAATTAATACAATTTAATAATCAATTAATGTTGAATTAATAAAAATGTAATTATAAATACTAATCAATAAAAATTATTAATTACTTTATTATAATTAAATTACTTCCCACCCTATTCCCCTATAAACCCACAACCCGCTCCTAAAAAAAACCACAATTTACATAATTATCAATTAATTAATTAATAAAATTCGATAACCAATTAATAATTAATTAATAAAAAATTAATTATAAATACTAATAAATTAAAATGTTTAATTACTTTATTATATTTAAATTACTTCCCACCCTATTCCCCTATAAACCCACAACCCGCTTCTAAAAACAAATAACACAATTTACATAATTTTCAATTAATTAATTAATAAAAAATAATCACCAATTATTAATTAATTAATAAAAAATGAATTATAAATACTAATAAATTAAAATTATTAATTACTTTATTATAATTAAATTACTTCCCACCCTATTCCCCTATAAACCCACAACCCGCTACAGAACTAAAATACGCAAAATTTAATTGACATAAAATTAATCACTTCTAAAAATTTCACACATACATTAAAAAAAAACAGCTATACTTATACAAAAAACATTAGATCACATACTTTTAACATACATACTAAAATACAGAACACTAACATAAATATCGATATTATTAACAACGATATTTTGACAAACGATATTACTGACTTCGATATTACAGAACACGATATTTCTTACCTTCAAGTCGATATTCTGGTCACCGATATTCTTGAAGTCGATATTCTGCCACTTCGATATTGCCAACTCGATATTCTGGCACTTCGATATTCTAGACTCGATATTCTGTCTGTGCACCGCCCACTACACACTGATCGCCAATAACTGCGCATGCACCACCATTTTTTGCTAAAATAAAGTCTGTTCAGAATAAATCCTCATACTTTCTAATTGAATGGTGATGTCACGTAATGCTGCTACTGTGGTATTTGACAATATCTGTAATTTACAGCCAAAATATTCCAGTGCCTTTTCAGTCCTACTCATAGCCATTCCCCCTAATGTGAAAATTGCAGACAGGATATAACCAAAAGTAATACCATTACTGTAACTGTTGATCTCAATATCTGTCACTCCTTCGCAAAATTCCTTTGTAAGTGTTCTCTTTACCCATTTTATTTGTCTGTGAGCATATTTGCAAGGGACCCCCAGTGGCAACACCATCCCAAGAGCTACATCATTGGTGCCATTATGAACATTTGAGTACGTTCCATTAGTGAGAAAGAAGAACCCGGGGTGGGCATATATCGGCCTATCATAATTCACAGCTGAATAACGAGAATTACCTGTAATGGTGTCAGAACCTTTCGAACCTTTCAAAGGGAATGTCTGTTTGGATATGATCACCCCTGAACAATTGATATACAAAATAGTATCAGTATTATTTATAATGGGACAACAAGCAGGGCAATAGCCAGCTTTTCGGGGAACCGTCACTTCTTTATAATGCCAACCCACCAATGTAATATTCTGCTCTTCCAGATAGAAGTTATCACAGTACGTATTATTGTCACAACCGGGGTACCCTGTTCCTGTGTGTTGACGATGATACAAGCATGGCCCTGGGTAGCCAAAACCAAACTCCCCTTTTACCTCAACAAAATTTGTCGGCTTAGAATATGTATAATTTATCAAAGACAGAGGGTAAGCGGTCCATAGGCTAGTTACAGATTCAGTAGGATAACAAGCAACACCATTACCAAAAAATCTCTAATGAGTATCTAGAAAAACATTATTAGAAAGCATTCTTTTCCGTCTTGGTGTGAAAAAGATATCATTGTCAGAAGTAGGCGAATTACTTGCATTTTCTAACGCCCAAAGAACTCCACAAGGAATAATCATCAGCAGAATAGCAAAAAGAAGGAATAGCACTCTCCGCTGCTTCACCCATGATGATCGGGGCAAAACAACAAAACCCAATGGCTGTTCTTCATCGATCATTGGCCTGCCAAAAAGATGCATGATAGTGGAATGAAAAGGTACTATTAATCTAACCGTAATGAAACTAAGCAAACAATCTTCTTTCCAGCGTCTGTTTTTCTTCTCCTGTGAGCCTCGCTGGCAGGCTCCTATTGTTCATCCACGGTGGTGCTATCAAGCACTTCTCGTTGGAGCTACACAATTGCAGCCCTTGCTGAGGGAAATCCACTTCTTTCAGGATAGGGTACTCTCCCTCCTGGGAAAACACCCCAAACTTATCCTGTCCAGTGTCTCGAACAATGCACCAATCTCTCTGTCCCTGCTCTTTTGTCCCTATTCTTCATCCATGAAGTCCATCCCTACTAGTCTGACTTTTCCTTTGGTGCACTGTTCCTTTGTCGAGGACACAAATTGTACTTAACAACTCCAGGAACAGAGGGATCAAGAAACAAACATTCACTTTCAGCGGTATGGACTGATTCGGATTAAATCACTGAAGGTCCAGCTGACTGGAGCTCTTGGCTGGCCTTAACCTCAGGTGGCACTGCTTCATTCAGGACTGCATCACTATCCTCCTCAGAAGGTGCCCACGTTATTCTGGCATCGGAGAAAGGGATGAAGCGAGGAACCTTTTCCGTCTCAGAGTCCCCTATGCTGTCGATCCTTCACTGGTCATACGGTTGAGGAAGTGGCACCTTCTTGGTATGCGTGTATCCAATTCTTCCGGCCGTCCACTTTGACTGCAGTGCGGGTGGCGAGCAATATTTGAAAAGGCCCCTTCCATCGGGGCTCCAAGCTGCTTTTTCGCTGGATATGCCGAATCAGCACATAATCACCAGGCCGAAGGTCGTGGCCGGGTCCCTCTGTAGCGGATGGCAAGGTCTCTTGAATCTGCTGATGACTAGAACGCAAACTTTTAGTTAAGTCATATAAATAATCTATCAACAAGGGGTGCTCTATCTTGGAAAAGTGACGGGGTCTTGGAACTCACCAGACATTAGCGGGCCTACCAAAAACAATCTCATAGGGGGACAACCCTGTTCTAGTATGGGCTGTAACTCTCGTCGACAACAAAGCCAATGGTAAAGCATCTGGCCACTTCAACCCTGTACTCTCCTGAATTTTGGCCATCTTTAGTTTGAGAGTACCATTGTACTTCTCAGCTAAACCTGCTGACTAGGGGTGATTCGCAGCATGGAATTTGTTTTTAATGTGCAAGCAATCGCACACTAACTGGATGACTTTAGAATTAAAATGACTGCCGTTGTCACTCCAAATCAAACGGGGCAAACCAAAGCGAAGGAAAAACTCCTTCAAAAGAGCTTTCGCCGTTGCTAGAGCTGTATTTTCCTTGGTAGGATAAGCCTCAACCCATTTACTGAATGCGCAAACCACCACCAACACATACTTCAAATTGTTCACCCGTTCCATCTCAATGAAGTCCATTTGCAGGACTTGGAAAGGGAAAGAAGGGGGTGCAAAATTACCTGGAGGTGTAGGGGTCCCCTTCCCTGGGTTGTACAACATGCACACCATGCAATATTTTACTAAATGGGCAGCCGTCTTTGGAATATTATCATTCTGCCACACCGGATCGAGCAACTTGCAGATACCCCTAGCACTAATGTGAGCTGGTCCATGAGCCATAGTAACTACGGGGAGAACATATGCATCTGGCAACATCCATCTCTGTTTCCATGACTTGTCTATCCAACACCCATCATCATCCAATTGTGCTGTACTTTCTTGCCATATTGCTAATTCCTCAACCGTCGCCTCGCTCTGGATTTCTTTCACACTATCTAGTGTGTCCTCAAACATCGTGACTTCCGGCACCCATCTAGCAGCACCTGCTACAAACATCTTTTTCATCATAGATCGGGCCGTCTCTTTAGCTGTTTGATCTGCAAAAGCATTCCCCCTCCCCACCTCGTCAGTAATTGCTTTATGAGCACTACACTATTGCCAGTTTCTTCGGCAGGGTCAATGCCGACAAAAGTCTATTTATCAAAAGGCCGTGCTGAATCTTTGAACCATGGGAGGTAAGGAATCCCCTCTCTTTCCAGAGACGCCTAAAATTATGAGCGACTCCAAAGGCATACTGGCTGTCAGTGTAAATATTCACCGCCAGTCCCTGACGCAACTCACAAGCCCAAATTAGAGCTACCAGCTCTGCAGCTTGGGCCGACTGATAGGGGACTCGTGATGTCTCAACTATCGTGCGCAGTGTTGTGATCGCATAAGCAGCAGTTGTGGTGCCATCTGGTAATTTAAAACAAGAGCCATCGACATATAGTTCCCCTTGGGGGTCAGATAAGGGAACATCAGTCAAGTCTACCCGTCCCTTCGTCTCCTCCTCAGTGCAAAACATACAATCATGTATGTCTATCTCCTCACTCTCCAAAGGGAGGGGTAGTAACGTGGCAGGATTCAGAGTGGCACATCGTTTGATCGTAATATGTGGTTCAAAAAGGGTTAGCTCATAGCCAGTCAGACGTGCACTGGTAAGGTGCTGTGTCTTTGTTCTGTTCAAAAGCGTATCCACAGCATGAGGTACCATAACTGTGAGATCAGTGTCAAGAACAAGCCCTGCCGATTGTCGAATAGAGACGGCAACTGCCGCGGTCGCTCTTAAACAGCTCGGGAGGGCTTTCGCGACGGGATCAAGAACAGCAGAAAAGTACGCACACGGCCTCTACTTACCTCCAAAGGCCTGTGTTAAGACAGAAAGCGCACAACCGGCCGACTTATGTACATACAACACGAATGGCTTGTTGTAGTCAGGTGTGCCAAGCACAGGAGCCGAACAAAGCGCAACTTTCAATTGCTCAAAAGCTTGTTGACATTCAGGCGTCCAAGGCAAATGCTCATGCACATCTTTAGTTGTTAAGTGAAGCAGAGGCTTTGTTAATAAAGCAAAATTGGGTATCCAATGACGACAATAGGAAGTGACACCAATAAAGGCTCGCACATCCCTTTGGGTCCTTGGAACAGGCATGTTAATTACAGCATTAATACGTTCAGGAGTTAGTTTCCGACCCTCCTTCGACAGTAGGTGACCTAAATAGGTGACCTCCTGTTGACAATATTGGAATTTGGAAAGGGACACTTTATGTCCATGTTGAGCCAAATGCAGCAACAATTTGACTGTAGCTGCTTTACATCCTTCTTCAGTATCAGACGAAATCAAAAGATCGTCCACATACTGCAGCAATACATTACCTGGAGGAAGGGTAAGGGAGTCCAATTGACCCTTCAGAGCCTGGCTATCTATACTAGGACTCTCAGTATAGCCCTGAAGAACCCGACAAAATCTAAAACTACGACCTGCCAGGGAGAACCCGAACAGGTGCCTGCTATTGGGATGAACAGGGGTGCTAAATAAAGCGTTTTTCAAATCAATGACAAAAAAGAATTTGGCAGAAGAAGGAATCATAGTAAGGAGAGCAGTAATGTCAGGGACCACAGGGAACTGAGGGACTACTATTTTATTAACTTCGCGCAAATCAATCACAAAACAATAGACATCAGCAACATCATCAGGAGAACCCGGAGGCGGCCTCTTGAGAACAGGAAGGATGGGGCTATTGCACACATTTGCGCTGTCTCTTCAACAACTCCTGACTGAATCAAAGCTTGTATTATATGTAACAACGCCTGTTCTCCTGCATGCGAAATCTTATACTGAGGAATACGAGGCAATATCGCATTTTCTTTAACATGAATAGAAATTGGAGGTATTTGCAAAAGTCCTACATCTGTATCACTTGTAGCCCACAGCTTAGATGCAACACCTTTAAACTCAACTGGGAGGGGGGGCATCTTTAGACAAACATTGTATAGTACTAACCTCACTCGGACCCATTGTCAAATGGACACCATCTGGGGAACAGTAAATAGTGGCATGTAACTTTTTTAACAGATCTAATCCCAACAGGTTCTCTCCACAATTTGATATTAGTAAAAACGGCGAATCAATGGAAAAGGGGCCTATAGTCAAAGCAAGGGGTTTGGAGATGGGGCTTACTACCGGCACACCGGAAAAACCAACCGAAACATTGTTATGGCCAGACAGGGCTACCCCAGGGACCAGTGACTGCGCAACAGAACTATTCATTGCTCCTGTATCCACTAAAAATTTCTTCTCCGAGCCCTGCTAATCCACACTAATATAAGGTCCATGCTGATCTACAGGTATCGGAACTGGTCCCTTACCCTGTCCTTGGCTGTCCTAGCTGTAAGACATTCCCGTCACCTCATCCAAATCATAATCATCATGATAATACTGTCGGCTCCGAACGTCATCAAAGTAATTCTGATCAGTACGGCCCGATGACGTTCCAGTAGCCTGGTCCCCATCCTGACTGGCTGCTCCCCGTCCTCGCCCTCTCTCTCCCTGCCCTCTCGGAGCTGCAACCTTTTTCAGCAAAACCGGGCACTCGCTACGCCAGTGCCCTTCCTCCTTACAATACGCACATTGATTGGGGCCCACAGGCACAGCACTCCGACTCGTACGAGGAAGCTGCCTGGCCGGTCCAATGCCTCGACCCCGTCCCTGCCCCCTGGATGTCTGCTGCATCAGTACCTTAGTCTTCAACTCCTTTGTTTTCTTTTCCACCTTCTCTTTCTCCTCATTCTCTCTATGCTCATAATACTGAGCCATACTCAAGATCACCGAAGGGGTAGAAGTAGTCCACGTGCTCTCGGCAGCCTGCAACAGTGTTGCAATCTCTGGTAACAAATTCATGACAAATCTGTTAACAAACAATCTGATACCCCCTTCCAAGGACAAATCCTGGCCACTAAAATCCCAAAACACACCTTCAAAGCGAGTAAAAATATCGGACACATTCTCATCTTTCTTCTGACAACATGCGGCTAGCTTATCCCAATCCACCTTCCGGGATGGAATAAGAGAGTGCATATAAGTAATGATGCGATCTGGCAAAGCTAAGATCTCAGCCTTAGGCTTTTCACCAGGCTTCCTCTCATTATCCCACGCCTTAATCTCATCCCAAGTACCACCCAACTCTAGGGCATGGTTTTGAGTATGCACCTGTCGCCAGACATCCACTGGTACCAATAAACCAAAAAACATCTCAATATCTGCCAACGTCATTACCGTTGATGCAGCAGCCTCTGTCAATTCTTTACAGTAAGCAGTAGGATTTTTCCTGGGGTCAGGCAACTGGGCCTTAATTGCGAGGACTTCACTCCTCTTCCATGGAGTATAAACCCATTGTTCTTGAAAACGGGCCTGTGCTCGTTGTCTAGTCACTTGATCATCTTGATCACGTAACTCTGGTATCTCCGGGTGAAAAACGGGATGAACTTCCCTCATTGGGAACTGAGATATTGCCGTTTGGGATTTTTGATGCAATCTACCGCGATATCCAATCAGTGTAGTAACACTAGCAAAAACCTAATTGGGAGCCATGCCCGCAGCATATACTTGGTCCCTAATATCGTAAACAGCCTGAGGTGCAACACCTTTAAAACACTGTTCCCATAGTCCAATCAAAGTGGCCGACATATGCTTAAGGGCATGCTGCTGAACAAATGGCTCATAATCCTTTAACATACTCCAAACATCTTCAACACCATAAATAGGACTACGGGCCCACTGGGCAGCCTGATTGGCCACCATATTCTTCTCCATATCTCCCACATCAGACCGAATCAACACCTGTCCTAATCGCTCCTTTGCAACTGCCCCAGCTCCATCGTCCTGACCACGCACCGGGGTCTCGGCATCTAACAAGGGGGTAGGAGTAAGAACAAGGGCCAACATACTGGTCGAAGAGGGGGGCATCAAGGTCAACATCGGCTGAGTAGTAGGTGTCTGTGAAGGAGAAAGTGACATCGTAACAACAGGGGTGGCAGGAGGACCGGCAGTCGCAGTGACTGTGGGAGACGGAGCCACAGAAGAAGCTGGTGATGCCGGAACCAAAGCACTTCGATCAATACCAGATACAACTGGAACAGGGGGGGCAGAGGCAGATGACGAGGGCTGTGGAACAACAGGGTATATTCTATTCGGGGCATAAGGGGAGGTGGTCTGTCTTCCAATAGCTCTTCCATAAAAGTGTCTGTTTCCTCTCTAGTAACATAAGACTTATCACATTGCAATCAAAACCTCCTATCTGCCATTCTATACCCTTCTCCACTTTCTCCTTATCATGTGCCACCGCTTTCTGAGTCAATGTCTGCTTTCTCTCCCTCCGTGCCTCCCTTTCCGCCCTCAGCCGTCTCTGTTTAGCTTCCTTCCGCTACGCCTGAAGGTAATCAAACATCGACTGCTTACTACGTTTAGCAAACAATTTTTCCTCCAAATAATTCAATTTCTGTTCATCAAAGGTGCCCGTTGACGGCCACTGTAATTCAGCATTGTCCCTGTTATATTTGTGCCATAATGTACTAAATATAATAGGGCCAAGACCGTATTTGACATACATGTCATAATTTGGAGTACCTTCCGCAGGTGCGGGCTGTCTTTCCTCCAATTGAGCATCAGCAGAACAACAACGACACCTCACACAACACAACATAACACAACACAACTTACTCCAACAAGGAATTCTGTTCACACAAAAATAAACACATTCACCACACAATCACACTAAAATGTACTCATACCTTTACCAAAAATCGCTTCCGCAGGCTGCATCAATCACAAATTAACAAAATGGTACCATGTTTCAAAAAGAATCTTCAAAATCAAATACAAGCGCTTGTCACAACTGATTCTTAGACCAACCAAAATATCCGTCAAACAAACGTCATGACAACAAAGAACCAAACAAGCTCACCTGGTGCACACAGGTCAAACTAATTTATTCTCCACTGCCGACTCTTCGGACCAAACGGTCAAATCCAAGGGTTTCGCCATTCAGGACCCCAGTCGGGATGACCACTGGGCAGGGCACCGCCCAATCAGACAGGCGGGGAAGCTGCGAGTGTGAAACTCTATCGTGCAGGGGTCCCCCGATCCGCCTATCTGACCCAACGCGGCCCCGTCCTCCTCACCCGTCTGCGGGCGAGGATAAGGTCACCCGATGGAGTCCCTGTTCGGGCGCCAACTGAAGGAAGTGACCCAAAAAGGGCCACCCGGGTCACTCACGACCATCTTCTCTGCCTTCCTACAAATGAAGAGTCGGTCAGACAGTAGAGAATACAAACCAGATATTTATTGAGATTACACTGCAGTGGAGCCCAGTCTGACCAGCCTCTTGGGTTGGCTGTCGAGGGACTGAAGCCCGTAAGCATACAATTACATTATGTACATTTGCAAAGTCCACAAAGGCACGCCTACTATGGAAAAACACTAACAGGTGTCGTAATACAATGGGGGTACAGAGCATAAGTTTCGATTCTGCAGCTGGGCACAGGCTATCTACTGCCCAAGGTCATCTGGCCTATCCTCCCTACCAGACGGGTGGGAGAAAGGCTCCATCTAACAAGAAAGGTATGTACTAACGAGGATACTTGCAATTATAGAAGAAAAAGCTCAACCTTGGGAAACGAAACTTACCAAGGATCGTTTCTCGAAAATAACTAAGCAGCAGTTTCGATTATCATACAAAATGGCGACCAGATTGCAAGATGGTGTCGCAAATGCTAAAATATATGGACAGAAGGGCTTCCCAATATTAACACCATACCCTGTCCCTGGCTGTCCTAGTTATAGGACATCCCTGACGCCTCGTCCAGATCATAATCATCGTGATAGTACTGCCTTCCCCGGGGGTCATCAAAATAGTTCTGGTCAGAGCGACCCCCCCGAGGATGCCCCACCCGGAATCTCATCACGACTGCCTTCACCACGCACCCGTCCACCGGCACCACGACCTCTGGGGGCTGCAACCTTCTGCAACAAGTCCGGACACTCACTCCGCCAGTGCCCCTCTCTCTTACAATACGCACACTGGTTCGGCCCACCGGACCGCCTCCTCTGCCTGCGCCACGCGACCGCTGAACCGGACCAGTGCCACGTCCTCTGCCGGACACCCTTGCTGCCTGTTTCATTAGTACCTTAGTCTTCAACTCCTTAGTCTTCTTCTCTACCTTCTCTTTCTCCTCATTCTCCCTATGCTCATAGTACTGAGCCATACTCAATATCACTGAAGCTTGAGGAGGTAGTCCAGCTACTCTCAGAAGCCTGCAACCGAGCAGCTATCTCGGGGAGCAGGTTCGTTACAAATCTATTAACGAACAACCGGACAACGCCTTCCACTGACAAATCCTGTTCACTAAAATCCAGAAACACCCCTTCAAACCGAGTGAAAAAATCTGACACACTTTCATCCTTCTTCTGACGACATGCCGCTAACTTATCCCAATCTACTCGTCTGGGTGGGATGAGAGAATGCATGTAAGTAATGATATGGCCCGGCAAAGCCAGTATCTCAGCCCTAGGCTTTTCAACAGGTTTCCGCTCATTATCCCACGCCCTAATCGCATTCCAAGTGCCGCCCAACTCCACAACATGGTCCTGCGTATGCACCTGCCTCCATATGTCCACCAGTACCAACAACCCGAAAAATATCTCAACATCGGCCAGTGTCATCACCATCGTTAATTCTTTATAATATGCTGTTGGATTTTTCCTAGGGTCCGGCAGCTGGCTTTTGAGGGCAAGCACCTCACTCCGTTTCCATGGAGTGTAAACCCATTGCTCCTGAAAACGAGCTTCCACCCGTTGCTGAACTATAACATCCTGCGCATTACGCCGTTCTGGGATCTCGGGATGAAAAATAGGATGGACCTCCCTCATTGGGAATTGGGACACTGTTGTCGGCGTTTTCTGGTGCAGCCTACCCCGATACCCAATTATCGTTGCCACATTACTAAAGACGTCGTTAGGGGCCATATCAGCAGCATATGCACGGTCTTGAATGTCATAAATTATCTGGGGGCTACACCACCAAAACACTGCTCCCACAACCCTATCAATGTAGCCGACGTGCTTGAGAGCATGCTGCTGCACAAACGGCTCAAAATCCTTCAACACACTCCACACATCCTCTACACTGTAGATCGGACTCCGTGCCCACTGCGCAGCCTGGTTGGCGACCATTTGTTTTTCCTCATTCCCCACATCAGATCGAATCAGCACCCGCCCCATTCGTTCCCGTGCCGCAGCCCAATTCCCCTCATCCCCTCCACGCACCGGTGTCCCAGCACCCAACGATGCCGGGGATGAAATGTCTGGGAAAGTCACAATAGATGAAGGAACGGGCACCAATGTGAGTAATGACTGCGTTGAAGGTGTGAGAGAAGGGGGAGAAACAGGAGCGCGGACAGCAGATACAGCAGAAGGACCCGCAGCTACTGCACTCACAGCTTGCGAAGCCAGGGGGAAAACAGGCGGGGCCATAGCAGAAGCAGCCGAATCAGAGGTAGCAGGGCCAGATATAGAAGGAGGAGGAGGAGCGGCAGACTGAGAAGTCGGAGCGACAGGGTATACCCTCTGTGGGGCGTAGGGAGGTGGGGGCCTAGTGTCTAATAGTTCATCCACAAATGCGTCACCCTCCTCCCAGGCAACATAGGATTTATCACATTGTAATCGAAACTTCCTATCAGCACGCTCTATACCTTTTTCTACTTTATCCCTATCGTAGGCTACTGCTTTCTGAGATGCCGTTTGCATTTTTCCCCTCCAGGCCTCCTTCTCTGCCGGCATGCGCCGTTGCCTAGCTTCCTTTTGCCATACCTGAAGGGAATCAAACATCGACTGCCTACTTCTTCTGGCAAATAATTTATCTTGCAGATAATTCAATTTCTGTTCGTCAAAGGTACCTGTCGGTGGCCACTGAAGCTCGGCATTGTCCCTCGTATATTTGTGCCATAATGTACTAAACATAATAGGGCCAAGGCCGTGCTTCACATACATATCAAAGTTCGGGGTGCCTTCCGGAGGCGCAGGTTGCCTCTCCTCCAGCCGAGCTTCGGCAGAACAACAGCGGCACCCCGCACACCACAATTTACTAAAACAAGGCATCTCAATGGCAGACACATACACTACTCACATGAACCAAACAACACACCAAACAAAGGGAATCCAAAACAAGACAGCCCGAAGACTGTACCAAAACAAGACAGTCCGAAGACTGTACCAAAACAAGACAGCCTGAAGACTGTACCAAAACAAGACAGTCCGAAGACTGTACCAAGACAAGACAGTCCGAAGACTGCACCAAAACAAGACAGTCCGAAGACTGTACCAAAACAAAAAGGCAGGCTCTAGCCCCAGGCCTTTTCAAGAGTAAGCCAAATTCAGCAGGAGGCCTAGCAGAGCGTTCGCAACACTCTGTACCTCAACGGTCCACAGACCCACCAAGTTCAAACAAGCTAAGAATGGTCCCCAGACCATATTCAATACTATTCAAGATGGCGCCATATTTACCAAGAGACAAGACAAACTCACCTGGTGCACACAGGTCAAGCAAAGTTATTCTCCACTGCCGACTCTTCGGACCAAACGGTCAGATCCAAGGGTTTCGCCTTTTCAGGACGCCAGCCGGGATGACCACTGGGCGTGGCACCGCCCGATAAGACGGGCGGGGC
Source organism: Calotriton arnoldi (assembly GCA_963921515.1). Classification (NCBI taxonomy): domain Eukaryota; kingdom Metazoa; phylum Chordata; class Amphibia; order Caudata; family Salamandridae; genus Calotriton; species Calotriton arnoldi. The sequence continues at coordinate 1,314,555 of CAWUFW010002759.1, forward strand.
AGCTGCGAGAACTAGGCTCGATCGTGTGGGGTACCCCGATCCGCCCATCCGACCGGACGCGACCCCGACCTCCACAACCGGTCGCGGGTGAGGATGGGTCACCTGCTGGGGTCACTGTTCGGGCGTCAACTGAAGGAAGTGACCTGATTAGGGCCACCCGGGTCACTCGCGACCTCCTCTTAGCCTTCCAAGAAATGAAGAGTCGGTGACGCAGTAGAGAATACAAACCAAGTTATTTTATTGTAAAATGCGCTGCAGCGGAGTCCAGTCTGACTAGCCTCCTTAGATGCTACCGAAGGGACTGACTTCCAAACATCTGGTAAAACAAAGTAAACCTTCCAACACCTCTCAAAACCCCGCCCCTGATGGAAAAATACTGCTTGGGCAGAAAGACTGAACAATGGAGGCACTGAGGGATGAGCTACCACCTGCAGAATGGGTACACGTTATCAGGCTCCCAAGGCCATCTTACTCAGTCTCAGCTCTCTCTGGTGTGGGAGCATAGCTATGTCCAATGATAGGAATGTAGAGCTGAATAAACTATTCTCTTTGTGCATCTGGGTTCCGATCTTGGATGAGATATGGGAACTTTCTGAACAGCAGCTTCTGCTGATTCAAGCAGAGAGCGGGGGCACAGAGGCCGGGGATTGCTCACAGCGTAACATGGCGACTTAAGGGGAAAAATGGCGTCTCAGATACTAACTAAAGCCTACACTACGTTACAGAAGCTGGGCACATACACATTTGCAATCGCGATCATATGACATAGCTACATGAATGCTAACATAACACAGCATACATCATGGAGGACGGGGTAATGGGACATTTCGATTCTAACAGCCAGCAGAGTTTGCAGAGTTTTGCCAACTCCGCTCTCTGCTGGGAAAGCGGAGTTCGGGCAAAAACTCCAACTCCGCAGCATGGCGGAGTTTTCCCCTGCCACCCACCCCGTGGAGAGAGTTAAGGGGAGAGGAGGATCAGCACTTACCTGGGTCTGGCGTTCTCCGCCATGCCTGGGCTGTCCTCCTCTGTCCTGGTCGCCTCGGTGGAAAAGCAAACCCCCTACGCTGTACGTCTTGGTAGGACTGCGCATGCGCAGTTCTACCAAGACGTACAGCGTAGGTGGATTGCTTTTCCACTGAGGAGACCAGGTTAGAGGAGGACAGTCTGGGCATGGCGGAGAACACCAGACCCAGGTAAGTGCTGCAAAGCAGGTGGCAGTCTGGGGTCAGGAACCCTCCAGGTCTGCCTCCTGCATGTAAGGCGGAGCAGAGTGGAATTCCACTGAGTTTTTAAGCAACTCCGTGGAATTCTGCATAGTGGCACTCCGCCAACTCCGCCCAGGGTTAGTGCTAGCACCAGTTTACACGGGCTGCAATGGCAGGCCTGTAGGTACAGTTTGAGCGGTCCCTCTTGGGTGGCATAATACATGCTTCAGCCCATGGGGGACACCTGGTGTACCTATGCCCTGGGTACCTCAGTACCATATACTAGGGACTGACAAGGGTACACCAGTGTCCAATCTGAGATGTACCTAAGTACTTACCATACCAATTTAGGGGAGAAAGCACAGAGACTGGGGTCCTGATTAGCAGGATCCCAGTTAGTCAGAAACAGCACAACACCAGGCAAAAAGTTGGGGTAACAATAAAAGCAGATCCCACTTTCCTACAGTTACCTTCAATCATGGTCACTCATTCTCACTTATTCTCACTCACACTCTCTAATACTCTCTCACTCACATTTGTTCATTCTCACTCACCCACCCTTATTCGCAGTCACTCTTACTCTCACTCATTTATTGTCACTCACCCAGACTCAATACTCAGTTTCTGACACCCAATCTCACTCATTGTCACTCATTACCTGTCATTGACTCTCATTCACTCACTTTCATTCAAACACGCTCACACATACAGAAACACAAGCTCACAAATACACACGCTCTCTCTGACACACTCTTACCCATAAGCATGCACTCAACATACATTTTAAAACTCAACTGCCATCGAAGGTCCTGTACCAGCTCACGGTGCTCCATTTTGTATTACACTAATAGGGAATAATAGACACTTGTTCCCTATTAGTGTAATGAAAAATGAGCAGAAAACAAGTAGTGAGCCCCAGTGCCCCTAAGGGTGAGTCGTCCTGTGTTCTTTGCACTCGTTTTGCCACCTCTGAAGCCATTTTTCACAAAGGCATTGCCAAAGGTCTCAATGAGCAAGTGAGTGGTCGCAGCTGCAATCCCTAAATGACGTCTATGCTGTTGTACTTCTGCTAGCAGCAACCTCTGTGTTTTGTGCTGGAAGCAGGCTGTTGTTGGCTCTTCATCTTGCCTGGACCATGGTTCAGCAGCACCTGTTGCATTACTGATAGCGACACCTCTGTGCTGCATGCTGGGAGAGGGCTGCTGTTGGCTTTCCCCCCTGCCTGTGTTTTGATACCACCGCGCCTGTTGCACTACTGATAGCAGTGCCCCTCTGCCAGACTTCTTTTGGCTCTTCACACCACTTGTGCCCTGGTGCTACTGAACCTGCTCCCAGCACAGAGCCCCAGTGCTCGGTGCTTGATAGCAGGCTGTAGCAGGCTTCTCATAACCAAGACCCTGGCGCCCCTGCACCTTCTGCATTCAAGTATTTTTCTTTATATACCACCAGCTAAAAGCAGGCAGTTTATAAACCCGTTCTCATGTTATGGAACACAACCCACCTTCCATAAATAGGAAGGAAGGGCAAATATGCAGAGGACCCATGGGGTAAAGAACCACACTTTCCCTGCATATTTTCCTTACCTCATTTTTTGTTGCCCACAGTTGACTACCCTTTGCCCACCACTGTAGACATGGCGAGAATATGAGGAAAAATGTGCAAAGGCCAAACAGATATTTTCCATATATCTTCCCAATGTATACCCCCAATTCAAGCTAGTATAAATAGGGGCGTTAAAGTCAAATCACGTGCTGTGCAATACAATTATAATATTGTAAATTCATGTTTCATTAGACCAGTAACTGAGATCTGAGAGCTTTAGATTCAAGCTTACAGCGATCTCCAGGATACAATCAGTGCCTTTATTTTAGTAATCCTTTCGATGCACATCACAATAAGAGCTGCTAAGTAACCAGAACGTTGTTGCAATGACCCTCACCTATCCAAATCTGCAACCTTAAGCAAAACACTTAGGTAGGAGGCACTCAGTGACCTCAGCTGAGCAATCTTGTAGGACCTGGCATCACTGGCACGGCAGCTACTTCCGGTGTCCAGATCCACGTCACACTAAAGATAATACAGAGAGAAACCTTAACGTCTAAATTCCATTGAACTTCTTTCCTCTTGTCTAAAGTTCTTGCAAGTGAAGTTAAAATGATTGTAGCAGCAGAGAAAAGAAATCAAAAGTAGCTGTTCTAGCTGTGGACAGCCCCTGAAAGGAAGGCCTTAGAGGTTGGTTGCTAGGTGACAGCTGGGTCTAGCTGATGGTCAAATTGAATCAATTTGTAACAATTTACTTCTTCAGTGAACTCACCCTGAAGTAGAAGTAAAAACCTTCCCTTTTTATTTCTGCACAGTAAATATATCGGAGTGTCCTTGTTTCTGATGCTGCCTTTGCAACCTCAGAGGCTAAGGTTAGCAAGGCAGGGGTCCCAAGGAGCAAGCCAGGGGTCACAATAGTGACCCCTAAATGACGTTCATACCACCATTAGCAAACAGCAAGGTTTAGAGAGGGAAACCATAAGTTACCTATATAGTGCGTTGGAAATCTGCCAAAAACACAACTTTTTCAAGTCTCACTCGCTGCTGTCTCCAAATATGAAACGATTGAAACCACAACCTCATCTCAAACACCAGTCACGGTCTCCAACCGATCTAGTAAGATGTTACCGCCCAACACCCTCTCTTCTTCTTCTGCTCTCTCTTCTACCATGTGGAAGGTACTGGACACATCCAACAGAATAAATGTGGATAAAGAGCTTTCATCTGCATGACCCAGCAGTTCACCCAGACATCACCAGCCTGGATCCTTAGAAACATCTAATGCAAGCACCAGAATCCTCACTGACACCAACCATGCTTATCACAGGGCGCGTCTCAACACGAGCTCCTCAACCAAGCATAATCTCTTAACTTCCAGATGGCTTACGACTGACTCCTAACCACCCTATTGTTTACCACTAACCACTTAATTGCACATGGACCTACCACCACTGTCTTCACCACCCAGCAATCTTTCACTAGTTTCCTAAGCAATGCAGGACTCACCGCAGGCCTCTTAGCCCCCCAAAGGAACCATCACCAGCCTCTAAACCACCATTTGCATCTCTTTCTTCTTTAACCCCTGGTGGTCACCTCTAGTTTCTTGCCACCAATTCCCTTTCACCAGTCTCTTTGCAACCTTAGGCTTACCAGCAATTTCTAAATTACAGAAGGGTCTCCTCTGACTTCTTAACCACCCAGGGCCTACCACTGGCCCTCTATGCAAATGCAGGGCCTACTGCCTGTTACACAAAGACCCAGGGACTATCTCTAACCTCTTAACTTCTCTGTCGTCTGCCATCAGACTGAAAACACTACATAGGCTAACACTAGCCTATTAAATACCCCGTCAGACCCCGTTCAGGAGGCCACGGACAGGCAGGGCCTATTGGTCCACAACTGTGGGGGATGAGGCTTTTTACCACTGCTCTTCCAGGGCCTGTACCACTTTGGCTCTGCAACCTGGTCTAAGTACAACCCTTTCAGCACCTGACACTCAATGGTAGCAAGGGCGAGCAGCGAGCAGTCTCATGCTTCTCGGGGAGGTTAGTGTGGAAGTACTCAGGCTCAGTAATCAACACCACTACCCCAGCAGAGTAATAAGATCAATGTCCACCCCAGTGCTTCTCTTTGTGTAAAATACAAGTACTTTATTGCACCGAAAACATAGATTTCTTCCACTCATAAATTAACACAAAGATACCCAGTTTACAGGTGCGATTCCTTATGCTTCCTCTTCCAGTTAGCTTAGCTAACCCTTCATCTGTTCCTCATGGGTCCCTCACTTTCTGTGGGGTTCTCCCCACCAAAAGGTCCAGAATTCGAAGTACTGCCTACAGATGCAGCTTGTTCTCCCACTTGTTTGGTCTTAGCTGTAGGAAGGTAGGATCAGACTGCATGGTTCCCACACTTTTTTTCTGGTGTTTTGCTGGTTATTGACTAGTCTGACTGGAATCCTGCTATCCAGGACCCCAGTCTATCTGCTTTCTCCCTTAAATTGCTAAGTATCTACTTTAGGTACACTCCAGATTGGATACTGGGGTACCCTTATCAGTCCCTAGTATATGGTACACCATGTACCCAGGGCATAGGTACCCCAGAGGCCTCCCAAGGGCTGAAGCATGTATTATGCCACCCATGAGAGGCCATTCAAAATGGCACAACAGGTCTGCTACAGCAGCCTGTGTAAGCTGCTGCTTGCACCACTTACTTAGATATAGGTTCACTATATCTATCTAAATCACTACACTTAAAAACCTATCAGTCACCCCTATGGCAGGAATTATCAATCCTGAAGGCAGGGTGCTGGGTTTTACATGAGAGGGTGCCCCTGCATGAGCAGAGCCCCTATGCAGCCTTCGGAGACCATTCTCCGGGGTTGTCAGTGATGCAGCCAGACATATAGGTTAAGTTGCATTATAACCTCGCGGTAAATGCTAACTTTAAAACGGCTGCTTAGAAACATGTCGTGTTTGGTGTCAAACACCTTGGAATCATACCTCCACACCAGTAACTGGTGTGTGAGGTATGATTCCACCTTTCTGAAACCACTACTGTGGGTCACCAGTCTACCCGGTACCAGCTTTCTCGACCCGGGCAGCACAAAATGGACGCTGCCAGCCACAGACACGATTCTGCTCTCCTGCTGCTGAGCCAAGCTCGAGCAGAGGAAGGCATGACAATAGGCATCCTGTCACAGGGAGGTGTGACCACCTCCCAGACAGGGTTTAGTGTATTGGGGCTGGGTGGGTGCACTCTGAGAGTGCCAGAAAGTCTGCACTGGGGCACATTTGGTGTCCCTGTGCATAGTCCACCTCAAACCAGTTCTGGGAGCCATTGGCTCCTGCTCTGGCGCGAAACTGTACAAAGGACATGGGTGCAGCCACCCCTCTGTCCCGCCCCTCCCCTAGAAGGGTCCCCAGAATCTGTCCAACCCTTTCCCATGGGTATAAAGTGGGTTACCTGGCTACAGGACTTTAGATTTTACCTGGACAAGATTCTGCTAAGAAGAAACCAAGTACTTCGACTGCCTGCACAACGACTGCACCAGTAGCGGCTCGTAGAGGGAGTGCTGCGGGGCGGTGGGGCGGGGCGGGGGAGGAGCAGGGTGGGGGGTAGTAAACTACGGCATAGGGCCGAACAGAGGTAAGTAAACAAATAAATAAATAAAACAAATTTTGTTGCGCGCGCGCTGCATTGCCAAATGCGATGCAGCGCGCGCAACGAAATTCGTTTTATTTATTTATTTGTTTACTTACCTCTGTTTGGCCCTATGCCGTAGTTTACTATCCCCCACCCTGCTCCTCCCCCGCCCCGCCGCACCACCCCACGGCACTCCCTCCACGAGCCGCTACTGGACTGCACGACTGAAGAATCTCCCTTGGAGTAAAGGAGTTACTCCCCTGCAGTAGCAGGCACCTAAGCGCATCTGACCGGCTTGCTTCTCCAGAGCTCCTGTGGACTCTGAAGATTTCAGCAACACAGGATGTGGGTTCCCGAATGTCCCTGAGGTTGATCTGACCTCTCAGCGATTCTGAGACCAGTATCCCTCGTGGGGACCGTGCAACCCGAACCCCTGTGCACCGCGTACATTTGCAAGAGCATATGCTTGTTGGTGATCCCCGAGTTTGTGCTTTGGACTCCGTGTAGTCCTGACACCGAGCAGCATTTGCACCAAAGATATCTGGCCTCCAGTTACCGAGTGCTCTGTGGGCTGATGCCTTGTAAATTCGCTCGAGGTCTCCTCGCGATCCCTGGTCCGTTGGCCTGTGGGTCCTGGCGTGGGTCACCTTGTTTGTTCTTGGGCTTCACTGGTTGCTCCAGACGTTCCCTGACTCCCCATTGCTTGGAAAGTCCCCTGGACCTTGCTGGTCCACACCGTAACCTGTTTGTCCTTCCTGCGTGGGTTGCATTTGCCAAGGCTTGTTGGTGCTCCAGCCGGATACCGACCCCTCAGCACTCGACATCATTTGTGGGACAGCTCACCTCCGGGTCCTGGTCGCCCTCGACATCTCCTGGTCCTCGTGGCTGCAGAGTCAAGCATCCCTTCTTTGCACCTGAAGCACCCGACATCGGTGGGCGTTCGTCTACCGAGCCCCTGGTCAACTGAAGTGACCCAGACTCTGTCCCCTCTGCTTTCAGGTTCCTCTCACCTAGAATCCAGGCTTGGATTCCACCGGACACTCTTCGCCTTCCTGGCAGCAGCACTTCTTTGCAACTCTCCATTGAAAACGACAAAGGTTTCCGACACCACTTGACCCCTATGCACCCGGCTCCTCTAGGATAGGTAACACGGGTACCTCAGTACTCACTGGTGTGTTGGCTCTAGAACCTCCTATGTTCCAAAGGGTTTGCTTGAAGTCCTCGTAGAAGTGTCCTTAAACTGTAACTTTTCAACCGCGACTTTGCCATAGAGTGTTACGGAGCACGCGGTAGTGTTGCCTCACTGCACCCGTCCTCCGTGGGCTCCCTGTGTCACTGCCTTGGGTGGTTCCTTGGGGTCCCAGCGATTATACGTGCTCTAGGCACTGTGTCTAGTCAAGTCGTGATTGTTATACCATTTTTTTAGTATATGGTTCGCTCTCCCCCTGGAGCCCGCTATGTATTGTGCTACTTACGAATGTTCTATTGATTCATTATTATGTGCTTTGTGTTCTAATCTCTTGTAGAGATTAGTAGAGAGTGTTATATTAATAAATTCATATTTTTATATAACTACTGTGTAGTTCTCCTTTCATTTAGTCATTCAGGAGGTGATATTCTGGAAAAACAAGCTGCTTTACATTCCTTCAAGATTAAGCCTGAAGACTGCTCTCCACAGCTACCACTAGGATAGCTTTCTAAAGGTTATCTTTGACCTCATACATCATAAGGGTCGTGTGGACTGGTACAAGGTGCCCACTTTAATTAGTGGACAGCATATACCAGGCCACCTTCTCACATTGGTGTGCAGCGGTTGGGATTCAAGCTTGCTATTATTTTACCAGATAAATCTCATTGAGTGATTAACTGAAAACCACTAAGTATTAGGCACATATAATACATCAAGAGTTGAATAAGTAAGTTCTACTGAACTTGGAGTTGGGTAAGTCAAGGGTCTAGCACACCCTTTCTCCAACTCAAGAGAGTTTAGTCTCCACTAGGTTAGGTAGGTGCTTACACTACATAACACTAGTATGTCTTCAAGAGGAGAAGCCAGTGGCTCTCTGCCAACTAGGTACAATGGCCTCACATTCCAGGAATTGAAAGCCATGTGTGTGTCTAGGAAGTTGAGGACAGGGAGAGGTGCAAACACCCAACGTCTCATCGAGATTTTGCTCTTGGATGACCTTAGGAAGACCCCAGGGTCTGATGAGGTAGATAGAGTGGGTGGGACAGGGAATGAGGAAACGCCAGGAAGTGAAACCTTCTTTGACCTGGACTCAAACCCTGGCCAGGAGAATCAAGATGATTCTAACCTGGACAACATAGAGCTTCCTTCAGGTGGGGGAGAAGGCCCCAGTGGCCCTCTCTTTACTCCACCAGGAAGAGTACAGAGTTTACCTAGGAGATCTAGATCTCCCTCTGTAGAATCTCAGCACTCAGGAACTTCTGTAGGGACTTCCATATCAAATAAGAGGGAATCCTCTTATGAGAGACAGTGCCAACTTCTGGAGCTTGAGAAAATCAAGCTTAGGCTCAGGAAGGAGCAGTTGGCCCTAGACAGGGAATCCCTAGAGCTCCAGAGAGCTACAAAGAGATTGGGACTAGAGTCCCATGGTGGCAGCACCAGTGTCCCCAGGGTTAAGGAGTATACTCATGATCATAGGAACCTGAACAAGATAGTCACTTCCTACCAAAGTGGGGATGACATCCACAAATGGATAACTGCACTAGAGAGGGCCTGTAAGGTACAGAGGGTCCCTCAAGAGCAGTGGGCAGCTATCTTGTGGCTCTCCTTTGCTGACAAAGGTAGAGATAAGCTCCTCACTGTTAGAGAAGAGGATGCTGACAATTATTCAGTCCTGAAGAGTGCTCTCATTGATGGGTTTGGCTTAACCACTGAACAATACAGGATTAAGTTCAGAGACACCCAGAAGACACAGACTCAGGACTGGGTAGACTTTGTAGATGGTGCTACAAAGGCTCTGGAAGGTTGGATACTTGGCAGCAAGGTGCATGACTATTTAGGATTGTACAATTTGATTATGAGGGAGCAGATCCTTAATAATTGTCAAAACCAGCTTTTGCACCAGTACCTGGTGGACTCAGATCTGACTTCTCCCCAAGAATTGGGAAAGAAGGCAGATAAATGGGTCAGAACCAGGGTGAAACAAAAGAACCAGGGTGGTGACCAGAAGAAAGATTCTTCCAAGACCCAAGAGAAAGGTGCGGATAAATCAAAAGATAAGTCCTCTGAAAGGCCCCAAAAATCCTCTTCTGGGGGTGGGTCCCAAACTCCTTCCTCCCCTGAAAAGAAACCTTATTGCTTTGTCTGTAAGAAGCCAGGCCATAGGAAAAATGATGCCATTTGCCCCAAGGTCAGCAATAAGGAAAATATTCCTCCAAACACTACTTCTACACCTCCTGGTACTACAGGTAGTAATCCCCCAGGTGGTGGTAGTGCACCCAAAAATTTGGTTGGGTTTTCTTGGGGAACTGAGGTGGACACTGGCCTAGCCAGGTCCCATACACAGGCCACTTTAGTCTGTGATGGTGGCATGGGGTTTGCCACTTTTACTGTCAGTCCCAATTCCTTGGGCAAGTACAGACAAGAGCCTCTGATCAATGGTCAGAAAGCTGTAGCCTATAGAGACACAGGAGCCAGTGTCACCATGGTGACAGGAACCTTAATGCCCCTAGCTCAGCTTTTACCTGAGTTTAAGTACCAGGTGACCAATACTGATGGCGTGAGGACAGATCATCCCATGGCCATAGTCAATCTCAGCTGGGGAGTGTGAGAAAGTGGGTTGGTATATGCTGTCCACTAGTTAAAGTGGGCACCTTGTACCAGACCACACGACCCTTATGATGTATGAGGTCAAAGACAACCTTTATGAAAGCTATCCTAGTGGTAGCTATGGAGAGCAGCCTTCAGGCTTAATCTTGAAGGAATGTAAAGCAGCTTGTTTTACCAGAATCTCACTCTTGAATGACCAAATGAAAAGAGAACCACACAAGTGTTATGTAAAAATATGTATTTATTACTAAAACACTCTCTACTAATCTCGACACGAGATTAGAACATAAAGCACACAATACTTAATCAATAGAACGTACGTAAGTAGCAAAATATACAACGGGCTCCAGGGGGAGACCGAACCATATACTAAAAAAATGGTATAACAACAACGACTTCAATAGACACAGTGCCTAGAGCACGTAGAATTGCTGGGACCCCAAGGAACCACCCAGAGGAGTGACACAGGGAGCCCAGGGACGGGTGCAGTGTGGGAACACGACTGCGTGTTCCGTGCAACTCTATGGGAACGTCGCTGTTAGAAAATGACAATTTAAGGACACTTCTAGGAGGACTTCAAGCAACCCTTGGGAACTTAAGAGGTTCTAAGGCCAGCACCCTTGTGAGTACCGAAGTACCCGAGTTACCTATCCCAGAGGAGCCGGGTGCATAGGGGTCAAGTGGTGTCGGGAACCTCCGTCGTTTTCAATGGCGACCTGCAAGAAAGTACTGCTGCCAGGAAGGCGAAGAGTGTCCAAGCCTGGATTCGAGATGTGAAGAACCTGAAAGCAGAGGGGACAGAGTCTGGGTCACTTCAGGTGACCAGGGGCTCGATAGTCGAATGCCCACCCATGTCGGTGCTTCAGGTGAAGAGAAAGGGTGTTTGTCTCTGCAGCCACGGGGACCAGGAGACGTCAAGGACAACCAGGGTCCGGAGGTGAGCTGTCCCACGAAGGATGACGAGAGCTGAGGGGTCAGTGTCCGACTGGAGCACCAACAAGCCTTGGCAACGGCAACCCACGCAGACAGAGGAAACAGGTTACGGTGTGGACCAGCAAGGTCCAGGAGACTCTCCAAGCAATGGAGAGTCAGGGCACATCTGGAGCAACCAGGGAAGCCCAAGAACAATCAAAGTGACCCTCGCCAGGACCCACCAGTCAACGGACCAGGGATCGCGAGGTGACCTCGAGCGAATGTACAAAGTGCCAGCCCACAGAGCACTCGTGGAGTGGAGGCCGGAGATCTTTGGTGCAAATGATGCTCGGGGTCGGGATACACGTAGTCCAAAGCACAGCCTCCGGGTTCGCCAAAAAGCATATGCTGCTGCAAATATACACAGTGCACAGGGGTTCGGGTTGCACGGTCCCCACGAGGGATACTGGTCTCAGAGTTGCTGAGAGGTCAGATCAACCTCAGGGACGTTAGGGAACCCACCTCCTGTGTTGCAGAAATCTTCGGAGTCCGCAGGAGCTCGGGAGATGCAAACCGGTCAGGTGCGCTTAGGTGCCTGCTGCTGCAGGGGAGTAACTCCTTTACTCCAAGGGAGATTCTTCTGTCGTCCAGCGAAGTGTAGACCATCGAAGTACTTGGTTTCTTTGCAGAGTCTTGTCCAGGTATAATCTAAAGTCCTGGTATCAGGTTTCCCACTTTATACCCATGGGAAGGGGTTGGACTGACTCTGGGGACCCTCCTAGGGGACGGGTAGGACAGAGGGGTGGCTACATCCATGTCCTTTGTCCAGTTTCGCGCCAGAGCAGGAGCCAATGGCTCCAAGACCTGGTTCTAGCTGGACTATGCACAGGGACACCAAATGTGCCCCCAGTGCAGACTTTCTGGCACTCTAAAAGTGCACCCACCCAGCCCCAATACACTGAAGCCTGTCTGGGAGGTGGTCACACCTCCCTGTGACAGGAAACCTATTGTCAGGCCTTCCTCTGCTCGAGCTGGGCTGAGCAGCAGGAGGGCATACTCGTGTCTGTGGCTGGCAGCATCCATTTTGTGCTGCCCAGGTCGAGAAAGCTGGTACCGGGTAGACCGGTGACCCATAGTAGTGGTTCTACAAGGGAGGAATCATACCTCCCACACCAGTTACTGGTGTGGAGGTATGATTCCAAGGTGTTTGACACCAAACACGACATGTTTCTAAGCAGCCGTTTTAAAGTTAGCATTTACCGCGAGGTTATAATGCGCTTAAGTATATATGGTTTGGCTGCATCACAGACAACCCCGGGGAATGGATTCCGAAGGCTGCAGAGGGGCCCTACTCATGCAGGGGCACCCTCTCACATAAAACCCAGCACCCTGCCTTCAGGATTGATAAGGCCTGCCATAGGGGTGACTGATAGGTTTATATGTGTAGAGATTTAGAAGGGATATAGTGAACCTATATCTCCAGTAAGGGGTGCATGCACCACCTTACACAGGCTGCAGTAGCAGACCTGTGGTGTCATTTTGAATGGCCTCTCAGGGGTGGCATAATACATGCTTCAGCACCTGGGAGGCCTCTGGGGTACCTATGCCCTGGGTACATGGTGTACCATATACTAGGGACTTATAAGGGTACCCCAGTATCCAATCTGGAGTGTACCTAAAGTACATGCATTGCAATTACAGGAGAAAGCAGATAGACTGGGGTCCTGAATAGCAGGATCCCAGTCAGACTAGGCCAAAAACAGTGAGACATCAGCAAAAAGTGGGGGTAACTATAAGAAGCAGATCCTACTCTCCTACACAACCCCCCCAAACGTAAGCACAATAATCTAACCTTGACCAGTTGAGTCTTCATGTTCTAAGTGGAAACATCTGGAGAGTCCATCTGCATTGGCATGGTTACTCCCAGGTCTATGTTCCACTGTATAGTCCATCCCCTGTAGGGAAATGGACCACCTCAAAAGTTTGGGGTTTTCACCCTTCATTTGTTTTAGCCATAAGAGGGGCTTATGGTCTGTCTGAACAATGAAGTGAGTGCCAAACAAGTATGGCCTCAGCTTCTTCAGAACCCAAACCACAGCAAAGGTTTCCCTCTCAATGGCTGACCAACGGCCTGCTTCGGGTCATCAAATGCCTTTTGACAGCTAACTGTCCACTGAACTCTCTTAGGCATTCTTTTGGAAGTTAAGTCATTTAAAGGGGTCACTATGGATCCATATCCTTTGACAAACCTCCTGTAGTACCCAGTCAGGCCCAAGAAAGCTCTGACCTGAGTCTGGGTAGTGGGAGCAACCCAGTCCATGATGGTCTGGATTTTGCTCTTCAATGGTTGAACCTGGCCTCCACCCACAAGGTGGCCCAGGTACACAACCTTACTCTGCCCTATCTGGCACTTGGTGTCCTTGATAGTGAGGCCTGCTTTTTGCAGGGCCTCTAAAACATTTCTCAGGTGGACCAGGTGATCCTCCCAGGTGGAGCTAAAGACATCAATATCATCTAGATAAGCTGCACTATAGTCTTCCAGACATGTAAGGACTTTGTTAACCAACCTTTGAAAAGTGGCAGGTGCATTCTTCAAGCCAAAGGGCATCACCACAAATTGGTAGTGCCCACTAGGGGTTGAGAATGCTGTTTTTGGTTTTGCATCCTCAGCTAATCTGATTTGCCAGTAACCAGCTGTCAGGTCAAATGTACTCAGAAACTTGGCAGAGGCCAAAGTATCTATAAGTTCATCTGCCCTGGGTATTGGATGGGCATCAGTCCTAGTGACTGCATTGAGACCCCTGTAGTCCACACAGTACCTCATCTCTCTCTTACCACCCTGGGTGTGAGGTTTTGGTACAAGGACTACTGGACTAGCCCAAGGGCTATCTGAGGGTTCAATTACTCCCAGGTCCAACATTTTCTGGACTTCAGTCCTGATACAGTCCCTGACATGATCAGGTTGCCTGTAAATCTTATTTTTAACAGGCAGACTGTCACCTGTGTCCACCTCATGGGTGCACCAGGTAGTCTGACTTGGAGTCAGTGAAAACATATGTCTATACTGACTGAGGACCTTCTGCAATCAGTTTGCTGCTGGTCAGTGAGGCTGCCTGCCAAGGCTACACCATCAACTGAACCATCATCAGGGTTCTGTGAGAGCAGGTCAGGGAGTGGATCACTCTCTTCCTCCTGTCCCTCATCAGTAGCCATGAGCAAGCCCATGTCTGCCCTGTCCACATATGGCTTGAGCCTGTTCACATGGAGCACCCTGTGGGGGCTCCTGGGAGTACCAAGGTCCACCAGGTAGGTAACCTCTCCCTTCTGCTCAATGATAGTATGGGGTCCACTCCACTTGTCTTGGAGGGCTGCTGGGGCCACAGGCTCCAACACCCATACTTTCTGTCCTGGCTGATATACAGTCACAACAGCCTTTTGGTCATGCCAGGCCTTTTGCTATTCCTGGCTAGCCTCAAGGTTTTTGGATGCCTTCTTCATGTACTCAGCCATCCTGGAGCGGAAACCAAGTACATAGTCCACAATATCCTGTTTAGGGGGTTTGAGAGGTAACTCCCATCCCTCCTTCACTAGACATAAAGGACCCCTAACTGGATGTCCAAACATAAGTTCAAAAGGGCTGTAACCAACCCCCTTCTGTGGAACCTCTCGGTAGGCAAAGAGAAGGCAGGGCAAAAGGATGTCCCATCTGCGCCTAAGCTTTTCAGGGAGACCTTTTATCATGCCCTTGAGGGTTTTGTTGAATCTCTCAACTAACCCATTGCATTCTGGGTGAAAAGGGTTGTGAATTTATAATTCACACCACACTCCTTCCACATTGCAGTCAAGTAACCAGACATAAAGTTTGCACCTCGGTCTGATACTACCTCCTTAGGGAAACACACTCTGGAAAAAATTCCCAGGAGGGCTCTAGCCACAACAGGAGCTGTGGTAGTCCTTAAGGGTATTGCTTCTGGATACCTAGTGGCATGGTCCACCACCACTAGTATAAATCTGTGCCCAGATGCAGTTTGAGGATCCATGGGACCAACAATGTCAATCCCAATCCTCTCAAAGGGAACCCCCACCACAGGTAGTGGTATCAGGGGGGCCTTTGTAGTACCACCTGCCTTACCACTGGCTTGGCAAGTGATACAGGAGCGACAAAACTCCTTTGTGTCCTCAGACATGTGAGGCCAATGAAAGTGAGGGACAATTCTGTCCCAGGTCTTGTTTTGGCCTAAGTGTCCTGCTAATGGGATATCATGTGCCAGTGTTAATAGGAAGCCTCTAAACTTCAAAGGTATAACCAACCTCCTGGTAGCACCAGGCTTGGGGTCTCTACCCTCTGAGTATAAAAGTCCATCATCCCAGTAGATCCTATGGGACCCACTGGCACTCCCAGCAGCCTCAGCAGCAGCTTGCTGTCTGAGGGGTTCAAGAGAGGGGCAGTTCAGCTGCTCCTGACTCAGATCTGCCCTGGAAGGGCCCCCTGTCCCCAAGAACTCAACCTGGTCAGGTTCAAGTTCCTTTGAGACAGTTCCTTCTTCAGGACTAAGATCAGCTCCCTCAAGAGTCTGATCCTCATTCTGAGGCAGGGGGGAAGACACTGCCTTACCCCTACTGCTCCTTCTCTTGGAAGGCACCTGGTCCATTATTCCAGGATCCAGGGCCTGTTCAGTGGAAGACATTTTTGCCTGTGACCTAGTCATGGCAAACACATCTGCAGGGATGCCCAGCATTTCTGCATGTGTCCTGAGTTCCACTTCAGCCCAAGCTGAAGTTTCCAAATCATTGCCCAATAAGCATTCTACAGTGAGGTCTGAACTTACCACAACCTTCTTAGGGCCAGTTACCCCTCCCCAGGTGAAATTCACAACTGCCAAGGAATGGTCTGTCCTGACATTGCTTGCATTGGTCACTGGGTACATCTCACCAAGTATGATCTGGTCAGGGCCCACAAGTTCTTTTGTCACCATTGTGACACTTGCACCTGTGTCCCTGTATGCCATGGCCTCCTTACCATTGATCAAAGGCTGTTGTCTATACTTGCCCAAGTTACTGGGACTTACAAATAAGGAGGCAATATCCATGCCTCCATCACAGACTAACACAGCCTGAGTTGGAGTTCTGACTAGGCCAGAACCCATCTCAGATCCCAAGGTTAACCCTACTAACCCCTTGTTTTGTGTACCACCACTTGGAACTGAGCTAGGGGGAACAGTTGCCTTAGAGGCAGTGGTGGTAGGAGGAGAATCCTTGGCCCTTGGACAATTGGCATCCTTTGTCCACTGGGTCTTCTCTTTACAGATATGACACCAAGGTTTCTTTTTGCCTTTACCCTTGTTTGATTGTGACTCCCCCCCCAGATGCAGGTTTTTGGGGCCTTTGTGAAGACTTCTGGTCTTTACCCTTCTCCCCACCCTTATCTGTGGTCTTAGCATCTTGCTTCTTAGAGTCACCACCTTGGTTCTGAGCTTTCTGCTTCACCCTGGTTCTGACCCATTTGTCTGCCTTCTTTCCTAATTCTTGGGAGAGGTCAGATCAGAGTCCACCAGGTACTGATGCAACAACTGATTTTGGCAATTATTAAGGATCTGCTCCCTCATAATTAAATTGTACAATCCTTTAAAATCATTCACTTTACTGCCAAGTAACCAGCCTTCAAGAGCCTTAGTAGCACAATCTACAAAGTCTACCCAGTCCTGAGTCTGTGCCTTCTGGGTGTCTCTGAACTTAATCCTGTATTGCTCAGTGGTTAAGCCAAACCCATCAATGAGAGCACTCTTCAAGACTGAGTAATTGTCAGCATCCTCTTCTCTAACAGTGAGGAGCTTATCTCTACCTTTGTCAGCAAAGGAGAGCCACACCATAGCTGCCCACTGCCCCTGAGGGACCTTCTGTACTTTACAAGCCCTCTCCAGTGCAGTTATCCATTTGTGGATGTCATCCCCACTCTGGTAGTGAGGGACTAGCTTGTTCAGGTTCCTATGTTCATGAGTATACTCCCTACTTCTAGGAACACTGTTGCTGCCACCATGGGACTCTAGTCTCAAACTTTTTGTAGCTCTTTGGAGCTCTAGGGATTCCCTGTCTAGGGCCAACTGCTCCTTCTTGAGCCTAAGCTTGATTCTCTCAAGCTCCAGAAGTTGGCACTGTCTATCATAAGAGGATTCCCTCTTATTTGATATGGAAGTCCCTACAGAAGTACCTGAATGATTAGACTCCACAGAGGGAGTTCTGGATCTTCTAGGCAAACTCTGTACTCTTCCTGGTGGAGTAAAGAGAGGGCCACTGGGGCTTTCTCCCGCACCTGAAGGAAGAGTTGGATTTTCCAGGTTAGAATCATTTTGATCCTCTTGGCCAGGGTTTGAGTCCAGCTCAAAGAAATGTTCACTTCCTGGTCTTTCCTCATCTCCTGTCCCACCCACTCTTTCTACTTCATCAGACCCTGGGGTCTTTCTGAGGTCATCTAAGAGCAACATCTCTATTTTATTTATTTATTTATTTATTTAATTTATAGAGCGCTACAGCTACCCAAAAAGGGTTTCCCGGCGCTAGGCAAAGAGAGACCAGATAATAAAAATTAACAGCAAAAGATTACTTGTTAAATAGCCAGGTCTTCACAGATTTGCGGAATTGGACGTAGGCTGTTTCGTTCCGAATGGCTATAGGGAGGGCATTCCAGAGTGAGGGCCCAAGATAAGAAAAAGATCTGCCACCCATCCGAGACAGCCTGAATCTTGGCACGGAAAACCTCCCTTGGGTGGAGGAGCGTAGGCATCGGGAAGGCACATATGGGTGGGTTAGAGCACATAGGTATTGAGGTGCGGTTCCTGCTTTAGTTTTGAACATATAACACAGAGCTTTAAACCGAATTCGATTTTCCACCCTGAGCCAATGCAAATCTCGTAAATGGCTGGAGACCGTAGCGGCCCTGGGAATCCGGCAAAGAAGTCGAGCCGCCGAGTTTTGAACCACCTGCAGCCTACGAATCACCTCCTTATTAGAACCAAGATAAAGAACAGTACCGTAGTCCAACCTTGAGATGATTAAGGCCTGAACTACTGTTCTTTGGGTGGGCTTTGGTAGCATCCAGATGATCTTCTTTAGCCACTTAAGAATGGTAAAACAAGTGGCAGCTACCTTGACGGCTTGGTGATGCATTGTTAGTGAGTCGTCAATAATAAAACCCAGGTTACGAACTTGACAAGAGGGTTGAGGCAAAGTCCCCATCTCACAGGGCCAATGTTGTGGGCCCCATAGACCCTGGTCTTTGCCAAGTATTAGCACCTCAGTTTTTTCCCCATTTAGCTTGAGAAAATTAGATTGCATCCATGATGCAATTTTCCTCAAGCCCAATTGGAGTGGGGACAGCCCATCTGCTTTTCCTGAGGAAAGAGAAAAGATGATTTGGGAGTCGTCCGCATAAGAAAATAGGGACAACCCCGCATCTTCTGCTACAGTTGCCAAAGGCCTCACATATAAGTTGAAAAGCAGAGGGCTAAGAATGGAACCCTGAGGTACACCATAGGGAGATGAATAGATATCAGAGCTGGCCGTTGAGGAGAAGACTTGGAAAGTGCGATTGGTCAGAAAAGAAATAAGCCAATTGAGAGCAGGGCCGCAGATACCTAATGTTCTCAAAGTATTAGTTAGAATGGTGTGAGACACTGTGTCAAATGCTGCACTTAGATCGAGTAAAATAAGGGCAGCTGTATCTCCGGCATCCAGATGGTAACGCAATCTTTCCGTGACCCCCAATAAAGTTGTTTCAGTTGAGAAGCCAGCTCTGAAGCCTGATTGAGAGGGGTGGAGAAAACCTTGAGCTTCAACAAAGAGTGAGAGCTGAGAATGGACGTGTTTTTCTAGAATTTTCGCAAAGGCTGGTAGTAATGAGATAGGTCGATAGTTGGAAAATACAGCAGAGTCTGCATTTGGCTTCTTAAGAAGTGGAAGCACCATAGCATGCTTCCAATTTGATGGAACGGACGCTTCTAGTAATGAAAAGTTCAAGAGGTCCATAATACAGACAAAGATGAAGATTCCAGTTGTTGGAGCACAGAGATAGGTAAAGGATCTTTAGGTGACCCTGATTTGACACTATGTAGAAGTTTGTTAAAAGAGTCAGGGTTTAGTAGGGGCCATGAGTGCAAACTATTTGAAGAAGCATTAAGTATAAGATTCTGTTCAGGGAGGATGTTTTCCGTTGTTAGCGAAGTAGATATTATTTGAGAGGGAGTGACAAGTTGCGCTGAGAGAGGGACATTATTTTGCATATTTGCTATTTCCGAATAGATTTTCTCTACTTTTTGGACAAAGAAACTAGCCAGTTCATCACATTGATGATTATTAAGTGGGAGTGGCTTTGCTTGAATTTTAGATCCAGCCAACTCTTTAACCATATTAAACAAAGTTTTGGAGCAATTTAAAGCATCAGTAATAGTGGTTGAGACATAGTTCGCACGAGCTAACCTGCAAAGCTTGTGGTAGGCTTTTTTGGCCTTTTTGTAGATTATTTTGGAGTCTGGAGCATAGTCCCTTCTCCATATTCTTTCCAGCACCTTGCATTTGGCTTTCTCTGTTTTCAGTTGTTCATTATACCAGAGTGCTGGAGCACGATGATTAGTATTTCTTTTTAAGGAAAGCGGGAGACAAGTATCGATGGCACTCAAAATCCATTCTTGCACTGAAACAGCAAGTGTGTCGATCGTTTGTTTCGAAATAGGTGCTTGAGAGTGTAGAATTTGATTTAACACAGCTACATCAAGCTTTTTCCAGTTCCTAGCTAAGGTTCTCGGAGTAGGAGTAGAGGAGCCCGAGATGTCTGGAAGTTTCAATCCGAACCTAGTGATAAAGTGGTCGGACCAGCATAGTGGAAGTGCTGGAGAACAGTGGAGGTTAGGTAAGCTGGAAAAGATGGGATCCAGTAAGTGACCGGCCTCATGCGTGGGTCCAGAATTGTGTAGATGAATGTTTAATGCTTCCAGATCAGAAATAAAATTAGTGCTGATCTTACATGTCGGATCATCTAAGTGTATATTGAGGTCGCCTAGAATTGAAAAATTGGCGGTGCTCATAAGAAAAGGGGCGATAAGTCCAGGAAAGGATGTTGCCCAGGAAGCAGCCGAACCCGGAGGGCGATATGCAAGAATGCCAGAAAAAGTAAAGTTTGGGGTCAGAATCAACTTAAATAGCGCAGCCTCGCAGTTTTCAAAAGGTAAGTTTTCAAATTTACATTGATAGTCTTTTTTGAAAATAATGGCAATGCCGCCCCACACTTGTTTGCCTCTATCTTTCCGAACTATGGTATAATTTGATGGCAGAGCGATAGCTACATCTGGATCAGAGCTTTCGTTCAGCCAGGTTTCGGTAAGAAATAAGGCATCTGGTTGGTCATTGACTAATAGGTCAAAAATGTCAAATTTGTGTTTAGGGAGAGAGCGACAATTTGTACTCAGAAACTGAAATTCCTTATTCATTTGCACAGCATTGTTCATAAGATGTTTTCTATTGTTGGCCTTTTTAGGGGGCATTGGTCTAACAGTATCATCATAGATTTTGGACCTGCTTTGTAATACCTTGTTTGTAAATTGACATGACCTGACCTTTTGAGCTAATGGTAGTTCAAACCCGCATGGGCAAGCGGAGTTTTTACCGTGTGCCGCTAAGCGTGCACAGTGGAAGTCCGTATTTTTTTGGTTTATTTTAAGTAGAGCTTCTTTCGAGTAAACCAGGACACCTACTGAAAAAGGGTCAGGGGTTCTGGCCCTCGGCTCGCACCAGGCGCGGACGGGCGCAGACGGGCTTGCCAACGTCTATTAGACGTTGGGTGCTTGCACTTCTCCCTGTCCTCAGCTTCCTAGATGTAAACATATTTCTCAATTCTTGGAATGAGAGATGGTCATACCTAGTTGGCAGAGAGCCACTGGCTTCTCCGCTAGAAGACATACTAGTGTTATGTGGTGTAGGCACCTACCTAACCTAGTGGAGACTAAACTCTCTTGAGTTGGAGAAAGGTTTTGCTAGGCCCTTGACTTACCCAACTCCAAGTTCAGTAGAACTTACTTATTCAATCTTGATGTACTATATGTACCTAAGTACTTTAGTGGTTTTCAGTTAATCACTCAATGAGATTTTTCTGGTAAAACAATAGCAAGCTTGAATCCCACCGCTGCCACCAATGTGAGAAGGTGGGTTGGTATATGCTGTCCACTAGTTAAAGTGGGCACCTTGTACCAGGCCACACGACCCTTATGATGTATGAGGTCAAAGACAACCTTTATGAAAGCTATCCTAGTGGTAGCTATGGAGATCAGCCTTCAGGCTTAATCTTGAAGGAATGTAAAGCAGCTTGTTTTACCAGAATCTCACTCTTGAATGACCAAATGAAAGGAGAACCACACAAGTGTTATGTAAAAATATGTATTTATTACTAAAACACTCTCTACTAATCTCGACACGAGATTAGAACATAAAGCACACAATACTTAATCAATAGAACGTACGTAAGTAGCAAAATATACAACGGGCTCCAGGGGGAGACCGAACCATATACTAAAAAAATGGTATAACAACAACGACTTCAATAGACACAGTGCCTAGAGCACGTAGAATTGCTGGGACCCCAAGGAACCACCCAGAGGAGTGACACAGGGAGCCCACGGAGGACGGGTGCAGTGTGGAAACACGACCACGTGTTCCGTGCAACTCTATGGGAAAGTCGCGGTTAGAAAATTACAATTTAAGGACACTTCTAGGAGGACTTCAAGCAACCCTTGGGAACTTAAGAGGTTCTAAGGCCAGCACCCTTGTGAGTACCGAAGTACCCGAGTTACCTATCCCAGAGGAGCCGGGTGCAAAGGGGTCAAGTGGTGTCGGGAACCGCCGTCGTTTTCAATGGCGACCTGCAAGAAAGTACTGCTGCCAGGAAGGCGAAGAGTGTCCAGTGGAATCCAAGCCTGGATTCGAGATGTGAAGAACCTGAAAGCAGAGGGGACAAAGTCTGGGTCACTTCAGGTGACATGGGGCTCGATAGTCGAATGCCCACCGATGTCGGGTGCTTCAGGTGAAGAGAAAGGGTGCTTGTCTCTGCAGCCACGGGGACCAGGAGATGTCGACGATGACCAGGGTCCGGAGGTGAGCTGTCCTACGAAGGATGTCGAGAGCTGAGGGGTCAGTGTCCGGCTGGAGCACCAACAAGCCTTGGCAATGGCAACCCACGCAGACAGAGGAAACAGGTTACGGTGTGGACCAGCAAGGTCCAGGGGACTCTCCAAGCAATGGAGAGTCAGGGCACGTCTGGAGCAACCAGGGAAGCCCAAGAACAATCAAAGTGACCCTCGCCAGGACCCACCAGTCAACGGACCAGGGATCGCGAGGTGACCTCGAGCGAATGTACAAAGTGCCAGCCCACAGAGCACTCGTGGAGTAGAGGCTGGAGATCTTTGGTGCAAATGATGCTCGGGTCGGGACTACACGTAGTCCAAAGCACAGTCTCCGGGGTCGCCAAAAAGCATATGCTGCTGCAAATGTACACGGTGCACAGGGGTTCGGGTTGCACGGTCCCCACGAGGGATACTGGTCTCAGAGTTGCTGAGAGGTCAGATCAACCTCAGGGACGTTAGGGAACCCACATCCTGTGTTGCAGAAATCTTCAGAGTCCGCAGGAGCTTGGGAGATACAAACCGGTCAGGTGCGCTTAGGTGCCTGCTGCTGCAGGGGAGTAACTCCTTTACTCCAAGGGAGATTCTTCTGTCGTCCAGCGAAGTGTAGACCGTCGAAGTACTTGGTTTCTTTGCAGAGTCTTGTCCAGGTACAATCTAAAGTCCTGGTATCAGGTTTCCCACTTTATACCCATGGGAAGGGGTTGGACTGACTCTGGGGATCCTCCTAGGGGAGGGGCAGGACAGAGGGGAGGCTACACCCATGTCCTTTGTCCAGTTTCGCGCCAGAGCAGGAGCCAACGGCTCCCAGAACTGGTTCTAGCTGGACTATGCACGGGGACACCAAATGTGCCCCCAGTGCAGACTTTCTGGCACTCTAAGAGTGCACCCACCAAGCCCCAATACACTAAAGCCTGTCTGGGAGGTGGTCACACCTCCCTGTGACAGGAAACCTATTGTCAGGCCTTCCTCTGCTCGAGCTCGGTTCAGCAGCAGGAGGGCAGACTCGTGTCTGTGGCTTGCAGCATCCATTTTGTGCTGCCCAGGTCGAGAAAGCTGGTACCGGGTAGACCGGTGACCCATAGTAGTGGTTCTTCAAGGGAGGAATCATACCTCCCACACCAGTTACTGGTGTGGAGGTATGATTCCAAGGTGTTTGACACCAACCACGACATGTTTCTAAGCAGCCGTTTTAAAGTTAGCATTTACTGTGAGGTTATAATGCGCTTAAGTATATATGGTTTGGCTGCATCACAGACAACCCAGGGGAATGGATTCTGAAGGCTGCAGAGGGGCCCACCTCATGCAGGAATTCAATATAATGGGAAACCCAATCCACCCTTGAGGGCTTGGGCAATTCAAATAAACAGGTAAACAACGCCTTCAAGGGATTTGTTTGAAATACTCTGTTCTATTGCTTTTGATAAATATTTTTTAGCTGCAAGAATTGTTGATAAACTTGCCACAGAAATGTTATTCAAAAACATCTTTTATCTAAAAAATAATAATTTTGTTCCTTGTAAAAACATAAGGACCAATGAATCAATCACGGAACAATGAATATTCAAAACACGGGTATATATAGAAAACACATTTTTATCTTTTGAAATTTATCAAGGGTACTACACAGTTATATAAACAATGTAACACAAGGAAAATAGATACAATTGTATGATCCTTCAATGCCACTATTGTAAACACTTCTTCTCATTGTACATTATTTTCCAGAAGAGAGTGTGAGTGTCGACGTTTCGGTCTCTATGCATTTGTCCATGAGACCATCTTCAGGACTACCATAAATATAACAAATGACCACTGAATGATGTTTCCAAAGATTCAAGAATTACAATTGACACACATATGTCAAATCAATCGTCGTTCTGTAACTTTTGTTTAAGGTGAATAATCATCAAGAGATACAGGTAAATGATATAGGTAAATGAACTCTGGTGCTTTATTGGACGGTGTAAATAAATTTCCAGTCCTCAGCCACTTCTCAGTTGAAAGAGTTTATTCTGTTAGATTTTGTAGCGCAGCCAAAGTTCAGCAGTCAGCAGATATTAATCCAACTGCTGAACTTTGGCTGCGCTACAAAATATACTAGGGACTTATAAGGGTACCCCAGTATCCAATATGGAGTGTACCTAAAGTACATGCATTGCAATTACAGGAGAAAGCAGATAGACTGGGGTCCTGAATAGCAGGATCCCAGTCAGACTAGGCCAAAAACAGTGAGACATCAGCAAAAAGTGGGGGTAACTATAAGAAGCAGATCCTACTCTCCTACAGGGAGGGGTCACTGGTCCAAAGAGAGTGGCAGTATCCCCACACTTGCCTGTAGATTGCCTATTGGGTAATGACTTAGAAACTTCAGCATGGGCTGAAGTAGAGCTGAAGGCCCATCTACAGATGTTAGGCCTTCCTGAGAGAGTTGGTGGGACCCCTAGGGCCTCAGTCCAACCCCAGGAAAATGTTGGAGTAGTGAAGCCTGGAAGAATGGGCCACTATGCTCCACCAGAGAGCAAAGGGAAGAAGAAAAAGTCCTCTTCCCCCCAGACATTAGGTAAGGGTCAGCTTCCTCAGGGAACTGATCCTACCCCTTGTGGAGGAACTGCCCCAGAGGTGGTCAGGCCTGTCCTGGCAGAACCACTGAGGGCAGGGGAACTTTCCAAGGAGGTGCCCAGTCTGGAGCAGGTATCCTGCCCCTCTCTACCCAGCCTCAGTCAGCCCAGGGCTGCAGAGGTCAGGGATGACAGTGGTGCCCTAAGGGCCCACTGTCCAGAGGAACCCCCTCATCACCAGATTAGGGACACCCAGGGGTATATTCACAAGAACGTGTGCTAAACATCTCCAAAAAATGTTAATGCAACTTTACACATCGCAGCCTATCGCGGGAAAATAACCCTGTGTTAACCTGGAATTCACAACACGGCGGTACCATGCGATAGTCCGCCGAAAACGCGGCCAATGTCCGCGATACAACCACCTCGACAGAGATAAAAGCACAAACCACAACACAAAAAAAGTGCGATGAGCCCATTCGCGATGAGGAAAGCAGCGATAAGCACCTCCAGACCCGCGACACACACACGGCAGGCGGGAATAAGCACAACAAAAGCACTAAAAAGAAAGACAAACCAAACAGAAAACAACAGCCAAGCACAATGGGGCAACCGGAGCCAGTATACAACCCCACAAGCCCCATTGGCAACAAAACATTGCACATGGCAGGCCATCATGGACAAGGTGAATGCAGCCGGAGAGCGGAGGAGGACAATGGAAGAAAACCAGAACAGCCGGAATGATGCAAAACGCACAAACAAGCAGAAACACGCCAACAACCACAAGGCAGCAATGCACACCGGAGGTGGGAGTCCAGCGCCACACCAGGAGCTGGATGACATGGAGGAAATGGTGTCCACCACATCAGTCTGGAGATGGTGGCAGGACTCGGGGACCGGAAACTGCCCAAAACAACAGACACAACAGCAACAGGGAGAGGAACGACCAGGGACTGGGGGGACAGGGGGAGATGGGCACAATGGCACACATGCACAATTAAGCACAGCACAACTGCAGACAAACCATGCCCAAGAGTAACAACACCAACCAAGAGCACAAGTCACACAACCCGGCAACATCACACCACTGAACAAGCACAGAAGTGAAAACCACACTGCCTGAAAGGGAGAAGGGTGAGCCAAATCAGAGCTGAAGGGACATCTCACACACAATGCAGCACACACACATAGGAAGCAGAGCACCCCAACATCGAACACAATGTGGTACAAACACCAACATTTGCACAACCGAACACAGGACACAAGTGCACCCGCTTGTGGCCGGTAAACGGCCATACGCATCTGGCAAAGCACGAAACAGGGACATGATAATGCACAAGTACAAACCCACAGCCCTGATGGGGTAGCAATGCACGTATGGCAGGGAGCCAGAGAGTCCGTGACACACACATTGGCATACAAATCAAGACACAACACAGTTGGAGACAAGTGAAAGTGCGGAAACTTTATCAACAAGTGCCTGTCAGTACGGCCAAGAGAAGTGCCACGATATGCAGACCAATGCAGCAGCATGTCTGAATGAGGAACCTAGGAAAGCGCCCATGTCCACCCCGGGGGAGTCCATCACCAACACAAGTCAGTGCCAACCCACGTTGGTTGTCCGCGCATGGATCAGGAGTCCAGGCCAATGCAGCCATGTCCACTGTCATCTTGGGACATGTGACCAGATTCCCAACATGCAACCAGGCGTCGGGACACGTGCAATGGGTCACATCCAGTTGTGGCTGCAGGTACCTTGTCACTCGTCCATGAACGCGAGTGCAGCAGCGTAGGCCAACATCTCCAATGAGAGATCGTTGTCCACCACATCTGACATGTCGTCGACGTAATCCATCAGCTGACCCGGACAGATGTGCTGACTCCAACCCCTGGCCCCAATGTGCACCAAAGCCCAATCGGGTAGTGGCTCAATGTGCTCACTGCACACGACGACTCGTGCAATCTCCCAGGTCCAGTTGCCAGCATGCATGCCAAACATCCAGGCATGCCATAAACAGGCATCACGGGTGACACTCCTGGTCGTGGGCCAACAGGGGGCGCACACACACGTCGAAATCCAGGTCAGCTACAGTCACGTTGGAGAAGCAGACATCCATGGCCCACTCGAATATGCACGAGCGACAATGCAACACAGGCTGAACGCAGGTGA
Source organism: Calotriton arnoldi (assembly GCA_963921515.1). Taxonomy (NCBI): domain Eukaryota; kingdom Metazoa; phylum Chordata; class Amphibia; order Caudata; family Salamandridae; genus Calotriton; species Calotriton arnoldi. The sequence goes on from CAWUFW010002759.1 coordinate 1,341,548, forward strand.
CGTTCGCAAGGCGGAAGCTCAGTCGGTAACTTATCCGCAGCACTGCCAACGGCAGTGCCCCCAGTACATGCAGCAGACGTGCACGGTACAGGTCCACGTGACTGGAGTCGAGCATGTGTCCGGGATGCTCCGCCATTGCGTCAGTGGCTCTGCTTGAAGCGGCACTGGCTTGCCCTGCGCCAGTACTGTGGATGAAATGGCACAGCTCGGAGCAATGAGCAGTGTCTGTGTGCAACGGGTGCAGGCCTGGGGTGGGGTGGGAGTACGTGTGAAGGCCATCTCACGCACGCTAACTACGACCAAGGACTTCTGCGTGTGGGATGTGTACATGTTGGTATCACGTCGGGCAGTGCGTAGTGTGGGAGTCGCAAGTAAATGCTATCGTATCTGTCAGGGGGTGCTGGCCACATGCAAGTCCCAGCTCGGGGCTGCAGTTGTGCCATCCGCCTGATAGTACAGACAAAGGACCCTTCATCCCTACAGTAACTTCACCATCTGCATGCATTCAGGAGATGTACAGAGGCCTGTCGTGGGTGTGGTGGGATGTCTGCGACCCTGGGAATCATGGATGATATGCCCAGCACGTGGCACATGAGCGGCCTCACTGTGTGTTACGTTGCCTCACAGCTACTCCTCCCTCCCACGAGCCCCCACACTTGTGTGCCCTGTGCGGTTGTATCACGTGCACTCCTACGGCACACCATTGTCATGCCTGTCCGTGCATGTCCAGCGGCATGCCAACAACACCGTGACCCTGGCCTTTGAAGGTGTGCGGCCACGTGAGTGTAGGCCAATGGTCCGGACATGGCGGACACAGGTGTACAGTCATTGGCTGGCTGTGATCGCGCTGCGAATGAGGCTAGGCAACTGACCCATGCAGCCGCAGGACTCATACACATAACACCTGGCATGCATGTGCCAAGACCCCGAGCGGTCTTGCGCTCCTACATTTCCCCGTACGTGCGGGCCCGCCCTCCTGGTGCATGCTACATTGCAACATCGACTACTGTGGCCCTGGTGGCGACAACACCCCAACACAGAGACACACTTACCGCACATCCTGGCCAAGGCCAGGTCCGAGCCACGCCCTGCTCCCCCTGCCGAATCAGCACACCCCTGCGCTGACCTGACATACGCCGGACCAGCACACGCCGCTTGTGCATGCAGGGGGGGCGGGCGAAGCTACATGTCCAGGGTCACTGCCAACGTTGAGGTGACATGGTATCATCCGCTGAAGACAGCACACTGTGATGTTGCAGGGCCCGTGCCCATCATGCTGACACAATGACCACACGGACACACTTGCTCAGATGGTGTGAATGGCTACAGGCACGTGCGCCCGGCCACATTTATTAGCAGGCACACATATCGAGTGACACCTGTGTAGGATGTGTGTGGGGTGTGTGCACACCAGCCTGCAAGGGCTGCCTGGTGCAGTCAGAAATCGATAACAGTGTACATCGTAAAGGACACAACCAATCAACCGTAAAGGCCCAATGAATTGTGCAGCACAGAGTTAGTGGCCCCGGATGCACAGCGTCCTGCACGGGCCTACCTCCACGGGCCGCTAACTTGCGGGGCACTGGGGCAGGGTCACGAGAGCAGGGCAGGTTTCCGTAGATGACAAAGGGGCTTGTCGCGGAGTGTCTCGGTGGACAGTGGAAGGCGTACCCCCAGGGCATGAGGCAGAGGGCAGAACCACGCTGAAACAGTCACTATGGTGGAGATGAATGGAACAGACACATGTCGGACACCAAGTCCGGTCCAGCCAGATGAAGATGCAGAAAACCACCAGGCCATGGACTCAGAAGCCACCAAAGTCCAACCAGAAAGTGCCCATGAGTCATAGCGCACAGAGTTAGTGGCACCAGTGCTGTAAGGGGATGCCGCCTGCGATGAGGTGTGTCCAATGGTGTGGACTCCTCCACATCTTACCCAAGACACAGTTCCACATGTGTGACCTACTGGACTGCATTGTAGGCCTGAGGCAGCGGTCAGCACGGGCCATTCACCGAGTGTCGCCAGCTTAGGTTGGATGGCCCCACCGGCCTGCGTAGTTCAGGTTCAGTGGCACCACGGGACGCGGACTTGCGGTGAACAGGGTTGATGGCACCAGGTCGGTTGTTGATAGTGTTCGATCACCTCCGTGACTCTGATCCGGCTTTCGTCCGGACTGAGCCGCATCTTCCTCTTACTCCTCTCCGTGCGTTCACTGGTGTGGACTCTGCCATTCATGATTCGCGACTAGGTGCTGGATGTGGGACCTACTGGTCCGCAGGGTAGGCCTGAGCCCTCATCCAAGTGTTGTCGGCTTGCGTTGCACAGGGTTAGTGGCACCACGTTTCGCCGTTTGCGTTGAACAGGGTTAGTGGCACCACGTGTCGCCGGCTTGCATTGAACAGGGTTAGTGGCACCACGTGTCGCCGGCTTGCGTTGAACAGGGTTAGTGGCACCACGTGTCGCAGGCCTGGCATATGGAATTATGCCTCACTGATCGAAGGGAGTCTGGTGCTGTGGCCGCTGCCACGGACTTGGGGTCACTGCCATTCAATACTCAGGACACAGTTCCATATGTGGGACCTACTGGAGCGCAGTGTAGGCCTGAGCCCTCATCCACGTGTCGCCGGCTTGCGTTGCACAGGGTTGGTGGCACCACGTGTCGCAGGCCTGCGATATGGAATTATGCCTCACTGACCGAAGGGAGTCTGGTGCTGTGGCCGCTGCCACGGACTTGGGGTCACTGCCATTCAAGACTCAGGACACAGTTCCACATGTTGGACCTACTGGGCCGAAGAGGACGCCGGTGGAGTATGTAAATGAGAAAGGAGTAATGTGGGCCAGCGTCGGTGGGGCCAGCAATGGTCTGCGGAGGCTGCAGAGGTCGCGGGACTGGTGCTTGGAGCTTGCACCAGCACGTGGTGGGCCCTCTTTGACACACGCCGGTGTAGGCAGGTGAGCGGAGCCTCGTTGGTGCGCTGGGGCCGGCATGATGGGTCGGGGGACCAGCGGCCCGGGGTGCCACAAGCGCACAGGGACACAGGCCCCGCCGCGCTCGGCGCAGGACTCGTGGCGGGCTGAGAGGCGCCGCCCTGGCAGACGCGTTGTCCATTCTGAATGAGAACCACGCCCAGTGCGACGGGCTTTTTGTTCACACCCCTACGCAGGCCTGGCGTACTCAGGTCCAACCCACTATGCCCGCGCATGCAGGGGGGGACGTAACGTGCAACATTTCCGCGTTCTGCCCCACAGCCTGTGGGGACATGGTAGCATCCACTGGCCACTACACTCCATGCACCAGCAGTTGATCTCCACGTGGCCATTTCCGTGGTTTGCACTCTGTGGTCTGTCCGGCACCTCCACGCCACACCTGGCATTGGGTAGGTTCACATTCCTTGGTCAGTTGCCGCTCTTGCACATGCCTGCTCCATGCCTCTCCTCACATCCTGCTATTGTGTGTCTGTGGTGCCATGCTGTGGCTGGGTTGTGGGCATGGCAAGGCCAGATTCCCAATGGAGTCGTGTTGTCATGTCTGGTCGGTTGGCATGTTGTGTGTCATGTTGAATGTAGTTGTGCTGCGTGCCCATTGCCAGTGTCGTGAGTTGCATGACTGTGGGCTGGAGGTGTGTGGTGTGTTCATTTTGGACTTACCAACGGGCACTGCATTTCCATGGGTGCCATCCTGGGAGCGCTGGGTGATGATGGACTGTCGGGAGATGTGAAAATCATGCACTCTGCATGGGGAGTTGGCCACGACATTGTTGAGGAGTCCCGGGCGGTCCACTGTTGCCTGCACATTCATGATATGCGTGTGCTTTCTGTTGTGGTAGTTGTGTGCAGTGTCGGTAGGGGACACGAGGGGTACATGTGTGCAGTTGATTGGCCCTGACACATGAGGGAATCCAGCTATGGCGTAGGGGCCTTGCTTGGTCTCCAGCAGCTCCTGCGCAGTGTGGGTGGAGTGGAGGTGCTGGGGTACCAGGCTGTTGTTGGCATCCAGGACAGGTGTGATGACCTTGTATGGGGCTGGCTGTGTGATTCCTCCGACTCTGGCAGTTGTGGGTTGGATGGTACCAGAGGCCGACATGTGCTGCGCAGCAGGCAGCTTTGTCTGCGGAGGGATGTTGGTAGTCCGCTGGGTTGGTACCGTCAGCAGGTGGGGGATGTGGGTCAGGATGCGGGGGATGGTTGTCCTTTTGTGCCTGTAGTGGGCAATGTCCTCCTCTGGCGTTGGGTCTGGGTGGCAGGTGCGTTTCAGGTGGGTTCGCTGTCTTTGTGTACGCTGCCTCTGTGGTGTTCCTTGGGGGGGGATGGGTCCTGGGGGTGGTGGCGGGCCTGGGGTGGGTGGGGGTGGGGGTTGTGTCCCTCATGGGTCTCAGAGCTGCATGATCATTGTCTCCATGGCATCTGTGAATCTTCAGATGTGTCTCTTGGCTGGGCTCCCTTTCATGCTGCAGGTAGTTGTCCTGCTTAACACCAGCAAACGGCAGGTGTTAAATCCCTGCTGCTACCGCAGCTTATCGCCTGTTTTTGGTTCGCATCACAGATCTGGCAGTTCGTTGTGAAAGTGGTGTTGTGGTTTTTTCGTGTGTTTTTGCATGGGAACGCCTACTCTGCATCTCATTGGGGTTAGTTGGTGGTTTCCACCGTGGAGATAAATTTTGGGGCAGTTGTCGCAGTCTGCAGTTTGCACCCGCTTGTGAATGGGGTGTTGAATCTATCTCCACTTTTGATGGGTTAAGGTGGGGATAAATCGGCGGTAGGTCCTTGTGAATATGCCCCCCAGTCTAGTAGCACTAGCCAGGTGAATATTCCTCAACATTCTGAGGGATCCCTCTTACCCTTAGGTAGTGACATCCCCCAGATGGACTCTGATGGGCAAAAGAAAACCTGGGACAAAGCTGTCCCAAACCTTCCCTGGCCCTCCAGTGTTCCAACCAGAGGGACTCAACCCCCAGCTGTAGGCAGCCAGAGGTTGACCCTTAGGGCCAGATATAACTCAGTCATGGAAAGTAAGACCTCTATGGTGACCAGTGCTCTGAGGAAGCTGAGACCAACCCTGTTAGGGCCTCACTTCTATACTCAGGCACCCCACCAGCCAATGTCCTTGCCAGAGCAAACTACAGGAAGTCATCTCAAATTTTGGAGAACCCAACTCCCTTCAGGATAGGGAATCCTTAGTGGACCATAAGACAGGGAGTATCCATGCTAGTGCAGGATCTTCCTTATATGGCCACTTAGGAAATAAAGGCTCAACTGGGCAAGGTTAGCCTTATCTCCTGTCGTTTGGGTGGGGGGTTATGTAGGAAGGTAGGATCTGACTGCATGGTTACTGTAGGAAGGTGGAATCTGACTATATGGTTGCCCCCACTTTTTTTTTATGGTGTTTTGCTGGTTTATGACTTAGTTGGACTGGGATCCTGCTATTCAGGGCCCCAGTCTATCTGCTTTCTCTGTAAAAAGGTTTCCATGTGCCTTAGGCACATTTCTGATTGGAATCTGGAGTGCCCTTATAAGTCCCTAGTATATGGTATACTATGTACCAAGGGCATAGGTACCTCAGAGGCCTACCAGGGGCTGCAGCATGTATTATGCCACCCCTGGAAGGCCATCCAAACTGACACCACAGGTCTGCTACTGCAGCCTGGGTAAGGTGGTGCATGCACCTCTTACTGTGATATAGGTTACCTATATCACTAAATACATACACACATATAAACCTATAAGTCACTCCTAAGGCAGGCCTTATCAATCCTAAAGGCAGAGTGCATGGTTCCTATGTGAGAGGGTGCCCCTGCATGAGCAGGGCCCCTCTGCAGCGTTCGGAGACCATCTCTGATGCTGTTTGTAGTGCAGCCTGACCATATACTCTTAAGCGCATTATATCCTCGCGGTAAAATGCTAACTTTGGAATGGCTGCACCTAAACATGTCGTGTTTGGTGTCAAACATCTTGGAATACTACCCCCCGCCAATTCTGGCAGCGGGGGTAGCATTCCACCCTTCTAGAGGGAAAGACATGTTAACTCTGACTAACCCGGTAACTTCTCTCCAGAGCCCTGGCATCACAAAATGGATGCTGCTGCCACAGACACGAGTCTGGCCTCCTGCTGCTGGACGAAACTCCGGCAGGGGAGGCCTGGACAATAGGTTTCCTGTTGCAGGGAGGTGTGACCACCTCCCCAGACAGGATAATGTGTATTGGGGCTGGGCGGGAGCACCATCTGTGTGCTTTGAAGTCCTGCACTGGGGCCACATTTGGTGTCCCTGTGCATACCCCAGTTCAAACCGGATCAGGGGCTTCCAGCCCCTGCTTTGGCGCGAACTGGACAAAGGGAAAGGGGTGTAGCCACCCCTCCGCCCTGACCCACCCATAGGTGGGGCCACAGAGTAGTCCAACCCCTATCTTTAGTATAAAGATAGGAACCCAGTCCTTAGGACTTTAGATTATACCTGGATGAAACTCTGAAACTGAATCCTGGACCTTCGACGCTCTACGACAAGATTAGAGGACTGAAGAATCTCCCTTGGGGTCAAGGAGTGACTCCCCTGCTTGGCAGGCACCAAAGAAGCATCTGTCTGGTTCGCATTTCTGAAGCTCCTGTCGGACGCCGAAGTCATCGCATCACCAGAGGTGGATTCTCAGACTTCCCCGAGGCTACCCTGAGTCCCCAGCAAAGCTGAGGCCCGTGGCTATCGAGGGTGACTTGAGACCGTGACCCCTGGACACCAAGCACATTTGCAAGTGCACCATCTTCTGGGTCCCCCAAGAAGTCGTGCTTTGGGCTCCGAGTAGCCCTAGCCTCCAGCACCACCTGCACCGAAGATCACTGGCCCCCACTCCACGAGTGTCCTGTAAGCCAGCTCCACGTGCGGCGTCACGAGGCTCCTTCGCGGTCGCTAGCCCGTTGGCTAGTAGCCCTTAACGAAGGCCAATCCTTTTCTTACTCGGCATCCTGGTTGCTCCAGGCCTGCCCTCACTTACCCTCGCTGGGTGAGTTCCACAGATCTTGCTGGTCTGCACCATCGACGATCTACATCTTCCTCGAGACTTGCCGTTGCCAAGGCTTGTTGGGTCCAATCCGGTCGCCGACACCTCAGCACTCGACAGACATCGTGTACCAGCCCGAATCCTGCTCCTGGTCGCCGACAACGCCTCCTGGACCTCGTGGCTGAAGAGTCAAGACGACCGTCAACGCACCTGAAGCACTCGACATCGGTGGGCATCTGTCCATCGCCTTCCTGGTCACTGGCTAGTGACCCAGACTCTGTCCCTTCTGCTTTCAGGTTCTTCAGAACTCCGATCCACTCTTGGATCCACCCGGACACTTTTCTCTTGGCCGCCAGCAGCACTTTGCAGCAGATCGCCATTCGAATCGACGACGAAACCCGACCCCGAAAGGCGCCTATGCACCCGGCTTCCCTGGGTGAGGTAACACGAGTACTCCGGTGCTCCCGTGGGTAGAGACTCTTCAAAGTCCTAGATCTCAAAGGGTTTTGTCCTAGTCCTCTTTAAGTGTCCCTTTTCTATAATTTCCCGATCCCGACTTTCTCCATAGAAGTCAACGGCGTATCGCAGTTGTGTATTTACACTGCACGCGTCTCCCGTAGGTCCCCTGTGTCACTACCTTGGGTGGTTCCTTGTGGTCCAAGCACTTCTAGAGGCTCTAGGCCTAGTGTCTACTTCAGTCGTGGTTCGCATACCACTTTATTGGTATATGGTTTGGTACGCCCCTGGGGCCCAAACGTGTATTTGTGCTATTACTGTGAATTAATAACTTATAACTTATGTATTTCGAACTCTAGCCTCATAAAGAGACTAGAGGGGTGTGTTTAGCAATAAATACATATATTTTGAATATATACCTGGCGTGGTGCTCTTTCATTTGGTCACTCAAGAGATTATAGACTGGTAAAACAAGCTGCTTTACATTCCTTCAAGACTTAGCCTGAAGGCTGCTCTCCATAGCTACCACTAGGATAGCTTTCAATAAGGTTGTCTTTAACCTATCTCCAATAAGGGGTTGTTTGGACTGGTGCAAGGTGCCCACTATAATTAGTGGACAGCATATGCCAGGCCAACTTCTCACATTGGTGTGCAGCGTGTGGGATTCCAGCTTGCTATTGTTTTACCAGATAATCTCAATTGAATTGATCAACTGAAAACCACTAAAGGTACCTAAGGTACATATAATAAGCTTAGAATACAGTAAGTTCTACTGAACTTAGAGTTGTGTGTTAAGGGATAGCACAACCCTTTCTACAACTCAAGAGAGTTTAGTAGGCCACACTAGAGTAGGTAGTGCATACACCACACCACACTAGTAATGTCTTTAAGGGGAGGATCCAAAGAATCCTTGCAAGAAGCCATTGAGCTTCCACCCTCCAAGTATGATACACTCCCATTCTTGGAATTGAGAGCTTTATGCAACTTGAGAAAAATAAGGACAGGCCAAAGCCCCACCACCCAACACCTCCAGGAGTTGTTGGTGGCTTATGACCTTAGTAAGCCTGTAGGGACTGAAGGGGTAGGAGCTGAGGGTGGGGCAGAAGAAGAGGAGGAGGCCAGGGGTACCAATACCCCCAGCCCCCCTCTGAAACTGGCCAGGAGGGTGACAATGACCCTGACCTGGAAAACCCAATCCCTCCTGTGGATGATGATGAGGATGATCAAAATGATGCCCTCTTTGTCCCCCCAGGAAGGATTAAGAGTGTGCCCAGGAAGTCTAGATCTCCTTCTCAGGAGTCTAACCACTCTGGCACCTCTATAGGGAGCTCTGTCTCCTCTCACAGGAGGGAATCCTCTCATGAGAGGAGAGCCAGACTGGTCCAGTATGAGGAAACTCAGCTGGAAATCAGAAAAAAGCAATTGGCTTTAGATAGGGAATCCCTAGATCTCCTTAGAGAGAGAAGAAAGTTGGGACTAGAGTCCCATGGTGGCAGCAATATCCCTAGAGATAGGGACAGGTCTTATGACCATAGAAACCTAAACAAGATTGTCCCTCCCTACCAGAGTGGGGATGACATCCACAAATGGATAACTGCACTGGAGAGGGCCTGTAAAGTTCAGAAGGTCCCCCAGAGGCAGTGGGCAGCAATCTTGTGGCTCTCCTTTGCAGACAAAGGTAGAGACAAGCTCCTCACTGTAAGAGAAGAGGATGCTGACAATTACACAGTCTTGAAGAGTGCTCTGATAGATGGGTTTGGCCTAACCACTGAACAGTATAGGTTGAAGTTCAGAGACACCCAAAAAGCTCAGACTCAAGACTGGGTTGATTTTGTAGATTGTGCTACAAAGTCTCTGGAAGGTTGGATACATGGCAACAAAGTGCATGACTTTTTAGGATTGTACAATTTGATTATGAGGGAGCAGATCCTTAATAATTGTCAAAACCAGCTTTTGCACCAGTATCTGGTGGACTCTGATCTGACCTCTCCCCAAGAATTGGGAAAGAAGGCAGACAAATGGGTCAGAACCAGAGTAAAAACTAGAAATCAGGGTGGTGACCAGAAGAAAGATTCTACTAAGTCCCAAGAGAAAGGTGGGGATAAATCTAAGGATAAGTCCCCTACAGGGCCCCAAAATTCCTCTTCTGAGGGTGGGTCCCAAACTCCTTCCTCTCCTGAAAAGAAACCATATTGCCATGTCTGTAAAAAGCCTGGGCACTGGAAAACTGATCCCAGTTGCCCCAGGATTGGCAATAAAGAAAATGTTCCTCCCACAACTACTACCACCCCTCCTGGTACTACCAGTAGTAATCCTCCAGTTGGGAGTAGTGCACCCAAAAAGTTAGGTGCTTTTGCAAGAGGAACAGAGGTGGGCCCTAGTTTAGAGAGGGACCCCTCAACAGACTCCTCTGACTCTGATGGTGGTATAGGATTTGCCACCTTTACCATGGGTCCCATAGCATTGGGCAGGTACAGATTGGAGCCAATAATTAATGGTCAGAAAGCTGTGGCATTTAGGGACACAGGGGCTAGTGTCACCATGGTGGCAGGGAAACTAGTCCCCCTCACCAGCTTTTACCTGAGTTTAAATACCAGGTGACCAACATTGATGGTGTCAGAACAGATCACCCCATGGCCATAGTCAATCTCAGCTGGGAGGGGGTCACAGGCCCAAAAAGAGTGGCAGTGTCCCCAACCCTACCTGTAGATTGCCTGATGGGCAATGATCTGGAAATTTCAGCCTGGGCTGAAGTTGAACACCAAACCCATCTTAGGATGTTGGGCGTCCCTGTAAAGTGTTAGTGGGGCTGTGATGGCCACAGCCCCAGCCCAAGAATTTGGAGAGATGGAGCCTGAAAGAATGGCCCACTCTCCCCCAAAAGAGAGCACAAGGGTTGAAGAAAAGTCTTCTTCCCCCAGACAGTAGGTAAGGGTCAGCCTCCTCAGGGAACTGACCCTACCCCTAGTGAAGGAACTGCCACAGAGGTAGTCAGGCCTGGCCTGGCCACGCCCCTGATGGCAGAGGACCCTTCCAAGGTGGGACCCCGTCTGGAGCAGGTAACCTGCCCCTCTCTACCCTGCCTCAGTCAGCCCAGGGCTGCAGAGGTCAGGGAGGTCAGTGGACCCCCCAGGGCCCCCTGTCCAGAGGAAGCCCCCCATCAGCAGATTAGGGGCACCCAGTCTAGTAGCCCTAGCCAGGTGAAAATTCCTCTACACACTGAGGGATCCCCCATACCTTTATGTAGGGACCTCCCCCAGAAGGACTCTGGTAGGCAAGGGCAAACCTGGGACCAGAAGGTTCCAAACCTGCCATGTCCCTCCAGTAGTCCATCCAAAGGGACCCAACCCCCAGCTGTAGGCAGCCAAAGGTTGACCCTTAGAGCAAAGTGCAACTCAGTCATGGAAAGACAGGCATACATGGTGACCAGTGATCTGAGGAAGCTGAGGCCAACATTCCTAGGGCCTCACTTCCCTACTCAGACACCTCACCAGCCTTGTACTTTACCTAAGCACACCACAGGTAGTGATTCCCCATGGTGGAGACCCTCTCATACCCTTAGGGTGAGGGATTGCTTAGTGGACCATAAGACAGGGGGCAACCATGCTAGTGCAGGTGCTTCCTTATATGACCACTTAGTCAATGAAGGCTCAACTGGCCAAGGTTAGCCTTATCTCCTTTCGTTTGGGGGGGTTATGTAGGAAGGTGGAATCTGACTATATGGTTGCCCCCACTTTTTTTTATGGTGTTTTGCTGGTTTATGACTTAGTTGGACTGGGATCCTGCTATTCAGGGCCCCAGTCTATCTGCTTTCTCTGTAAAAGGTTTCCATGTGCCTTAGGCACATTTCTGATTGGAATCTGGAGTGCCCTTATAAGTCCCTAGTATATGGTATACTATGTACCAAGGGCATAGGTACCTCAGAGGCCTACCAGGGGCTGCAGCATGTATTATGCCACCCCTGGAAGGCCATCCAAACTGACACCACAGGTCTGCTACTGCAGCCTGGGTAAGGTGGTGCATGCACCCCTTACTGTGATATAGGTTACCTATATCACTAAATACATACACACATATAAACCTATAAGTCACTCCTAAGGCAGGCCTTATCAATCCTAAAGGCAGAGTGCATGGTTCCTATGTGAGAGGGTGCCCCTGCATGAGCAGGGCCCCTCTGCAGCGTTCGGAGACCATCTCTGATGCTGTTTGTAGTGCAGCCTGACCATATACTCTTAAGCGCATTATATCCTCGCGGTAAAATGCTAACTTTGGAATGGCTGCACCTAAACATGTCGTGTTTGGTGTCAAACATCTTGGAATACTACCCCCCGCCAACCCTGGCGGCGGGGGTAGCATTCCACCCTTCTAGAGGGAAAGACATGTTAACTCTGACTAACCCGGTAACTTCTCTCCAGAGCCCTGGCATCACAAAATGGATGCTGCTGCCACAGACACGAGTCTGGCCTCCTGCTGCTGGACGAAACTCCGGCAGGGGAGGCCTGGACAATAGGTTTCCTGTTGCAGGGAGGTGTGACCACCTCCCCAGGCAGGATAATGTGTATTGGGGCTGGGCGGGAGCACCATCTGTGTGCTTTGAAGTCCTGCACTGGGGGCACATTTGGTGTCCCTGTGCATACCCCAGTTCAAACCGGATCAGGGGCTTCCAGCCCCTGCTTTGGCGCGAACTGGACAAAGGGAAAGGGGTGTAGCCACCCCTCCGCCCTGACCCACCCATAGGTGGGGCCACAGAGTAGTCCAACCCCTATCTTTAGTATAAAGATAGGAACCCAGTCCTTAGGACTTTAGATTATACCTGGACGAAACTCTGAAACTGAATCCTGGACCTTCGACGCTCTACGACAAGATTAGAGGACTGAAGAATCTCCCTTGGGGTCAAGGAGTGACTCCCCTGCTTGGCAGGCACCAAAGAAGCATCTGTCCAGTTCGCATTTCTGAAGCTCCCGTCGGACGCCGAAGTCATCGCATCACCAGAGGTGGATTCTCAGACTTCCCCGAGGCTACCCTGAGTCCCCAGCAAAGCTGAGGCCCGTGGCTTTCGAGGGTGACTTGAGACCGTGACCCCTGGACACCGAGCACATTTGCAAGTGCACCATCTTCTGGGTCCCCCAAGAAGTCGTGCTTTGGGCTCCGAGTAGCCCTAGCCTCCAGCACCACCTGCACCGAAGATCACTGGCCCCCACTTCACGAGTGTCCTGTAAGCCAGCTCCACGTGCGGCGTCACGAGGCTCCTTCGCGGTTGCTAGCCTGTTGGCTAGTAGCCCTTAACGAAGGCCAATCCTTTTCTTACTTGGCATCCTGGTTGCTCCAGGCCTGCCCTCACTTACCCTTGCTGGGTGAGTTCCACAGACCTTGCTGGTCTGCACCATCGACGATCTACATCTTCCTCGAGACTTGCCGTTGCCAAGGCTTGTTGGGTCCAATCCGGTCGCCGACACCTCAGCACTCGACAGACATCGTGTACCAGCCCGAATCCTGCTCCTGGTCGCCGACAACGCCTCCTGGACCTCGTGGCTGAAGAGTCAAGACGACCGTCAACGCACCTGAAGCACTCGACATCGGTGGGCATCTGTCCATCGCCTTTCTGGTCACTGGCTAGTGACCCAGACTCTGTCCCTTCTGCTTTCAGGTTCTTCAGAACTCCGATCCACTCTTGGATCCACCCGGACACTTTTCTCTTGGCCGCCAGCAGCACTTTGCAGCAGATCGCCATTCGAATCGACGACGAAACCCGACCCCGAAAGGCACCTATGCACCCGGCTTCCCTGGGTGAGGTAACACGAGTACTCCGGTGCTCCCGTGGGTAGAGACTCTTCAAAGTCCTAGATCTCAAAGGGTTTTGTCCTAGTCCTCTTTTAAGTGTCCCTTTTCTATAATTTCCCGATCCCGACTTTCTCCATAGAAGTCAACGGCGTATCGCGGTTGTGTATTTACACTGCACGCGTCTCCCGTAGGTCCCCTGTGTCACTACCTTGGGTGGTTCTTTGTGGTCCAAGCACTTCTAGAGGCTCTAGGCCTAGTGTCTAGTTCAGTCGTGGTTCGCATACCACTTTATTGGTATATGGTTTGGTACGCCCCTGGGGCCCAAACGTGTATTTGTGCTATTACTGTGAATTAATAACTTATAACTTATGTATTTCGAACTCTAGCCTCATAAAGAGACTAGAGGGGTGTGTTTAGCAATAAATACATATATTTTGAATATATACCTGGTGTGGTGCTCTTTCATTTGGTCACTCAAGAGATTATAGACTGGTAAAACAAGCTGCTTTACATTCCTTCAAGACTTAGCCTGAAGGCTGCTCTCCATAGCTACCACTAGGATAGCTTTCAATAAGGTTGTCTTTAACCTATCTCCAATAAGGGGTTGTTTGGACTGGTGCAAGGTGCCCACTATAATTAGTGGACAGCATATGCCAGGCCAACTTCTCACAGTTACCCCCACTTTTTTCTGGTGTTTTGCTGGTTATTGACTAGTCTGACTGGGATCCTGCTATCCAGCACCCCAGTCTGTCTGCTTTCTCCCTTAAATTGCTAAGTATGTACTTTAGGTACACCCCAGATTGGATACTGGGGTACCCTTATTAGTCCCTAGTATATGGTACACCATGTACCCAGGGCATAGGTACCCCAGAGGCCTCCCATGGGCTGAAGCATGTATTATGCCACCCATGAGAGGCCATTCAAAATGACACAACAGGTCTGCTACAGCAGCCTGTGTAAACTGGTGCTTGCACCACTTACTTAGATATAGGTTCACTATATCTATCTAAATCACTACACTTCAAAACCTATCAGTCACCCCTATGGCAGGCCTTATCAATCCTGAAGGCAGGGTGCTGGGTTTTACATGAGAGGGTGACCCTGCATGAGCAGAGCCCCTCTGCAGCCTTCGGAGACCATTCTCCGGGGTTGTCAGTGATGCAGCCAGACATATAGGTTAAGTTGCATTATAACCTCACGGTAAATGCTAACTTTAAAACGGCTGCTTAGAAACATGTAGTGTTTGGTGTCAAACACCTTGGAATCATACCTCCACACCAGTAACTGATGTGCGAGGTATGATTCCACCCTTCTGAAACCACTACTGTGGGTCACCGGTCTACCCCGTACCAGCTTTCTCGACCCGGGCAGCACAAAATAGATGCTGCCAGCCACAGTCACGATTCTGCTCTCCTGCTGCTGAGCCAAGCTCGAGCAGAGGAAGGCATGACAATAGGCATCCTGTCACAGGGAGGTGTGATCACCTCCCAGACAGGGTTTAGTGTATTGGGGCTGGGTGGGTGCACTCTGAGAGTGCCAGAAAGTCTGCACTGGGGGCACATTTGGTGTCCCTGTGCATAGTCCAGCTCAAACCAGTTCTGGGAGCCATTGGCTCCTGCTCTGGTGTGAAACTGGACAAAGGACATGGGTGTAGCCACCCCTCTGTCCTGCCCCTCCCCTAGGAGGGTCCCCAGAATCTGTCCAACCCTTTCCCATGGGTATAAAGTGGGTTACCTAGCTACAGGACTTTAGATTTTACCTGGACAAGATTCTGCTAAGAAGAAACCAAGTACTTCGACTGCCTGCACAACGATTGCACGACTGAAGAATCTCCCTTGGAGTAAAGGAGTTACTCCCCTGCAGTAGCAGGAACCTAAGTGCATCTGACCGGCTTGCTTCTCCAGAGCTCTTGCGGACTCTGAAGATTTCAGCAACACAGGACGTGGGTTCCCGAAGGTCCCTGAGGTTGATCTGACCTCTCAGCGATTCTGAGACCAGTATCCCTCGTGGGGACCGTGCAACCCGAACCCCTGTGCACCGCGTACATTTGAAAGAGCATATGCTTGTTGGCGATCCCCGAGCTTGTGCTTTGGACTCCGTGTAGTCCTGACACTGAGCAGTATTTGCACCGAAGATATCTGGCCTCCACTCACCGAGTGCTCTGTGGGCTGGTGCCTTGTAAATTCGCTCGAGGTCTCCTCGTGATCCCTGGTCTGTTGGCCTGTGGATCCTGGCGAGAGTCACCTTGTTTGTTCTTGGGCTTCCCTGGTTGCTCCAGATGTGCCCTGACTCCCCATTGCTTGGAGAGACCCCTGGACCTTGCTGGTTTACACCGTAACCTGTTTGTCCTTCCTGCGTGGGTTGCATTTGCCAAGGCTTGTTGGTGCTCCAGCCGGACACTGACCCCTCAGCACTCGACATCCTTCGTGGGACAGCTCACCTCCGGGTCCTGGTCATCCTCGACATCTCCTGGTCCTCGTGGCTGCAGAGTCAAGCATCCCTTCTTCACACCTGAAGCACCTGACATCGGTGGGCATTCGTCTACCGAGCCCCTGGTCACCAGAAGTGACCCAGACTCTGTCCCCTCTGCTTTCAGGTTCCTCTCACCTAGAATCCAGGCTTGGATTCCACCGGACACTCTTCGCCTTCCTGGAAGCAGCACTTCTTCGCAACTCTCCATTGAAAACGACGAAGGTTTCCAGCACCACTTGACCCCTATGCACCCGGCTCCTCTGGGATAGGTAACACGGGTACCTCAGTACTCACTGGTGTGTTGGCTCTAGAACCTCCTATGTTCCAAAGGGTTTGCTTGAAGTCCTCGTAGAAGTGTCCTTAAACTGTAACTTTTCAACCGCGACTTTCCCATAGAGTTGTACGGAGCACGCGGTCGTGTTTCTTCACTGCACCCGTCCTCCGTGGGCTCCCTGTGTCACTGCCTTGGGTGGTTCCTTGGGGTCCCAGTGATTCTACGTGTTCTAGGCACTGTGTCTAGTCAAGTCGTGATTGTTATACCATTTTTTTAGTATATGGTTCGGTCTCCCCCTGAAGCCAGCTGTGTATTGTGCTACTTACGAATGTTCTATTGATTCAGTATTATGTGCTTGGTGTTCTAATCTCATGTAGAGATTAGTAGAGAGTGTTATATTAATAAATACATATTTTTATATAACTACTGTGTGGTTCTCCTTTCATTTAGTCATTCAGGAGGTGATATTCTGGTAAAACAAGCTGCTTTACATTCCTTCAAGATTAAGCCTGAAGGCTGCTCTCCACAGCTACCACTAGGATAGCTTTCTAAAGGTTATCTTTGACCTCATACATCATAAGGGTCGTGTGGACTGGTACAAGGTGCTCACTTTAATTAGTGGACAGCATACCAGGCCACCTTCTCACATTAGCACTCAGTCTCTCAGGCCTAGGGCCTTTTAGTCTCTCACCCAGTTCGTAGAAGCGGTATCACACCGCATTCGGTCCTCCCGTGGCAGCAAGACTTCACCAGCAGCAGGGAGCTTCCAAGATGCACACAGCAGTCTTTAAGGGAGCTGCACAGCATCCAGCTGTATTGCTTAGAGGGTTGCAGTAGGAGTGGAGGCTTCTGCCAGTGGCCTTCTTCTAGGCAGCTGGCGGTAGAAATTTGCTCATGGTGCAACTCACTCCGGCGCTCCATTGAATATATGGCCCTTCTTCTTGAGCACGATGGCAATACACCTGCAGGTGACTGGTCTTCAGCATGGCAGTGCCCGGGCACTATCTTCAGCAAACAGTGCCTCTAGGCGATGACCTCGATACTTCCTAAAAGAACTCAGGTGCATCTCTCAGGCCACATTTTCTTCAGGACTGGTACTGACCCAACGGCACACTTTGGCAGTGCTGTGGTCACACTATCAACTTGTGGGGCACCCAGGCCACCAGCAGGCACTTATCCTGGCTTTGCATACCACTCAGGCACGCAACTGCAGGTGCCATGTTAGCTACGATGGGAATAAATGATGTAGATCACACAGCCCGGTGAGGTAGTACCACAATTCCTTTGGCAAACTCCTTAGCACGTCTCTGTAGGATGGATCCTATGCCAGGTTCAATTACGGCAGTCCCTTCCACAATCAGCTCCTCCTGCAGTGTTGGCACTTCCTTCCCTCACTCACTGGCACCCAAGAAAGTCTGGTAATGTCTCCCTCAGATCGGACTTTGGGTAATGTTCCCTCACCTCTGGGGAGTTGGCTGTCAGTGCAGCACCAATCCTTGGCTGCCTAGTAGACCCTGAGTATTCAGCATAGTACCACTTTTGGCAGAAGAGACCACCACAATGAACACAGATGGGTCTTGGGCTCCCAACGTTATACCAATTTCACAGATGGAGGATGCATATTCCAGATCTGCCTCCTTAGAACCAGTTGGGGTGGGTTCCGCTTTCATGTGTCCTGGCCAGGCCACCTTCCAAATCTTGCTTTTGTCTGCAATAATATTCTGCCTAACAGGACAGTCTCTAGGTGTAGGGCCCACCACAGAAGTACAAAGCGGTGTGAGCAGGCTGCTCCCAGCTATTAATGACCCATTCTCACAGAGATTGAGAAGGGAAACAAAAATATGTGGCCCTTCAAAGGGCTCCTTTCCCTAATAACAGATAATGAAGGCATCACCCTCCAGCCGCCCCATCTACCTAATGGCAGCCCCAGTCATAGTCAATGATAGCCCAATATATCAGGAAACGCCTTGGCACTTCTAAAGAAAGCCAGTCTCCTCTTTCCATACTATAGTGTCTGGTGTTCCCCTATCCCATTTAGGAAATGCCAGCAACACACAAATGCTGTCTGGAGAAAGCAAGCTATCCTTCATCTTGCATTCTCGTTCAGGCTGTAGACTTCCAAAATGGAACCTGCAGGCCTGTATCACTCATACATGGCACACTATCAATCCTAGAGCACACACACATGCACAACTCACATGATGTCGGCATTCAGGATTCTCGGTTCACCGTGAGCAACAGAACTTTATATGATTCGGCCAGTAAGCATGCATTCATGTCTCACAGGTAAGAAGGCCTTTCACTATAATCCCCCAAACATGGTATGCTGCCACCATGATGCTCCACACATGAAAACTGCAACAGGGATGGTAGTCCTCTGTCTGGTGCACCACTCCCTGTTCAGAACAAGGTCCATAACCTGTCATCATCAATACTGAACCTAGGTCAACACGCATACATGGGATTAGAGTGTGGCATGACCAAAAATCAAACAACAAGATCACAGGTACATGCAGTTCAGGCACGCAGGTCAGGGAACATGACCGTAAATCATGCAGGAGACATTCCTGTCCCAATATACCTGAAGGCCTATTATCAACTTTTAAACCTCTGGAGCCTACATCTAGACTTTAAACTGCCGCTTAGCCCCATCAGCTTGTCGTTAGCTAATTCAGCACCTGAGGCGAGGGCCTACTACCTGTTAAAACAGTTCCTGGACCTACCACTTGCCTTTTAAACTGTCCCTATTGGCTTTATCCCACCCGATTAACCACCTGAGTAACTACCACTGGTCTAACCCACTCTGTGGCCTTCAAGCATCAAATCATACAGGGTCTAACTAGACTCCCACCAACCCTAGAATCTATTCCTACATTTTAACCACATCAGTGCCAGCTCAGAGAACACCATCCTAGTTATCACGTGGGTGCCAGCACAAGGTATACTGGCATCCTCAACATATTTGTGCGAGTTCAAAGAACACTAGGCACGGAGACGCTCAGAGAACAACTGCTTCTTGTTTGCTCTAATGACTTGTTAGAGAGCAGTTGGCACTGAACCACGGTGGTGGTGGGTCAAGCGCTGGACTTTAAACCTCTATGGTGCTAAGTAGGAAAACTCCGAGTACAGAATTGATTGAGCTGCTTTAGTAGTGGCTCAGGACCACAGACTTTTAGAACCACTGATGCATGGTCAAACAACAATGGACACTGAAGCAGTCTTGTGATAGCCCACAGAACAAAGGGCACAGAAGCACCCTGGTTCCAACCAGATTGGGGTACACTAGGGTGTGTGTGTGGGCTAGAGTCTGCAATATCATGCTGGTTAAGAAACAGGGTGGGTTGTGGAGGGATTTACATGAATTTTTAACATAAAAATATTTTTACTATTTTTTTGTAGTCAAACTTTGTTTTGTAAAATCCCTATATTTTACCATAGGGAGACTCTACAGTCGGGCATAGATTTCCACATGGTAAAGAATAGGGAAAGTTAAAAAAGTTTATTCATCTTGTAAAAATATTATTACTTTAAATATTTATCTCAATTAATTTAATATATTTATTTTAAATGTAGAAGTAAAGAAACAGATGCTACAGCACTACTCAATTTAAAAAAACATCTTTAATTAATGTAAATATTTTAAATTGAAATTGTTTCTGAAGTTTACAAGAAAAATTAATTCCTACCTTAAGTAAAAGAAAGTTTTTGTATTTATTAGGCATTAATAATATTTAAAAGTGAAATGCAGAAATAATTACAAGTCATGTAATTATATTTTAATAACATTTGTTATTACGTTAATTTTTAAATGCAAAAAAGATTATTAAAATATTTTATAATTAAGTACAAATGTGCACCATTTTTATATATTTTTAAAATTAAATTATATTTAGCTATATTTATAACTATTTAAAAAAAAAATGTAATTTAATGTAACATTATTTCTCATGGGATTTAAATTTAAGACTCTACCTCCATTTTTTTCTATGGGAGGGTGTTGCAGTACCAGTGGTTGGCCATGTTGTGGAAATGAGCCTTTTTAGGGGCCCACCGGTGCAGGGGTTCACCCTTATCTGTCCACTGGTCCTTAAACCAACAAAGTAGAGATTGGCACGGAAGCTGGAATATCAAATAACAAGTTTATTAATCTCTCATGAGTGGGACTACATCAATACAGCACCCTCAGGCACTGTAGGAGGTAGTCCATAGAATACAGAAACCAAGGGTCTTATATACCCTGTTTACAGCTGAGTAAGCATGGAGACTCAAAGGGGAGGTACAGGCATACACAGGAATAGCTATTGACTAACATGGACAGATAGAAACCACTTTGTCAGCAGAGTGGGAGGAGAAACAGAACTGCTTACATCAGTTGGAATAGCCTGACAGTTACATTCTAAAACAGGTGCATTCTAGCAGCTACAGGCCTTTCTGAGCATACATTGCTCTGGCTCAGTACTGAAGGAGTTAACTACAATTGATGACTCAAGCAGAATAGAAAGGCAAGCAACAGTGAAGGCGGGAGAAGCACATGGCTAACACATGGCTAACGAAATGGACGCCACAACCAAAAATGGCTTCAGCTCATGCTAACAGATTATCTGCGATTTCCATAGACGGCCCTTTTAGCATTAGCTGAAGACATTCACTATGCAATAGAAGACATGAAAGTTATCACCTATCTCCACTAACATCAGTTGACTAATTTCTTGATCTGTTACTAGTCGGGCATTTACATTCTGAACATTTCTTTTAACTGGTATATATGAGGTACAAGTAGAAATACATAGGGAACAGAGCATCGGGCTGTAATGAACACATAGATAGCAGGAGAAAATAATGGCTATTATCACAAACAGAACTGTCAATATTTTCCAACCCCAAGCAGAAAGCAAATCTCAAAACCACCCAGTCCAATTCTAAGTTAAAAACATTATCTCGATAGACCTTCCAGTGTTCTTCTTTATGAGGGCTAGAGTACCAATGATATATTCAGGGGGAGGCACATATTGTCACAAAAACAATCTTTGTTTTGGGGGACCAGTAGGATCAAACGGGGCCATGGAAATTAGGATGAAGAGCCGCAAAGGGCTGCTCCTCCTCAAAAATAAGACGACCAAAGGGGTACATTGTTAACAAAAAAGTACTTGGGAAATTGAAGCCACTGTACAACCAGCCAGAAGGGAGTCTTCTCCCTGTGTCCGTCTGAGCCTCACAGGCAGGCTCTTATCGTTCATCAAGTGTTCACTTCTCCCACGGTGGAGCTGCAAAACTTGCAACCCAGAAAAACAATCACGGCCCAGGCTAAGGGAAAAGTTTCTTCTTTCAGGATAGGGCAATCACCCTCCAGGGCAAACACCCTCAACGATCCTGTCCAGTGTCTCAGGCAGTGCACCAGTATTCTTCACTCTAATCTAAGAGGCACCAGAGGCACAGCACCTGTACCCTAAACTCAAGTCCTTCCCTAACTCCTGTGTTGCTCTGCTGGTGCACTGTCCTTTCGTTGGGGCCGCAGATTGTACCTATCATGCCCGAGCACCTCCTGATCAGCAAACAGAGGTGCGGGCTCACTTTCAGTTGGGGACCGGGACTCAGGGGCTCGGTGCACTGGGACTGAAGTATCTGAAGCAACCTTCGTTTCAGAGGGGGTCACCTCTAACACAGCCTCGTCACCTTCTTTGTCGGTCTGCGCCCCTCTCAAGCGGGCGTCAGACAAAGGAACAAAGCGAGGAATCTACTCTCCTTCCTGGTCCGCGATCCCGTTTTTCACCCAAGAATCATACGGCAGCGGTAGGGGTACACATGGACCCAGTGCTTCCGGCCTTCTACCTTCACTGCGGTCCTAGTTGCCAGCAACACCTGTGCTGGTTCCCTCCACCTCGACTCCAAGCTGGGCTTTCGCTGAATCTTCAGGCTGGATCTGATGTCCTGGCCCCTCTGGCAATGGTTGTAGGGTAGCAGATATCTATTGGTGAACAGAACAAAGATCTTTAGACAAGGCATACAAATAATCTATCAACAGAGAGTATACTCTATTTCAGAAAACTTCTTTAGTCTCGGGGCGCCCCATACATTAGCAGGATGCCCAAGAACCACTTCATCTATCTGAGAGTAAAAAACACCCTGGACCTATTAGCGAGTATAAAAGGAACTTTTAGTGAACTGACAAGGGTAAAACGTTACACGATTTGATTTGTTTCTCCCAATCCCAAGCAGCCAGGGAAATCTGTGTTCATTTACTAAATTCTGAGGGAAAAAGAAAAACAATACGGACATACTCTGAATCCTTACATTTGTGTATTCCTATATTATTTATCTGAAGAACCTCAAAAAGGGAATTTTCAAAACAACTATTCTTTTGTGCTTCTTGTCTTAGCAAGCTTGTGTTTCATAAGTCATATAGTTCGCAACACTTCTACTTGTGAACCTTCCACTACTGTACAGGACTGCAGACACTTCTAGAATTATTTTTCTTACGTAAAAACACCTACATTTTGCGCTTATGACCATGCTCTCATGTTATAGGCGCGGCGGGAAAATCTAAAACTGCTAATTTAACAGGGATCCTTACTGCATAATAACTGACAAATGAAACCTAACATAGTGGGTACATGAATTTCTCCAGCAGAACATGTTGTGGCAAACAAACTCCTATAAAGCAATATTTTCCTTCAAAATATTTGCTGAGGATCACACGGGCATCTTTCCTAACATTGTGAACCCTGTGCATCCTACCTTTCACGATCTGGACTATGTAACATCATATTCAGGGGAAACACCTATTCACCAGCTCTAATAAGGGCTGTCAGCTCAATTACACAGACTAACTGATAAGAGACTAGTGATGCCTCTGTAAAACTGTATATAGCATGGGAATAACATAAACAATAATGGTGTTGCCACCTGGGATTTTTTAACAAAAACCACCAACATATAGTTCCCCTTAAAGGTCAGATAAGGGAACATCAGTCTATTCTACCCATCCTTTCATCCTTATCTAATTCCAATTTTATCAGTTTACAGACAGGATGGGCAGTAACATGGCGTATTTATTTATTCATTTTGTTAATTCTAACAATTTGTTCAAACAGTATTACTTAATAGCCAATTAGACGAGTACTGGTGAGGTGCTTTGTCTCTATTTATTCAAGAACATATTCACAGCATCCTGTGAAATGAATGACTAAAGCGAGCCCAACCAATTGTCTCATGGCCGCTCCTAGACAGCTGAGAGAGAGAGAGAGAGAGAGAGAACACAACAACAAACAAAAACAAATACAGTGTGTTGCTTAATTGTGCTTACCCTTAATTTCCCCAGGAGCTAGTCTCCTACCCCCCTTCGACAGTAGGTAACCTAAGCAGGTGACCTCCTGTCGACAATATTTACCCCCTTTTTGGCAGCTGGGCACAAACAGACTTGTAGGAGGTAAATAGCTAGGGGAATCCATATCAAGGAGGCCATATCCAATACTATTGGACTGTACCACTTTTTAAATTTTGGTGTACAAGCACATTGAGCTAACTAAAAAACATTAATCCAATAACCAACTACCAGTTCCTT
The DNA here is from genome assembly GCA_963921515.1 of Calotriton arnoldi. NCBI lineage: Eukaryota > Metazoa > Chordata > Amphibia > Caudata > Salamandridae > Calotriton > Calotriton arnoldi. Next base: position 1,365,079 of record CAWUFW010002759.1, read on the forward strand.
TAGCTATTGTATTGTTTTAACATGATGGCGCATGAATGCAGACTTAATTTTATTGTCTCCTTATCTTAGCCCTGGCACAGTAATCTTAAGTTAAAACCATTATTTCTGTATGCATGGCAGAGCTGTTCTCTGCACATGGCCCACAGACGCTGCTGCCCCTCCTTCTCTCTTATGACTTCATAGAACCTGCCTGGTCTTTTGCCAAAAATAATAAGCAAAGCTTCTCTCCCTCTCTCTACATTCTAGCCCCCTCCTTTGGAATATTTTCCAAGGTTGAAGTGCCAGAGCAAGCCTATCAGGAAGAAACCCCCCTGTGTGGGTATTTTGCTTTCAGGCGTGCTAGTCTGCTAAATACATAACTTGGCCTCTGACCCTTAAACCTGTTGTCCCTCATCTGAGCAAAGTCATCCCCATGTGGCCATTACAAAAAGCTCTCTTTCTGGTGCTGGGAATGAGGCTCAGTTCATTCTAAAAACCAGGCATTCCAAGCCAGTCAAAATCTATCGTTGGCAGTGTGGTAAAAGGAAGACGCTTTTATTTTAGCAGCAACCAATTACTCATATAATGTGAATGCCTTTTAATATTTAATATGATGTATCTAAGAATAGTGCTGTAACATTTTGCAAAACTGATAGGCAGTACTAACAAGATATAGGGCATCTATATTTAATTTTGTTAAGTCCTAGTTGTATAAAACACAAAATTCGTTTTTCTCTGTGAGGCCTACTTTTTCCTATTGAGTGCCTTTTTCTAGGTAAAGTTAGTTTTAACATTATATAGCTCTTGCTATACCCAAAGGTCTCAAAGCACTTTATTTGTTGTGAGATAACATTTTCTCTTTTTATATGGAATGCTAGGCAATTCTGCTTCGAGTTTTAATTCTAATTGTTTACCATTGTGGCAATATAATAATTGAATGTTCACACATCTATACTTTGTTACTGCTTTTACTTCCCATAGTAGCGTGCAGTTACTTAACATATTTTATATAGATCATTCTTTGAAATTTAAAGTGTAATTCTTCCAATGGCATCTGCAGAACACAATGACGACAACAAACCAAATTGAGCTCATTCCAGAGATTTTCAAGAAGGGGCCACACACTCATAACACACAACACAGTTTGCAAAGGCAAGCCATTCTTACACAAAGAGCACAGTCGCTACTCACTCAAACAAGTACTTCACAAGCATTACCACTGGTGTCAGTCCACAAACCTCATAGACACTCAAACACACAATCAACCCACAAATCAACACTAGGACAAAAACAAGAGGCAGCCCACAGACTGTACTCAAACCAAACCAATTGTAAATACACAATCAAACATATCTTGTCTACTCTTTCTCTGAAACAGACACTGCTCAACATACTGAATCTTCTTAAAATCAAATGACCCATTTACTGGCCATCGTAGATCAGGATTCTTTTTTGTATATTTGTTCCATAGTGTACTATACATTATGGAAGAAATACCATATTTAATATACATAAACCTATTAAGTGTCCCCTCTAGGGGAGCCGGCTGATTACTTTCTAGATCCATATTGGTACCTCCAAGACAGCAACACATTCTACGAAGTGTGCTAGGAGCAGGCATGCCAAAAATATTATAACAAAATATAATATCATAATCAAATAGTATTTATCTCAAGTATTATAAAAAGTGGAGACAAAACATCTCCTCATTACCTGCCTTTGTTTATTGCAATAGACAAATCAAACAAAACCAGAATCTTGGCCAAGCAAATCCAAAATCAAGAGTGCCACTTCAGTGACCTTACCAAAGAAGACAGGCTCTAGGCCCAGACCTTTTCCACAATATGCCGAATTACCAGTTGGTCTGGCAGAGTGTTCTCAAACACTCTGGGGCCGATTCCGATCTCGGCCGGTAGGGCTCCGAATCGGATTCGGCTTAACCGGATCCGATTCGGAGCCCTATTTCCCGACCGATTCGTACGCACGTCCGGACAAGCGAGTACGATGCAAAATCGCCGACCGACTCGTTCGGACATCCCAACCGCTCCGACCGACTCGTTCCCGGGTCTAACCGCACCGACCGACTCGCTCGGACACGACTCGCACCGCGCAATGGAGACGTTCCCCGGCCGGGTAAGTACGATGCGCACCGCGAGCAGTCCGACCGACACGCGCCGTCCGGCTCGAAAGAGCAGTTGGAGCCGTACTTCGGGGGTCCGTGTCGGACCCCCCTGTACGCGTAGCCGCACGAGTCGCACACAGGGGGGACCCATGGGTCCCCCCTACCTGTGCGTGTACGGCGCGAGCGGCTTCGCCGCGTACCCGCTCTGTAGGGGGCGCCCTTGTTTGCCTCACACTCATTGAGGCAATGGGAGCCCGCGTACGCGTTGTACGACCGGGTCCCATTGACTTCAATGGGAGTCCGACCGACTCGAGTACGATAGCATACGGACGCATCGTACTCGTTCGGTCGGGCTGCACGGGTCCGATTCGGTCGGAAATCTCTCCGGGTCCGGCTCGGTCGGAGAGATTTCCGGCCCAAATCGGAATCGGCCCCTCTGTGTCTTTACCAAATCATAAGGCATGCCTATTACAGGGGTCTGCAGACCCATCCAAAACAAGATAGGGTAAAACCCCCAAGCCTTTGCAAGAAGAGACCGAATTACCAAGTGGCCTGGCGGAACACTCAAGAGCGCTCCGTATCTCTACTTACAAATTTTACTAAATGACAAAAGTCTCCAGCCTCCACCTGCCAAGCTCTGGGTTGACCTAATGGTCACTGCAATACTTACGCCAAAGGAGATCTTAGTCGGGACCGGCCGCCATCTGCAGGGTCAGATCGGGAAAACCGGAAAAACACGTTGGTCTGCAAAGACAAAGGGTCTCCTCGTGCAGGGTACCTCCTCAGTAGATTCCATTCCTCCGTCAAGACCACTCCTTCGGGCAGCCGCGTCTCCGATGAGCCGCACGAGTTGGGCGCCAATTTGTGGAAATGAGCCTTTTTAGGGGCCCACCGGTGCAGGGGTTCACCCTTATCTGTCCACTGGTCCTTAAACCAACAAAGTAGAGATTGGCACGGAAGCTGGAATATCAAATACCAAGTTTATTAATCTCTCATGAGTGGGACTACATCAATACAGCACCCTCAGGCACTGTAGGAGGTAGTCCATAGAATACAGAAACCAAGGGTCTTATATACCCTGTTTACAGCTGAGTAAGCATGGAGACTCAAAGGGGAGGTAAGGCATACACAGGAATAGCTATTGACTAACATGGACAGATAGAAACCACTTTGTCAGCAGAGTGGGAGGAGAAACAGAACTGCTTACATCAGTTGGAATAGCCTGACAGTTACATTCTAAAACAGGTGCATTCTAGCAGCTACAGGCCTTTCTGAGCATACATTGCTCTGGCTCAGTACTGAAGGAGTTAACTACAATTGATGACTCAAGCAGAATAGAAAGGCAAGCAACAGTGAAGGCGGGAGAAGCACATGGCTAACACATGGCTAACAAAATGGACGCCACAACCAAAAATGGCTTCAGCTCATGCTAACAGATTATCTGCGATTTCCACAATGTGTGGAGCTTGACTTACTACTGTTTTTTTATAGTAGTAACTTACACTAGTAGATTTGGTCCCATTCCCTTTGCCAGGGGTTGGAGACGTATAAGTCTACACTTGAGTAACCTTACACTCGGATTTTTGGAAAGCCAAACGTAGTACAGTTACTCTAAAGTATAAGAGTAAATTGCACATGTAAATTACTCACAAGTGGAAATTACCTTAGTGAATAGCCCATTTTTGTCTTACAAGTCTCTGCTTGTCCACCATTAATTGGTGACCCTCATGGACCAGCTCATCAACCTTTCTTCTCATGGCTCAACGAATCACAAAGCATGTGCCCTTCAAAATTGAGTGTATCTTGTGAGAGGCAAGTTTATCCTGTACATGGCGGAATGCACACTGTTCACTTAGGCTGTAGCCTTGGTGCCCAGTCTTGCTCTTTCCACACCATCACTGAGAGTTGATTATTTGAACCATTGTTCAAAGAGAGGCAGCCTCTTGTGAAGTGTTGATGATGTCTACTTTGTCCAGGACTAGTGGGCAAGCCTGCTTTACCACATCTCTGATATATTCATCAGCAACTGATGGTCTTGAACCATAACTGACAAGTGTGACAAGTACAACATTAAGAATAATGGGGCGACCCGGTGTCCCTCAGAACCTGGGTATTGGTAATATAGAAAACAATTGGTTCTGTTGGGCAATACAATTGCTGTGATAAATATATTCAATACAAGAGAAAAGGTGTTTCACACTTCCTTTTGCACAATAAATGAAAAAGCGATTTCAATTGAGAACACACCAAGAAAACACAGGGAGAGTTGATTTACTCTTGAATAATAAATGGCTGTCACAAATACAAGTAAATTGCCAAAATCCAAAGGTGACTATTGTGAAAAGTGACATGTGGTGACTGGTGAAGTGAACAGTACACTATATACAAAACATACATATGTGACATAAATTAAAAGAATTGTTGAATTTCTGTCCTGTCTCGTTATTTAACACATGAAATGCAAGACCCAATACTGATTGACTATTGGTCAAGAGAACTGTGTAGACATGTGTGATGGGAAAGTGTTGACGTTTCGACCCTGGACACGGCGCGGAATGGTTAGCGTCACTGCGGGTCTTCCTCAGGACTATGAAGGGAGGGGTGGACAGCCAAAAAGTCAAGACGTAGTGGGGATCCAATATTGGTCTCCAAAATGGTTCAGTCGCAATGCATCATTAGTGCGAATTCTTCCTAATTGGAAAAGCTGAATTTCTTCACCATTAGGTTGGAGTCTTAAACATGGGCGATGCCACAGCAACACACGACATCCACCCGCCGGTTGGAGTCCTGTGCTACAGCCTTCATTTTGTAAAAGCAGCCAAGAATTAAAGTCGAGTGCTTCAGAACAACCTGCGTCTGTTCTTCCTCCAAGGAATTATTCTTGTGACAAGTAATCAATCAATCAAACAATCAATCAGAATCTTATAAAGCGCAACTACTCACCCATGAGGGTCTCAAGGCACTGGGTGGTGGGAGGGCTGGGTCTGCTGTTCAGTTGTTCAGTTGAAGAGACAGGTCTTGAGGTCCATCCTGAATTGCGGCAGTGATGGTGATTGCCTGAGGTGCAGAGACAAGGAGTTCCAGGTCTTCGCAGTGAGGTAGGATAAGGATCTACCTCCAGCCGTGGTTTTGCAGATCCGTGGGACGGTGGCCGGGGCCAGTTGGGCGGAGCGGAGATGTCTGGTGGGAGTGTAGAAGGAGAGGCATGGTTTAGGTATGCAGGTCCAGCATTGTGGAGAGCTTTGTAGGCGTGCATGAGAAGCTTGAAGATGATTCTGTTGTTGACAAGTAGCCAGTGAATTCTCTCAGGTGGCTAGTGATGTGGTTGTGGCGTGGGATGTTCAGGATGAGTCTGGCGGAGGTGTTCTGGATGGTCTGCAGTTTTCTTCAGAGTTTCTGGGTGGTGCCGGCGTAGAGTGCGTTGCCATAGTCGAGTCTGCTGCTGATGAGCACATGTGTGACCATTTTTCTTGGTGGGGATCCACTTGAAGATCTTACGAAGGAGGTGGAGCATGTGAAAGCAGGAGGATGAGACGGCATTGATTTGGCAGTTCATTGAGAGCGAGGAGTCCAGGATGATGCAGAGGTTTTGTGCGTGGTCTGTGGGTGTGGGGGGATTCCGAGCGATGTGGGCCACCAAGAGTCGTCCCAGGCAGAGGAGCCCAGGATGAGGACTTCGGTCTTGTCTGAGTTTAGGCAGCTGTCCTTCATCCAGGTGGCGACTGCCTTCACCCCGTCATGGAAGCTGCTCTTGGCGGCTGTGGGTTCGTCTGTGAGGGAGAGAATCAGCTGGGTGTCATCGGTGTAGGAGACAATGTTGAGTTCGTGGCTTCTGGCGATGGCTGCGAGCGGGGCCATGTAGATGCAGAAGAGAGTGGGGCTCTGGGAAGATCCCTGAGGCACTCCGCATCTCTGTGAGTTCTGATTTGAAAGGTGGAAGTCTGACTCTCTGCGTTCAGCAGGTGAGGAAGGAGCGGATCCATTCTAGGGCTCTGTTGCGGATGCCAGCATCATGGAATCTTGCGCAGAGGGTGTGGTGGGAGATGGTGTCAAAGACAGTTGAGAGGTCCAGGAGGATGATGGCTGCAGTCTCGCCTCTGTTGAGGCGGGTGCGGATGTCGTCAGTAGTGTCGAGGAGAGCGACCTCAGTGCTGTGGTTGCTTCTGACAGCCCGATTGGGAGAGGTCCAGAATGTTGTTCGTTTCGATGAACTCGGAGAGTTGGGCGTTGATGGCCTTCTCAAAGACTTTGGTTGAGAAGGGAAGCAGAGAGATGGGTCTGTAGTTCTGGAGGTCCCTCGGGTCGGCAGAAGGCTTCTTCAGCAGGGGGTTGATCTCTGCGTGCTTCCAGTCTTCCGGGAAAGTTGCAGACTTGATGGAGCAGTTGATGGTGCGACAGAGTTCGGGTGCGTTTGAGCTGCCGGCTTTGTTGAAGATGTGAATGAATGAATGAATGAATGAATCAGCATTTCTTAAGCGCGTGGTTACCCGAAGGCATCCCAGCGCTGATAGCAGTACATTCAAGAACTCCGAACGGCATTAGGGAAACAATAAGGTTTTAATTTGTTTTCGAAAGGTCAGATGGTTAGCCTCAAGACGGATCTGGAGGGGAAGGTAGTTCCATAACTTGCCGACATTATAAGAAAAAAGACGTCCTCCACTTCTTGACTTTCTTATTTTAGGGACTGTGGCCAGATGTTTACTGTCCGACCGCAGGGCCCTGTTTGAACATTAGGGCAGAATGATGGAACGAATGATGCCTGCTAATGCCTTGTGTGCAATACACAGAGCCTTGAACTTAATTCTCTCCTGTATGCGAAGCCAGCGGAGAGTGGCGAGGGCAGGCTTTGCCGATTGACGGTTAGGGATTCTCAGGAGCATGCATGCTGCACAGTTTTGGACAATCTGTAATTTTGTAGTGGTGAGGCGTGGGGCTCCTAAATAAAGGGCATTAGCGTAATCCAGCCGGGAAAGAATCAATGCCTGGACCATAAGTCTTCTGGCGGGGAAAGGTAGAAGAGGAAGGACTTTTCGCACCATCCTAAGGATGCCATAGCAACTAGCTGCCACCTTCTGTGCCTGCTCCTTGAAGTCAAGATTGCGGTCAAGCCAAATGCCCAGGCTCTTAATCTGGTCCTTGGGGGGGGGGGGGGGGAGCAGGGCAAAGAAAGATTGGCCAGAATGATCCTACATTCAAAGTAGGGGACTTGCCGAGGAGCATCAGCTCCGTCTTAGCCCCGTTCAGTTTCAAGTATGAGCATTCCATCCAGATTGCTACCTTCTCCAAACAAAAGGCTAAACCAGGCGCTGTATTGTCAAGATGATTAAGAGAGACAACCAGCTGTGTATCATCGGCGTGGGTAACAATCTGGACTCCAAAAGGTTTCACTATCTCTGCCAGGGGGCTCATGTAGACATTAAATAAAGTGGGGCTCACGGAAGATCCCTGTGGGACACCGCGGGCCCGATTCACAGAACTAACTTACGACAAAATCCTAAACTTACTACCATTTTGGTATTCACAGAATGAACTTACTCATTTTGGTATTCACAGAATAAACTTACTCATTTTGGTATTCACAGAAGACACTTACACATTTTGTGTAACTTACACATTTTGTGTAACTTTTTGTGTAACTTACACATTTTGTGTAACTTACACATTTTGTGTAACTTACACATTTTGGTATTCACAGAAGGCACTTACTCATTGATGAGTAAGTGCCTTCTGTGAATACCAAAATGAGTAAGTTAATTCTGTGAATACCAAAATTGTTGTAAGTTCATTCTGTGAATACCCAAATGTGTAAGTTCATTCTGTGAATACCAAAATTGTTGTAAGTTCATTCTGTGAATACCCAAATGTGTAAGTTCATTCTGTGAATACCAAAATTGTTGTAAGTTCATTCTGTGAATACCCAAATGTGTAAGTTCATTCTGTGAATACCAAAATTGTTGTAAGTTCATTCTGTGAATACCCAAATGTGTAAGTTCATTCTGTGAATACCCAAATGTGTAAGTTCATTCTGTGAATACCAAAATTGTTGTAAGTTTAGGATTTTGACGTAAGTTAGTTCTGTGAATCAGGCCCCGCATGTGGTGAGGGCAGGGATCTGAGGGGGCTCTGGAGTGGATGCTCTTCATGATCCTGAAGGTGTCGTCAGAGGTGAGGGTGGTCCAGCTGGTCAAAGTCTGCTGGGGGCTGGAGCCATTGGGTGCGGTGGATGCAGCATGGTTTTGATCATTTCCAAGCTTGTGGATGCAGTTTGACTGATAATCTTCGGAGCATTAGGCCCCACTTTTCGATGCAGGGTGGCATCTTGGCCTTGTGATTGACAGAAATGGATACAAGAGCTTGATGATCAGTCAATCCAGTATATGCTTTCCGTACTCAAATAGATGGAAGTGATTGCAGGACTATTCAGCTTACAGACTTTCCTTTTCTAGCGTGAGTACTTCTTTTGCGGGGCTCGTCCAGCTGCTGTTGGCATCTACTGTGATTCATCTTCCTGCTTCCGAGTGAGATCACTCTGGGCCAGAATAGCACCAAGACCAATTGGACTGGCATCAACAATTATTTCAGTTTAGAGCATGGTCAAAATAAGCCATGTCATCTTCCTCAAATCTTATTGTTTCAAAAGCAGTCTAACATGGCTATGGTCAGCTGTACACTGACCTTCCTTGGTAAAATCACATAATCGTGCACTTATTGAAGCAAAGTGCAGAATGTACTAGTGCAATAAATAGCAATGCCCAGAAATGATCTGAGTGTTGACAGGCTATCAGGACAATGCACCTAAGTAAAGGCTTTATCCTTGTCATGGTAGGGTGCGTGCCATATTTAGAGAAAATGTGCTCATAAATCTTGAGTGGATCATTGCCAAAGTCATATTTACCCTTGTTCAGCATCAAATTCTGATCAAGAAAGGAATCCACATCTTTCAAGCGGGTTATGTTCTTCATCGATCTTCAAAAAGACAATGATGCCATCACTATAGTTCAGACAATTTGGAATGCCATGGTTTCTTACATTTCTTTTTTGAGGTTCTTCTCATTTTCAATGTCCAGACTGTCATTGTAGGTTGAAAGTCATATCTAAATGCACCAAAATAGTCCAGATTGCTGGAGTGCTGTTTCTTGAAAGCCTATCCCAAAGTCAGAACAGACAGAGCGAGAAACAACAGCTCTTTGAGCAGTAGTGACATCATCCGAAATCTTTCTGTGCTCGACCTGCGGTCCTTCCGATCCGCTTCAGATGACATGTTGCCCTGTTTCATAATGAACAGCACCAAAGTTCAGCAGGAAGTAGGTGAGGGGTTAGGTGATCTGGCACGTATGTAGCAGGAGCACTTAATCACCAGTGTAATCATGACAGACATTGGTAGCACAAACAAACACAGACCTGGCAGCATCTGAATAAATGAACTGTGTGAGAAGGGCCGGGGCTTTGGAGGGGGAGCTTATTGCTGTGCATAGCCTGAGGCACTTACTCAAACTCACCACCTCTGTAGGAAAGTAGGACCTGCTTCTTATGGTTACCCCCACTTTTTCACTTTTGCTTGATGTGATACTGTTTTTGACTTGTCTGACTGGGATCCTGCTAATCAGGACCCCAGTCTATCTGCTTTATCCTAAAACTATTGTGTTTGTACTTAGGTACACCCCAGATTGGATACTAGGGTACCCCTGTCGGTCTCTAGTATATGGTACCCATGTACCCATGGCATAGGTATCCCAGAGGTCTCCCATGGGCTGCAGCATGTATTATGCCACCCATGAGAAACCATTCAAAATTTAACTACAGGCCTGCCATTGCAGCCTGTGTAAGTTGGTGCATGCACCACTTACGAAAGATATAGGTTTACTATATCTAAGGGTCACTGCACTTAAAACCTATAAGTCACACCTGTAGCAGGCCTTTACAATCCTGAGGGCAGGATGCTTGGTTCTAAGTGAGAGGGTGCCCCTGCATGAGCAAGACACCCCTGCAGCCTACGGAGTCCATTCTCCCGGGTTGTCAGTGAAGCAGCCATATACTAATATAGAGGGGCACTACGTGCCCGCGCTATGACCATCTCGAAAATGGCTGCAACGAACCCTATCGTGTTAGGTGTCAAACATGTTGGAATCATACCCTTCCATCGTTACCGGTGTGGGAGGTATGATTCCACCCACCAGGAGAGCCCTCCGTTAGGCTCCCAATGTTCCCGGTACCAGCCTTCTAGTCCTGGACAGCACAAAATGGTTGCTGCCAACCAGAGACACATTTCTGCCCTCATGCTGCTGAGCCAAGCTCGAGCAGGGGAAGGCAGAACAATAGGCATCCTGTCACAGGGAGGTGTGACCACCTCCCAGACAGGATTTAGTGTATTAGGGCTGGGTGGGTGCGCTTGCCAGCGCCTGAAAGTCTGTGTGACGGGCACATTTGGTGTCCCTGTGCATAGTCCAGTTCAAACCAGTCCTGGGAGCCGTTGGCTCCTGCTCTGACGCGCTGGACAAAGGACATGGGAGTAACCTCCCCCTGTCCAGACCCTCCCCTGGGAGGGTCCCCTGAATCTTCCTAACCCTCTCCTTAGGGTACTTAAGGGCTTACCTGGGTGTAGGTCCCTAGATTCGTCGTGGACAAGATTCAGAACTGAAACCACTGCACTTGTACCATCTGGGCACGCTGGACATCGTTTGGGCCTGACTTAGTCTCCCTTTCAGTCTGCTGCCTCGTCTGTGCCCGTGCACCGTACAGGATCCATGCAGGACCTGTGGAGCATCCAAGACACTTGAAGATAATCTCCCTTGAAGTGAAGGAGTCACTTCCCTGCATTCGCAGGCACCTCAACACTGCTGACCCGTCTGCTGATCCCGAGCTCCTGCGGAATCCGAAGGGTTCAACATCACAGGTGGTGGTTATCTACGTCTCCCAAGGTCTCATCGAGATGAAACGGCTGTCGGATTCGGACTTTGGGGGGGCCATAGCAGGCCCCCCTTTACCTGGAGCCCTCCGATTCGGTCACGGGGGGTGCGCATGTGTCCCCCCGATCCAAGCATGCACAGTGTGGCGGGCCACATGGGGTGCCCGCCACATTGTGTACGCTTTTCCCCGCCCACCCCTTTTTTGCTATGGGAGGCTGTGTACGCGTCTGTACACAGGCTCCCATAGAGTTCAATGGGAGTCCGAGCGATTTGAGTCCGTAAGCATACGGCAGCATCGTACGCGCTTGTTCGGACTACCGGAGCACGTCTCGCTCGGAAAGCCCTCCAGATCCGAGTCGTATGGAGGGCTTTCCTTACAAGATCGGAATCGGGCCCTTAGTCTTGAAGGAGCTACCACTTGGATAGCTTTCTAAGGTTGTCTGAGACCTCTTAAATCACCAAAAGTGTTTTCTGGACTGGTGCAGGGTGCCCACTTACATTAGTGGACAGCATATACCAGGCCAGCCGGTGCTGAGACAGAATATCGAGTTGGAAATGTCGACTTACACAAATATCGAGTTGAAAATATCATGATTCAGAAATATCGACAGCAAGAATATCGTTGTCAAGAGTATAGAATTTAATGTAAGAAATATCGTTTTTAAAAATATAGAAGTCATTAATATTGTTTGCAAAAGTATAGATGTTTAAAATATCGATTTTTTAATTAGTTATGTATTTTAATTTATATTTTAAATGTATGTGATGTATGTTTTTTTGTATAAGTATTGTTTATGGTTTTTAATATATGTGTTACATTTTTAGTAGTTATGAATTTTATTTTAATTAAATTTTGCATTTTTTAGTTTCATAGCGGGTTGGGGGTTTATAGGGGAATAGGGTGGGAAGTAATTTAATTATAATAAATTAATGATTATTTTTTATTTAATTTAGATTTTATAGCGTTAATTGTGGGAAGTAATTTATTTGTAAATTATTATTAATTGGTTGTTAATTAATATGAATTAATTAATTGATAATTAATTATGGTAATTGTGTAATTTTATTTAGGTGTGGGTTGTGGGGTTTATAGGGGTAAAGGGTGGGAAATAATTTATTTTTGATTAATTAATAATTAGTTGTTAATTTATATTAATTAATTAATTGGAAATTAATTATGGAAATTGTTTTATTAATTTTAGGTGCGGGTTGTGGGGTTTATAGGGGTAAAGGGTGGAAGTAATTTATGTTTAATTAATTAATAATTAGTTGTTAATTTATATTAACTAATTAATTGATAATTAATTATGGTAATTGTGTGATTTTTTTTAGGTGTGGGTTGTGGGGTTTTTGGGGTAAAGAGTGGGAAGTAATTGATTTTTAATTAATTAATAATTAGTTATTTAATATTAATTAATTGATAGAAAATTAATTATGGAAATTGTGTAATTAATTTAGGTGCGGGTTGTGGGGTTTATGGGGTAAAGGGTGGGAAGTAATTTATGTTTAATTAATTAATAATTAGCTGTTAATTTATATTAACTAATTAATTGATAATTACTTATGGTAATTGTGTGATTTTTTTAGGTGTGGGTTGTGGGGTTTATGGGGTAAAGGGTGGGAAGTAATTTATATTTAACTAATTAATAATTAGTTGTTAATTAATATTAATTAATTGAAAAATAAATATGGAATTTGTGTAATTAATTTCAGGTGTGGGTTGTGGGGTTAATAGGGGTAAAGTGTGGGAAGTCATTTTTGTTTAGTTAATTAAAAATGAGTTGATCATTAATAATAATTAATTAATTTATATTTAATTAGGCTATTTGTTTATATTTATTTGTGTGTGGGTTTTATTGTTATAGGGGTACAGTGTGGGGAGTAAATTAATTTTACTTACTTTATAATTAGTTGTTAAATACTATTAGTTTTTTAATTGAAAATAAGTTTTAATTGTGTAATTAATTTTTTTACAATTTAATTTTAGTTGTGGGCTGTGGGGATAATAGGGGTTAAGTGTAGGAAGTTTAATAATTTTTATGAGTTTTAATTTATTTTTTAATTAATAATATTTATTTAATTGGTAATTAATTATGTTAGTTGAGGAAGTAATTGTTTTTTAAAAATTTTGATGTGGGTTGTGAATTGTGTGGTGTTATCGGGTAGGAAATAAAAATGTATGTAATAATTAATGTTTTTGTTTCTAAATAATTTTTAATCAAAAATATTTTTTTGTTTGGAAATTATTTTTTAATTTATTTAATATAATATTTGTAGGTATTTGTTATATGTATTTAACATTATAATATGGTTTTTTAAATGTAATATATTTGTATTTGAATTTTGAACATATTTATATATTTTTAATTTATTTGGTTTTTGAATATTTTTATTGTTAAAATTTTGTTTGTTTTTAATTTTGAACTGACTGGAGTGAGAATATTAATTGTTGCTCATCTGGAATCCAACACTTTCCCTACTGTTGCACTCACTGGAGTGGGAATAGTCATTTTTACCCCTCCGCTATCCAAAACTTTCCCTACTTTTACAATTATTGGAGTGGGAAAAGTACATTTTATCCCGCCACTATCCAACACTTTCCCTACTGTTACACTCACTGGAGTGGGAATAGTAATTTTTACCCCTCCGCTATCCAACACTTTCCCTACTGTTGCACTCACTGGAGTGGGAATAGTAATTTTTACCCCTCCTCTATCCAACACTTTCCCTACTGTTGCACTCACTGGAGTGGGAAATTTAAGTTTGAAGATTTTTAAATAGTTTAATGTTTTCATTGATAATAGAATGTTTTTTTAAATTATATTTTATGTTATTGGTACTCACACACATATATATATATATATATTTGTAAATTTTTATTTAATTTTAAAATTATAAAATAAATTAAAATTAAAATTATTAGTTTATGAATTGTTATAAAGTAAATATATATGAATTATTATGTATGTTTAACTTTTTTATTAAGTTTATTTATTATATATTTTTTAATTTATATTAAATTTACTTTATTTTTTTATATTAATTTTATTATTTAACATATTTAATATTTATTTTATTTTATTATCTACTGGCGGTCGCCAGTAGATAGTTATAGTTACAACCTATTATCCATAGGAAATCCGCGACATTCTATTTGCAATAACGTTGGCGCCGGTTGACGAATCTTCGCGAAAGCTTCCAACTTGTTGGGGCGCTCCGGTCCGCTCCTACCCTGAAAGTCTCGGGGTGATACGTCAAGCGGGGGCCGAGAAAAAGGGGGTCCCAAAACGCGTTTTCCCCATTCATTTTTCCATAGGAACCTTTAGTCGCAGCTACAGCCCGAACTGCTGAACGGAATTACCCCAAATTTGGCAAAGAGGTAGCCCTTGGTTCAGACTGGTGCCTTTTGCTAAAATGGTGTAAATCCGTTCAGTAGTTCCTGAGAAATTCACAATTAAAATCACATATATATCTATGGGCGCGTCGGATCCGCGTACCCTCCCGATCACGAGCTGCATGCTAATTGGCTGTCAACACTCCAAATCAAGAAGTGTTGGCAGCCATTTTGTCCCTCGGTAGAACCGAGGGACAGAAACAAGTGTGCAAAGCGCAAAAGGGGCAGGGTAGAAACACCCTGACTCCCTAGGTCTGCTCAGGGGTCCCACAAGGACCCCCTGGGCAGAAAAAGATTATTATTTTTTTAAATCGGCGGGATGCGCTTAGGGTGCGCGTATCCCGCCGAGAAAAAAAGAAACAAGTGCGCAAAACGCACAAAGGGGGCAGGGTAGAAACACCCTAACCCCCTAGGCCTGCTCAGGGGTCCCACAAGGACCCCTGGGCAAAAAGCATTTTTTTTTTTAAATCGGCAGGATGCGCTCAGGGTGCGCGAATCCTGCCGGATAAAACGAAGCGCGGTCTCCCGCGCTTCGATGTTAATTGGCCCCGGGTGGCCCAAGTCCCGGGGGCATGGTGGGGGGATAATTTAATGTGTGGGGGCCTCAAAGGGCCTCCAAGCCCCGGGGACCGCCACCCCCCGGGGCTTTTTAAAAAATGGTGCGGGAGGGCTCTGAGCCCTCCCGCAGCCCCGGGGACCACCACCTCCCGGGGCTTTTTTTAATGAAAAATAAAACCAGTGTGGGGGGCTCCAGCCCCCACACGCCCGGGGACCGCCACCTCCCCGGGGCACTAAACATTTTAATATGGGGGTCCGTTACGGACCCCCAGAGCCTCGGGGACCACCACCTCCCCGGGACTGTGTACTGAATGGGAGGGGGCCGCGCGGCCCCCTCCTGGAGCCCTTGATGGCCCTGGGGACCACCACCCCCAGGGCTGGCTCCTGCAGTGTCCCGGGGTGCCTATCCCCGGGACACTGTAGTTTGCTATGGCAGGGACGGAGCCTCGCGGCTCCCGTCCTGCCATAGCAAACTGCTTTGGATATTGGAAGAGAGAGCAGGAAACCTGCTCTCTCTTCCAATATCCAAAGCGATTGCTTTTCCACATGGGGAGCAGCATGTCAGCTGCTCCCCATGTGGAACAGCAATGCCGGCTCCCAAGGGACGTGGGGAGCCGGCGGGACTGTGGGGGATTGGGGACCCCCACAGTCCCCAACGGAGGGGCCAGCCCCGGGGATGGGGTCCCCGGGGCAAGTAGTGGCTCGGGAGGGGGCCACGCGGCCCCCCTCCCCAAAAAAGAAAAAAAAATAATTTAAAAAAATGGAAAGGCCGGCCCCGGGGGATGGGGTCCCCGGGGCCTTAAAATGGACAGAGGAGGGGGCCACGCTGCCCCCTCAAAATAATAAATATAGAGGCCATGCCCCGGGGATGGGGTCCCCGGGGCCAATACAGGCCCAGGGAAGGGGGCCACGCGGCCCCCTTCCCGTTTTTTTTTTTTTGTAATTTAAAAGGGGTAAGGCCCTGGGGGATGGGGTCCCCAGGGCCCAAAAAGAGAAAAAAGGAAGGGGGCCACACAGCCCCTCTTCAGGGGACAAAAAAAAAAAAAAAACGATCGGGCCCGCAGGCCCCGCCCCTTCCTTCACCACTCTGCAAACGCGCCCCTGGCGCGTTTGCAGAGGGGAACGAATCCCCTTGAATACTGGGGGTCCCTGGGGGCCAACTAGCCCACCAGGAACCTCCAATATGTGCCAGGGCTGCGTTGCAGAGACGTGTAGAGAGGCCACACCCCTTTACACCTCTCTGCAACGCAGCTCTGTGGCGCTTTTGGAGGTATATGGTGGGCTAGTTGGACTCCGGGGACCCTCAGGATTCAAGGGACTTAATCCCCAACTTAAAACGCGCCACGGGGCGCGTTTGCACAGTGGTGAAGGGAGGGGCGGGGCTTCAGGTGACATGTGTGCAAACAGGCCCCGTGGCGCGTTTTAAGATGGGGAATTAAATCCTTCAATCCTGAGGGTCCTGGGGCCAACTAGCCCAACAGGTACATCCAGAAAGCGCCACAGAGCTGCGTTGCAGAGAGGTGTAAAAGGGGTGTGGCCTCTCTACACGTCTCTGCAACGCAGCCCCTGGCGCATATTGGAGGTTCCTGGTGGGCTAGTTGGCCCCTAGGGACCCTCAGGATTCAAGGGGACTTAATCCCCCAACTTAAAACGCGCCACGGGCGCGTTTGCACAGATGTAACCTCAGGCCCCGCCCCTCCCTTCACCATTGTGCAAATATTCCTCTAAAATCAGCCGAAATACGAATTCCGATTTACTCACCTGTTATCAGGAGAGACCTCAGTGCTGTATCTTTCAGCCCAGTACTGGTCCTGAAAAGTAATTCTAACCATACTTACCAGTAACTTGAATTTCCTTCCATAGGCTAACATTAACTGGTTTCACTTGGAAATTCTTCTAAGTGTGGAGTTTTGGAACTTTAAAATATTCCTCTAAAATCAGCCGAACTACGAATTCCGATTTACTCACCTGTTATCAGGAGAGACCTCAGTGCTGCATCTTTCAGCCCAGTACTGGTCCTGAAAAGTAATTTTAACCGTACTTACCGGTAACTTGAATTTCCTTCATAGGCTAACATTGACTGGTTTTACTTGGAAATTCTTCTAAGTGTGGAGTTTTGGAACTTTAAAATATTCCTCTAAAATCAGCCGAAATACGAATTCCGATTTACTCACCTGTTATCAGGAGAGACCTCAGTGCTGCATCTTTCAGCCCAGTACTGATCCTCAAAAGTAATTTTAACCGTACTTACCAGTAACTTGAATTTCCTTCCATAGGATATCATTGCCTGCTTTTTGCTGAAAAAGTTTCTAAGTGTTGATTTTTGAAACATACAAATATTCCTCTAAAATCAGCCGAAATCCGAATTCTGATTTACTCACCTGTTATCAGGAGAGACCTCAGTGCTGCATCTTTCAGCCCAGTACTGGTCCTGAAAAGTAATTTTAACCGTACTTACCAGTAACTTGAATTTCCTTCCATAGGCTAACATTGACTGGTTTCACTTGGAAATTCTTCTAAGTGTGGAGTTTTGGAACTTTAAAATATTCCTCTAAAATCAGCCGAAATACGAATTCCGATTTACTCACCTGTTATCAGGAGAGACCTCAGTGCTGCATCTTTCAGCCCAGTACTGATCCTCAAAAGTAATTTTAACCGTACTTACCGGTAACTTGAATTTCCTTCATAGGCTAAGATTGACTGGTTTTCAGCAAAAAAGTTTCAAAGTGTTGATTTTCACAAACTACAAATATTCCTTAAAAATCGCCTGTATGACCTAAACGCATTTTTTCAACTGTTTACAGGAGATGCACCAGTGCTGGATCCAGGATCCAACACTGAGTAAGAAAAAGTAACGATAACAGTTTTTACCTGCTAAGTGAATTTCCTTCCATAGGATAACATTGGTGATTCTATGAGAAAAAGTTTCTAAGTGTCAACTTTTAAAATACAATAATATTCCTTAAAAATCACGACTGTAACCAAAACGCTTTTACTCAACTGTTTACAGGAGATGTACCAGGACTGAATCTAGGATCCAGTCCTGTGGTTACAAAAGTAATCCATAAAGTAACTAATTGCATTTAACTAGAAATTCACATTGAGCTGAATGTTGCATTGTGTTTGAAAATGTGTTGCCCATTGCAACAACTGTAACTACTGTACTTAAAAGTCTATTGCCTATCTGCAAAGTATTTAAACTAAAGTAATTCATTCTGAGAAAGTATTTTTTGTAATGTAATGTATAATGTAATTACAATGTAATTTAAAAAATAAAATATGTAAAAAAAATTGTTTCTAAAAATGTAGTAAATCAGTATGAAAAAAATTAATATAACAATTAATACATTTAAAAATTGTCATTTACAAAACCTTTGAAATTCACTGAAAAAAACGTAGGTTTCAGGCACGTTATAGTTAGAAATTAGCATTTAAAAAATCTTTGAAATTCACTGAAAAAACCATAGGTTTCAGACACGTTATAGTTACAAATTAGCATTTAAAAAACCTTTGAAATTCACTGAAAAAACCATAGGTTTCAGACACGTTATAGTTACAAATTAGCATTTAAAAAACCTTTGAAATTCACTGAAAAACCATAGGTTTTAGGGACAGTTTTAGTTACTTGGACATTGCACTCGTACAAAACCCGTGAAATTCCCACGTTATAGTTAGTTCAGCTAACTATAACTCGCGCCCCCGCAATGCACTGCTGATGACGTCACATATTACATCACTCATGACATGGTCAGTGACATCACTGATGACATCACTGATGACATCTCAAATGACATCACTGATGACATCATCCACGTGATAATCTGATGCACCTCCTCACACCCTAATATAACCTTTGATACACCCACTCTAAATTACAGACTGCCATTCGCAAAACCATAGACACTCCAACACCAATAACTACATACCCACTCACTGATTCTTAGGTCTACACACACACATCCACTCACTCACCCGTACAGTCACTCATACTTACGGTCACTCAGTACAGGACTATCATATGCACTCTTACTCCTATATAGACACTCAAACAACGCCACTCATCCATAGAGATACTCACACACCTAGTCAGTCATGCAAATAATTAAACACACTGCCATTTACTCACCTATACAGTTATACACACACCAGCTCACTTACTCATACAAATAGTAGCACATTGTTACGCTCTTATACAATCACAGATACAAGCACACACTCATCCATACAGCCACTATCACAATCACTCACTCTTGCTTATAGCTATTTATATACTCCAACACACATATATACTGCCTTTCACATATGTAGTTACTCACACATGTACCACTGGGACATACATTCACTCACTAACACACTCTTACACACACTTACCCACCCATACAGTCTATCACAGATGCACTCTTGAAACCATCCACCCAGTGAATCACCCACTCACACATTTATGCACAGAGTTGCACACACCCCTCCCACACAAACACTCAGGCACCCATACAGATACTCAGACAAGCATTCAATAACTCATATAGACACTCATTTAGCTATTCACAAACACATGCAGCCACTTACACAGCAACAGACAGACGGATACAGACATTCACCCAGTTTAGTCACTAACCCATGCATTCAGTAAGATACGTTAAATCACTCACTTATAGAGTCAGTCACGCACCTACTAAATCATCCATACAGACACTTACACACCCACTCATTCTTCAATACGTCTTTTCCTATATATATTAAAAATATTTAAACTTTACAGAAACACACAGTCACTGGATGATGTCATCAGTGATGTCATTTGAGATGTCATCAGTGATGTCATCAGTGATGTCACTGACCATGTCATGAGTGATGTAATATGTGACGTCATCAGCAGTGCATTGCGTGGGCGCGAGTTATAGTTAGCTGAACTAACTATAACGTGGGAATTTCACGGGTTTTGTACGAGTGCAATGTCCAAGTAACTAAAACTGTCCCTAAAACCTATGGTTTTTTCAGTGAATTTCAAAGGTTTTTTAAATGCTAATTTGTAACTATAACGTGTCTGAAACCTATGGTTTTTTCAGTGAATATATATATATATAATTCGATATTTTGTACAACTATATTTTTTACATCGATATTTTTTTTAAATATTTCTGTACTTACCTGTTTAAGTATAGGGAGTCGATATTTTTGCATTCTATATTTTGCATCGATATTTTTTACTTCTATATTTTTAACATCGATATTTTGTCAGTGAACCAGGCCAGCCTCTCACAACCTCCCTCTCTCCCACACCAAAAAAAACAAAGCTTTGGAGGCTCCCGCCAACATCCGGGGGAGGTTTCACACCCTAGAATGGACTTTGGTGAGGCTGCACAGAACTTCCGAACAATTACAGGACTGGCCGGTGTCAGAGTAGAGGGGAGGGGTGGTCGGAGGAGGTGGGGGAAGACGACAAACAATAAAAAAAGGATTAAAAAAAAATGTACCTGCAGCCCACCACATCACCGTCTTCTGCTCCTTTCGTGGTTCCACTGCAGGCATAGACTCCCCTGCGGCCAATCCTGAAGCTGTTCTCACGCATGAGAGCAGCTTCAGGATTGGCCTGAGCGCCAATGATTTGCACTCCCAGAGAGTCTGTGAGCCTGTGCTTTGTGGTCTCCAACCCAGTAATGTAGCTGGGTTGGAGAAAGCATTAATGCGCATGATGGTTCGTCTGGCCTGAGACGGCCGTCCAAACCGCATGGGCATTGATAACAGTGCATACCACACCCCGTGGGTGCCTGTCGGGACCACAAGACTCCTGTAAACAAAAGAAAACGATAATAAACCGGGCTTAGTCTCGTTTTTTTGGTTTTTTTGCGCTGCTGGCGGGGGGGGGGAGATGCTCCTTTGTCATAGCGGAGGAGCCCCCCCCCCGAATAATTGCCTGGAAACCTGCTCTCTGCAGGGCTTTCCAGTTAATTGTGTGCACACCGTATGATTTCATCTGCTTACCAGGTGACAGTGTGAAGGGAATCAATACCGTATGACACTCAGCTGAGCTGTACGAGTTGGAAGGTCTGTACACTTCATTCACCGAACTGCACGGACAAGATATCAATGCGAGCTATGGCCAGGGCCGGACTGGGAACTAAAACCGGCCCTGGCAAAGTGCTCGGCCGGCCCCCTGGGGTGTTGGGGGTGCGGCCGAGCTTTTTGCCAGGGCCGGTTTTGGCCGATTTTGTTACAGGGGCCGATATTGCAGCTATGCTGCAAAAACTGCCCTGTAACAAAAACGGCCCCCCAGGGCCCCAAAACCAGCCCCCACCCTGGCGGCCCACCGGGGAAACGCCCGGTGCCCGCTGCAGCCAGTCCGGCCCTGGCTATGGCATGACCAGCAATCATAAAAACACTAAACTGCACTTCAACAGAGTGGCAGTAATCACCAGGTGCACAGAATGCCTGCGGGGGCATCTGATCTGACGCCCTCTCCACCCAGCTCTGCTTTCCCTCCACTGCCTTTCTACTTCCTGTACGCAGATCCCATGTATGCACGGAGTGGGTCCGGGTCAAAGTGCAGGGTTGGAAACATGGTGGGTGAGCAATGGGCCGGTGTAGAGAATATAGGTGAAGAATGTAATTTGCAGGATGTGCTACTAGGTGGGGGTAGGGAACTGCACGAGGGTGGCTCGACCGGGTGCTGGGAGAGGGAAATAAATGGATTATCCAGAGGCAGTGGCAGGCTAGGGTTAAGAAAAGAAGTCTAGTATGGGAGGAGGACAATGAGGAGCATGTTTCTGCAGTACAGTGGGAAGGGGAATGGGGTGCTAGGAAGGGGTTGAAAGGTCAGGAATAGGGGGTGTGGAATGGGGGTTTTGCTAGGGTTGTGCGGGTTTATGGGCGGCTCCAAGTTGGGTATCAGAAATGGAGTGTACAGGGATCGAGTGGAGTACAGCAGGGGGGACAATGAGGTGTACTGGGGTAGAATGGGGTGTGGGGGCTGGAGTAGCGTGGGGCACACATTCAGGGACTGAGGCGTGCAGTGGTAATGATGGACATCAGGGCGAAGCATTTAGTTGGGCAGGCGTAGGGCTGTTTAACAGTGTGGTGGAAGGAAGTGGGTGGCCAGGGTAGACGTGGGGTGCAAGGCGGGGGCAGAGATTGGGGCATTGAAGGGTAGGGTTGGGGAACAAAGTGGGAGAAAGGGATGAAATGTGCAGGGATAGAGCTGGGGTACAGGCCAGGCAGGGGTCGGGCAGGGGTAATGTGATAGGGTATGAGGGGACAGGCAGTGATGGGGTAGAGGGTCTGTGTGTGACTACAGGCAGCTCAAGAGAGGGATCCGGTTTTCTGCCAGCCCCCGGCCCCGCATCTCCACCTCTCCCCCAGTGTGCCTGCAGTGACATGCTTTCATTGCTCATTGATCTTGGGGCTCCTCTCTTCCTCTGGGAACAATTATTTTTGGAATGAAGCGTTTAACGGCAGCTCTGAACTTTCATTAAACATATTGTGGACAGGTGGCCTTTAATACCGACACCTCCAACTAAGCCCCCCCCCCACACACACACACACACAACACAACACACGCACACACACCACCACCACTATTCCAGTGTTATTGAAAGGATGCGAGTTCTGCTGTAAGCTGTTCCATGTAGCGATGAAGTCCCTTTGGTCAATGCTCATGACATCACAGGCGTAAAGAACTACGGGGCATATCTACAAGGGCTGGCGATAAAATTATCGCCGCTTTAGCGTCCGTTTTTGGACGAAAAGCGGCGATAATTTTAACGCCCTATTAGCAAGGACACGCTAACGCGTGAATCCATGCTACATCGCCCTTTCCCTATCGCCCAGCTCTGCATCTCTAATGAGATGCAAAGTGGGCGTTCCTCCCCAGGATAACGGGAGAAATGTCGCTAAGCGACATTTCTCCTATTATCAAGCCTCAGGCAAAGAAGCATAGCGACAAGAAAAGTAGCGATAACCTCTGTTATCGCTACTTTCCTAACGCCTGCTTTGAGACTGACTTAGCCATGATATCCTATGGAAGGTGGATATCATGGCTAAGTATGTCTTGCCCTATCAGCAAGCTATCGTCAAACCTTGTGCGATTATCGCTGTATTTCCAGCGATAATCGCACAATTGGCAGCTTGCGCTCTGAATTTTATCGCTTTGGAGATAAGCGTTGCTGATAGCACGCTATCTCCGCGATAAAATTCAGTTTCGGCCGGCGATAATTATCCTTGCGCTAAGAGCGCTGAGCGATAATTATCGCATGGCCTTGTAGATATGCCCCCAAATGTGACATCAAAAGCAATCAGGGGAATGTAAACCAAATAGGACACTGAGCTGTAGGGATCTTGCTACACTTCTGAGAGGTGTTTTTTTTTACCTGTGTAAGTGTTCTTAACAGGTGCCCTCAGAAATTCCCATTTTATGTGGTTCTGACCCTGCAAGTGCAAAGGGACTGTGAAGTCAAGTACCCTTTTGTCTCTCTCACGGAAAGATAGATGCGAGGTACTGCAATAGTGTGGAAAGTTAAGATGGGATGATAGCTGTGAGTCATTTCATCTGCCCAACTGAATTTTCCTAAATGTTTTCCATTTCTACAATCTCATTTTGAACTCCAGTGAAACCCGAGGCATGTATTTCAGCCTCATATGCACGTAAATGTCTCTTCTGGGGTTACATTTCAAAATAATCATTCAACTAAATAGGAGGTTCCCTTTTATTACAGCTTCTATATTGTCTTTGCTCACAGTTTACATTTCTTCAAATTATGTATCAAGCCTGAAACAAAGGGCTACGCGTTTAACATAATAAAGGGATCGTTTTTGTCAATAAATTAATCAATATTTATTTTTAAAGTCAAGAAAATATGTAAGATATAAATTTCCGGTTTAAATAAAAAAGCATATTAAATTTTAAAGAGTGCTATGGTTTGTTGCTAAGCTCGATAATACTTTTCTATTGTGTTTCAATTGCTAACTTGGGCCCCCTCTAGAAAATATTATCATGTTTCGGCCCTTTTTAAATTAAACCCATCCGCAGGACAATTGTCCTTACATTAAATCATCAAAACTGTTACATAGTGGAAAAAACTGTACTATTCACATAGAGCCCTTCATGAAAAAACAATGGCAAATCATACAAACACAATGCCCATTTGTGACCATTTATAGCTGAATATAACCATTATTTGAATGGATTTGTGACAAAACTTCCCCAGCAAAGGCACAGTCCTTTAACGCTAATGCGGTCGAAAATAATTTAGATTATATATGCACCCTCATGGATCATTGTGCATGAAGAATACCTGCCTATTAAGAAATGCTAATACAAAAATAAATATTAGACTTAACTCAACCCACCAGGGCCTGGCCCTAGATCGGGGGAATATGGCGGCTGGCTGACGCCGCGATGGACCACACAGGGAGAGGTTGTGCCTTTGATAGTGCGGGCTACTAATTATTAGAGTTAATCGCTCTGCCATTCTGGAGTAGGAGGGGGGAAGATACCTTTACCAGAGGTAAAAGCCGATGGTGGATGTTGGAACTCGACTGAGACAGGGGCGCACGAGCAAACAGCTCGCCAGACTCCCACGGAGCTTGGGCGGCTGCCGCATGGTAGCAACGAGGGTGGCTGTAGGCAGAGTCAGCCCTGTTCCATCCAGTGCATGCGACGCCTGAAGCAGGTGCAGGGAGAAGAGGTTCCTGGAGACGGAATACTACGCAGCGACTCCAGCATTCCGAATGATGGACAGGCAAGAGAGGAATTCTTCAACTCAGATACTAACCCCCTCAGCATACCTGCCATAAATGCTGCATCTTCCCTCTACTCTATGGGCTAGAGGGAGAAATGCATAGTGCCACCAGATACACACTAAATCTAAAATCTAAATCCGGTATTTGTAAAGAGCGAACTACTAACCCCTAAGGGTCTCAAGGCGCTGGGGTCCGTCGGGGAGATTAAGTGAGCTATTGCCCAGAGTCACATGGTGCTGAGCTGCCTCTGGCGCCGTGGATCGAACAGTGAGCCCTGCGCTCCGGAGTCAGCCGCCCTAACCGCTGCGCCACACCTCTCCCTGCGCCACAATAGTATCCCAAGCTGCACCCCTAAGCATTGGAGGCATTAGTACAAGTACGAAGGCCTCTGTACATAACAGATACTCTTTGATGTTCGCGCTTGTGAGATGGTCTGTAGGGGAAAAAGTCCAAGAAAGGGAGGGAATCGGGGGTATTGCGCCAAGGAAAGTACAGCCAACTAAGTCAGTCAAGAAGCATACCTTCACTAAACCTAAGAATAGGAAAGGAAAACTGGGGTATAGGACTGTCATCTGAATACCATTGCCCTTATTAAACTCCTTTTGTAGGATCATAGATGCAAACGGTGAGGAGATGCAGAAGGACATGGACGAAAGAGTATTCAGGGTGTCAGAGGGGAGCTAGGACTTGCTAACAGCCACAGGTCCCTCCATCCCATTAGGCAACAAGTTTGAGTGCCTCCAGTCCCTAAGCGCACTGGAGGCTACAGCATCAGGGTAAAAACGTCAGACTAAGGAGGTGGGTACAGAGCTTGTGCCAGAGCAAAATAGTGCTTCCAAAAATCCTCAAACCTCACAACCCTCACTAGGAGAGGATAGTTTGGAGTTAAGGAGTATTATATTGAGCCTCAAGAATGACATAATGTTGAGATCTGAGACCTCAGAGTGGAATCAGAAGGACATTCAAGGAGCCTGTCAGGTTCTAGATACTAAACTCGACGACTTGGCCCAAAGAACCAAGATGTCGAGGAAAATATTGGCCTATCAGAAAACAAACAACAGATCGAGTCCCTGAACAACTGAATATACAATTGATAGATGTGGAAAGATTAGAAATGCACACCAGGAGGAACAATTTAAGAATTCTATGGGATCCGGAAGGGGTGGTAGGTAGCAACTTAAAGGAATTCGCAGTGAAAGTATTGAAATAGGGCCTTCTAAAAGACAAGCAAGATCTCAATCTAGACAGGCATATAGAGAGCATACACAGAGACCCATATAGGAGAAATGAATCCCGTAAATCCTAATTTATTCAATAAAGGAATTCATTTTGACGACAGCCCTGAAGGGAGTGATACTTACATGTGATAATTAAAATTGGGAGCAAAGGTACAACTCAAATTCCTGGCCCTATTAAAGGTGATGTGGAAGAAACAAATGCACAATTTGAGGGAGAGCAAAGAGGTAGAAAAGTGTATCCGGAAGATGAAATAAAACTCCTGATATAGCTCTTGAGTGCAGAGTGTGGCAGAACTCAGAATTAGATCATAAAATTGGCTAATATAGGTTCACTTAGTTTAATTTAAGGCACAGTACATAGCACTAACACTAGTTATTTTAGCTTAGTTTATTAGCTTCCCATGGAGGTCCCCATAAGACGAAGATAACGCCTGCAAAGTTAGGGAACAATCCTCAGGATGGGCACAGGTGGGATGGGAACATTTGGGAGAAAAACAGAAAAATAAAAAGTCCTCAGGACACGCGTCAGCATGAAAGACTAGTACAGCAGGTGCTGGGGGAACAGGATCTAGTAACAATGGCTATTCATCTATGATTCCTGAAGTAATGATTCTTCCTTTTTGGGGAGTAGGGAATCACGAAAGTTTGGCCATAAAAATGATGGTTGAGATTCTTACCTGGAACATAAATGGGTTGAGATCCAGGAAGAGGCAAAGACTAGTGGTTGAACACCTGCAGGGAGTCAAGGCCCAAGTTATCATCTTTTAGGAGACACACCTGGAGCAAGCTAAATGTAGGGCCTGCTTCAGGAGCTGTAGATGCGTCCACAAAATTATCTGTTCAGACCAGATTCGAGGAAAAAGGGGAGTAGCCCTTTTTATTAAAAGCAGTGTGGGGGTTAGGCTATTAGATTACATAACTGTCAGCTCAGGGAAATGGATTGTGGCTAACTTGAAAATGGCGGCCTTAAAATGGACCTGCGTGAGCTATTATGGCCTCAAATGTGATGAACCCTCATATTTAAGTTTATTAGAGTCTCACCTAGACATTTCAGGTCCAATTTCGGTGGCAGGAGACATTAATATTATCATTGGCAAAGGAGCTTGATGGAACCTCCAAATGTAGTTATAAATCAACTCCGAAATCAAGGAAACAGCTGAGAAGCATGATGTATATATTAGGCCTAGCTGATATATGGCAAGTGAGGGCAGGTACTCAGAAAGGGTTCACATTCTACAGCAAAAAATATGGGCACCATTCACGTGCTGATTATGTTTTGGTTGATAAGTATATGACTAGGATGGTCAAGTCTGTGACCCATATTCCAGCAACATTATCAGACCATTCTGCTATTAGCTTGTGTCTAGAGTTACCAATAGTTGAAGAGTGGACCAGGTGGACACTTGACAAAACTTTACTTCAGGATGGGATTGACATCAGCCAACTAATTTATAAAACTAAAGAGTACCTTGAGATAAACATAGTTACGGCTAATAACAATATAGTATGGGACGCATATAAAACATTCATCAGAGGGGTAATCTCAAAACGTACATACCATCAACTGTAAAGAGGCGGACAGAAGAGAACAAATTACTAGATTATTTAGCTGGAAAAGAGCAGAAGATTCAGGCTGACTCAGTAGATGCCCTTTCAAGAATTCATCATCTGAGATCTGAGCAGAAACTACTACAGGTCTGATTTAGAATGGGTCTGGATTAAAGAATTCAGGAATGGTGGAGAGCTGGGAAGCTACAGCATTTTGAATTAGTAGAAAAGAGTAGAGCTATGCATTTGATCTCTATATTGAACCCTTTGCCCCGAAGATTAGCCAGGATAGCTCCAGCCTACCGTTTGCTGCCCTGGGGCTAGATGTGAAGATCACACTTTATGTAGATGATATTATCCTCTACACAGCCAACCCCGGATACTCGATTTCAAAATTAGAAACCCATGCTGAAACATTTGGAAATATCTCGGGCTATCTACTAAACAAGGATACGACAGAGATTGTGACATGGTCAGACACAGAGGGCATCAAAGGGATCCAAGGGGACAAGGACCAGAAAAGATATCTGGGAATTTTGGTGACACACAGCTTGGAGGCCCTCCCCATATCCAATCTGAATAGAGTTAGTGGGAAAATTGAGACTCAGCTAAGGGGATGGGAAAATCTTCCACTAACTATCTACGGGAGACCAAATATGATCAAGATGATGATTCTCCCTAAGATCACCTTCTTTTTAATACTATACCCCTACCGTTCTCTAGGAACCAAATCAAGAAGATTCGGGGAGAGTAAGCAGTTTCATATGAGCAATGAAAGGGATCAGGTTGTCCTGGAAGAAGCTTAGAAGGCGACTGGAGAACAGGGGGCCTCACTCTCCCAGATTTTCGGACATATTGCTATGCCTTTCAATTTAAAAACTGTAGAATGTTGGGGGTGAAGCCTAATGAGTCATATATCAGGCAATTACATACAGCGATGTTGGTGCCCGTAGGCAAAGGGAAATTCTTTTACGATTTTGGAAACTCTAAATTCCTTACAAAAGTGAAGTTTAAGGTTTTGCTTGTTGCTTTAAAAATATGATGTCCTGTGAGGAAGGTTTTTAGCATTCCCTATTATGCGTCAATGGCACCAATATGGGACTCTCTGGGAGCTCTGGCTTACTTAATAGATAAACTCAGCTGTCCGCTTAGGCAAGCAGAATATGTTATTGCTGAGGAGTTGAGAAATGGAGAGACACCGATTGAGTGGAATGATATCCTGACTGCAGCAGACGGAAAGATGTTGAGATTCAGAAAGAGGTCGCCTTCTGGTACTGGGAGTTTATCAAGGCTGAGGAGAAGCACCTGGCTGTACCACACCAAGTATGGAAGGACGACTTGCCAGAACTGGCAAAAGAAGAAATATGGCAAGCATCTATAAGTTTACTATCTTCTCCAGTTAAAGCTGTCCCCTTAAAAAAGAGTCATCTCTTCACTATCCACAGGATATACTGGACCCCCAAAAAACTGGCAAAGTTTATGCAGAATCACTCGAGATGTAAGAAATGTAACTAGCCAGGGCGGATGACAGACATATGTATGTGGAATGTCCGAGGCTATAGATGTATTGGGAAGCTATAAGTAAGACCTTCAGCAAGATTGAAAAACAAGAGATTAAGGTAAACCACACTCTAATTGTAATGGGAGTGGATCCATTTACAGTCATATTACTGCATAAAGCCCAGCATAGACTGATGCTCTATTTAATCTTGTTAGCTAGACGTGAGATATGTAAAAAAATGATTTCTGAAGATCCCCTGCTAGCTGCTGATTGGATCAAAGCTGCTAACTACGTGAGTCAATTCAATATTGCATGCACTCTAGAAGTTTAAATAATACTCGGAAAGACTTTAAAGTGTGTCATTGTGTCCAATGATTACATCTGAATGCGGTACTACAGGACAGTTTACGCAAGGCTGTTTCTGTGTGTAACAGCGGTAAATAATTACAGTCTTTCCTATGTCTGATTGGTAACCAACGCAAAATCGGAAGTAGTGCTGACGGTGAAATGATGACAAGCAAAATAAAAAATGTAAAAATCACACCAGAGTATGAGTTCTATGTTCTCAAGGAATTATGTGACAGGAGTGCACATTTATTAAAAACCTGTTGATGTAAATAAATATCATTTAGTACCTTAAAAAGAGCCTTATATAGAGCCGATACCATAGCGTGTTGGAGAACCCATATACATTTCTTTGTTTATCTTCTATGCCTCAGACAAGTTCCAAAGAAAAGCAAAGAGAACCAATTCCTCTTGTGAATTGGGACTGATATATATTTATTAATGCCATCAAAAGTGATCTCTCCCATTAGAACCCAATCCTTAAATCTAGGTTGAAAAACAAGAAAGGCTCATTAACCAAGATCACAAGAGGTATGGTCCTATTTAAATGCTAGGGTTTTAATGCTATAGTTACCTTGTGAAGCAGCGAAATGGATGAAACCGGTTTCCAATAGTGTGTAAACGCTGTGCCGCCCGACTTTAGGATTTTTACCTAAGATCCTGTCCACGTCTCGCAAGTGTGATGCAGGCGCTAACGAGGGGGAGCCACAAATGCAATATACATGGATAAAGTAACCATCTTGGGTGTACTTACACCACTATGTAGTCAATGTTAACCTTACTCTTTTCATAGTCACCTTATAGCTTATACCTTCTCCAGGATTGTGCATATCCTTTGTCATAGATGCATAGGTTTCAGACGAGGGGCAGTGTGCACCTACCATGTACGGGATTTCACCTCGTAAAAGTGGCACTTGCAAGAAACTTCTTTATGTATGAACAGGAATTTTCATTACAAAACAAGGGAGTTGCCATTGGATGCTCTTTTGAACTTGATATGGCAAAATTGTTCATGTCACTTTTTGAATAAAAAGGTATCTTTTCAGAACATAATCTGTATTAAAACGCCATCCACAAATGGCTTCCCTTCATAGATAATTTACTTGGAAAGGCTTAGCAATTTGGAAAGACTTGAAATAGATCCATCTATGATTAAACAACAGAAACCGAGACCTGACGGTCACTATGAACTGGTACAATTCAGCCTCTTGGATTTGGGCACAAAAATAATTCTATAATAACTGGTCTACTTATGAAACTAAGTGCACAGTGCACGCCTGCACCTGTCCTTCTTGGTATATAAACGCGGTTCTCTATAGTGTTGATACTCATGTCCATTCAAGTGGCTGCCACCAAGTGTTGGCACAACCAGTTCTGGGTAGTTTTTGACATGTGGCCCTTGCTTAATTGGCACTCGCCAGCAAGAAGCAATCCAGTTTGAGGGTGCTTGGTAATCCACTTTCACTCCAATATTTGAGAATGCTATCACTTAGATATGGGTTAACAGTGCCGATCGATACGGAGTGCACTAAAAGTAGTGTGATTTACACATAAACCCTTATTAACAGTCAAATCAAAGTTGACGTACCTTTCACATGCATCACCACTGACACTCTTAATAGCCTAATAAGGTTAAAAACATTCTTAAAAAACATTGGACTATAGTGAAACCTCTCAATACTGATGAACCAATGTTCACTTTTCGAAAAAAAAAAAACTTTAGGGTGTAATAAAACCTATGAATCCTAAGAAGGCTCCATTCATAAGATTGTGGAGGTTACCACAGATTGAAATACGTAACAGACGTGGTCAGTGTAGTGAATGTGACCGCCTTAGAAACAGTAAAAAAATGGAAATGGAAAAACAAAAAAATCAACCTACCTTTGATAATTGCAATACCAATAATTTTATTTGAACAATTACTTTCCCTGTATGGAACAAGACATATGTGGGGGAAGGCCACTGTGAGAACCTGTCTGGGGGGCTTAAGGGCAAGCATGCATTACTGGATTTCTACTGTGGTGTTTGGGCGTGATTGTTACTGGTGTCCATCCTACTATGGCGCTGCAGACTGGAACAAGTACACCCCTACCGCACTTGACTCTCAGGGTAAACAGGGCGAGCACAGCAAAGAGTCTCAGGGAAGTAGTGTGAGGGGCAGAGACTCAAAGCTCAAGTCATTAAACAATGCAAGCAATAAGCAAGTACCTTAGTCACACAAACATTTAAATTAGTACATACTGAAGTAGCAGCGCCACAGGGATTCACACTACGACATCTACGGGGTTCACTACACATAGAAACATAAAATCTTAGACTTAAGCTCAGTCTCACTATGGAATAGAGGAGCAGGTTTTCTCTGATTCGTGACCTGTAGTTCAGTCAGTAGTGCTTGCCTAGGCAGTTCTTGCATGTGAGTTGCAGTTATCTTTCTAAGTCCCACCAAAGTGTCTTTAGCTAATTGAATGTCAATGTCCTGTGTTATTTTGCCTAATCGTGACATGCACACAGAACATTCAAGCACGGGTGTGCAGCTGCTGTCTGCACAGGGCGAGCAGTCGTGCTCATGGACATTGCGGATTTTTTGGGCAGCCTGTCTCCTCTTTGAACTGGACCATGAAGCCTGCAGCAGTATGGCGAAGATACATCTCACATCGACTACAGACCTCGCTGAGCAAATTATTTGCCTCTGCTCCCTGGCACTGAAACGAGGTCCTCAGGTACAGTAAAGGCAGAATTAGGACAGATCTTCTGTTTTTTCTGTGGTGGTCACTGATGCAGGCACCCAAGTGGACCGTCGCTTACGGACAAGGGGGCAGATTTACAAGCCCCTTGCGCCACTTTTGCGTCACTTTTCCTATGCTAAAAGTGACGCAAAAGTGGCGCAAGGGGCTTGTAAATCTGCCCCAAGGTTTATTGGTTGGGCTCGGAGGCACGGATACCCTCGGGATCCTGTAGGTTGTCTCTGGACCCACTCCCTTGGCAATCTGCTTCTTCTGTGCAACTACTCACCCTTGGGCTCCATGCCTGGGCTTCTCCTGGGGCAGGGAGCCTGTACAGAACAAGGATCTCCGTTCTCCCATCTCAACAGGCAGGCAGGCAGGCAGGCTCCCAGGTCGCTGGCAGACTCACAGCCTCTTCAGCAACACATGCATCTCAGAGATTAGCTATCAGCTATACCAATCCTGGATCACTGTAGCACTTTGAGTACTCTGAGGAGTACCCCCGTCTTTGATCGGTGAAGTAGCATGGAACTGGAAAGTGGGAACTTTTCAGCCCTACTTTTATACATAGTGTCCAGAGAAAACTCATTCTCCCGTCTACAGTTCAGGAATTGATATGGAATGGTTGTTTTTCAGAACTTCATTTTCTTTTTGCAGTGCAGACAAGTCTTTGTGTAGAGTGACGGCTCCCACACAAGGTTATGAGGATGTGGGTTCCAAGAAGGAGTATCCATAGCAACAGTACAATAAGTATGAAGCCCTGCACCTGGATTTCAACCTTCCTGGATTTAGCTACTCAAGGAAATGAAAAAGGCACAGGACCTGCCTAGAAAACGACCCTGTTTACAACTACTGAATCTTCTGACTCACCCCCATTACCCAACCATCACCTAAACTGCAGAGCCCAGAAAGGACTAATCAGCAATCCCCTGCTAACTAGGTCAATATAGGTTCTAAAGGCAGTCTGTCTCCTTCTCTTCCACACTTAGTGGCTGGAGCTACAC
This sequence comes from Calotriton arnoldi, assembly GCA_963921515.1. Taxonomy (NCBI): domain Eukaryota; kingdom Metazoa; phylum Chordata; class Amphibia; order Caudata; family Salamandridae; genus Calotriton; species Calotriton arnoldi. The sequence goes on from CAWUFW010002759.1 coordinate 1,398,132, forward strand.
CCTCCAGCTCAGGAGTGCAGGAAATATGCTTCCATTGTTGGGGGGCGACTGCATCATCAACTCCACCATGGGCCATGTCAAAACCAGGGGTAATCCAAAATGGATCCCAGTGGCTTCAGCATACATGCACTCACAAATAATACCATGGAGTCCAGCTAGCAGCCAGTGTACACCTAAAATTCACTGAATATACACAAGCAGCAACTTACATGAGCGGGTCAGTAGGCATCACACTTTTTCTTGGCATGGGGAAAAGGACTGTGCAATCACTATGATTCAAACTGATATGCTGGCACCACTCCTACAGTACATATCTGAGGGACACAGACAGGAGTCTTGTGTCAGTTAAGGGGTAAGCTCTTGGCATTCCCCACTTGACATCAGAGCCAGACTCTGGGTCTCCCAGAGAGATTCTGGCCTAGACTTTAGTGCACACACAAGACTTCATGGGTGTTTTGCCAAAAACAAGTCAGGATACCAGATTCACTTGCAGTCGAGTAGCTCAGGTCAGGGATGCATGTCTCTCTACTGTGCAGGGGACATTCCCGTTCCAACATTAAGAGGTGAAGAAACATATGACGCAGCAGAGGCCTGGAATTCATAGCAAGACACCCAATGCTCCACTGGTCAGCCACTACAAAGAGTTTGGCCACAGACTGGACGAGCTGAAGGATTACAGCAAAGATACATGAAGATGCTAAGGCTTGACATTGAAAGAAAATTGCAGAATTTGGGCGTGTGATACAGTGGCGTAACAAAAGCTCCCGCAGTCCCCGCGGTGTGGGGTGAGGAGGTCCCCGAACTCTTGGGGGCACCCCTCCAGCACTGGGAGGTCCCTGGCCTGAGTAATCCGGACTGGGTCTGGAACGTGGAGGGGAGGGTGGGGGGGATTCGGCATGTACTTTGAAAGGGGGCGGATCAAGTTTTGTTACGCCACTTCAAGTTTCGTTACGCCACTGGCGCGATAAATACAGTTCTAATGTACTGCAAAAAATAGCCTGAATTCCATGAATGAAACCTCTTCATCATGGGTACAGGATAAGCACAATCTCGGAGGAGCAACCAGGTAACCAGCAAAAACAGCCAGTCTAGATCTGGCTACATAACGGTATAAATATTAATTACAATATATTAAATACAGGACATCGCCAAGTGCGCTTTATTTGAATTTCTAATGTGATTATAATAATTGAATAATTGACTGTGTGGCTTAACGTAGGCATACAGATATTTATATTCCACGCTTCAGGGATTATGGTTCCTCTTGTCAAATACCAGTCAGGCAATCAAGTTTATATACATTAAGTGATCAATGTCGTTGTTTGTAGGTAGTATTTTTTTAAAATCAATGTAATGCTTCTTGATATTTTTTGCCAATAAATGTTACTTAAAAATCTAGGCAAACCCTAAGCTACTATACAACAGCCGCCTGAGCTTGAATGCTCAGCTTTCAGGAATAAGATGAATAAAGGCATTTAGATATTAGTGGGTCTCCTTGGAAATGCAAGTGATATTTCATACCTATTGCCCTATGTTTAGCTTTGATATGCAGTTGAGGATCATGTGTACATGCTGGGAGAGGAGCGGCCTAGCTGGCTCCAAGCCAAGCATGATGGTCCTTTGCGACCTTTGACACGCCATGCCTCACCCCCGTGAATTCAGGAGCCTGAAAGAACAGTGGGGAGGTGTGCTGTTGCTATTGCCCACAGCCCTCCGCCATTTTGGAATTCAGGGAAAGACAAATATGGGATGGTAGGGCTCTGGAACCAATCACCACAAGAGTTGGGTGTGGTCATGTTGTTGCAAGAGTGAGGGCATGATTAACGTCAGTGTACTGTAGGCATAGAAAATTATTTAACAGAAATATAAGTTTTGTGCATATCGCGCCTCAATGAGGCCACTGACTTTGCACCAGTTGACGATTCTTGAAGACTTTCTGGATCCCAGAAGAAAGGAGAAAACTTGTTATTTGTGCCAGGGCCCGTGGGTGGTGAACCTAACCTGGTAGAGAAGCCATCCCCCAGTTTGCAGCTTTAGCCTATTGTGTGCTAGGTACCTGCTCACTGCTGTGAAACTTTTCAGTTTTTTCATGACTATTCTTTGGCTACATTCGGTTTCTGGAACCCAGAGGCTGACATTTTTATGTGTGAACAGATGTGCAACCTCAGAAGTACTTTTTATCTTGAAATGAGCTGAGGTAAAGAATTTCTCATTTAAAAAAACATGTGGGAGGTAGAGGAAAAATGCAAAAGGGGCTCATCCTCCTTTGTAGATATGTCTAAATCAAAAAGAGCCCTTCTGTGTGAAAGGAAGGGTTATTTTTCTTTTCACTCAAAAGTTACTTAGGAAAACGGTCAGTTTTCCTTAAATAACCCTCACACACCAGGATTCCCCCTTGGTGGCATGCTTCATCATTGGGTTCATCCCGTTCCGCTGCGGAACGGGGCGTGGTACAACCTACGGGTTACGTGGGAGCACTGATAGGTGGTAAAAGAGATATTTTCAGATGAAGTATATGAAAAGTGGGAGAAAATTTAAAAATACTTGGCTTAGTAGAAGAAAAAAAAATCTTTATATTACCTCTATCCGGTATGATTAAAATATGGGGAAATGGGGGAACTTAGGGGGAACAATGTGCCTTAGATCCACTGCTCGACATGTTTCTAGCCCTACCCCAAGGCTATATTCTTCAGGGTCTCAAATGATACTCCCTGATACCACTCTGCTATCCTCTCCTAAATGAGAGAAACAGACTGTGAAGAAATATATATAGTAAAATACATACAGGATATTCTGTAGAAAAAACTGGATGGGTAAGAAAAACGAAAGTTAGGTTGTCAAAGTCTTCAGCCTAAACGTGCATTTTGAAGGAAGTGACCCGTTTAGGGCCACCCAGGTCACTCGCCACCACCTCTCAGCCTTCCATACAAATGAAGAGTCGGTCAGACAATAGAGAATACAAACCAAAGTATTTTATTAGTATACGCTCAAGCGGAGTCCGGTCTGACCAGCCTCCTCAGATTGCGCCAGAGGGACTGACTCCCGATCACATGGTAAAGTCAGATATACATTTCCAACACCCCAAGAGACCCGCCCAGACTGGAATTTTCCAGCCTGGTCACTGATGAACAATGGAGGTACAGAGGGATGGGCTATCATCTTGAGACAGGGTACACGCTATCTTAGTTTCAAGGTTACTCTGCCCGTGCTCGTCTCTCTGAGAGTGGGAGCAGGCCTACCTACGGGGAAAGCGTTACATATAAGGGTAGACCCAATAGGTACTGGGACCTGGGTAATGAACAGTACAATGTAAAGTGGTCCCAGTATGCAATAGTTCAACAACACACAGAAACAATATACATGAATACACCAAAAAATTCGAAATAACCACGTTATACAAATGAAATGTCAGTGTTATTTAATCACACTGTACATATAATACTTATAGATGAACGATATCGTGGAATATTAAAAAAACAGCAAGTGCCCAGATGAAAGAAGAGAAGGGGTCAGGAAAAAGTGGGTGATTTGAGTGAAAATAAAGGAATACACAAAGGGGAAAGTATTGTGCAAATCACATATTCATGTTTACATCAAACAATGGCTCTTCCTTTAGCCAGAAATTTCTAACAGTCTGCATGGATTATTGTGTGGCCATGACATAGAGGAAAAACACAGTTCATCAATCTCTGTTGTTTATGCTGGCAAAGAGAAGAATGTCGACGTTTCGACCCCAAATTGATGTAGGCTCTTTGAAACCTTACGCACGGGGTCTTCCTCAGGACTGTGAGAGGGGAGGAGAGGGCACCATGTAAAGCCCTACAGAGACGGCCGGTTTAGCGGAAAATGGGCGCGTGGGCTCCAAGGGGGCGAGAGCGGGATACCAGCACTTAGAACGGAAACAAATCCGACATGTCCCTTTGAAAACAACGTATGATCAGTCCAAATAAATTGGCTCTGATCCCTCAGTAGGACAATCTGTAAGTGACTCCGATTGCACAATGGCCAAGGGCTCGCAATCGCACAATGGCCGGGAAGGAATTAATGAATTCTGAAGGAATCAGGCGCCCCAGCGGTGCAGAGTCGCTACACGCGGGGAAACTTCAATCTACGTGCCGGGCGAGCCCTTGGCCATTGTGCAATAGGAGTCACTTACAGATTGTCCTACTGAGGGATCAGAGCCAATTTATTTGGACTGATCATACGTTGTTTTCAAAGGGACATGTCGGATTTGTTTCTGCTCTAAGTGCTGGTATCCCGCTCTCGCCCCCTTGGAGCCCACGTGCCCATTTTCCGCTAAACCGGCCCTCTCTGTAGGGCTTTACATGGTGCCCTCTCCTCCCTCTCACAGTCCTGAGGAAGACCTCTGCGTAAGGTTTCCAAGAGCCTACATCAATTTGGGGTCGAAACGTCGACATTCTTCTCTTGCCAGCATAAACAACAGAGATTGATGAACTGTGTTTTTCCTCTATGTCATGGCCACACAATAATCCATGCAGACTGTTAGAAATTTCTGGCTAAAGGAAGAGCCATTGTTTGATGTAAACATGAATATGTGATTTGCACAATACTTTCCCCTTTGTGTATTACTTTATTTTCACTCAAATCACCCACTTTTTCCTGACCCCTTCTCTTCTTTCATCTGGGCACTTGCTGTTTTTTTAATATTCCACGATATTGTTCATCTATAAGTATTATATGTACAGTGTGATTAAATAACACTGACATTTCATTTGTATAACGTGGTTATTTCGAATTTTTTGGTGTATTCATGTATATTGTCTGTTGTGTTGACTACCTGCACCGGCATTGCTTCATCTTGAGTAATATTGCGTATCTGAAAAGACTTAAAATATTCAGTGACATCGAACCCCTGGAAATCCAACATTTCATTTCGAAGCCATGTTGCATTCTATTCATTCTCATATACGTTCATACAAGCTGTTGGGGACAATGTATCAGGGGCACCTTGTTCTCCTGGAGTAAACTCTTGGTGAACACGTATGTATTCTAACAAGCTATCATAATCAGCATAGGTCATATTCATAGCATCAGAATGGAAATGAGTATATACCATAGTAAACAGTTGAAACCAGGCCTCACAGCTCCCAAGATAGGAGAATGGCATGGACAGTAATACATCGTTCTTATGAGTCACGGAAGGGAGCAGTCCACAGATCCCGCAATTAGTAACATTAGATGTATCATGTGCCTGGTGGAGCATTTGCAAGAAAACATTATCTACTTATGTTTTTCGGTGCTCACCCTTATTAGGGGCCAAAGTAACAAACATGTGTTCAGGAGGAGCAGGCTTTGTACCAATCAAAGAGTGCACAGGATATTTCTCCTCAAGGAACCACACTATTCCAAGTACTGTTATCAGAAAGATCAGAACAATTACTACGGAAACTATTTTACTCTTAGTAGACCAAGTAGACCAACCAGACCCATCCTGCCCGAAACGCGGGGCTGCAAAGGGCTGTTCCTCCTCCATAATGGGGCGACCAAATGGGTACATTTTAACCAGAGGAAAGGACATCCAATGGAGCCAATAACAAGAAGACAAGAGAGTGGCAAATGTCCCCAGCGTCCGTCAGAGCCTCGCTGGTAGACTCCTATTGTTCATCAATTGTTGGTGCTGTTGAGCACCGGCGATGAAGCTAGGCGATCCTAGCTCTTTGAAGAATCCCACGTCGCACAGGATATGGCACTCCCCTCCTCAGGGGAGCACACTGGAGCAATCCTGTCCAATGTCCGAACAATGCACCAGTTTCACCTCTCCCTATTCTACTGTGGCCTGACTTGTCGAGTCCATCCCTGCTAATCTGACTTTTCCTTTGGTGCACTGTTCCTCCGTCGGGGGCGCAAATTGTACCTAGCTACTCCAGGGACAGGGGTCTACAAACAGGGGCTCAGACACAGAGAGGGGCCAATGGACTGGGGCTCAAGCACAGATGGGTCAGCAGGCTGAGGCTCCTGGATGGCCTTGATCTCAGGTGGCACTGCCTCGTTCAACACTGCGTCGCTTTCCTCCTCTGTTTGTGCCCACGTCAGCCGAGCATCCGAGAAAGGAACAAAACGGGGCACTTGCTCTGTTTCAGAGTCTTCTATTCCATCGAGCACCCACTGATCGTACGGTAAAGGGAGGGGCACCTTTTTGCAATGTTGGGAGTGGATCCAGTTCTCTCTGCCGGCCACCTTCACAGCTGAGCGGGTAGCGAGGAGGACTTGCGTAGGCCCCCTCCAGCGTGGCTCCAAACTGCCTTTCCTCTGAAAATGCCTGGTCAGGACATAATCCCCAGGCCGGATATCATGGCCTGGCCCCTCGGGAGCTGGTGGCAGGACCTCATGGATCTGTTGGTGAATAGAACGCAGGTTTTTAGTCAACTCATACCGGTAGTCCACAAGCAAAGGATATTCAATATCAGAAAACCTACGAGGTCGCGGGACGCCCCAGACATTTGCGGGGCACCCGAACATGACCTCGTGAGGTGACAACCCTGTCCTAGAGTGAGCCGTAGCATTTGTAGACAAAAGGGCTAATGGTAAAGCATCTTGCCACTGCAATCCTGTGCTCTCTTGAATTTTCACCAATTTCAGTTTGAGAGTACCATTGTACTTCTCAACCAGGCCTGCTGACTGGGGGTGGTTTGCAGCATGACATTTCTGCTTGATATGCAGGCCGCCGCACACCAGCTGGATAACCTTTGAATTGAAGTGACTCCCATTGTCACTCCAAATCAAACGGGGCAAACCAAAACATGGGAAGAACTCCTTTAGGAGTGCCTTCGCCGTCGCCATGGCTGTGTTCTCTTTAGTGGGGTAAGCCTCCATCCATTTACTGAATGCTCAAACAACTACTAACACATATTTCAGATTGTTGACCCGTTCCATTTCGATAAAATCCATCTGAAGGACCTCGAAAGGGAAGGAAGGCGGTGCAAAATTACCAGGAGGTGTAGGGGTGCCTTTTCCAGGGTTATACATCATGCATACCATATAGTATTTTACTAAGTGAGCAGCAACCTTGGGAATATTGTCATTCTGCCATACAGGATCTAATAATTTACAGATGCCCTTCGCACTAATGTGGGCTGGCCCGTGCGCCATAGTAACCACAGGAAGGACGTATGCGTCTGGTAACATCCATCTCTGCTTTCCTGACTTATCTGTCCAACACCCATCCTCATCTAAGCGTGCTGTACTTTCCTGCCATACCGTTAACTCCTCAATCGTTGCCTCACTCTGAATTTCTTTCACATTGTCTAGAGTGTCCTCGAACATAGTGACCTCGGGTACCCACCTGGCAAGACCCGCTACAAACATCTTTTTCATTTTTGTTCGAGCTGTCTCTTTAGCTGTCTGGTCTGCAAACGCATTTCCTCTTCCAACATCATCAGTAATTGCCTTGTGGCACTGCACTTGATTATGGCCAATTTCTTAGTAAGTGTCAGGGCAGATAGAAGCCTATGTATAAGGGGGCCATTCTGGATGTGTGTACCATGGGAGGTGAGAAACCCCTCTCTCTGCCCAGAGCCGTCCAAAATTATGGGAGACCCCGAAGGCGTACTGGCTGTCAGTATAAATATTAACAGCCAGTCCCTCGCTCAATTCACAGGCTCTAATAAGGGTGACTAGTTCAGCTGCCTGAGCGGACTGATAGGGAACTCGTGATGTCTCAACTACCATATGCAGTGTAGTAAGTGCATATGCAGCAGTGGTGGTGCCATCTGGTAATTTAAAACAAGAGCCATCGACATATAGTTCCCCTTGGTGGTCACATAAGGGAACATCAGTCAGGTCTACCCGTCCCTTCGTCTCTTCCTCCATCCGAAAAAGACAATCATGTATGTCTCTTTCCACACTCTCAGAAGGGAGGGGCAGTAACGTGGCAGGGTTCAGAGTGGCACATCTTTTGATCGTGATATGCGGGGCAAAGAGAGTTAGCTCATAACCGGTCAGACGTGCACTGGTGAGGTGCTGTGTCTTGGTCTTATTCAATAGGGTATCCACAGCATGAGGCACCATGACTGTGAGGTCAGTATCAAGTACGAGCCCAGCCGATTGCCTTATAGAGATGGCCACAGCCGCGACCGCTCTTAGACAGCTCGGGAGGGCTCTTGCGACAGGGTCAAGCAAAGCAGAAAAATAAGCACACGGCCGTTGCTTACCTCCAAAGGCCTGTGTTAAAACAGAGAGCGCACAACCAGCCATCTTGTGTACATACAGCACGAACGGCTTCCCATAATCAGGCGTGCCAAGCACAGGAGCAGAGCAAAGCGCAACTTTTAACTGCTCAAAAGACTGCTGTCATTCAGGCGTGCAAGGCAGGGGCTCGTGCACATCTTTAGTGGTTAGTGCAAGCAAAGGCTTTATTAGTAATGAATAATTAGGGATCCAATGGCGACAGTAGGAAGTGATGCCAATAAAATCGCGCACATCCCTCTGGGTTTTAGGGATAGGCATTTTAACAATGGCGCTAATGCGCTCAGGGGTCAATCTCCTACCCTCCTTCGACAGCAGGTGACCTAAATAGGTGACCTCCTTTCGACAATATTGAAATTTAGAAAGGGACACTTTGTGTCCATGGTGAGCCAAATGTAGCAACAACTTAACCGTACTGTCTTTGCATCCCTGTTCAGTGTCGGAAGCTATCAGTATGTCATCCACATACTGAAGCAATACATTACCTGGGGAAAGCGCGTCCAATTGAGCTTTCAGAGCTTGGCTATATATACTAGGGCTTTCAGTATAGCCCTGAGGAGCGCGACAGAATTGAAAGCTTCTGCAGGCCAGGGTAAAGCCGAACAGATGGCGGCTATCAGGATGAATTGGGATACTAAAGAAGGCATTTTTCAAATCAATGACAGAAGAATTTTGCAGAAGAAGGAATCATTGTCAGAATGGCAGTAATGTCAGGGACCACCGGGAACTGATGCACCACTATTTTATTAACTGCACGCAAGTCAATCACAAAACGATAAACATCTGGGTGATCATCAGAAGAACCTGAAGGTGCCCTCTTAAGAATGGGAAGAATAGGGCTATTACACACATTCACAGTTGTCTCTTCAACAACCCCTGACTTAATTAGGTCCTGTATAATTTGCAACAGAGCTCGCTCCCCTGCTGGTGGTATTTTGTACTGGGGAATACGAGGCAAAATGGCATGGTCTTTAACTTTAATGGAAATTGGGGGAATTTGTAATAGTCCCACATCTGTGTCACCTGTTGCCCACAAAGTGGGCGGCACAGCCTTAAACTCAGCAGGAAGGGGCGCATCTTTGGACAGAAACTGCTTAGAGCTAATCACATTTGGTCCCATTGTCATGTAAACACCTTCCGGAGAACAAAAAATGGTTGCATGCAACTTCTTTAATAAATCCAAACCCATTAGGTTTTCTCCACAATTTGATGTCAGTAAGAACTGCGAATCCACAGTAAAAGGACCAATAGTCAAAGCAAGAGGTTTGGAGATGGGGCTTACAACCGGTACGCCAGAAAATCCTACCGAAACATTATTTTGGCCAGACAGAGCTGCCCCGGGGACCAGCGAACGAGAATCAGAGCTATTCACTGCACCTGTGTCCACTAAGAATTTCTTAACTGGGCCTTGCAAATCAGCGGTGACATAAGGATCGCGTTGTTCTACAGGTATCTGGACTGGTCCCTCACCCTGTCCCTGGCTGTCCTAGCTGTGGGACATCCCTGTCACCTCGTCCAGATCATAATCGTCGTGATAATACTGTCTTCCTCAAGGGTCATCAAAATAGTTCTGGTCAGAGTGAACCTGCGATGTCCCATCCTCCTGAACCCCAGCCTGATCACTTGCTCCACGGCCCCGTACACGAGAACCTCATCCTCTGGGCGTCTCGACCCTCTGCAATAGCACCGGACACTCGCTACGCCAGTGCCCCTCCTCCTTACAATACGCACACTGATTCGGCCCCACAGGCGCAGTGCTCCTACTAGTACGGGAAAGCTGCCGGGCCGGACCAGCCCCACGCCCTCTACCTTTACCCCTAGACGCCTGCTGTAACAACACCTTCGTCTTCAACTCCTTATGCTTCTTTTCCACTTTCTCCTTCTCCTCGTTCTCCCTATGTTCATAATACTGTGCCATACTCAATATAACGGAAGGGGAGGATGTCGTCCAAGTGCTCTCTGAAGCCTGCAACCGAGCTGCAATCTCTGGGAGCAGGTTCGTAACTAATCTATTGACGAACAACTGGACACCCCCTTCCGCTGACAAATCCTGTCCACTAAAATCCAAAAACACACCCTCGAACTGTGTGAAAAAATCTGACACACTTTCATCTTTCTTCTGACGACATGCCGTTAACTTGTCCCAATCTACCCTTCTCGGTGGAATAAGAGAGTGCATGTAGGTAATAATTTGGCCGGGTAAAGCTAGTATCTCGGCCTTAGGCTTTTCTCCAGGCTTCCTTTCCTTATCCCATGCTTTAATCTGGTCCCATGTACCACCCAATTCTACAACGTGGTCCTGCGTGTGGACCTGCCTCCAAATGTCGACAGGCACCAGCAGACCAAAGAACATTTCAATATCCGCAAGCGTCATTACTGTTGATTAAGCAGCTTCCGTCAATTCCTTATAGTATGCTGTAGGATTTTTCCTAGGATCAGGTAACTGAGTCTTAAGGGATAACACCTCACTCCTCTTCCATGGGGTATAAACCCACTGTTCTTGAAAACGTGCCTCTACCTTTGGTCTAAAAACAGCATCATGCTCATCTTGAAGCTCTGGCAACTCAGGGTGATATATGGGATGGACTTCCCTCATCGGAAACTGGGACAATGTCTTCGGGCTCTTTTCAAACAGCCTACCCCGGTAAGCTACCAATGTCACAACATTTCCGAAAACCTCCTCAGGCGCCATACCAGCAGCGTATACATTAGCTCTGATATCATAAATAATCTGGGGCGCTATAGCATTGAAGCACTGTTCCCACAATCCAATCAGTGTAGCCGACATGAGCTTAAGGGCATGCTGCTTCACAAACGGCTCATAATCCCTCATCACACTCCACACATCTTCAGTACTATAAATGGGATGACGGGCCCACTGAGCGGCCTGATTTGCTACCGCCCTTTTCTCTTCCTCCCCCACGTCGGATCACATTAAGATCCGACCCAGTCGCTCCCTAGCAGTTGCCCAGTCCCCGTCCCTCAACCCACATACCGGCGTCCCTCTACCCAGTACTGTCAGTGAAGGAGTAGTAACAGAAGAAACAGGCACCAATGTCGTTAATGGCTGTGTTGTGGGTGTAAGGGCTGGAGGAAAAGAAGACATTGACACAATAGGCATAGCAGGGAGACTAGTAGTTATTGCATGCGCGGAAGGCGAAGCCACAGAATTGACAGGAAGCGCAGCGGATAAAGCAACTGAGTTGGTAACAGAAGAAACAGAAACGGCAGGGACAGAAGAGACAGACGACTGGGGCTGTGGCACAGCAGGGTATATTCTCTGCGGGGCGTATGGAGGCGAAGGTCGGGTGTCTAACAATTCCTCCACAAATGTATCATTGTCTTCCCAAACCACATAAGACTTTTCACATTGCAATCGAAACTTCCTATCGGCACACTCTATCCCCTTCTCAGTCTTCTCTTTATCGTGCGCAACAGCTTTCTGAGTCACTGTCTGCATCCTTCCCTTTCGGGCTTCCTTTTCTGCTTTCATTCATCTCTGTTTAACTTCCTTTTGCCACGTTCTAAGGGAATCATACATTGACTGCCTCCTCCTTTTCGCAAACAATTTATCCTGCAGGAAATTATGTTTTTGCTCATCAAAAGTGCCCGTCAACGGCCACTGTAACTCGGCGTTGTCCCTCGTATATTTGTGCCATAATGTACTAAACATAATAGGGCCAAGGCCATGTTTGACGTACATCTCGAAGTTTGGGGTGCCTTCTGGAGGCGCAGGCTGACTCTCTTCCAATCGAGCATCAGTAGAACAACAACGACAACTCACCCAACATAGTTTGCTAAAACAAGGCATTTTAAAACGAAATTTTTGTCACTATTTATGCCAAGCAGATATTTGCAAATATCTTACCAAAGTTGGTCCTCAGACCTCACCAAATCCGGATCAAAGCAATACCATGTTCACAAAGAACTCAAACAAATTCAGCTGCTTGTCCAAAAACGATCCTCAGACCATACCAAACACAAACCAAAGTGGCACCATAGCCATGGGACAAAACCAAAACAAACTCACCTGGTGCACACAGGTCAAACAAAGTTATTCTCCACTGCCGACTCAGATCCAAGGGTTTCGCCGTCCAGGACCCCAGCCGGGATGACCACTGGCTGAGGCACCGCCTGGTCAGACAGACGGGGCAGCTGCGAGTACTAGACTCTCTTATGCAGGGATCTCCGGTCCGCCTGTCCGACCCGATGTGGCCCCGTCCCCCTCACCCGTCCGCGGGTAAGGAAGGGTCACTCACCCGATGGGGTCCCTGTTCGGGTGCCAACTGAAGTAAGTGACCCGTTTAGGGCCACCTAGGTCACTCGCGACCACCTCTCAGCCTTCCATACAAATGAAGAGTCAGTCAGACAGTAGAGAATACAAACCAAAGTATTTTATTAGTATACGCTTGAGCGGAGTCCGGTCTGACCAGCCTCCTCAGATTGCGCCAGAGGGACTGACTCCCGATCACATGGTAAAGACAGATATACATTTCCAACACCCCTGGAGACCCGCCCAGACTGGAATTTTCCAGCCTGGTCACTGATGAACAATGGAGGTACAGAGGGATGGGCTATCATCTTGAGACGGGGTACACGCTATCTTAGTTTCAAGGTTACTCTGCCCGTGCTCGTCTCTCTGAGAGTGGGAGCAGGCCTACCTACGGGGAAAGGCATGCAGTTACAGAATGATCTATTCATTAGTGCAACGATACTTAACCTTGGCCAATAAAGAGAAACAATCGTGGCTGCTTTCTGCTGAGGCAGACAGTATGAGATAGAAGCTTCATTTCGATCTTGGTACAAAATGGCGGCTGGATACAAAATGGTGCCGCAAATGCGAACTTAACTCGCACAATGCTACAAGGAGTCAGCTAGACGCATTTTCAGTCCAACAATTTGCATGCCATAGTCACCTGCATGAGAAAAAACTTGATATATTTCTCGCAGTAGTGATGACAAACTTCTAGTGCACCCAAAACATATTTTGTACTGAATGGTACACACATGACAAAACACAAACACTTAACATATAATGTAGATTCAATGAACATACACATCTGTTACTGCCAAAGTGCAACATGAGACCCCACGGGGGAAAGGGACGCCTGTAGTCAAACTGCACGGAGGAAGAAGGAAAAAAGACCCCAAAAAATCAGATGCGGTATAGAGTGATTAGCACAACCAATTGGGTCTGTGTTATGCGGTTGTTCCTGTCGGGTAATGGCTATGCCATACTTACTGTGTCAAGGCTACTCCCTTACTGAGGGTGGTGCACGCCAGGGCTTCGTAGGTGCCTGTTCTGTGCTACTGCAGGCATTTTGATGGAGCCGCGGTGGTGGAACGTCAGTGTCCTCTTGTCTGGAAAAAGACTGGGATGCTGACTGCACAAAATGGCTGCTGTTAACAGAACCACTTCCTGGTTCCTTGGCGAAACACCCGAGGTGTCAGGTTTAGGACAAAGTATGGGTGATTAGAGGGGGAACAAAATAATCTTTTATAATAAAATGGTAAATGGGATGAAAATTTGCAGTAAAATGTGAAAAACTGTTTGAGGCTTTGTGAAATAGTTAGAATAGTGTAAGGTGGGTTACATTGTTGGTATGTAACTTCCTGTTTGCAATGTTGGATAAAAATGGAAAGAAATAGTATTAAAAATACAAATACTCATAGTGATGATGAAGGACACACCAAAATAAAGAAATATATTGTTACTTAATGAACTGTCCCAATGGGATATTTTCATTCAGGCCGTTGAGGTGTGTCATCAAACGGAACACCCAGCGTTGCTCTTTCTCAAAAAGTTGAGATTCGAGATTTACTCATTCAAGGATGACCCAGTGGAATTCGTTAATGGCGTGTTTCAATTCCATGTAATGTGATGATTTTAGTAGTGGCTCGTCTACATCTCAAATTACTTCGATGTTCCCCTATTTTCACTTCCGCTTTTCTACTGGTCATGCCAATGTAGTGTAGATTGCATGGGCAGGTGATCATATATATCACACATTCGAAATTGCAATTTGTGAATTGTCTCAAATCCCATGTAGTATTGTCATTGAATGTGATGGTTTGTGTTGCTTGGGTCAGATGGCAAACGCTGCAGAAGCCGCATGAGTGATGGCTTTTTACTGGGAAAATCCGTGACTGGGTTTCACTGGTGTTGGTTTTCTGCGGTCGTGTGTGGACCAGCATGTCTCTGAGACTCTTTTCTCTTTTGTGTGAGAACATGGTTCTAGGAAACTGAAGAGTACCACTATTCACAATGCGCCAATGTTTGTTGATGATCTTGCTTATTTGGTTGGATGCCGAGCTTTAGATGTAAAGAATATCTCATCATCCTTGACAGTAGTCATTCCATCGTGGCTAGTTATGACTCAGATTTGTGGGAGCAACTGACTTATCTACCATTTTGGGGTTACATGTGTGTGCACTACAACTGGGGGAAATGCAGTGTTGTTGCAATTCTTTTAATTCAAATCGGCAGAAAGAATGTCAGGACGCCTACGTCTCCTTTGTAATAAAAGAAAAAAGCGAGGGGTTTGCTTACTGTCTGGGGAAATGTACAATGAAAGGGCGACCTGTCTCTGTGAGAGTAGGCCATGCTTGGTGGAAAAGGGTCACCTGCCATGACTAACAAACACTTGCTTAATGTCCCAAGCACAAAAGATCATCTGCGCCCCTATACATTCCCACCCACAATGCAATCTTGTCAAATACAGTCCATCCTGCAGCTGATGTGTCAGGAATGAAAGCAAGGCTCCCACACTTCTCCCACCCTGCAAAGCATTCTTCCCAATCTGGGATCGATTGACACTTTTAATCAGACACTCCCCCTTTCTGATTGGTGTTTCTGAAGGTGTGACGGTACCTCCACCCATTTATAACTCCACAAAATGTGCTGCGTTGTGGTCAATACTTGTAACTTACCTTTGGAAGCTATATGCAGGGCCACTGGAATAATGCGTCGGGGATGGGCCCACTTATACAGCAGAGTTGACTATATCATGTGGCTAGAAAGGGCAACTAATGCAGCGTAGCGCAGCACATTATGTGATGGGATTACTTCAATATTTTGTTATTTTTACTCATGTTAACTGTATGGGCAAAGGTTTCACCCCATACCAGATTAACACCCAAATACATCAATAAGCAACTGAAATATGACCAGTCGACCTTTGTAAAGGGCCTTTCACTGAGCAGCAACAGTTGTTTCTGCGTTTTTAGTAACTTTTGATCCATTTGAGCTAAAACAATTTTTTTGTTAAAATCTGCAGATTATGGAGCAGATGATAGATTATATGGAATATGGCCAGGTATTGCCGAGTCCCCCACCCCAAAGCATTCCCTTTTTTCCAAACACCTGTTGCCCTATGGAATCACAAACCCTTCCACTTTCCCTCAAGGCATAAAATTGAACAACACACAGTGGCTTGGGTTAAGGGTCGTAAAACCCCGCGCGTATTTTATTCATAACATAACAAAACATTACATTTTCATATTTACATTATTTACAATACGCAGAAAAGTCCAGTCCATTTCATTAATATGTACATTATTCCAGTTTGCTAACCTTAACATGATTCTAATACATAGCCATTCCTGTCATAAACTAAATGATCAACATTATTCCTTTCCTGCATATCCCTACATGAGCCTATGGCAAGGTCAATCACTGGTCCAAGATCGTGCTAGGTCCCACCCTCCTACCTGAGTGACCTTGCGCAGGAGGCCCAGTTCCCCAGAAGGTTATCTCCCCCGGGCCCCTACGCCCTCAATATTATCTCTAAGGGGCTGTGCTGTTATGCCAAGTTTTTTGCGCCAGTGCGCTTGTGCAGGGGTTGGCCGAAAAGCCTACCAGAAGCGGAACTTCCCCTCTCCCCACACCCTTCCAGCCTACCGGCTGTAACTGCCCACTGGAGTTCCATGAGAGACCAACTGTCCCCCCCTCCCCCAAGGCGTCCTCATTTGACAATGGTGATGCCTACTAAGGACCGTAAAAGATGCCCACCAATCATGACCTTACCGCCACAGGCCAGCATAGTTGACTGACTATCTGCCCCCCCTTCACCCTAAGGTCATGCCCTGCTCCGTGCCCCCTCTAACCAGGCTAGTAAGTTTTCCAGATAAAGTTCATTACCAATTTTGGAGAGATGAACGCCATCCTGCAGAAAAAACTTTTCCCCCTTCTGATGCACCCATGCACAATAGTCTGCAATCTTGGGGATCGAAACAATTTATCAATTTGCTTGTTGATTCTCTTCACTGAGTGGTTCAGGGCCCATACCAACTCACCCCCCCCCGACATTGGGATCTGGGGACGATGTGCGACCATGCCAGTACCGCATGGGGGCATTTCCTTGCCAGCCAACCCACCTCAGTGATCAGTGCCTCCACCAGGCCCTCCCTTCCCAGGTGAACCAGATCATTGCCCCCCAGATGCAAAATTACTGCTGCGGACGCTTGTGAGTCTTATCAAGTAAACTCCCCAACATATCCCTTAGTTGGCCAAGACGTAAACCCCCACAGCCATGCAAAGAAACATTGAAACCGGCCCGACGTGCCCGGTGTGCATAATTGCCTGTAAAGAAAAATTGTTTCAATCTGCTCACATATGAGTGACCAACTATCCATACTTCTACTTCTCTTCGCCCCCAGGCGGGTACCTGGGCTGCGACAGGCTCCGACGACGGATGAACCGCTGCGAGCTTCCTCCCTGCGGGACAGGACATGGAAACTGCAAAACCAAACCAAAGATAACAAAGACACCATCAGTAACAAATAGGATCCTTTTTAAAGCAAGTGTAGACGCACATAGCGCTTGTAACAGTCTGAGGACCACCGACCGATCCTCTGGACCGCACGTCCCAACAGGCTCCTGGCCGTGACCTCAGTGGCAGCCCCTATCCTAAAAGAGTGTGTACCAAACCTTGATGGGTCCAAACCGGCCACCTTGAGAGCCGAACTCGTGACTCTACTAAACTGAAATTTAGTGAGCGGGGTCCCATCGCCATGGATTAATAGAGGACCGTCCGCACCCCGTGGCCTGTATGCGAGGAACGATTCAAGATTGCTAATGGGACAGTAAACACCCCCCTGTGCTTTTTGCAATATAATTTGGTCCCCTCTACCGTCCTGATCGGTCTTAGACCTAGGGATGGATACAGACAGCGATCCTCCATGCACCCTCACGTGATCGAAGTGCAGCCCCCCGTGCCAGTCTTGCTTATTTCTCGCTACCAGTTTCCCCACCGTGAAAGCGCCATAGAAAGCCAGAGTAAAGGCTGCTCTAAAAAGAAGCACTTCCCCTGAAGATTTACAAACCTGCTCTAATGCCCCGAGTAATGCCGACAAAGTGTCAATGCCAGTTGGGCACCTGACATCTGGTTGGGGACCTTGTAAGCGCTGCCACCCCCGTAGAGCTCTTTGCACTATGAAGGTGCTGGTGGGATCGCGCTTACCCCGCATTTTTGCAAAGAAGGAAACTGCCGCCATGTGGCACCTTGCCCTCAGAAATAAAAACCACCACCGATGACTCATGCCATGCCCCCTCCCATTCTCCCCACAAGAAATTGCAATAGGCACCAAAGGCCCCCTCATAGGCCCGCCTGGTCCTGGGTGCTAGACTAGCTGCCACGAGGTCCGATAGCTGGGGGCACCAAGTTGCCAAAGTTGGTCTGGGAAAGGCGTTGGGTTCTCTGCTGTTCTGCTGTGGTGGGACCTGAACACCTGCATCTTAAAGTGAGACAGCACATCAGCAGCATGATTCAACACACCTGGGACATGTTTCGCCTTAAACAGTACATTCAACTTCATGCATATGAGTTTTATTTCTTTTAACAGCCGCAGCATCATTTTACACTTAGCCGATTGGTGGTTAATGCACTCCACCACAGACATGTTGTCAGACCAAAAGACCACAGATTGATTCTGCAGCTGTTCCGGCCAAATGGATAATGCCACCAGGATGGGGAACAATTCCAAGAACCCAATGTTACCTGTCAGCCCGGACTCCCCCCACCATGCTTGCCAACGCTGAACAGACCACGCCGGGCCTAGAATCGCACCAAAACCTTTGCTACCTGCAGCATCAGTCAATAGGCCCATCTCTGGGCTGGATCTAGCTGGGCTGGGCCACACTACATTGCCATTGAAATCACGCAGGAATGCCATCCAAGTCCACATATCCTGCCCGACGTCGCCGAACAGCCTGGTGTGGTGATGCTTTTCCTTGAGACCTGACATTGACTGTGCGATGGTGCGTGAGAATGGGTGTGCCATGGGAATGATTTTTAATGCAAAATTCAACTGTCCCACCATCTTTTGCAGCTGGTGCAGGGTAACCTTCTCTTTCTTCAAACATACCTGCAATGCTAAGGTGAAAACCACGATTTTTTCATGGGGGAGTCGTGACACACCATTCACTGAATCCAGTTCTATACCTAGGAATTCAATCTCGGTGGCCGGCCCTACTGTCTTGTCTCATGCCAAAGGGACACCAAAATCATGTATGAGTGCGCAAAACCCCTGCAATGCCCTGCCACATTCCTGAGAGCCTGACGCTCCCAAGAAAAGGAAGTCGTCCAGGTAATGTAACACTGATTGGTGCCCCGTCACCTGCCTGAAAACCCACTCAAGAAAGGAACTGAATTTCTCAAAGTAAGAGCAGCAAACAGAGCACCCCATGGGCATGCATTTGTCCATGTAATATTTCCCTTGCAGCTGGAAACCTAGCAAGCGGAAATCCTGGGGGTGCACTGGCAATAGGCGGAAAGCTGATTCAATGTCAGACTTTGCTAGCAGTGCACCCGGTCCCAGTCCCCTTAGCATTTCAATTGCCTGCTCAAAAGATCCATATCTGACCGTGCATAGGTCCCCATCGATGGCGTCGTTCAATGACTGACCCCTGGGAGCCGGCAAATTATGAATTAAACAGAACTCCCCCGGGTTCTTCTTGGGCACTACCCCTAACGGGAGCAGACAAATCCCTCCACCGGTATTTCATCAAATGGGCCAGCCACTCTCCCCAGCCTCAATTCTTTTACTATTTTTGCTGCCGCAATGCCATTGTTGGATCTTACAGATAGTTGGTTACGGCAATGTGAAACCCCCAAATAACCAGGTGCAGGAATTCTAAAGCCGTCCCTGAAACCTTCTAATAGGATCTGCGCTGAATTGGGGCAGCTCTACTTATTTAACCATGGGATCAGGGCACTTGTTATGATAGGGGAGCGGGCCTTGGTGAGTGTTACACCCTCAGTCGTGCTTCCTAACTCCCTTGTCCTTTGATTTTTTAAAACATTTGGACTCTGGATGTGAGGCGTGACCACAGAAGGAACATGCATGCTTAAATTTGCATGTGCCTGATGCCCTAGTGCAGATTCTTTTGTTGAAATCCCAACATGCCCTCTTCCCCCCCCCTCCCGTGGTAACTGGGGGGCTTGCCCGAAAGGACTGCCCCAGCGTGGTGTCATGAGGCACGGACTTCATGTGTCGCAGCCACATGATGATGTCGATTTGGTCCCAAGTGAGGCCAAGGTCAGTTGCCTTTGCCCTCCTGAACTCTTTGTCATACTCCTTCCACCCCACACCACCATACTCATCATGCGCACAAGCTATTCTCTTTTGGTAGCATGCCATCTGTGCACCTAAACCCGGGAAACGTTAGGTCACTATTGCCATATAAATAAAGAAACCCTTCTACCAGTTAACCAGAGTCTCCGCAATCTTTTTCTTGTGGGTCCAACTAGACCATTCCCTTGGGTGCACCCACTCTTTGTTCTTTTTTGCCTCCTCCTTATCTGCGTTATCAATTAACAGCGCAAACATATTTACATACTCCCCTTTCCAAATCTTCTCTCTCACCTCCTGTGAGATATGCCTACCAAACCGATCCCTGGAGGAGCGCAATTCGCCCAAACCTAGGATTGGTAACGCCTGTGCCATACCTGTTGCTGTCGCCTCCTGTTTCTTGGCTTTGTCCTCCTCCGATGGCGGACTTGCTTTGAGAGGATCTTGTCCGGTCGCATTAGCTGCTGTCCCGCTTGCCGCTGCGTTCCCCACTGGCATACTTTGCCCTCCCCCTGTTTTTGATCCTTCAAACTGCGCCATCAACCTCCTGGCCTTTTCTAGTGCGCTACCCTCATCTAACAAAGCCCCACAGCCCACTGCCGGGGTCCAAGATCCTGCCTTAGCTAACCAGGGAAGCACCGCTGCCAAATTAGCCACCAAATCTGGATGCCCAGGCGAACTACCGGAAGGACCCTCGCCTACCAATGGTATTACTGGACACAGTGCCACAGTGTTGGTCCCTGGTGTACCTGGTTGACTGCCCCCGGTGGCTCCAGGTGGAATTGCATTTTTTGCATCATTGTCTCCATAAATTCCTCCATCCGCGAGCGTTTTTCGCCCTTCCTTGCCTTTGGCGCCATTACACACCACCCGTGCCCCACAACCCTTAAAGCAGGCTTCAATTACTTCTGCTCGCCAATCTATTAAACTGCAAACCACTGGTCCTTCAGCCCACAGTACTGACCCCCAAGCTTCTTGCTTAGGCACTGATCACCCCACCGGTTCACCACAACCTCAGAATACAACCGGTCCACCAAAGTCACCCAACAAAACACTGCCAGCCCAAGGCTAAATGAATGCTACCATCGCCCCACAACACACGGAAAAAACAGCTCCAAAAACCTATTGTGCCATACAAGCAGCCCCCAAAAACGAGTTCCCCTGCTCTATGGGGCGTTTAAACCTTTCCCTAACATAGGCAGTCCTAAACAGTACCTCGCTGCACCCTACAAAACACAGCTCCCAAAAACGATTTCTCCTTCCACATAAAGAAGATCACCAACATCCCCCTTTCCCTTCACCTTAATCCTTAAATCGACGAAATCGGGCCTGCCCTGTTCCGTGTGCCCTCAAGGATTCAGCTGGAGCCACCACCGCAACACTAATCATGCGGGGCCGGCGAGTATACACTCAGCCAGCACGTGGCTCCCAGTTTCAGAAGGACTGCCCGAAACAGCTGTGTAGGCCGCAGGCTCTGCCGATCCAGAATGCTCTTGCCGACCTGTAATAAAGAAAGAAGAGGGAAAGGGGGAGAAAAACACGATGGAGTCTCCGTCCTGGTGACTGGTCCTGAGCTGTGGTCTGGCTGTGGAGCGGCGACGCAAAGGCTGTCCCGCCGCTCCACAGCCCCTTTTACCCCCCAGGACTGGAAATCGGCTGAATCCGGTTGGCGCCTGCGAAAATGTGACACATGCATAATTATGCGGAAACCGGCACAGCCACAAAATCACACAATTCCAGTGTCTCTGCCTATATACGTAGAGGGTGCTGTTAACATTCTGCTATTGGGCCACGTGGGTTCCAGCTCCCTTACCTGCTCTGAGACCCTAGACAGCAGTGTTGTGCGTGCCTGCGTCATCGTTATTGACTGCCTGCGAGATTCCCGTGGAACCCGGTGCCTCCCTGCTCTGAATCTCACCGTCACTCTGCAGGTGTGCGCTCCTGCTTCCAGACATGCCTGTGCACTGTTCTATTTGCTCTTCTGTCATTGAAAGAGCTACCAATGTTGAGGCACTGCTAAAAAGCAAATGACAGAACCGGCCCCCAGTCAGAGCAGGCCTTTGCTAAGGAAGTACCCTGGGCGAACCAAAGTTGATGCCCTTCACGTGTCTTTTTCCCCTTGGCCCGTCTCTATCTCACCTCCAAGAGCAATAAATATATGGAGTTACTTGGGAGAGAGGCACCAGCGGCCTGGAGATAAAATTAATTATTAAAAGAAATTTTCTAGGTAAGGTCAGTGCACCCCTCTGAAATTAGCTGCCCTGGGCCTTTGCCCAGCTCGCCCATGCCTAAAGCCAGCCTTGCTCCTCAGAAGCCATTCTTTAGCCGCTTGAAATCACTATGCATGGAAGGGACATGCACTAATGACCCTCTGAGGAGACGCTAGGAAGTTCTAGTGCTGCAGCCGGGGGTCTTTGTTGTACCTTGGATCTGGTAGCTCCTACAACAGAAAACGGACACTGTAAGGAAAGCCAACAATTTTACCCCAGTGCCAGCTTTGGGGTTCAAAACATTATCCCAAGACCCTGGGCCAACTCTAAAGGATTATCACTGAAAAAATGCCCACAGACAGACTCCAGAACCCTCCTGCTTAAATAACTGGTTTTAATAGTAGGCAACAGGATTTTATTGGTCGCCATCGTTATTTATAGTCGTGGTGTTCTCACCCTCACATCCTGCACAATTTGGGTCATATCTTTGAATGGTTGTTGCAAATACTTAAAATTGATTAAGATTTAACTCTTTTTTTTTTTAGAAATGTGAGTGAAAAAATTGATGATTTGTGTGGGAGAAAACCCAACAAATTTCCTTTCAGCAGATTTATTTTCAAACAAAATGTAACATCTAATGTAACACTAATTAATTGAAAATTAAACTTGCAAATCCAATTTTCGCAAGTGAACGTGACTATTGGAAAAACGTTCCAAGCCCTAATGGAATGCACATCTCAAAACTTAGCAAAGTACAAAAATCCCCCTGATCTCAACCTTACAAAACTGATTAAAAACAGGTTTAATTTAGGTGTTTTGTAAAGCGCCGTGTTCACCCCAGTGGGGTACCATGGCACTAAGAAACTAACTTAGACATCGAAAGACATTACAACCAAGAAGAAGCAATAAAAGAAGAGGTAGAAATTATGTCTAAACAATCATATTTTTAGTCCTTCCTAAATTTACGGAGGTGCACAATCTGACTATGATCAGTGCTTTAAATGGGCCGGTACTCACTGGTACTGAGTACCGGCACTTCTCAGTTTTCTGCCCCTGAGTACCGGAGCTTCTCTTTGGGCAAGGAGAGTACCGGTACTCCCAGAAGCAGCAGGGGTCAGGCCCTGAAGTACAGGAACGTGCAACGCAAAAACTACTGACTGAAAATGACGCTTTCAGATGGAGCGTGTTTATGTGCTGCTCTGGCAGGCAACGGGTAGTGTATTCCTGCGCTGGGTTGCTCCTGCAGTGTTAGGTTCTAATTGGCATCCCAACAAGAATGAGGATGTGGCCAGAGCTGCCGATATTGGAACTGGGGTACCAGGTTCAAATCCCGATGTCAGCTCATCATCCTGTGATTCTGGGCAACTCACTTAACCACCAGTGCTTAAAAAAAGTAAGCTTTAATGCAAATGTTCTGATTGTCATGTAAAGCGCTCTGATGCCCATAGGCCAAATTCGCGCTATATCAAACTGCCAAAAATTGCAAGTATGACATAGAAGCTGATGCTTGCCATGTCTCCAAATGTACGTGAGTACGGAGGTAGTGAGCTGAGGCACAGAACACATAAACGGACCACAGCCACATGTATAACATTAAAAAAATTAAAGGTCCCCTCAAATGCGGACTTCAATTTTCTTAAATGTATGTGCCTACGCCCGCTGTCACATGCCCACATGTAGTGACAGAGCTGGGAGAGACAAGTTGGCACTTACTCCCTCTCACGCCCAATTCGAGAAGCAGAACGATTAGAATGTGGGTCTCATGGTGACAGTTTACAACTATCCTGACTACACCCTCTCGGCGGTGCTACATCTTTAACTTTTTGTTGTGCTATACGATGTTTGTTTGAATGGTTCAAAGTTCACCAACATCTGATCCACACCCCAAAAATGTGGCTATTGTTAAATCCCTGGCTCACAGCTACGCCCCGGACACTCCCCTAACTGCCCACCCAGTCAAATTACTGAGTACCATCACTTCCAATTTCCCATTTAAAGCACTGACTAAGATGTAACTGCAACGCTAAAACAGAAAAAGCGAGACCCCCAAACATTCACGGCAGACTTTAAGAGCAATGAGGAGCAGGTTGTTCTTGATCTCGCTGGCTGGTAAAGACTGTACCAGACACATAGATGTAAATATGATGTGTCCTGTAACAGGTAACCGATGCAAGGAGGCCAGCGCTGAAGCTACATGTTCTCTCAAATTCAATTGAAGCACCAGTCTAGCTACATAATTTTGAATGAGTTGAAGCCTATCCATTAAATACTCAGGGAGACCATGGTACATTGAATTACAATAATTAAGATGCGATGAAACAAAGGCATTGACAATCTTAACCGTGTGAGAAAATGGAAACAGATATAAGTTAAGCTTCAAAGAGTGTAATTGAAAATTAGAGCTGTTTGTCAATGCGTTGACTTGGTTCACCAGCGAGAGAATTGAGTCAATTTTTATGCCGAAGTTTTTTATGCCGGTGGACAATACTGATTTCACACCCAAGGAGGGTGACCAGAAAGAGAGGACCCAGGAAAGACTGGGAAGAGTTGGACAAAGTATCCCAGTCTTGTTCAGATTCAACATGAGATGATTGGGACTCATCTGTTCTTTAACCTTGGATAGGCAATTGCAGAATGCAGACACAGGCTCAAAAACAACTAGGCCTCGGCGGAGTTCCGCTACGTGGAACTCTACGAAGTGACAAAAAAACTCCACCAAGCTACACGGAATTCCAGGAGTGGCGGAGTGCGTTACCTCATGCCGTTCACGCTGATTTTTAGCACCGGGTGTTTGTCCACGCTGTAAAATCAGCACGAAAGGCATCATGCGCAGCGCAAGAGGGCGCTGCTTCTTTCTGCCGCTCTAGCAGAAGTTCAACTCGAGCGGCAGCTTCCTTAATGCAAACGGAAGGTTTCTCAATGCGAGCGGTAGCGACCATCCGTGACCGCCCACGTTGAGAAATCTCACTGGGAAGCGGTCTTGAGTTGGATTTTCCTCGCTCACCAACTTACCATTGAGAAACGAGGAAAAAACTCTGCTGGGTGGAGTTTTTCAGAACTCGGGAGCTCCGCGGAGTGCGAAAAACTCCACAAATAGAGCGGAGTTCACTGCCCAGGCCTAAAAACATCCCCATTTATCATCAACACAATAAATACCCACGGGTGTGAATCGGGTTGCCTGAAGGTCTCATGTAGAGATTGACTAATAAAGGAGATAAAATAGATGGGGGACCCCACAATTTAGGGTTCTGACTGAAGAACTGAATGACAAAAGGAACACCTGAAAGGATCCAACAGAAAGAAAACCGGCTAACTAGGTGGGTGTACTGTCCCTGATTCCAATATCCCAGAGCCTGTTGAGGAGCAAGTGGTGATCGAACTAATCAAACCCTGCAGTTAGGTAACAGAATTAGGGCAGGAAATAGATAACGATCTGCACAGTGGTGCAACTCGTCCAAGGCTGGTACAACAACCACTACAGCCCTGCTCCCAGGATCACAGCCTAATTGAGAACAGTGATTACTATGGAGCCCTTGTTGGCTGCGATGATTATCGCACCCAGTAAAATCCAAATCAGAGATGTTCGGAGCTGATCTGGTGCAATACTTAGCATCCAATCTGACATTTTGGGTAATAACATGCAGATTTTGGTGCTTACTGCAACAAAATCCCTGTGTGCCCTGGTCAATACTGGGCTTCATCCCCTGTTAAAGGTTTTACCTATCGAAATTTAACAGATGCTGCAAACTTTATTGCACCTGGTAATTACTAGGTGCTAAAACATTGCATCACTTATAACTGCAATCCCTGGGCGAAAGGTGTTGGCACAGGGATCACAATCGATTGGGCCACTTGTAATTAGGCCCTATGCCAAGCGACTGGTGGCCACAGAGTTTGGCCACCTCTCGGGATTACAAAAATCTCTCCTCCCGGCACTATGGCCAGGTACTACCTACACCCCCTCCTCCCATAACTGGACCCAGACCAAAATGACATGAGAAGGTTTTTTGGATGTGGGGGTCGTAAAACCCCCGGCCGTATTTATTAAACAAAAATGAAAACATTATTAATATATACAATGATTTACAAATTACGCAGAAAATTATGCATTACACTGATTACAATTGATAAGTACATATGTCAGTTGGCTAACCTTAACATGACTCTAATACAAAGGTTTTCCTATCCGAATCTAACATATCTTTAATAATCATCACAGCATTTTACTTTTCTGCGTATCCTATTTGGGCCTACGGCAAGGTCACTAACTGGTGTCAGATCCTTATCAAATTTTAACCACGCCCTCCAGCCGGAGTGCGCATGCGCAGAGGGCCCGTTTACCGTGAGGGTACTCCCCCCGGTTACCCCCGTACGCTCTGTATATCATCTCCATAAAGGGGCCCTTGCAGTTCTGCGCCGTTTACTGGCGACATTGTGCACGTGCGGGGTGGCCAACCAGCCTGAGGAAAGCGTGACTCCCCCTCCCCGCACCCATCCAGCCAACCGGCTGTAAACTGCCCCTGGAGTTCTAGGAGAGACCACCTGTCCCTCCCACTTGGGCGACCCCATTCAAGAATGGCGCCGCCCTCTAAGGACCTTAAATTTACTGCTCACCAATCATGACCTTACCGCCACAGGCCAGCATAGTTGACCGACTATCTGGCCCCCCCCTGCGCTCACTAGGAGGTCATACCCTGCCCTTGGAGACCAAACCATGCTAGGAGATTTTCTAGGAAAGCCTCCTTGCCTACTCTTGACAGATGGACCCCGTCTTTTAAGAAACACGACTCTCCCCTGATACACCCGTGGGCGATTGTCTGTAGACGAGGAGCCCTAAAGAGCCTCTCTATTTTGTTATTTATTCTCCTTACTGAGTGATTCAGTGCTCTTACAGACTCCCCCCCCCCTCCATTGAAATCTTGGAATCATTTGTGACCATACAATTGTACACCCCTGGCATGTCTTGGCTAACCAACTAACTTCTGTTATTATTGCTTCCACTAGCCCCCTTCTACCGAGACTTGCCAGATCATTCCCCCCTAGGTGTAAGATAATAATGCTGGGACGGGGACCACCCCTTTTTAATAGCTCCAATGTGAAAACCCTAAACTGGCTCAAGCATAGGCCCCCCTTTCCATGAAACGATACCCTAAAACCTGCTCGCTCTACCCTAGTCTTGTAGCTCCCTGTAAGGAAAAAGTTAGACAAACGCTTCACGTACGAGTGACCAATAATCCATGCGACCTGTGGTCCCTGCTTTGGTGATGGTGATGACGTTCTTTGTGTTGCCTGGTGCTGTTGTTGCGGCGTTCGCAGTTTCCCCCCTGCGTGACAGGTTTGAGAAACTGTAAATGAAAACAGAGAAGACATACGCATCAGCACCTGGCAACTCTGTCCTGCTCATAACATATGTAGCCGCACATAGCGCTTGTAACAATTGGAGGACCACCTCCCAATCCTTTGGACGTTGTTGCTAGGTAAACCCCTAGCCGTTGCTTCCGTGGCAGCCCCTATCCTAAACGAATGCGTACCAAAACAACTTGGGTTTAGCCCTGCCCTCTGTATTGCCATGTCCAGGACCCTTTTAAACTGAAACCGTGTAAGTGGAATACCATCAGCATGAACCAGGAGAGGCCCCCCTTTGTTATCAGGTCTTGATCGTAGGAAAGCCTCCACCTGTGAGAGGGGGCAACAAGGATTGCCATGCGCCCGATGCAGTACTAGCCCGTCCCCTCGTGCTTCTTGGTCAGTCTTAGATTTCCTAATTGATATAGTTAGAGCATCACCCTGCACCCTTACATCGTCAAACTGCAGTCCGCCTTGCATATCTTGTTTGTTTTGGGCCACCAATTCCCCAATTCTAAATGCACCATAAAAGGCCAATGAAAATGCGGCGGTGAACAACAGAACTTCCTCTGATGTGGTGCAAATCAGGGGTAGTGTCCTCAGTAAAGATGTTAGCAATTCCACCCCGATTGGGCACCTCGTATCTGGGGTAGACCCTTGGAGGCGCTGCCACCCTTTCAGTGCCTTCTTCACTATAAAGCTGTTGGTAGGATTCCCTTTCTCCTAGTTTGGGCAAAAAAGGAGATTGCCGCCACATGGCGTTTAGCCGCTGCCGCTGAGCGCCCCTCCCCTTTCAAAAACCCTAGGTAATGAAGGAGTGCCCCGCGTCATGCCACTTTTCAGCCCAGTCCCCTCCCAAGAAGGAACAATATGCCCAAAACGCCCCTTCATATGCTTTCCTGGTCCTGGGTGCTAGGCTAGCTGCCACGAGGTCCGGTAGTTAGGGGCACCAATCTGCCAAAGTAGTTCTGGGAAAGGGGTGGCATACTCCGCTGCCGCCGGGAGGTGGGCCCTGAAAACCTGCATCTTAAAGCGAGAAAGTGCATCAGCCGCATGATTTAATACCCCTGGCACATGTTTAGCTCTAAATTGCATATTTAGCTTCATGCATAACAGTACAATCTCCTTCAATAGCCGGAGAATCATCCGACACCGTGCTGCTTGTTGGTTGATGCATTCGACCACCGTCATGTTATCTGACCAGAACACCACTGATTGATTACGCAATTGTTCTGGCCATACTGTTAACGCCACCCAGATGGGGAACAATTCTAGGAAACCTATGTTGCCCGTCAAACCTGTCTCGACCCACCATGCTGGCCACCATTGCGCCACCCACTCGGTACCGAGTATGGCGCCAAATCCCTCGCTACCCGCAGCGTCAGTCATTAAACCTAACTCCGCGGAAGTAGTGGGCGGACCGGGCCACACTACCCTGCCATTGAAGTCCTGCAGGAATGCCATCCAAATCCGCATGTCCTGCCTAACCTCAGCTGACAGCCTGGTGTGGTGGTGTCTCTCCCTGAGACCAGCCATGGCCTGTGAGATGGATCGGGAAAATGGCCTTGCCATAGGTATGATTCTTAGAGCAAAATTCAACTGCCCTACTGTCTGTTGTAACTGGTGCAAGGTGACCCTCTCCCTAACCAAGCATTGCTGTAATGCTGCCCTGAACTTGGTGATCTTGTCCGCGGGCAACCTGAAACACCCCTGTATGGAATCTAACTCAATACCTAGGAACTCTATTGTTGTATTAGGTCCCACCGTCTTTCCTGGGGCCAAGGGGACCCCAAAAGCACGCATGAGTGCGCAAAATTCCTGCAGCGCCCACGCACACTCCCGCGATCCCGGTGACCCCAAGACAAGAAAATCATCCAGGTAGTGCATGACAAACTGGTGCCCTGTCACCTGCCTAAAAACCCATTCCAGAAATGAACTGAATTTTTCAAAATATGCGCAGGAAACCGAGCAACCCATGGGCATACACATGTCCATGTAGAATTTCCCTAGAAATTGAAAACCAAGTAGATGAAAATCAGACGGGTGGACTGGTAATAGACGAAAAGCAGACTCTATGTCTGATTTTGCCAAAAGGGCTCCAGGGTCCAACCCCCTGAGCATCTCCACCGCTTGATCAAAAGAAGCATATCTCACACTGCAAAAATTCTCATCAATAGCATCATTCAATGAACTTCCCTTGGGTGCTGATAGGTTATGTATGAGTCTGAATTCTCCACTTTCTTTCTTGGGGACCACGCCCAAAGGAGAGCAGACAAAATTCTCAACAGGGATTGAATCATATGGGCCAGCTACCCTGCCCAGTCGCAGTTCTTTTTCAATTTTCATTGCTGCTACGCTAGGTTTAGCTCGCACTGAGAGTTGGTTCTTGCAATCTGATGCCCCCACATAATCAGGTGCCGGTATCCTAAAACCGTACCTGAAACCATCTAGCAGCATTTTTGCGGTGGTGTGACAAGGATATTTGTTTAGCCAGGGTGTCAATGCCGTTACATCAATGGGTGACCGTGCCTTTTGTTGCCCATGAACTTCACTCCAGCTTCTTCCCTCCCTTATCCTTTGATTTCTTGAAGCACTTGGACTCGGGGTGAGACGGGTTCGCGCAGATGGAACACGCATGCTTAAACCTGCACGTGCCCTGCGGACTAGTGCAGGTACGTCTATTGAAATCCCAGCATGTCCCTTTGCGCCCTCCCCCGGTGTTTGTATGGCCGGAGGGACCTGTGTTTGGCTGTGACCGAAAGGGCTGAAAGGGCTGAAAGGACTGGTTCCTGGCCCTATCCTGAACTCCACCGCCAATTTGGTCTAACCATGCAATTGTGTCTATGCGGTCCCACGATAGGGATGTGTCAGACGCTTTCGTTCTCCTGAAGCTCTTATCATATTCCTTCCATCCCTCACCCCCGTATTTATCATGTGCGAGAACAATCCTGTTTTGGTAACATGCCATCTCAGCCTGTACATTGGGTAAACGCTCAGCCATGACTGCCATGAAAATGGAAAAACCTCTAATCCAATTCATCAAGTTTTCTTCCACCCTATACTTCATGAGTTCGTTTGCCCATTCCCTCGGGAGCATCCAGTCTTTGTTCTTCCTGGCCTCCTCCCTCTCTTTTTCGCAAATAAGCAACGAGAACATATTAATGTAAGCCCCCGACCAAATCCTTTCTTTAACGTCCTGTGTGACGTGCCTCCCCAAATTCTCCCGCTCTGTGCGGGACTCACCCACATTCAACATTGGCAATGTCATCAGCTTACCTACTGCAGCGAACCCGGCTGACCCTGACGGTTTCTCCTTCGACAGGCTGCTCCCAGATACTCCCACACTGGGTTCAAATGGCTTGGCCCCCCCTGCTGAAATGAGAGGGGACAGCGTACCCCGGCCCTCCCCCGTCTTGTCCCCTGGTGTCCCATGAAACTGGGCCACTATTCGCCTCGCCTCTACAAATGGATCACCGCCCCCGTCGTTACCCCCCACTGTCGAGGCCAGGATCCCAGCCTTCCCCAACCAAGGAAGTATTGCCGCTAAATGGGACACTACATCCTGTGGGATGCCCTCCCCCCCCGTACTGGGCAACACCGGCAAATGCGGGCTATGCCCTGACAGTACGGGCCCCTCCCCGGGCTGGGGGACTGACCCCGTAGGAAATGTGGTCTGGGGAGGTGGCACTGGGGTAGGCGCCGTGGCTGGTACTGGTGCAACTGGCAGAACAGGTACCTGTTCCGCGGGTGGGACCTCCTCTGTGGGCACAACAGGGGCCGGGGACACTGGTAACATTGGTTCCCTCCGCCCCCCTTTGTTATTCCTAACCCTTTTGGGGAGGGGAGGAAAAGCAGACCTCGGGGGCACCATGCTGCGCCTGGCCCTCTCTTCTCCCTCCTCCGCCCCCCCTTGTGCGTCTACCCGCTCCCTGAGGTCAGCAAGACCCTGCCCCAACTCATCCACCTTTCGGAGCATTGCCTCCATGAAGCTCTCCATGCGGGAGGGCTTGGCCCCCCTCTTTGCTTTCCCCGCCATGATACTATTCGCCCCCCCTCTCAAAGCACTGCTACTGTGTCTAAAACCCTGAGGGGAACCAGCGCTGGGACCTCACCCTGAGAACCCTGTCACCCCAGGGTAACTTCAAACAATTTACAACCCTTCTAAACACACAAGCACTTCAAGCAGAGGAGACAGTCATCAGCACCACTCCTTCCAGCTTTGTGATCGAGCACTCCCAAGCGCTGTATGTTATCCTGTTAAACACAAGAGGCGCAAACTCAACAAGCGCTGGGCACTGTTCAGCGTCTGTCACACCGCCCCCCCCAACAAGCCTATATCAACAAGGCCACTCAGACTAACAGTTCCCCACCGGAAGGGTGCGCGCCCTCGCTAGTCGAGCGCCACCGCAACCGGGTACCTGCTATCACCGCTGACTCCTCGAGGCTCCCGCCACTTGCGCCGTAGACGACCCGCCCGGCGCCGCTCGCAGCCTGTCACTCCAGGCCCCCTTCCCGCACGACCGCGGTACTCCGCTGCCCCGAAACCGCTATATGGGCCGAAAACAGGCCGTCCTGCCTCCGCTCGCCGCCGACTTCCGCCGCCTGTATTCCGGACCCCACCTTCTGGATTCCGCGACCGGATTCCGCGCCTGATGCCTGCAAAGGAGGGAGAAAAGCAAAATGAAATTAAAGCCTCCTAGCGAGGCTGGTGTGGCGGGCTGGGGAGCGGGGAGCCAAGAGACAGACTCCTGCGCTCCCCAGCCTTTTAACTGTTGCCAGGCCAGGCCGGTTCTAACCGGCCTGGCGCTGTCCCCTTGCGTGACCCGGAAGTGATTCCAATGACTTCCGGGGCACGCCCAGGACACGGGACCAATAACTCGTGAGGCGCG
This sequence comes from Calotriton arnoldi, assembly GCA_963921515.1. Lineage (NCBI taxonomy): Eukaryota > Metazoa > Chordata > Amphibia > Caudata > Salamandridae > Calotriton > Calotriton arnoldi. The sequence goes on from CAWUFW010002759.1 coordinate 1,430,353, forward strand.
CCTGTCGCGTCACCAAAGTGCGCGACAGGCTTGCCTCTGTGGTCGCCGGAGGGGGCCGGTACGACCGCCATACTTTTGGCGTGGCCGATGCCGGCCCCGCCATTCTCTTTGACTCAGACTCCTGCCCAGAAGTGCTGGGCCTGCCAGTATCCAACTCACCTCTCTGGAGCAGAGAAAGCATGAACAGGGCATGAAATTTGTAGAATGACCTCACTCGTCTCATGAAGTTCTTATGGAAATTTCTGAATAACTTGCTTTTCATCTAGCAGTCATACTGCCCATCTGATATTTCTAAGCACTATTAGTACCAGCTATTTCAATTACCCAATTTATTGGTCCTCAATTTCACCACCAAGGAAGGATTGCCCGCTGTCGGCCTTTCTAGGATTCAAACTGGTGACCAGTAGACGCCATATTTCCCAGCGGTGAACATGTCTCTGAGCCATAGTGCAGGGGTACTGTGGCCGCTTACATGAATATGGCAAGTACACGGATCTGTGAATGTATCTACCGTACATCTCTGCTTCACTCGAAGGTTAAGCACAGCAGCAAGCTCACAATCGCCAGTACTTGAAATGGTAATCTAGAAGTGCAGATACTCACTATTCAAAAGCAGCTGCTCCTACAGAGAAGTGCCAGTAATCTCCCATGAAAAGTATTGCACCAGTAATGAGAAGTGCTGGGACTCTCTGTTTTTCATATTTAAGATGTGCAAGTACTCACTACTGGGTGTGTTAAATGTGCGTAATTTGCCTTTGTACACTTATGTAACATTTAAGCAAAATTACGTGCAATTACATATAATTATGTGAAATGCCAAACTAGTATTTGGAGCTGTTTTAGTGCAATATGCCTCCTCACATCCATTTTGAATGGGAGGGTGAATTTTATGTTTAAAAATAGTACAAAAAAACAGAAGCACCACAAGCAACAGCCGCTTGCGCTCTGTCATTCGAGTTGCTTCTATGCGTTATTGTTACCGAATGAAGAATTTGCTGTCAAGTTTAACTGTGAATGGTGGGTAATTACGAGATGTGGCATAATTACGTAAATTCAGGAATTTCGCGTAATAAGAGTAATTCAAAATTACCAAAATTATGCTAGCTACACCTGCATAATGAACCTTTCTCCCAGGCCTACTCACTACCTGAATACCTGACAGTATCTGCTCACTTAAAGTACTTATCAAAACATGTTTGGAGAAACCTTCCATCATCAGACATGATACCCACACACTTCCCAACTAGGCCTCTCAATAAATTCATATTCTACCAACCATTCCCAACAGAGTAGGTTATTCTTAGTATACCATAAAGGAGGGTTTCCCTTGGTTTGCGAACCAAGTTAATGTCTGCAAGATTGTTGGTGGCCCATTTATATCTCTACTGCGTGTAAGATTTACACCCGGGTAAATCGGTGTGATCTGTACATCTCGCAGGATATATTGTTGGGTCCTCAGCCACAGGGATTTAAGTCTAAAATTGCCTGCCGGATCCTGTTAAAATTATCTGGCAGGCAATTTTAGATTTCAATCCCTAAACATCTATAGTAAGTGCTCCGCTTACAAACGCATTGAGCCCGCCCATTCACACTAGGTGTGTGGAACGTGGGTCCGATGATGAAGCAGGCCACGGGTGGTACCTGTGGGCGAGGACCCAACAATATATCCTAAGAGATGTACAAATCACACCGATTTATCTGGGTGTAGATCTTACACGCAGGAGATATATACACTGGCCACGCAACAATCTTGCAGACATTAACTCGGTTCCCAAACCAAGGGTAATACTCTGTCAGACAGGCTGCCAGCTCAGAGGTTTACACTGGCTAGGCCCACAGTGCCTCCACCGACCCCAAAGAGAGTGGGGAAGCATACGTTTGCCAAGCAGGAAGCGCTGTTCATTTAGGGCGGTACTTCTACACCAAACTCAAAACGAGATTCTTAATCCAACGCTTGAACCTCACTGGAGCTCTGATAGGTTTAGTCAGGCCTTTGAGCAATCAAAAGAGCATTTGTGTGTTGTCTGGTCACATTTGGAATCCCAAGGCCCTGGCGTTGGCTGTTGGCCTCTGGTAGGGCATGGAAATGATGGGGGACACTGCAGAGTCTTGCTATGGGGCTCTAGAGTCTGTCAGCGCTATTATAATTATGCGGCAATGGAGGACAAATATACGTGGCAGGGTTGAGCAAAGTGTGCAGAAAGAAAAGGTAAATTAAGTGGCTTATTGCGTGACAGTATTATTTTGCTGTTTTGACATTCTAAAACATTAATATTGTCTTGGCACAGTTTGAACGTCATCGTTCCTACCAGTTTTACACCTGAATGCAGCAATCAGAAAATCAAAGCTGACCAGTTCACCTTTGAAAAGGGTCTGTCACTGTACTGTATCACGTATGACACTCTTTTTTTGTAACTTTTGATCCATTTCAGCTAAAAAAGTATTTTTTTCTAAAATCTGCAGATTATGCAGCAAATGTGTTTTTTATGTATTGTATTGTAATTGTATTTATATAGCGTTTACTGCCCCTGACGAGGCGTCGAAGCGCTTTTTCGGCGAGTAGCACGCTACTCCGGAACACATAAAGGATTAGTGGTGAATTAGTATAGTGAAAATATGAAAGTAATTTGAGCGGTGGATATGCTAGTCAGTTATTTGGATTGAGAAGGATAGTGTCAAATGCGCAACATCCATAATTATGTGGAAAACACCACAGCCACAAAATCCAATAATTGCAGCGACACTGGCTGTGTTGGTGTCGCACACCTAACAGCATGAGGGGGGGGCAGATATAGGTGATAACAAAGAATGACTTTAACATAGCTAGCACAGTGGTCCAAGCCACCTCTAGGCGCTTGGGCCATAGTGCTCGCGAATGGTTCAGTCGAGACCCCGTGTCGAGCCTGCGGGATGACCGATGCTCTGGTTACCTTTGAGAGGAGGTTTTCATTTTCTTTGGCTTCCAGAGAATAGGGTCCATGTGTCAGGCAGAAACGCGACACTGGCGCGCCCACGCCGCGCACCTGTCAACGTCCGCACATCACACCTGACATCCACACAAACCCCACCGCAATGAAGATGGAAGGGGACACTGGGGGGGGGGGGCAGCGCACCCCCCGGAGAAGCCTGGCTGCGTCCCCAGGAGAAGTTAATGAAATGTGCGGAAATATTGCACTGGGCTCAGAGTGATGGACAGCAGCTTGGCCCGCACCGGGACCAAATGTGGAGAGAAGATATTAGAATCTGAGATGAGGAGATGAAGAGTGAGTGAAGAGGGGAGAGAAGAGGGAGGGGGCACCGGGGAGGAGTAGGGAAAGGGGGGCTGGGAGATGAGGGAGGGATGGAAAGGCAGAAGAGGGCCGAGGAGGTGGTAGGGGTGAGGATGAAAGGAGGGAAGGGGGTGCTGAGGCACTGGAGAGATGGAGAGAATGCAAGGCCATTCTAGAAACGGTAGAGTCACTGACCCTACTGCGGTATAGGCACAGGCCTGGGACTCACTGGGCACGCCGGCGATAACCAGAGGAACATTCCTTTCTCTAGAGCACGGGTACTCATAGTACGGCCCGCGGGCCGCCAGCAGCCCGGCAAGCCTTCCTTGGCGGCCCGCGGACCTTGCAGATATCCTACCTGTGTTTTTTAGGTTTTTTTTAAGTGTCAGCAAACACCGCCGGTTGCAGCAGCGCTCTATGGGGGCCGGGCGATTCTTTAAAAGACTATTCACTTGTTAATGAGGCTTTGTTGTATTTCACCTCTTCTTAGCGCCCCTGCATCGCCACTCTGAGTGGAGATGCAGGGGCGCTAAGAGGTGAAATACAACAAAGCCTCATTAACAAGTGAATGGTCTTTTAAAGACCTGTGAAGTACTCGGGTGCGGCTGTGTGTGTGCCCGGGAAGCTGTCTAGAAAGGCGGGGCCGGCATCGGCCACGCCGAAGGTATGGCGGTCGTGCCGGCCCCCGATGACCATCCGGGGGCGGGCCTGTCGCGCGCAGTGATGACGCGACAGGCGCGCCTCACCATTAGTGGTCGGAGTCCGGGCGTGACCCGGAGGTGTTTGAAAACACTTCCGGGTCACGCGTTTGAGCTAACGCCAGGCCGGTTAGAACTGGCCAGGCTGGCATCATGGCAATAAAAGGCTGGGGAGCAGCGGAGGTTGCCTCTTTGCTCGCCGCTCCCTCAGCCTGCCAGTAGTCACGCCAGCCTCGCTAGGAGGCTGGATTTTTTAATTTCTTTTTCCTTTCTCTCCTATTACAGGTCGTGAAGCCATTTGAGGGCAAGGAGAACTTAAGCGAGGCGCTTCGAGGTCAGCTTCAAGTCCCGTTGGTGCTCGGAGGCCTCGAGGGTGCTCGGCAGTGGAGAGCACCAAGAAGAGACCAGCGGTCGGGTGTTTGCTCCGTTGGATGTGGGCAGCTTTGGGTCAGCACGGAGGAACGAGGCAGTTGCGGATGCGTGAGCGCTAGGGAGTCGAAATGCTTCGGACGGCACCTGTTTCTCGGTGAGGTAGTGCGGGGAAATCCGGACGCGCCACGTGTGACCTGATCCGGAGGATTGGTGCTGCTGTCTCCATGCGTGCCGGCCAGGGGCTTCGGAGATTGGGCCGGCATCGAGTGCTGAGGTTTTCGTGGTGGCAGGGTTGTCGCCCTGCTCTGCACCTGAAGGGTGAGTGTTGTTGACGCACCTAGAAACGTTATGGAGCATTAGTTGCGAATGGTTTGTCAGCGCGCGCAGACTTGTAATTTTGAAAGCACGGGAGGACATGTAGCCCGAGGCTTCGTGTGAAACGATTTGGGGGTTAGGATGTGGTCCGTCGGCTAGACTGCCGACTTTGGTGCTGGAAACCAGGGTTCGAGCGTCGGGGTCACGTCCGCGTCCTGTGGTTCTGGGCAAGTCACTTAGTCTCCCCGTGCCTGAATGTGTAATGTAAATACGGTGCTCATGTAAAGCGCTCCAATACCTTTAAAAAAGGAATAAAATGAGGTAGTAGGGGATGTTTTTGGGATGGGTGTGAGCCCAGTGGTTGGGGTTCCGGTTCTGACCAATGCTCTGTTCACACCTTTACATGTCGACTCGAATTGTGATTGTGCCCGGGTGAAGCCCCCGTTTAAGCAGACTCATTTCCAAAGTCTTCACTGAGTGAACACGTGAAAAGCTTCGTGATGATTTCAGACACTCAGTGAAGAGTTACTTGATACGTTTTGCAAGGTGCAATCAGGCCTACCTGCGAGTATGTAAAGCAAGCAGCTTTTCAGGCGCTGATAGGACAGTTGCTGGATTACAGGCAGGAAGGTGTCCAGGGGCTACTTTCTATACACACGTCAGCATACCAATTATAGGCACGAGTAAGATCAATGCAAGGTACTGTTTTGGTGATGATGAAAAGATGTAGCCGGGAGCTGGGCAGGTAATTCATCATACGGACAACTTTATTTAAAACGATGCACTGATGACTAACTTGTTGAGAACGATGCACTGATGAAAGGACTGGCACAAGTCTCGTTTTCCGCGCTTGCCACGTGTACGTTACAACATTTAATGTTCAGCGGTAAGAGGCTATCGTGTGAGGGTGCCTTGCGCTATTTAGCTATTAGACACAGCCAGGATGCAATGGCGCCATGAGTTAGAGCCCCTGTACTGAACCGGGTCAGAGAACAAGCACTGTGGACTGTGGACAAACTGAATAATGTTAATAATTCTCAAGCAGATGGATTAAAGGCTTGCTTCCTTTTATCTCCTGTGGGTGCCTTGTAAGAGCCCAGTATAAACATGCTGCAGAAAAATGTTGTTGTCTGGCAACATTGATAAAAATTCTTTTACATCAAAATCAGAACGTCATATAAAAGAATCGGGAGGGATCGCAGGGAGTATTTTGCGGCGATATAAATGAGCTGCAGCTGTCTTCACTAATCAATCCCGGTGGGTTCATTCAGTTTTTTATCCTTCTGAGGTTGATAAAAATGAGTAGCATTGAGTTGAGTAACAATAAACAGGTGCGAGCCCAGTGGTTTCATTCAGCTTTTATGCTTCCGGTATTGATAAAAGGAGTACCATTGAGTTGGGTAACAAACATCGGTTATCCAGCGCCAAGATCCCCTCGGCAAACTGGAGCTTTGCAAATACATGATAGATCAAAGGGTGGCAAAGCTCACAAAGATGGTTATTCGGGGGTTTTTTAGTGGGGTCCTCACGTTTACGCACATGGTGCTATCTTTAGCATAGTCTTATTTCATTGGTCATCACGCCCGGCGACTGGGGCTAGGTTAAGCGCTCTCATTCTGGGAGTCTGTCTTCAATATTCCTCATGTAAGGCAATTGGTACTATGCTAGGCGCTCTCAATTGAAAGCCTGATTTCAATGTCCTTCAGGTAATGCGACTGGTGCTTTGCTCATCGCTCATTTAAAAAGCCTGATTTCAATTTTCTTCATGTAACGCAACTGGAGCTATGCTAGGCACTCTAAATTGAAAGGCTGATTTCGCTGTTCCTCGTAATCCAATGGGTGCTAAGCTAAGCGCTCTAAATCGAAAGTCTGTTTTTCAATGTTCATCATGTAATGCAACGTGGGCTATGCTAAGCGCTCTCATTTGAAACTTCGATTTCAATGTGCCGCATGTAATGCGAAGTGCACTACGCTAAGCGCTTGATTTGTAAGCTTAACTTTCAATGTTCCTCAGGTAGTACAACTGGGGCTAGGCTAAAGCGCTCTAAATTGGAAGTCTATTTTCAATGTACATCGGGTAATGTGACGTGTGCGATGCTAAGCGCTTGATTTGTAAGTCTAATTTTCAATGTTCCTCAGGTATTACAACTGGGGCTAGGCAATGCACATGGTGATATGCTAGGCGCTCTCAATTGAAAGGCTGATTTCAATGTAAGTTTTAAAAAACCAGCTTCGGGTCGGCTGGCCCTCGCAGACTGGAGTACACTCATGCTTCAAGTGAGGTGGGCCGGTTCACAAGAAACGCACGGTATTTACCCGGTACCTTACCGGTTACCTTTATTGTGGTTGCGTGAACGTATCATTACTAAAGCGAACATACCCTTGGTAGCTACAGATGGACGACAGCCTGGCTAGCTCGCTTGGATTTTGTTGTGTGCATTTAGTTACTAGTGGAGTTACGATTAGCGGGAAAATGTCTGGTGAACCAGAGTACACAGAACTCAATGTTACATAGCCCTGGTGGGTTTTGCGTTCACACTTTAAGGGGGCCAGCCACAAACAATTTCCGTTTTTCAGCACTAGTGATGGTGCTGTACACTATTGCGGGCGCGCAGTGCAGAGCACTGCTCGGGTGAAGGGCACTCTCGTAAACGGTTAGCGACTAATTGCCAAAAAATGGAGGGCATTGACAAACTCGGGGGGGCCCAGTGTTAAAGTTACACGAGTCCAAATCAACATTTAGCGACCGTAGGGTCGGAAGTTCAAAGCTGGGTCTAGCACGTGACCTCTTAGCACTCTTGAAAGCTGAGGATAAGAATATGGGCCTACTGCTGAAACTAGCAGGATCAGAAGTCTAGATGGTGAAACCACAATTTAACGTGAGTCCTAGTACTCCCCTCTTTTCTCTGGGTAATGAACGCCTACAGGGTAACATCACAGCCTCCAGTTACCTTCGCTAGCACTGCATACCGGCTTCTCCCACTGTAACGAGATCTTGGGGCTGCATCATCGGATATGTGTGCAACCGGTTTTTCAATATTATTAGTCTTCTTTATGAGGATTGCAGTTGAATTCCTGTGGGTGTGGGTTGTAAGGCAGGATGTTGACAGGAAGTCGGATAAAAGATCCGCCCCTGGGGTCTGTGCAATTAAGCGTGCTAGTAGTGAGTGGTCACACAATACCTATTCCCCGTGGGCTGGCGCACATTTAGTTCATCTGTGTTGTCACACGATACCTATTTCCCGTGGGCGCGTGCACATTTAGTTCATTTGGATGCCTAAGTTGTCATACATCCGTGTTGTCCCACACAGTATCTATGCTTCCTGGGCTGGCATGTAAACTGTATCTTTATCCAACGACTAAAAGCGCTAATCAACTGTGTTTGATTTTCATTTATGTATGGCTGGATCCACGACTATGATACAAGGGGAGCGCTCCACCACAATGGCCGCAGGATGTGGACAGGCAAAGAGACCGGAAGATCCGGAACGTGAGTGGCCAGCGACAGCATCAAGTCCGATGGGCGATCAATAGAAAAGCTTAAAAGGTGCCAGCAGCCATGGGTGAGATGGTGCGGCCCATGCACTATATTGGTTGCGTATAAGTGTGTCAACCATTTGTTGTTGCCAGCCGGGGGATTTGAGCAGTAAGATCCTTAACAGGTGTATGCCTTGCCAGGTTGATCAAACCCAGGGGTAACGGGCGGATGCAACATTTCACCACCCTTGTCGTGAAACGGTATTTTGCCATTACGGCGCCTGTGCTCGCAGGTGCCATCGTAGCGGCCACTACACAGTTTTTGGGATGCTCCGTAGTGGGGGAAGAGCTTACACAGACCTTATCCAAGAGCATAGGGGTCAGGGGTAGGTGGTTCCACGGATTCCATGATATGTTGATGGGAGATCTTGGGGCCTGTGGGGCACTCCTGGGTAGCTTTCCAATGGTGCAGTTGCACTGGCAAGGAGTATCATTGGCTGGGGCAACGTGTGTCGGGCGCATGGTGCTGTTATCAATTGAGGACATTTAGTGGCTCCAAGACGGTATGTCGATTTTCTGAGTCAGCCAGCCCTAGCAGTATTATCCTGCACTTGGGGGGGAATGACTGGGTATGCCTGGGTAGAAGGGGGGCTGGTCGAAACATTAATCACCGAAGTGGGTTGGTCGACACGTCTATGCCCCGGGTTCACCCTGGCACAGAGACTGGAGATTCCAATAGGAAGTGAGTCTGTGAGGGCTTTGAGCCACTCGGTAAAAGAATTATTAACAAACCGGTGAGGCTAACTGGGGCTCGTCACCCGCAGATTATAGCCCATGGGTGATTTCTGGCCTGTCTGGGGCCGTCGCGCTTCTTTAAAAACGGCGTCCATTTGTCCAAATTGGGGAAGGAAATCTTCATGGAGAATCTTCTGGCCTAGTTAGTTGTGTATAGGGACAGGGCATGACCTTTCGGAGAGTTTTGGGGGGCCTGATAGTCGGTCAACTATGCAGGCCTGTGGCGGTAAGGTCATGATTGGTGAGCAGTAAATTTAAGGTCCTTAGAGGGCGGCGCCATTCTTGAATGGGGTCGCCCAAGGAGAGGACAAGTGGTCTCTCATAGAACTCCAGGGGCAGTTACAGCCGGTTGGCTGGATGGGTGCGGGGAGTGGGAGTTACGCTTTCCAGTAGGCTGCTTGGCCACCCCGCACGTGCACAATGGCACAAGTAAACGGCGCAAAACTGCAAGGCCCCATTATGGAGATAATCTACAGGGCGTACGGGGGTGACCTGGGGGGGAAGTACCCTCACGGGGAACGGGCCCTCTGCGCATGCGCACTCCGGTTGGAGGGCGGGCATAAGGGCGTACGGGGGTGACCTGGGGGAAGTACCCTCACGGTGAACGGGTCCCCTGCGCATGCGCACTCCGTTTGGAGGGCGTGCATAATTTGCTAAGTGTCTGGCGCCAGTTATTGACCTTGCCGTAGGCTCAAAATAGGGATACGCAGAAAATGAAATATGAAATGTTATTAGTATGATTATTGATTATGATATGTTTAGATTCGGATAGGAATACCTTTGTATTAGAGATATGTTAAGGTTAGCCAGCTGAACTTATCAATGAATCAATGTAATGTAATGGTTTTCTGCGTATTGTGTAAATATTGTATATTCATTTTGTTTTAAATTTTATGTAAATAAATACGGCCGGGGGTTTACGACCCCCTAATCCAAAACCTTCTCATGTTATTATCTTGATATTGATAAGGGAGGAGGGGGTCTAGGTAGTACCTGGCCATATCAGCCCGGGCTGACACGCACGCGGGGTGAGGTGACAGAGAGAGGGTGACAGAGAGAGGGAGACAGACAGAGGGAGACAGACAGAGAGAGGGAGACAGACAGAGAGGGGGAGACAGAGGGTGACAGAGAGAGAAGGAGACGGACAGAGGGAGGGAGACAGAGAGAGGGAGACAGAGAGAGGGAGTGAGACAGAGGGAGACAGAGAGAGAGGGAGACAGAGAGAGAGGGAAACAGAGGGAGGGAAACAAAGGGAGGGAGACAGAGGGAGGGAGACAGAGAGAGAGGGAGACAGAGAGAGAGGGAGACAGAGGGAGAGAGAGAGAGAGGGAGACAGAGGGAGAGAGAGAGAGAGGGAGACAGAGAGGGAAACAGAGGGAGAGAGACAGAGGGCAACAGACAGAGGGAGGGAGACGGAGGGAGGGAGAGGGAGGGAGAGGGAGACAGAGAGGGAGAGACAGAGGGAGGGAGGGAGGGAGACAGAGGGAGGGAGGGAGACAGAGGGAGGGAGGGAGACAGAGAGAGGGAGACAAGAGAGGGAGACAAGAGAGGGAGACAAGAGAGGGAGACAGAGAGAGGGAGACAGAGAGAGAGGGAGACAGAGAGAGGGAGAGAGAGAGGGAGACAGAGGGAGGGAGACAGAGAGGGAGACAGAGGGAGGGAGACAGAGAGGGAAACAGAGGGAGAGACAGACAGACAGAGGGCGACAGACAGACAGAGGGAGACAGACAGACAGAGGGAGACAGACAGAGGGAGACAGACAGACAGAGGGAGACAGACAGACAGAGGGAGACAGAGAGGGAGACAGAGGGAGACAGAGAGGGAGACAGAGGGAGACAGAGAGGGAGACAGAGGGAGACAGAGAGAGAGGGAGACAGAGGGAGGGAGACAGAGAGAGGGAGGCAGAGGGAGAGGGAGGCAGAGGGAGGGAGACAGAGGGAGGCAGAGGGAGACAGAGGGAGGGAGTCAGGGGGAGACAGAGGGAGGGAGAGGGAGACAGAGAGAGAGGGAGACAGAGAGGGAGACAGAGAGAGAGGGAGACAGAGGGAGGGAGAGAGAGAGGGGGAGACAGAGGGAGAGAGAGAGAGAGGGAGACAGAGAGGGAGAGGGAGACAGAGAGAGGGAGACAGAGAGAGGGAGAGAGAGAGAGGGAGGGAGAGGGAGGGAGAGAGAGGGAGACAGAGGGAAACAGAGGGAGAGAGAGGGAGACAGAGGGCAACAGACAGACAGAGGGAGACAGACAGACAGAGGGAGACAGAGAGAGAGGGAGACAGAGGGAGGGAGGCAGAGGGAGAGGGAGGCAGAGGGAGAGGGAGGCAGAGGGAGAGGGAGGCAGAGGGAGGGAGACAGAGGGAGGCAGAGGGAGACAGAGGGAGGGAGTCAGGGGGAGACAGAGGGAGGGAGAGGGAGACAGACAGAGGGAGACAGAGGGAGACAGACAGAGGGAGACAGAGGGAGACAGACAGAGGGAGAGGGAGGGAGACAGACAGAGGGAGAGGGAGGGAGACAGACAGACAGAGGGAGAGGGAGGGAGACAGAGGGAGACAGACAGAGGGAGACAGAGAGAGGGAGGGAGACAGACAGAGGGAGACAGAGAGAGGGAGGGAGACAGAGAGAGGGAGGGAGACAGAGGGAGGGAGACAGAGGGAGGGAGACAGAGGGAGGGAGACAGAGAGAGAGAGGGAGACAGAGAGAGGGAGACAGAGAGAGAGGGAGACAGAGAGAGAGGGAGACAGAGAGAGGGAGACAGAGAGAGAGGGAGACCAGAGAGAGAGGGAGACAGAGAGAGAGGGAGACAGAGAGAGACAGAGAGAGGGAGACAGAGAGAGAGGGAGGGAGACAGAGAGGGAGGAGGGCGACAGACAGAGGGAGGCAGACAGAGGGAGGAGGGCGACAGACAGAGGGAGACAGACAGAGGGAGGAGGGCGACAGACAGAGGGAGACAGACAGAGGGAGGAGGGCGACAGACGGAGGAGGGCGACAGACAGAGGGAGGGAGACAGATAGAGGGAGACAGAGGGAGGGAAACAGACAGAGGGAGACAGACAGAGGAAGACAGACAGAGGGAGAGGGAGGGAGACAGAGGGAGGGAGAGAGACGGAGAGAGAGGGAGGGAGGGAGAGATAGAGAGAGGGAGGGAGACAGAGCGAGAGAGATGTGTGTATGCTGGGTCTGGTGGCTCAGTGGACGAAGGCGTCCGCTGCAGGGGCCTGTGTTCAACCTCATGGTCATATATTTTTTTTTGCTCTAGCCCCGCCCCCTCCCCCACTGACCCCGCCCCCACCGGTGCGGCCCTCGGCCACAAACCACACTGTAAATTTGGCCCCCGAGAGAAAGTTTGTGAGTACCCATGCTTTAGAGAGAAAGAAGGCAAATGCAGATGAAGGAATAGTTATAGATAGATATCAAACGCGTGCCTCGAAGAGACTTCGAGGCACATGGCATTAACGTGGACAGCTTAGTGCTGTCTAGTTGTGCAATTCATTTCTACTGGCTCACGGTAATCAATGTTATTTCCAGCTAACGTCGAAATACAATCCAGGCCTAAGCTGGCTTCGCAGGATGCACGTGCTCATTTTGTATTCCAAAATGCACGACGCATCTCTGTGGAAAGACGTTTTGGGTGGTTTCGTCTAATGTTTATCTCGGTACCAGAAACCTAACCTTGCCATGTGAAAACGTCAATTACATTTTTTGGAATAGATAAAATAAATCAAAAGAAGTCAGAGATGTGGCTGCAGTGATGGATAGGACGAGCACAGAGCTCTGTGACGCCCTCTGAAATAAACCAGCGCGTGAGGCGTTTACTGAACTGTCATGGAGTAGGCCCGTGGGTCCAGATCCCTCGAGCCGGATCGCGGTTCCGCCCCAGCCTTTGCAGACCTCCTCTATGGTAACACGCCGCGGACCTGGGGGTGTATGTCACTTTGGTTACTTGTGGAGATGTTTTTCTCGCGCCCACGGGCCTCTCCGGCCTCTGGGATCATAGAGTTTGGTGACGCAGTTGCAGGGGGCCTGGGAGGATGAATGTTGACAAAGCGCGTCGCCCACTGTTTGAGGTGGCATCCGGCCTGGGCCTTATGTCACCTCAGACCATGGCGGCTGGTGGAATTTTAAAATGGTGGGGCTTAAGACTTGTTAATGAATTTTGGTGCGCGAGCGAGCCATAATTTTATCAGGGGAGGTTCTACCCTGAGAAAATGTTAAAAAAATTATAGTCGTATATAGATACAAATTTCAGCACTATTGCTCTGATAAATGGCCCAAAAATATTATCGTTCTTATAGACATTTATTAAGGAAAATTCATAAAATATTTCATAGACCAAAGATCTATACTCGACCCTAAGGTATTGGAGCACTTTACATGAACACTACTAGGTACATTACACAAGGTCACATTCCGGTTTTTTTTAGACACAGGGAGATGAAGGGCTTTCAGTTTGCCCAGAATCACAGGATGTTGAGCCAACGCAAAGACTCTAACCTGGTTCCTCCAAGTTCTGAAACCGTCAGCTCTGACCTTAAGGCCACCTAGTCAAGTACATTGTTATGCTATATATGTATATTGTATATATATAAAACATATCTGGCGAGTTACTTTTTTTTAGATAAACCTTTAACAGTTTGAACAGCTTGTTTTATAAAAGGTTTGCTTTAATATTCCTTATCAATTAAAACACGTGTGTTGTGATTTCTTTCGCAGTTCCAAAAAATTACGCGCAGCATGACTGCTGTTACTTCTGCTGGAATTGGAATGCATAAATAGACACATTATTCAATTCATTAGACTAATGTAAATGTTGTTACACTTACGTGTGAAAATCAGTGTGTTGACCAAAAAACTGTCAAATAAATTGCACATATCCCAGGGGCAAAGACAGAATCTGTTTCTGGGTAAAGTTGCATAAGAGTCATCCAGTGTGGTCCATAAAAATAAATATATAAATTGAGAGTGACCTTTGTAGCACTTTTGTGAAAGGAAGCAAACTGATTTGTCTTTCTTTAAACTCACTCGAGATAGATTGATAATTACACATACTGCTTCCCACACAAACAGCACTGTTACCAGATACAAGCAAACTTTACAAAGTGTGTACATAATCAGTCAATTTAACCCTGATTGTATTAGAGGGTGCACGTTTTTTAGAACACTTGTAAGTGCAAGTGCACACTGGGGGGGTGACATGTACAGAAGGCGAGACTTAACATGTGTGTAGTGATTATACGTGTGGGTGGTCCGTATATGCATGCGTGTAGCATTTGAAAACAAAAGAGCCAGGTCACATATTTTACATTTTTAATAATTATTAGTGGAATTAGTTTTATAGTTAATTGTAACAAATGCAAATTGACAATAAACAAATATACCATGGGTGTTTCAGATTGCATGAGCGCCGAAGACAAATTATTGCAAAGGTATGTCAGGGACCATTCGAAAAGTCTCAATCTCGTAGTACAAAAACCTATAAAATTTCCTTCATTTGCTGTTGGCTAAGCATTTCATTTTCCCAAGCACTTCCTCTTTTTACCATAGTTAATTCAGTAAATGAGCAAACAACTTTCAGGCTGGGAAAGGCGAGGTGAGGCCTCTGTCCCCGGCTTACCTGATCATACTCAGGCTGCTCTGTGACCGAGAGACTGACTAGTCTGGAATGGATTATCAGCAGCGTGCAGGCACGCACTAAACTATACTGCTGCAATCAGGAGAGGAGGCAAATAGGCCTAATCCCACCCTTTCTGAAAATCGTCACAGGTAGGGTGGGGTCAGTAATGCTTGCAGACCCCACCCACCCTGTGACTGCTTGGAATAAAAAAATTAGCTAGCTTTCGCGCAAAGAATTTTCAATTTTATCAAGGACACGGAGGCGAGGATTATTGCTTCTCTTTCTTTACTGTCAAAAATCACAGCAGCCAATGAAAACGTTTCAACATGTAACTAAACTACATTTCCCATGATGCTTCACCACCAATCATGTCCCATCAGACCCTATAAGAGCCACCATCTCCTTCCCAAGAGCCTCTTTTTTTGCTCAATAGTCTTTTAGTCCAAGTGCATAACTAGTCATCAAACAAAAAAACAATGCCGTCGATCCTTCAACATGAAAGAAACTTCTTAACCAAGAACTGGGATGACGTCCCATATTGCCGACCAGAAGAACAAATCACTCTCCTTTCTTTTCTGAACCTGGAATAAATCAAAAAGAAGAAACCCGTAATATCTGTAGACAAATGCATACTACGTTCGGGTGGGTCATTTTTTATTTCAAGTACAATTTCAAATTGAAATACAATCGGGAGGGATAATCCTCGCCTCCGTGTCCTTAATAGAATTGAAAATTCTTGGCGCAAATGCTAGCAAATTTTTTATTCTATTACAGGACCGGAGGCTCCGATTATTGCTTGTTTAACGCTTATCAAATACCACAGTAGGTATATCACCCACCGGTCTATATTAAAATTGCTTAAATGTAGATTCTGATGACCAATCAGCAGATTTCATAATGCCTTGAATGGTTGAACCTAGCATAAAAGTTTTGGATGCCATGGCACCACATACAGAATGAGTACCAATAACCTGGGTATCAATACCTGCTTCCTTCTATTCTGATTTTAACCATCTGGCTATTGTAGCCACCGATACCGGTTTAAACAGTTTTTGCAATGCAATTAACAGGTGTGTTGAACCCTCTGGTCGCAATGACCGTGTGCATTCTTCGTAGGCTTTTAGGCATTGAACTACACACAACTTAACATTACTGGGAAAAGCATTATACTCTATGCTATGTGAAAAGGTTTTTGTCCTGCCAGTAATGGTAAAAGAAACACCTTCTGGAGTGAACACTCTACCTGTAAGATCCAGAGCTCTCACATCCGAAGAACGTCTGCAGGCAGATAAACACAAAAGCATGGTTAGCTTAGAAGACAATTGATTCCTGGATAAAAATGCATTATCCGGCCTCTGTCAAAGAGGGACAGGACTAAAGAGACGTCCCACAAATACAAATACTTTGGTTTAGGGGGGATAGCCACTCTGATTCCCTTAAGCAACTTGCACACCACTGGTGCATACCCACCGGTTTTCCGTCCACCTGGCTATGGCCTGCTGATATTGCCGATCTGAAATTATTTACTGATCGGTAAGACACACCCTCATAAGCTTTGCCTGATAGAAAATTCACAACATGGGATACTTCCGCCCCCACGGGATCCACGTGCCGTTCCAGGCACCAACGTACCCAGCATTTCCAAGCTGATGAATATCTCTTTCTCCTGGAAGGGGCCCAGGCTTGCTGAATGAATTCGGAAGCTTTGTCCGAAATGCCTGGCATTTCCCATTGTTGCTGGAAAGCCTCCATACCATCAGGGACAACTGCTCTGATATTATCATTGGGTGCAGTTCTCCGTGAGGGCCCTGGAGCATCGTCCGAGACCAAGGGAGCATCCTGGGATAGTCACAGCTCATTTCCAACAGTAATGGGAACCAGGGTTGCGACTTCCACAGAGGTGTCACCAAAATCACCTTCGCCTGTTGTCGGGCTATCTGGGTTGTCACTCTGGGAATTAGAATGAATGGAGGGAATGCATAGTTCAGATTCACTGACCAGTCTTGGGAGAAGGCGTCCGTTGCTCTCACTAACGGGTCCGGCCTCCAACTGAAGAACGCTGGCAGTTGTCGATTCAATCTGGAGGCAAAGAGATCTATTTTGCAAGGACCCCACACTGTCTGTAACCATTGGAACAGGCGAGGTTGGAGCTGCCAGTCGCTGTAATCCTTCAGATATCTGGGGTTCCAATCCGCGACTGTATTGGATTGGCCCGGGATGTTCTCCGCTATAACTGATAGCTGATGATTCAGGCGATAATGCCAAAAATCCTTGGCTATCTCCATCAGGAGAGACGACCTCGTACCTCCCAACTTGTTGATATATCTCACTGCCGGGATATTGTCCATCCTGAGCAGGATGCAACAAGAGACCTGTTTGGGAGAGAGTGTCCGTATTGCAAACGACCCTGCCAACAACTCCAGGCAGTTGATGTGTAGAGATAGTTCTTGGAGTGACCACCTTCATCCGGTGGAGATATCTCTGCAACGTGCTCCCCAGCCCCATCGGCTGGCATCTGACTCTATGATGACTTCTGGTTGGGAGCCGAAGATAGCTCTGCCGTTCCACGCTTCTATGTGGCCCACCCACCATTGATTTTCCTCCCTCACTTCTTGCGTCAATGGGACCAGACCCTGTGTACGACAAGCCTTTCTGTAGGTGTCGGATTTTTAATCTCTGAAGAGCCCGATAGTGAAGAGGGCCTGGAAAGATAGCTTGTATTGAAGACGCCAGTAACCCCACTATTCTGGCAGTTGTCCTGAGAGATACCCCCTGTTTGTCTAACACCGATGTCAATCTTTCTTGAGATCTCGTAATTTTGATCAGGGAAGACTCAGTTGAGTTGTGTGAGAGTCTATGACGAAACCTAGGAAGTCTATCATCTGAGATGAGGACTGACTTGGATTGGTTGATGACAAATCCCAATTTCAGCAAGAGTGACACTGTCATTTGTAAGTGCAGGTTGGTTAAGGCTTGTGTCTGGGCCATGATAAGTATATTGTCTTGGGACACTATCATGCGAATGCCCTGTTCCCGCAGATGGGCTATCACCGGCTTCATCACTTTGGTGAAACACCATGGAGCCGAGGAAAGCCCGAAAGGAAGGGCCAAATATTCCAGCCACCGGTTCCTCCATCTGAACTGTAGGAAACAACGTTGGGGAGGAAAGATAGGGATTGTCAGATATGCATCTTTGAGGTCCAAACGGGCCATCCAATCTCCCTTCTTGAGTAGATCTGCTAAAAGATGGATACCCTCCATCTTGAAATGCTTGTACACCATGAAGTGATTGAAGTCTCTTAGATTTAACACCAATCTGTGTCCACCACCCTTCTTCTGAACCAGGAAGACGTTGCTGCAAAATCCGCGAGGCTCGTTGTCACAATAAGCAACTGCACGTTTTTGTAGCAATTCTTCTATTGCTGAATCTATAAAAACACATTCTTGTTGGGAAAAACTGAGTTGCCTTGGGTAAGCATCCTGCTGAGGAGTCTGGTAAAATTCCACATGAAAACCTTGTATCGTCTGCAATACCCATGCATCCTGTGACTGGGACCCCCAATTTTGTAGGAAGAACTGTGTACGACCCCCCAAGGGTAACTCTGACACTAAGTCTTACCTGTGGAATTCTGGGCTTGGAAGCCTGCTCTATTTCCACCTTTATTGAAGCGACGTTTGTTGAATCTTTGTCGTGTGGGATAGAAGGTGCCACCTCTGGTAGAGTCCCAATCACCTCTACCTCGTCCGTAATCTCCTCTGGGGGGACCTTGATAATAGGGGAGGCCTGGCGAGCGTCCCCTGCCTCGCTCGGCCCTGTTAAAAAGGCGTGCGTGAAAAACCCTTTTAATGCTAGATTGAGCTTTGTCTAAAGACGTAAAAGTGCCTACATACTACGAGACGTCTTTGACAAACTTATCTCCGAAAAGATTACCTTCAGCTAAGAGACCTGGTTCAGCCGAAGCCAGTTCTGTTAAATTGGAGTCCATTCTCATGAGTAGAGATTTGCGTCGTTCTGTGGAAATGGCACAATTCGCATTCCCCAACAGACATATTGCTCGTTGCGTCCAGCCCGCTAGGATATCTGGGTCCACTGGGATAGCCGACTCTTTGGCCGCTAGGGCCATTTCTAGGATCTTGGCTAGTGGCCCTTCTACATCTAATAGCTTGTCCTGGCAGCCCCGCCAGGCACGGTCGATAACAATTTTGGGGTCTTTAGCAAACTTTTTGAGGAAGGTTAACATGCTGGCATCAATGTCTGGTGTTTCCACCACTTTATCTGGAATGTCTGGTCTAGGGCACTCCGACCGCAGCCGGTTACGGATCTCTTTGTCAAATCCTTTCCTGAGGTTCTCATGCAGGTAATCCGCTACCTTGGGCACTGGAGCCCAGTCTGAGGAGCGTGGATGTATGATATCTGCCGGATTAAACGTGAATGGAGTGGTTGGATTGTGGGGCGCCGATACTGGCACTAGAATGACCGTTTTCTTCACCTTTTTCTTTTTAGGTGGTTCGCCATCCTCTGACTTGGTAGAGTCAGTGTCAGTAGTGTCCGTGTCGATATACACTTTCTGTTTATACTTCGCCTTTCCACCACCGGTGGACGCTGGCATAGAATAACCATGCTCGTCCAAGGGGGCCTTGGGGTAAATTAGTTAAGGCACCTGCATGAGGCCACGCTACTGGTTTGGCCTTGTCTTTACGGCAGCCAGAGGCATCGGTTCGAGGTTCAAGGGCAGGAGAGTTTTGAAACCCATGGCATTTTGCGAAGCTCTCCAACTGTTTAGTTATAGGTTTTAGCGCTGCTGCTAGCACTTGTTGCACGGTATTGGGTACAGTATTCTCAATGGCCCTGTTGATGGAGTGTTGGACCGAGGCGTCCAAAGCATCAACAATGTTATCCTCCAAAACAGAGTCCTGCAGTTCCTCATAGTAGGGTTCATTCCCTTCATCTTCAAATCAGATCCAATCGTCCATTCTGTATTTAAAGATTTAATTAGGGACGAAAAACTATATTTATAATAGTCTATTCAGTGGAGGAGTCAGGGGGGAGCCAACCCACGTGCACTTAAAAACTAGGAATGAACTTAGCTCCTCTGCAGTGCTGTAGTCTCTGATTATTGCAGCCCCAGCAAGCAGGACGTCAAGAGCCGTTAAAAATGGATATTTGGAGCGTGCACTCACTCCCAGGGCCAACTATTATTGCAGCCGGTCAGGCGTAACAAAGAAATCACTTGCTGAATGTAAAAGTCTGGGCTTTCTGAGCTCCGGAGCAGTTGGGTTAAGCGCAAGACGTGCGTAGCCCAAATCTGCCCAAAAATAGCCCAATTGGGCTACGCACATCCGGCTACGCAAGACTCTGGTGTTATTATCGGGCCTCATGAGGGGAGGGCACTGATATCGTCACGCGGGAGACCGCGATCTATCTAGTGGACTAACATCGCTTACCTCGGTGACATTCTCCCGCTACGGGAGACTCACGACCCACGCGCCGGTAAAGCGCTGCCTTCACAACTGTTCCCAGAACCAAATAAGGCAATATTAAACTCAAGGAAAATATTCGTCACACAAAATGCCCTATAGATCACAGCAGCGCGTTCCCACAGGCGCGAATGCGAGTGGGAAAAACAGCTGCTTACATATTTATCACAATACGTTTGATTAGAAATAATATGGAAAGCACTTATCTCCGCCGTGAGCAGCAAAGAAAGAGGCTCTTGGGAAGGAGATGGTGGCTCTTATAGGGTCTGATGGGACATGATTGGTGGTGAAGCATCATGGGAAATGTAGTTTATTTACATGTTGAAACGTTTTCATTGGCTGCTGTGATTTTTGACAGTAAAGAAAGAGAAGCAATAATCGGAGCCTCCGGTCCTGTAATAGAATAGGGTGTTGCAGCCTGAAAAGTGGTTGACAAGCAGCACCGGGAAGTATAGGGCTGAGGCCTTACACGCCCAGTGCTGCTTGAAAATATGATGCTCCTCCTGTCATAAGAGGGTGGTCTCTTGATACCCCCGAAAATTGCAGGTCAGGGCTGCCACTAGGTCAGCCCTTGCCTGCTTACCTTTAAATCATGCGCATGTTTCGTACTCGATAGTGCCTGGCTGCCTGACTCTTGTGTCAGTCAAAATAAGAGGCAGGCAGCCTGTCATTGAGGGCAGCACTCAGCACAGGCCTTAACCGTAAGCCCTGGACTTTTTTTTTTTATACTAGGGAGTGTTATGTGGATAGTGATTTCTCTTATGAATTACCATCTAAATAACATACAAATTTAGGTGGGCGGAGTCCCGGCGCCCTATACTAGCAGCCGCCGCTGCCTCAGACTGAGTCGTGCTCTCTGGCAAGAACATGGATCTCCACAGGTGAGTATCGCTGCCAGACTAGGTCACTGCTCGGCTGCTCATCTGCTCTTGGAGTGATCTTGGCCAGTCTGGCGACGTATTCACTGTGCCTTTGTGGAAAAGTTCTTGGGGAGCACCACGGTTTTATAGTGTGTGGAAGACTGCTACTGGGATGATGCAGGGACTCTCCACAGACACACACATCAGGCCCTAACAGACCTTCAGGATGTTGTTCTTGAAAGCCCTTGCTTCTGGGGCCAAGACTGCCTTCAGCTCCGGAGAGCTGGACAATCATCCCGCTCTCAGTGACACACATGATCTGTTTGAAAGTTAAGATGAGCAGTCACTCAGGAAAAGTGCATCTTCCTGAGCAAATGGGGGACGGTAGCCTGATAGGAGGAAATGTGGATTTAATCTCAAAACCACACATCTTAAAACCGACTTCTTTGTAGAGCATAGCATTTCTGGTGCGCTGGGTAAAGGCCTCAAGAGGATTCTGGGCACTGGGAGGCCCTATAAGGGGGTGGTGGCGTCCCACAATACTACAGACGCATTTGTATTTCTTTATTTTGTAAGTTTTATATAGTGTGAAAAATCCCATTGCGTATCTCGAAGTGTTTTACATAAATTCAGAAATGTATACAAAGAATAATGCTTCACACAACACTGCATGCAGGTTAACCATAAATATAACAAACGTTGCAGCGATGGTAGAATGGCAAGCTTCCTGAGAGAGTTTATTAACACCATGGGCAGCTTCATAACAAGTGGAGGACGAAATGGTGATTTAGATTAACATCTGCTTTGAACTTTCTAGTTAAAGTTTGATAGACTGGAAGAACTTGGAAATTGATCCTCTATGAAACTAGTGGACAGTTTAATAAGAGATCTGAGTGCTGGTGGAAGGCAGCAACAAATTCTGGGGTTTGTAACAAAGAAGGACACAAAACCCTCGAACAGATATCTTAACCTTTTCTTACACCAGGCTTGTCAGAAGGTTTTGTGTGACCTGGGGAACAAACCAAGGGGACAGATTTATAAAGGTTTCACACAACGCACCACAGCAAGACAACTTGCTGTGCTGCATGAAAGGGAGACAGCAGGAATGTGCCATGTTTACCAATATATGGTGCCAGTGCTTAATTTGTGAAAGAAAGAGTGCCGGTGCCCGAAGCTCTGCTAAGAAGCTGGTGTCCGATGCAATTAAACATCAACATGCTGAATATCAAGGCTGGTAGTCTTTAATCCATTGCCAGATTCCTTTTCCTCACTCTTGCAGGTTCCTGCCGTCTTTCTCCTCCTCCGTCTTTCTGATCTGTGTGCTTTTCCCTCTTTTGCACTCGGTAAACATCTGATGAGGGAAATCAATGCCGGTCCCCAAAAATAAGTTCTGGTGCTCCCCAAGGCAACTACTAGCTCAAATTAAGCACTGTATTTTGTATTCCTGCCCTCTCCCTGAGCTGGTTCACATTCTGCTGCCTAGCGCCAATGCAGGGACCCTTGCGCCATGGTGCAAGGGTGCCTGCATTACAGGCAGGATTGTGTTTAGACAGGAAGGGACATCTTCCGACACAAAAAACAATCCCCTGAGGCATTTCCTCTTCCTATGTGTGCTGCAGAATGCAGCACACTTAGAAAGAGGAGACAACAGGGCAGAGTAACGCAAGGCAGAGACTTGCGCTGCCTTGTGCTACTCCAGATTTACCAAGCAACTCAGGGCCACGCAAGGTGGACTTGCGTTGCTTGGTAATCTGACTTAGGGTTTGTGTTGCCCTTGTGACACCCTGTGTGGCGCAAGGGCAACACAATCCCTTGATTAATCTGGTCTCCAATGTGGGGTCCTCTGGATGTATCCTTTATTGCCAGAAGCACCTGTTTTTATGTATTATAAAATATACTGGAAGAAAAGAGAAAACCTGATATCTGATGCCATTTACTGCTATAAACACATTAGCTACCTCTTAATTAAAGAAGATGACCGGCATAATTTCATTCAGCATCAGGCCCTGGAAAGTGCATTGCTTTGTGCATAATGGCCGATCTGCCCTCCCCCTCACCCAGTGAAGTTCCTGTTCTTGGCACACATTTGGTGTGAGGGGGAGCAGGGAGGGCTGGAAGGAACATTTCAGGTAGACCAGCTCCATTGAATGATCCCAGGGATATTGTCGCCTCTACCCCAGTTCCCAGATATGTGCAGCACCAATATTTCAAAAGACTGACCAACCAGGCAGACTTTCACAAGGTGTTGCACCAGAATATCATAGAATATCCTGTGACAAAAATATCATGTCTAAATATCCTTTACAAAAAATAGTGCCTCATTGATATGATGTTACTAATAGAAAATCAACACCCAATTGGGCGATGTGTTTCTTAATGATAGAATACAATATTTATGTCAGATGCTAATTCTGTATATGATATTCTGACGTACAACACTCCCCAAAACCAGACCAGAGACTCTTCTCTCTCGTGGACACATTGTAGGTGTCCTTGAACTATCAGGATCCTAGGCATCCTCTATAGAGCACTAGAATTATTCTCTTGGTGGTCTCTGAGGTTCAGAGAGCACAGCCCTAAAATGCTGAGTGGGGAACATTAACAGAAAAAAGCAAAAAAAAAAAAAATACCGGCTCTAGACTAGAGGTCTTCATAGTGGGTTGGGGCGCCCCCAGAGTGTCCGTGCAGCGTTCCCAGTGGGTAACAAATCCCTCTTCAAGTACTTGTAAATGTAGATAGCCTGGAAGCGCAACTTTGTTTATTTTTGCATTTCCAGGCCGCCTTCGTTTACATGAAGATTGAAGTGCATAAAAAGTAAGAGAGCTGTGATCCCGAGCCCTGTGGTGGCGGGGTCAAAGACATGGCTAAGGACAACAAAATATTTGTTGGACCTGGTCCTCTCTGCAGTGTCACCCCCAAACGTTTTGCCTTTCTCTCTCCATTTTTTTGCTGAACTCATTTTTGTTGACTTTAGGACTCTGTGCACTTTACCACAGCTAACCAGTGGTAAAGTGCTTGTGCTCACTCCCCAAAATATAGTTAAATTGGTTTAAACCTGATTGACATATTTAATGTGTGGATAAATCCCTTGTAGAGTGGTATACCATATGCCCAGGGCCTGTAAATTAAATACTACTGGTGAACCTACAGCACATATTGTGCCACTCACTTACGTAGCCCCTTAAAACATGCCCCGGGTCTGTCATTGCAGCCTGAGAGCAGTTTTAAACTGCCAAATCGACTTGGCAATATGACCCTTTGCCAAGCCTTAAACTCCCCTTTTATTGCATATAAGTTACCCCTAAGGTAGGGCATAGGTAGACCATAGGGCAGGGTGCATTGTAATTAAGAGGTTCACATGTACTTTTAAGTGTTATATTCCCTGGTAGTGAAAAACTCTTACATTCGTTTTTCACTACAGTGAGGCCTATCTGTCCCATACAATAACATTGGGTTGCCATATTACATTTAATAAATGCTAAATTTTGATTGAGGACAGTTAAGCATAAAGTTGGATTTTAAATTACAATTTTGAAAATGTCACTTTTAGAAAGTTGGCGGTTTCCTGCCTTTAGCCATTAGGTGCCTGCAGCCTCCCCTGGGTCACATATCTGGGTGTAACTGACAGACTCTATGAATTCCTCTCAGACAGTCACACAAAAGAGGGATTAAATGTGCCTAAATGAGCCATCTGCCGGCAGGATGGGGGGTAGAGTTGGGCACAATGCCACTTGCACCTGAATAGCCTATGCTCTGCCTTCACACAAAGGGCTTGACACCTCCACATTGTCTCTGAGACAGCTTGGAGCCAGGGCAGGGAAATCAGGGAATTTGAAGCACTTCTAAGCAAAACCTCTCCTAACTTCAAAGAAGGCACCAAGTATAAAAATAGGGCACTCAGACTCACTCTTCAGTTCACTTTCTGGACCTGCGGAAGGTCTTTCAGGGGACTGCCTGCTGCTGTGGCCTGCTGCTTTCTCCACAAGACTGCTTTGCTGCACCTGGAAGGACTGCTTTGCTGCCTGGAGCCTACGTTGAACCCCCAGAGGCCAGCCCTGCTGTTTGAGCCCTGCATCTTTACCTGAACTCAGGACTACCAGAGTGACTCAAGGGCTAGTTTGCCAGCCTCCTGTTTAGAGCCAAAGGGACATAAAAGTCTCCTACCATCTTGAACCCGCACCTGGACCCAGCCTGAGTGAGTCCTGAACCACAATTGGTGTCTCACCAGTCCTGAACCCTTGGTTTTGGTGCTAAAGGTGCCCAGATAGCACAAATCCAATACTTGGGACTTAAACATTTTTTGACTCAAAACTGTTTTGAGAACCTGTGGAAGACTGGCACCAGTCTGCTCATCGATCAACCAAAGGTGCATCACCAATAGGCCTGACTTGGCAGCTGCTCCCCCTACGCTCTTCTCCGAAGCAGCAAATCCTGTTCAGCGGTCGTTCATCAAAGGGGTATCCGACCTCCAGAAACTGTCTTCAGCTACAGCCTCCTGCCTCGTCCCACTGAAGATTTTCGAGTTCCCAAAAAGTGACTACGTGCAAACGTAGAAATCTTCACCCGGCTTCATCCAGAGGCTCCCCAATGACGACGCTCCCTCCTCAGACACCGCCTGCAGTCTTGCCTCACTAAACCTTACCTTCTCAGAACATTTTTCTTGAAAATTCTTCTAAGTCCAAAGGTAAGCAGTGACAGGGCCCAATCCACTTCTTGGATCCGAACCGCACTCCATCACGGTCGGACTTATTTTTCAACTTTGAGCCGGTCTCACGCGACTAGATTTCCGCGGATGGCGCTTTGATCTTTTAGGCGCTAGTTTTTACTAAAAACGTTTAAAAATTCATAACTCGGGTTTGACTGATTGGTTTTTTGTTGTTTTGATGTCAAATAATTTATTAAAATGAACCCTCTATTTTTCTAAAGTAGTGTGGGATTTTTCTTGTGTTGCACTTTCACTTTATTACTGTTTGAGTGTTGCATAAATACTTTATACATTGCCTCCAAGTTAAGCCTGACTGTTTTTGTGCCAAGCTACCCAGGGTTAAACACAGGTTAATTTAGTGACTTTTTTGTGGTTCACCCTGCCAGTGATTGTGGTAGTTGCTTGACCAGGGTTCACACCCCAGTCAACCAACAAACTGATTTTTTACAATATTCTATAAGTATTTTGCTATTTTTTTACATTCACAGCAACTGCATATAAAATAATGCACACACCTTAAATGTAAATTGAATGTATATTACACTAATTTGTGGGAAATGCACTCTTTCACGTTATGAAACATCCTTAGGTTAATGTGATCACTACAGATGTCTTTTTATGAGAACAGAGAGTCACAGAATTGAATCCTGGTTGGTATTGTGCCGAATAGTGACTCGAGTATTTATAGTCCTTTGCGGTCTCAGCATGTAACAGGAAGCTCTATGAATATGTAGGTCATTATTTTAAAATTGTATTACACACAGTATAAGATAGGCTGCTGCACAATGATTTAGTGCATATGATAAAACAAGTGCTTTCAAAGAATACATATTAGTAATAGCTAACCAGACTGTACCTAGTGTAGATATTTTTATACGTCCATTAAAAGGACACATTGCAAAACTCAGCATCCTTACATTATCTCTCAAAAAATAAGAAATCTTTGTCATCATGATGCCTCAAGTGACTCCATAAATGAAAGCACTTTAGACCCCCTCCTTTCGCTCTCCTGCAGAGGTACCGCCAGGTCCTCATTAACAATTCAGGAATGGTTGCTTTTAACTAGAAGTAGGGGAACTATGTTAGTAAAAATAAAAACACACGGACACCTTAGTCCGCATACACCCTGCCAACTTTGGCCTCTGTTTACATGCAGATGTTGTTTCAGGTGAGTTGAGGGGGTGGCAAGGAGGAAGCTTAAAGGGTCATATTTACAGCCCTGATGGTCCAGACCGCTGGGGCCTCAGAGTAATGGCCCAGAAGAAAGTGGAAAGGAGTGAAATCCATAGACAGCATCAAAGAAGTGGCCCAGAGAAGTGGGTGCTATATGGGGTCTATTTGTTTCATTTACAAATCGACAGAGACAGCTTACCCACTTCCACAGAGAGATGCCCTGAAGAAGGGGTTGAGAAATGTGTGCCCATTTCTTTCAACGGTCCATCATTACCATTAGTGCAGCAGATGCATGGGCACCGGGACAATGGTGTGAGGGGCCACTGCACCCAAATTATGGATGTGTTACTAGCACAAAGGAGAGTGGGAAGCCATTTTCCTTAGTAGCATTGGGGTCCAAATCTCCTTTGCTGCATACGGGACAGGTCCCAAGCAATGGCCGCGGGGGCAGTAGTGGGAAGATATGGCTATTTCTCCCCTCCCCTTTTTTGACAAAAAGGGGCAGACGGTCTGCTTTGGGTCTGAGGCCTTGGAATAATGGCCCAGTTAAATAGACAGAGGATTAGGTATGTTTTGTGCTGGAGGTACAGTGCCACCAGGGCCCAGGGGGTTGAGGGCTGAATTAAACCCCTCTTATGAATATTTAATATCATTCCTTGCTTGCATTAGGGCTTAGTGCACCCTTGCTGTGCCAGTGTTGCTTTGGGCATCAGACCAAAGGCCCAAGAGAGGGGAAAACTAAAGCAGAGGAGATATCTTAGCTTTAGGATTCAGAGAGATGGCAGAAAGGAGGATGGGGGTGGGTTTAACAAGGGGCAGAGGAGACTTCCTTCTTCACAAGGCAGTAGCCCTCATTAGTGAAGCAGGTGAAGTGGCATCTTTTCTTACAGTGAGGAGATGAGTGGTGTGCACTAGCCATGTTAAAGTTGTGCTGGGACACAGGGGTGCCAGATAATGAAGGGGCAATGCCCAGCTCTTGCTACCGCACCACATGCCCCCCCCCCATGATTTTCTGGCTAGGTGATAATGTCACAACCGGTATATATTTTGCCCTGGACTCCACACCTCCACACTTGTTCTTTGGATGTCACCCACAGGTGTGCAGATAGCAATAGTGCAGCTGGTGTAGTGGCACCAGGTCCCAGTGGTGTGAGGGACCCTCTGGACCTAAATTATGATTATTCCTACGAGAAGGGTAGAGCCAGGGCTTTAAGTGGGCTGGGTCCTGCGGTGCTCAGCACAAGCAGTTCTAAAAAGTAGGTGCTGAGACAGGTCCCTATCGGGCTCTCCATTTTTGCCCTCACCCTTGGGTGAAAAAAAGAAAAATCTTAACTGCAGCAGTACCACCCTTCACTGCCTTTGAGTAGCTTCAAAGAGACTTGTTACAGTTCTTTCACAGTCTCGTCATTTCAGAACTGAAGCATTTTCAATATTATATACAACAAATCCACAGTTGTTGCTTATTTATCTTATGCAACTAACAGCCATTGACAAAGCCAATAGCCCTGGCTTGATATAGGTGTAATGTTACGTGTTGTATTATATACCTGGATACAGTCACAGAAGCAGCAAATACCAGTCGGGCGGCACACTATGCTAAGCACAGATTTTTAGCTTACGTGTTTTTAAACCAAGCCCTTAATTACATTGGCCATGCCCCTTTGAGAGAACCCCCAGTTTTTTCATCCCATTTAACAGTGCTTTAAATGGGCCGGTACTGTCTGGTACTTAGTACCAGCACTTTTTTATTTTGCGAGGGAGAGTACCTGCACTTCTCAAGAGTGATGTAATACTTTTAATTGGAGAGTACCGGCACTTCTCAGAAACAAGCAGGTACTCTGGTACAGGGTACCTGCAGTTCTATTTTTCCATTTCAAGCACTGCTACTTAAAGTCCTGGGTAGAGCAGCCATTTTCCTTGCTTGCATTTGAGGCCACACTACCCTTGCCACAGCTCTAATCACCCATACCACTTCTTCACGCCACAGAACTCAAGTGGCGCATTCAATGTCCACAGTATTCTTTAAATAAAAAGGGCCCATCACAGGAAGTTACATCAATTCCGTTGACCTCCATAGTTGAGCACACCTCCAGAAACAAAAAGCCCAACTTCATGAGGAAGTTTGAACCCTTTTAAGACATCTCTTCTGAGCTTCTTGCGGCCTGTAAGTTAGCTCTGCGGGTTAAGCAGAAGCGGCTGAGGAATGTGTGCAACACACGCAACACAGGTTAGAATTCTAGCAGAACCATCTCAGACTTTCATCTTTCCAATAGCGACAAAATGAATAACTTTGGTTTCAGTGCTAGTAACAGCTGTTACATACATCACAAGGAAACAACGGAACCAATGCTGCAACAATTGAGTGCATCATGGGCCCAAGTGAATGCATTTCTGACGACTATGAGTGCTATAGAGGAACCTATTGGGAAGCAAAAGATGGCCGACTGGTGAGGAGCTCCGGCCGGGAGCTCCCGGCCAGGGATTGCCTTTTTTGGCTTAACTCCCCTAAAATCTCCCCCCCCTCGGATCTTTTCTACTTACCGGGGGTCCGGTTTGCCTGCGGTCCTCGCCTCTCTGGTGCGCCCTCTTCGGGACTCGAGATTTCCCGTGGATTCGTGGTCGGGGTTTTCCGGCGGCGGCATCGGAGCAACATGGCCGATGTCCGGTGGAGCTGCACGACCGCCGCTGCCGTCACCTACCCAGCCGGACATCAGTGCCCCTCATCACTCCGCTGGTCCTCCTTTCTTCCCCCGCCTTCTTGTGAACTCCGGTGGGTTTGCCGGATGCATGTCCGCCTCGCTGCAGCTGATACCTGACTCTGCTGACCGGGCGGTCCCGCCGATCTACGCTTGCCTTCCCAGACCTTTGTTGCGAATTCCTATCTTCCGGCGGTGCTGCTCTGGGGCTGCAGTTGAATCGTGTGGATCTTGCGTCACCGGACGGAGTTTCCTGGAGAGTGCCGCGACGCAGAAGCCCGTCTTTCCGAGCTTGTTCTCCCCTTTGGCTGTGTTGCGCCCTCCTGACCCCGCAACTGCCATTCCCTTACGGATCCAGGCCTGCGCTGACTTCTCCCCTTACTTTCGATGCCCGGCGAGGGATCGACGACACCCTGCTGTTCCTCCTTCAAATGTTGGTGACTTTGCCTTCCCATTCAAGGGTAGGTGTTCTCTCTGACTTTTCAGCCGGTTTGGTTTTGCATGCATTGCCCGCCATTTTGTTGTGAGGTATTTACCTCCATGACCTGGACCCTCCATCTTGCGGCTGCAACTGACACTCGGACTGATCCTCACTGTTGGTCAGCGCCTTCCTTCCAACACCACCTGAACACCTGGCTGAACGATGGCAAGAATTTCCTGCTCTGTAAATATGTAATATATAATTGTCCAAGCCTAATCGCTGTTAAAGTGTAATCCTGAGTGAATTTGCAATTTGTATATATATAACTCTAACCACTAGTATATGTAGTAGACCATTGTACTTACTACCACTCCTATGTGATTTTAGAGTTTATCTGTTTGTATCTCTTCCTTGAGTGACTTTACAACTTGTACATTTGCAATTTTTTTCTGTTTGTATCTTTTATGTAACTCTTGTAATCCAAAGTCCTTATGTAACGCAACTGGTTCTTTAGTAAAGCGCACTGACACCTTCGGGTAATGGTCGCGCTATATAAAATCGCATTAAATAAATAAACCAAAACTGGCCTCAAAGACAAATGTGCGATGACAAACGAGGGCGGCGCTGTAAAATGGGTGTGCCTTAAAAAGCCATCCAAGAGGCGTGGCCTATGATAACTTGGTTATTTAATTAGCATTCAATAGTTCCATAAGCCATGGGACACCAATGGTAAACAAATGTGTGCGGCAGGTCACTTCACGCCCTTGTCAAGAAAACCAGTCACGTGACGTTGCAGCTCCAGCACAAGACAGGGGGCAGTTACAGTTTTTTACTTCCTCTGCCGGTGAGGGACAGAAATTCAGAGCCCCAAAGAAAGTTACTACAGCCCTGCCCGGCCTAGCCCTCTAGCAGCAAGGTAGAGTGTTTTCCTGTCTAAAAGAAGGTTCCTCGTTTTTCGTAGGGCGTGGGTTTACACTGTCTTTGTGATGGAAATGGGGGAACACGGAAGGAAGAGGCGAAGACAAAGGAGGGAGGGGGTTCTACAGCAAGAAAGGTGGAGTGTGAATAGGAGGGGGGCTTTACAAGCGAGGAGAAAGGTTGGGGATTGGAACAGTTAAGAAGAAGGCAAGAAGAAGCAATAAAGGGATGGGGTAAGAAGAGGGTGAAGAGACGCTTCACTATAGAGAAGGAAAGGCAGGCTCGGGAGAAGTAAAAGAAGAAAATGGTAGGAGTGAAATGAGTAAAAAATGTGAAAGGGTTGGGAAGGTAGGGAAAAGGCGAAGATTAGGAAACAATATATAGACGAGGAAGGAGTGCAGAATGCCAGAGAGGAAGAGGAACGAATGGGATGAGAAAAAAGCGGAGCAGGATAAGAGAGGGGGGGAGTGGAAGATTTAGAGGGGAGTGTAGAAAGGCGGGGGAAGGGGGCAGGCATGTAGATCTTGGCACTTGTCTCTGATTTACCGCTCAGCTCCAACACCCCACCCCCTTCCGCTGTAAATGGCACGGCGCCCTCCATCACCGGAGCCCTCCATCACCTGTCTGCCAACGCCTGCCGGGCGCAGGGCGATCCATGCCGGGCTGGGCCGGCTTATTAAGATTTCTGAGGCTGTCGGGCGGTGATTTATCCATCTTATGGCAATTAGGGACGGAGGGGCGGGGGGCGGACAGGTGAGGTGGGCGGGGGACGCCTCAGGCCAGCCAGACGTTAAATACGATGGGTCAGCGACAGCCGCTTATTAATGGCTTCGATTGCTTCGCCATTACAGGCCGGTTAAGGAGCTCCAGGAGTCCGATAGGAGCGCTGCTAGGCGCCCTCATCATGTAAACTGCTCGGGGTGTACGCACGCGGCCGTCAGGGTCGTGCAACACACACACACACACATATATATATATATATATATATATATATATATATATATATATTATGACATCACGTGCACTTACCTTTAAAATGCAATTCACGGGAGGCGAGGGTCATGTGACCAAGACCACGGACGTGGTCGAAACGCGTCGTCCTTGTCTGTCCTAAATAAACTGCCTTGACCGACCGAGTGGGCTCGCCTGGATTCTGTTCATTCTAGATCCTTTCTGTGGATATATATATATATATATCTCCCACACGTAGCAGGATACCAACAGAAAAGATCCACGAGCCCGCTCAATCAGGTTTGCAAAGGTTTATTCTATTTTGATGAAAGAACGCGTTTCGACCACGTCCGTGGTCTTGATCACCTGACCCCATCTCGGGTCATACACCTTTTAAAAGTTTCAATTGTGGTCAAACATACCACGTGACAATAAACATAAAAGAAATATGTACCAATTCAAGTGAGTGAAAAAAGTTGCAACATTGCGGATTATATAATGACTAAATAATACAAATTGTTAAATAATAACTGAAGGATGTTAAATTCACATCTTGTGTGTCTTGGGTTAAATTGAAAATCTGAGCTTGGTATATGTGTTTGCATGGAGATGCCCATTTACCTTGCTGTGTGGCAGGGGGTTGTTATTGAGGTTTGCCCCCTTTATCGTGGAGGACAAGTCCGCGCTTAAGGTCTAGTGCCCTAGTGTATGTATCCTGTATTTGGCCCCATGGAGGAATCAAGGAATGTTCTGTTCATGATTAGTGTACCCTAGGTCTTATCCAGGATCAGTGCTTATTATTGCGGTGTCCTGGATGTGTTGGTCTCCCATGTTATATGGCAGGGGTGTAGTATTAAGTTGTGTCCCCTATGAAGGGGGCGGACAAGTCCACACGTAGTGGTATAGTACCTTAGTGTGTACACCCTGCCTCGTGACTTAATACAGCCTGGGTAATTATCCCTGGAAAGTGCTGATATAGTACCATTGTTACAGTCACGATGGTGGGCTGGTGCGGTGTTGTTGATCTATGGTTGTGTATATTGTTTGAAACGAAAAAATAGAAGTGCAGGTACTCTGAATCAGAGTACTTGCTTGTTTCTGAGAAGTGCCGGTACTCTCCAATTAAACGTATTACGTCGCTCTTGAAAAGTGCGAGTACTCTCCCTCTCAAAATAAAAAGTGCCGGTACTCAGTACCAGCCCATTTAAAGCACTGTGTATATATATATATATATATATATATATATATATATATATATATATATATATATTCACTGAAAAAACCATAGGTTTCAGGGACGTTATAGTTAGTTGGACATTTCTCTCGTACAAAACCATAGAAATTGCCCCGTTATAGTTAGTTCAGCTAACTATAACTTGCGCACCCGCAATGCACTTCTGATGACGTCACATATTACATCATTCATGACATGGTCAGTGACATCACTGATGACATCTCAAATGACATCACTGATGACATCACTGATGACATCATCCCCGTGAATATCTGATGCACCTCTTCACACTCTAATATAACCTTTGATACACCCACTGTAAAATACAGACTACCATTTTCGAAACCATCGACACACCAATACCAGTTACTACTTACGCACTCGCTGATTCCTAGGTCTACACACACATCCACTCATTCACCCATAAAGTCACTCATACATGCAGTCACTCATCAATACAACACTATCATAAGCACTCATACACCTATACAGACACTAACACACCACCACTCATCCATGGAGTTACTCACACAGTTAGTCAGTCATGCAAAGAATCAATCACACTTCCATTTACTGACCTATACAGTTATACACACACCACATCACTTATTAAAACAGAACCAAACGCATACTTACTCTCTTATACAATCACTGATACAAGTACACACTCATCCATACAGCCACTCTCACAATCACTGACTCTCACGTATAGTCATTTATATACTCCAACTCTCACATACACTGCCTTTTACATATGTAGTTACTTGGACATGTACCACTGAGACATCCATTCTCTCACCAACACACCCATACACACACTCACCCACCCATACAGCTGTTTGCACATGCACTCTTGAACCCATACACCAAGTGAATCAACCACTCACACATCTATGCACAGGGTCACACACCTCCCACCCACCCACACACACACTCAGGCACCCATACAAATACTCAGGCAACCAATCAATAGCCCATATAGACACTCATGTAGCTACTGACCAACCCATGCAGCAGCTTACACAACAACAGACAGACTGATACAGACATTCACACAGTTTAGTCACTAACCCATGCATTCAGTAAGACACGTTTAATCACTCACTTATACAATCAGTCACGCACCTACAAAATCCTCCATCCACACACTTATACACCCACTCATTCTTCAATACACCTTGGCATATATATATAAAACATATTTAAACTTTACAGAAACACACAGTCACTGGATGATGTCATCAGTGATGTCATTTGAGATGTCATCAGTGATGGCATCAGTGATGTCACTGACCATGTCATGAATGATGTAATATGTGACGTCATCAGAAGTGCATTGCGGGTGCGCGAGTTATAGTTAGCTGAACTAACTATAACGGGGCAATTTCTTTGGTTTTGTACGTGAGAAATGTCCAACTAACTATAATGTCCCTGAAACCTATGTTTTTTTCAGTGAATTTCTAAGGTTTTTAAATGCTAATTTCTAACTATAACGTCCCTGAAACCTATGGTTTTTTCAGTGAATTTCAAAGGTTTTAAATGCTAATTTCTAACTATAACATACCAGTCGCGTTTCCAGAGTGGTGGAGAAAGGTGAGCCTGGCCTCCGAAACACCTCTTAGCAATCCCACTGTGTGGTATTTACTGGAGGTAACAGGAGGGTAGATTAGCCCCAACGTCAACCTTGGGGCCAACTATCCACCTTTATTACCACCAGTAAGTCCCACACAGCAGGATTAGCTAACTATATATCAGGCCCCGCCCCCTCCCTGCACCACTGTGCAAATGTGCCCCCTAGCACGTTGTAAGTTGGGGATTAAGTCCCCTTGAATCCTGAGGGTCCCTGGGGGCCAACTAGCCCACCAGGTACCTCCAGGAAGCGGCACAGAGCTGCGTTGCAGAGAGGTGTTCGAGGCCACGCCCGCTTTTACACCTCTCTGCAATGCAGCTCATGGGCGCTTACTGGAGGTACCTGGTGGGCTAGTTGGACCCAAGGGACCCTCAGGGTTCAAGGGACTATCCCAACCTACAGCACCAGAGGCCCGTTTCCACAGTGGTGCAGGGAAGGCGCGGCTGATGTGACAAGTGTGCAAACGTGCCCTGTGGCGCATTTTAAGTTGGGGTTTAAATCCCTTGAATCCTGAGGGTCCCTGGGGGCCAACTAGCCCACCAGGAACCTCCAGTAAGCGCCACAGGGCTGCGTTGCAGAGAGGTGGTCTGAGGCCACGCCCCTTTTTACACCTCTCTGCAATGCAACTCTGTGGCGCTTACTGGAGGTACCTGGTGGGCTAGTTGGCCCCCAGGGACCCTCAGGATTCAAGGAGACTTAATCCCTCAACTTAAAACACGCCACAGGACGTGTTTGCACACATGTCACATTAGGCCCCGCCCCTCCCTTCACCACTGTGCAAACGCGCCCCGTGGCGCGTTTTTAAGATTGGGGATTAAGTCCCCTTGAATCCTGAGGGTCCCTGGGGTCCAACTAGCCCACCAGGTACCTCCAGTAAGCGCCACACAGCTGCGTTGCAGAGAGGTGTAAAAAGGGGCGTGGCCTCTGAACACCTCTCTGCAATGCAGCTCTGTGGCGCTTACTGGAGGTACCTGGTGGTCTAGTTGGCCACCGGGGACCCTCAGGATTCAAGGGGAATTAATTCCCCAACTTACAACGCGCCAGAGGGCGCGTTTGCTGAGTGCTGCAGTGAGGGGGCGGGGCCTCTGCCGCGATGCCGGCTTTTTTAATTTTATTTTACAAGGGAGGCTGTGTGGCCCCCCTTCTTTTACATTAATTGGGGCCCTGGGGACCCCATTCCCCAGGGCCTGCTCTTTTTTTTTAAATTAAAAAAAAAAAAAAAGGGAAGGGGGCCGCGCGGCCCCCCTCCCGAGGCCAATTTCGGGCCCGGGGACCCCATCTTCCGGGGCATGGCCACATTTTTAAAATTTTATTTTTTATTTTTAAAGGAGGGGGGCTGCGTGGCCCCCCTCCTTAGGCCTCTAGTGGCCCGGGGACCCCATTCCCCGGGGCTGTGCCTCTTTAAAAAATTTTTTTTTAACAATTTTGAAGGGGGGCCGCGTGGCCCCCCTCCTGGGCCACTTCTGGCCCCGGGGACCCCATCCCCCGGGGCCGGCCCTCTCCGTTGGGGACCGAGGGGGGAGCCCCAATGCCCCCATGGTCCCTCCAGCTGCCCGCCTCCTGCGGGAGCCGGCATTGCTTTTCCACACGGGGAGCTGCTGACATGCAGTTCCCCTTGTGGAAAAGCAATCTGCTTTGGATTTTGGAAGCGAGCAGAAGCCTGCTCTCGCTCCAAATCCAAAGCAGAGTTTGCTATGGCAGGGCGGGAGCCGCACGGCTCCCAGCCCTGCCATAGCAAGCAGCAGTGTCTTGGGGGTGGGCACCCTGGGACACTGCAGGAGCCGGCCCTGGGGGGTGGCGGTCCCCAGGGCCATCAAGGGCTCCAGGAGGGGGGCCGCGCGGCCCCCCTCCCTACCATTGCAAAGCCTCGGGGAGGTGGTGGTCCCTCCCCACGCATTTTTTTTATCAGCCCCGGGGAGGTGGCGGTCCCCGGGGCTGCGGGGGCCCCTGTGGGCCCCCGCTAATGAATTTACAGTGCCCCCGGGACCCGGCCCACCCGGGGGCTTTTTTTAAACGAAGCGCGGGAGTAAGGATGCTTTTTAAATTAGAGTGCTTTTGGGAGATATCTTGGGGAAGGTGTGTATTCATCTATGGCTGTGCTGTTGGAGAAAAGCAGAAAGAGGAAATGCAGCCTTCAGATTCACAGATACAAATGTCCAAAGCGGCCTTGCAGTTAGGAGTGTGGGATATTATTGCT
This sequence comes from Calotriton arnoldi, assembly GCA_963921515.1. Lineage (NCBI taxonomy): Eukaryota > Metazoa > Chordata > Amphibia > Caudata > Salamandridae > Calotriton > Calotriton arnoldi. The sequence goes on from CAWUFW010002759.1 coordinate 1,467,146, forward strand.
GGTACTTTCCATGTGTTTCTAGGGTGTATGTTGGTGTGGTTCAGAAGAGATCTGTTGGTTTGGCAGTGGTTTGCCAAATACAATGCTTTGGCGATATCTAGTATGCATGAGGGAATGAGGGTGCGGCCTAGTGTGAGCTGTATGAGAAAAGTGTTTTGAAGGGCAGTTGTGTCTCAGACAGTGGTGTGTGATGATATTATTGAGCTATGTTAGATCCAAATAAATCATGGTTACAAGGTATATCTAAACCATAACATCGACAACGGAAATATCACAGCGGATTTAATAATAGTAATTCTACATTTACTGTGATGACATTTCAGGAGTCTATTTTAAAATCACAATATACCTGCAGGTCGATATTTCATGTGACTGTGTTGTAACAAACAACCCTTACAAGCTTGGTTGACTAACTCCATACGCGTCATTATGCACACTCTTTCCAGTCCTGGACCTTTGTGTGATAGCCTAATACATTCTGGGAGTTGTATTCCTGCTTTACTTACTTTGAACTATTTAGACTAACACAGTGAAAACAATGGCTTGTAGGAGAAAAGTTCAGATCTGGAGTCAGTGTCTGTAATGACCTGGGATAAGGTGTTCACCCTACTTCTGACCTTCATTCACATCCTGCTCAAGGAGCAGTGCCAGTAGTAGAGCAGGCAGAACTGTGTTGAGCGAAGGCCATCGCAGCACAAGAAGGATATCTGGAGACGAGATGTTTTGGATACTACTCCTCTGCACACGAGGATCAGACATGGCAGTTTCAGGAAGACCTGGTCATATGTCCTCCGATGAAAGGCCACCTGCAAAGAACCAATACTTCTGGATGAAACTGTGATTGTTTTCCATGATGTCTCCAAGGTACGTAATCAAAATTCTCTGTGGATTTAAAAACAGTAATTGTGGGGGAAAAATGTAAAATTGGACGTGACAAGGATCTCCAAGAGTTTGTTGAATGAGTTAAATAAGCTAGCATCCTTGGATGGGTGACTTTTACTGCAAGGAATGGACGCCTCCCTTTTAAGGGAATCTAGGAAAAATCCCGATTTTTCTCTTAGTTCGACATATAAATATTAATATAGGATTTGAGAGTACCAGATCATGCTATTGCTGTTATGAAAACTTAATTATGTAATGCATTTATTAGAAGTAGAAGGGAATATCGCAAATGTCACCCATTTGCTAATATTTCTACATAATATCATCCCACAAAAATATAAACTCCAGACTATTGACCACCACAATATCACGAAGGTGAGTGTATATATAGATAAGTGTTATTCTTAACTACGCATCTATGTACCTGTATATAGATACCGGGACAATGTTGTTGTGATCAATACTTTATAGTCAATGTTTTGTAGAACAATATTTAAAACTTGTTATTCTGGTAGTATAGCTTCACTGATGAGTGTAAATTTCAGGCCCTACATCAGCTATATCACCAAAAGCATAGGGTTGGCAAGCATCAAGGGAAGAGCAGTATGGTTACATCCTTTGAAATACAAAGTGCCTTATTTGTGTGACTGCTTGTCTGGTTCAGTACTACTCATGAAGGGGCCTGCCTGTCTTGCTTGCTTTCGTAGTTGGGTGGGTGCTTGCATGGGCTGGATAATTGCCTGGTCTGTGTGTCTTTCTGACGCAATGCCCGGTGAGTGCCTCATTGACTCGGTGATTGCCAAGGCGGGCCAGGATCGCACACAGCTGGGTGAGTGCCTCCTTGACTCAGTGCTTGCTTGGAATGGCCTAGCTCAAGCACCATAGATGTGTGCCTCTTTGGCCCGGTTCTTCCTTCGACTAGCCAGGCTAGTGCACAACACAATGGGTGTCTCCATGACTCTGTGATTGGTTGAGCCATGCTGGCTCACGCACACCTAAATCAGTGCCTCCTTGAATTGGTGCTCGATTAGGCTAGCCAGGTTCATGGAATGATGAACGAGTGCCGCCTTAAAGTTGCCTGCTTGGGCTGGGCCTACTCAGGCACAGTTGCATAAATGCCCCCATTCCTTGGTGCTTGCTTGAGCTAGTCTGGCTCTGGCACAGCAGGGTGGGTACCTCCCTGATTAAGTGCTAACATTGGCTGGCCAGGCTCGTTCACAGTTGGGTGAATGACTCCCTGACTCGTGCTTGGCTGCCTTGGCCTTACTCACAGGCACCTGATAGATTGCTCCTTGGCTCATTCCTGGCCTGCCTTGACATTGCTAGTGCACAGCTGGGTAAGTACCTCCTTCCCTCAGTACTCGTCCATCATGTCCTTTCTTGGGCACAGCTGAGTGAGTGCCACCTTGATCCATTACTTGCCTGTCTCAGTCTGACTCATGCAGTGCTGGATGTGTGCCTCACTCACTCAGTGCTTGCTTGGGCTGGTCTGGCTCGCCCTCATCTTTGTATGTGCCTCCTTGACTCAGTGACGGTGCTTGCTCGGACAGGTCTGGTTTGCACACATCTGGTTAGGTGCCCTATTGACTTGGTGCTTGCTTGGACTGTTCTCACTTGAGCAGGACAGATACCTTATTGACTCAGTGCTTGCTTGGGCGGGTCTGGCCCGCGTGCATCTGGCCAGGTGCCTTCTTGACTCTGCTTGCTCAGGCTGGTCTGGCTTGCACACAGCTAGTTAGATACCTCCTTGACCGGGTGCTTGCTTTGGCTGGGCTGGCTTGCGCACAGCTGGGGCGATCTCTCCTTGCCTCGGTGCTTGCTTGCGTTGGTCTGGCTCACATTCAGCTGGGTAAGTGCCTACTTGACTCAGGGCTTGCTTTGGCTGGTCTGTCCTACGCACAGCTTGGTAGATCCCTCCTGGCCTCGATGCTTGCTTGGGCTGGTCTGACTCATGCACAGCTGGGTAGATACTTCCTTGACTCAGTGCTTGCTTGAGCTGGTCTGACTCATGCACAGCTGGGTAGATACTTCCTTGACTCAGTGCTTGCTTGAGCTGGTCTGACTCATGCACAGCTGGGTAGATACTTCCTTGACTCAGTGCTTGCTTGAGCTGGTCTGACTCATGCACAGCTGGGTAGATACTTCCTTGACTCAGTGCTTGCTTGAGCTGGTCTGGCCGCCACACAGTTGGGGAGATGCCTCCTTGACTCTGTGCTTGCTTGCGTTGGTCTGGCCTCCGCACATTTGGGTAGATGCCTCCTTGACTGTTCTTGCTTGCGTTGGTGTGGCCTGCGTACAGCTGGGTAAATACCTCCTTGACTCTGTGCTTGCTTGCGTGGTTCTGGCTAGCGCATTGCTTGGTAGGTGCCTCCTTGACTCAGTGCTTGCCTGCAATGAATTGGCTCGCGCACAGGCCTTCGAGGTCTCATTGCATATTCGACTCATGCACCTGAGCCGCCCCGATGACAAATAGACATTGAAATCAGACAATTAGCGGCCGGCTCTGCTGACATTTTTAATGTATTAATGTGCGAGAATGGCTAATACATAGGAAACTGCCCTAATAACGGCGCCGGGCGACCAGGGCAGCTGACACTGGCAGTGACAGACGGCTCCGGAGGGGCCCTGGGACCCTGACTCTGCATTCATTACCGTGAGCTTGACGCTCAATCCTGGCATTAAATATCACTCCTGCTGCCGCTGGGGTGCAGGGAGAGGGGTTAATTGACGTCGTCCGTAAAAAGGTGTGTGAACCCGCATAGGTGGTTCTGCAAGGTTGGTGCCATAGGGAAGGTCCTTAGAGGGGCCCTCCGGGTCCCAATCGAAGAATGGCTTTGTGATTGGATTCTGTTTTTGAGATAATCCAGGGGTGCCCCTTCCAGGGGCCATCGCCAGCTCCGGTTGACAGTGAAAGCAGGACATGGCAGGGCGTGTGTGAGCCCCTGCGCCTGGAGTCCGCCGGTTCCTGGTGCTCGTGCCCACGAGAGCACGATGTGCAGTGTGAGCCACCATTGGTGGAACAGAAGCCTGTGTCCACGGTGGCCATAGGTCTCTAGTGCCCCCAGGCAGGGCATGCCACAGATGCCTGTGAGAGCAACAGATGTCAGGGTGTGTGCCCAGGTGGGCATCTCTTCCCAGTGAGAGCGGACTATATAGGATGCTCTGCCCTCTGGGCATGTTGGCATCATGGTCGCCGTGCTTGAACTCAGGGGCGTAGCTGGTGCTTCAGCACCGGGGCCCAGTGGCCTTGGGGGCCCACTGAACCCTGTTTATTGATATATTTCACTAGCTGTCCAGCAGAAGGAGGGTCCGGTTCCCTGCTTGCAACCAGGCCAATGGCGTCTTTGCTACGTCATTGCATGAACTACGTCCTGTGTCCTTTCTTTGGCGAAGAAGAGCTGAAACCCAGCGTCTTTGTATACTGAGGGCTTTGTGTGTATCCCACTGGCATTTTCAAGGCGGGCTGTCAGTGGCGGCTCGCATAGGGCGTGCTGCCCCGCCTCACCGTCCCGCAGCCCGCCCTATGCGAGCCGCCACTGCGGACTGTAGGCCGGGGGCTGCTTTCAGAGAAGGAAGTGAACTGTGACCCAAACATACCACAAGGCCCCATTGTAGTCGTTGCGTCTGCCATGCAGTACTGATTTGAAGGATTGTGCAGTATCATTTTGCAATAATAATTTAGCAATTTTTGCAAAAATGTTGGTTTCGATATCGGACCCGGGAGCTATAGCAATGGCAGCGCAGGGATGACTCCCCAAGACTGCAGCTTACAAACAGGGCACAAGTCCTATAAAAAGAAGTGGGGGGACTGACAAACTTAGACACTATGCAAGTGACATCATGACACCTGCCATCACAGCGCATGACGTCAGCAACGTAGCGCTATAAAAGAAATAAACTAGTGCTATTTAAATTATTTGTGTAAATACTGGGACGGACCACGCCCTCTGACAGTCTTACAGTGTCTGCACTTATATACAGGGACAGAACAAAGGCAAAATAATGCCTCTCTTAAATACCTGTGAAGAGATAGCAAGCTGTGTCCCTTTGTTTCCCTCTGTGGCATTTACATTCAAGTGTGAGGTTCCAGCCGCCTCCAGTCAAGATATTTAAAAAACAAGCATTGGCATAGCCAATAGGTCTCGCCTTTGGGACCTTATAAGTGTTTAGCCATGCAACAATTGTGCTGCATAACTGACACCTGGTTAAACACATAAGCGGTCCCAAAGGCGGAGACCTATTAGCCAATAGGTCTCGCCTTTGGGGCCTTATAAGTGTTTAGGCAGAGCTATTGGTTTTGCCAATGTTTTTAAGAGCATTGTGGCTGCTGTGCAGCATGTTGAAAAGTTATAATAAAAAGACTTATAAGCATTTTTGTTACTTTATATATAACTAAGACAACATTATGTACAACTGAATGACCCAATTAAAAAAGAATAAACATAAGAAAGGTCTTGTCGTTTATTTTGTCGTTGCAATGTTGGCAACTTCTTCCTGCCTATTCTAATGTTGAGGTGGTGCTTAGTGATGCTGAGGTGGTGTTGAGTGATGTTGAGGTGGTGCTTAGTGATGCTGTGGTGGTGCTGAGTGGTGTTGAGGTGGTGCTGAGTGGTGTTGAGGTGGTGCTTAGTGATGCTGAGGTGGTGCTGTGGTGGTGCTGAGTGATGCTGTGGTGGTGCTGAGTGATGCTGGGGTGGTGCTGTGGTGGTGCTGAGTGGTGGTGTGGTGGTGCTGTGGTGATGCTGAGTGATGCTGTGGTGATGCTGTGGTGGTGCTGAGTGGTGCTGTGGTGGTGCTGTGGTGATGCTGTGGTGGTGCTGTGATGCTGTGGTGGTGCTGAGTGATGCTGTGGTGGTGCTGAGTGGTGTTGTGGTGGTGCTTAGTGATGCTGTTGTGGTGCTGAGTGGTGGTGTGGTGGTGCTGAGTGATGCTGAGTGATGCTGTGGTGATGCTGAGTGATGCTGTGGTGGTGCTGAGTGGTGCTGTGGTGGTGCTGAGTGGTGCTGTGGTGGTGCTGAGTGATGCTGTGGTGGTGCTGTGGTGGTGCTGAGTGATGCTGTGGTGGTGCTGTGCTGGTGCTGAGTGATGCGGTGGTGGTGTGGTGGTGCTGAGTGATGCTGTGGTAGAGCTGAGTGATGCTGTGGTGGTGCTGAGTGATGCTGTGGTGGTGCTGAGTGATGCTGTGGTGGTGCTGAGTGATGCTGTGGTGGTGCTTAGTGATGCTGTGGTGGTGCTTAGTGATGCTGTTGTGGTGCTGAGTGATGCTGTGGTGGTGCTGAGTGGTGCTGTGGTGGTGCTGAGTGATGCTGAGTGAGGCTGTGGTGGTGCTGAGTGATGCTGTCGTGGTACTGAGTGATGCTGTGGTGATGCTGAGTGATGCTGTGGTTGTGCAGAGTGATGCTGTGGTGGTGCAGAGTGATGCTGTGGTGGTGCAGAGTGATGCTGTGGTGGTGCAGAGTGATGCTGTGGTGGTGCAGAGTGATGCTGTGGTGCTGCTGAGTAATGCTGTGGTGGTGCTGAGTAATGCTGTGGTGGTGCTGAGTGGTGTTGTGGTGGTGCTTAGTGATGCTGTTGTGGTGCTGAGTGATGCTGTGGTGGTGCTGAGTGGTGTTGTGGTGGTGCTTAGTGATGCTGTTGTGGTGCTTAGTGATGCTGTGGTGGTGCTGTGGTTGTGCTGTGGTGGTGCTGAGTGGGGCTGTGGTGATGCTGAGTGATGCTGTGGTGGTGCTGAGTGGTGCTGTGGTGGTGCTGAGTGATGCTGTGGTGGTGCTGTGCTGAGTGATGCTGTGGTGGTGCTGAGTGGTGGTGTTGTGGTGCTGTGGTAGTGCTGAGTGGTGCTGTGGTGGTGCTGAGTGGTGCTGTGGTAGTGCTGAGTGATGCTGTGGTGGTGCTGAATGATGCTGTGGTGGTGCTGAGTGATGCTGTGGTGGTGCTGAGTGATGCTGTGGTGATGCTGAGTGATGCTGTGGTAGTGGTGTTGAGTGGTGGTGTGGTGGTGCTGAGTGGTGCTGTGGTGGTGCTGAGAGATGCTGTGGTGGTGCTGAGTGGTGGTGCTGAGTGGTGGTGCTGAGTGATGCTGTGGTGGTGCTGAGTGGTGTTGTGTTGGTGCTGAGTGATGCTGTGCTGGCTCTGATTGATGCTGTGGTTGCGCTGAGTGATGCTGTGTTGTTGCCGAGTGAGAGATAGAGTGAAGATATAATGCCCAATTAGAGAGGGTGGTGAGAGAGAAAGAGAGAGAGAGAGAAAGGGTGTACATAGAATAAAGAGTGGAGCGGGATAGAGAGAGAGAAAGAAGGGAGAGAGAGTGAATGAAGGAGTTTGAAAGAGAAACAGATAAAGGGGTGAGAGAGAATGAAAGGCTAAAAAGATAGAGAGGGAGAGTTAATTAAGTAGAGAGAGAATTAGAGAGGGGAGAGAGAGAGAAGGAGAGAGACAATAAGAGTGGGGGTGTGGAGTTTAAATAGAGTGAAGAAGTGACGCGGAAAAAGTAACCTTAAATATAGCTTTGTGCTTTGCGTGAATAAATATTTTTAAAAAAAACAGTGAGAGACAAAAATACTGGTAATTAGGCTGTGACTCCCAATATAAAACAAATAGCGATATAAGGTGAAATCAACCCACCGAAGCAATATTTCTAACTAGACAAAAAAAGCTTGCATTTCAATGCTAATCGCTGTTGTTTTTATGTGACTGTAGTCCAGGGCCCTCAGTTGGTAATGTGAGCTGCTGCTGCGATTGAAACATCAGAGTCCAGAGAGTTAATGAGCCATGACGAGGAAATGAGGAAGAGATAAGAAACAACAGATGGCAGCTGCACGTGCACGCCATCGTGAACTCAAGCTGGTCGCCAGCCGAAAGCCAGTGTTTGCACTTCCAAAACCCGCTTACTAAAACTCTCGGCCAGACCAGCGCAAGCGCTGGTGCAGGCCGAGACCTAAAAAAAGGAGGCCTGATGGCCCCTTAACTTAGGCCCAGCTGGAGGTGAAAATAAAGTCCCCTTGCTGCCTGCACGTTGCTGCTGGGAATGGAAAGCAGACAACGTGCAGGCGCTGCTGAACCTGTCCCGGTGTCTTACACTGGGACAAGTTCAACATATTTCTGTGAGGCCCAACTTCTTGGCAGGGGGGACGGCGTCCACCCTGTGAAAATAGTGGGTGGACGCCGTGGACCTGCGTGTACCCCCGACTCGTGCCCTGCTTACAACTAAACCGTGCTTCACCCTCCACACCAAGAGGCGACCCCGCCCATTTGGGGCTTTCACAGAGAAAGGGGCCCAGGATGAGTGCTAGTTGTTACCCAATCCACCTTCATCTACAGATCCCCAGTGTGGGTGAAATGACGCTTTGAATTTCTTTTAACAATGTCTGCCATCGAGCCAAGCCGGTCTCTGCAGGGTGCCTGCAGTCTCACAGGTCTCCGCGTGCTGTGGTGGGTGCTCCTAGCATCAGGGACGTAGCTTCCATTGGTGCAGCAGGTGCAGTGGCACCGGTGCCCAGAGGTTGAAGGGGCTCACTGAACCCTGAATATTGCTGTATTTCACAATTCAAATAGAGACTAGGGGCCCCATTTCCTTCCTGGCACTAGGGCCCATGAGGCACTTGCTACACCACTGCGCAGCATCCTAGAGAATGCATCTCCTAGCAAACGCCTTGTCTACCACTGGCTCTTTCAGATAATAAGAAACATGGGGGCATATTTACAAGAGAATGGCGGAGAGCAGCGTTAAGCCAAAATTGCTAACGCCATGCTCCGTCATTCTGAAAACGCAGGGATGCGCTGTATTTACAATGATAAGGCGCACCCTTGCGTTTTCCCTAGCGCTGGCGCTAAATTCAGCTGCCTAGCGCCAATGCAGGCCCCCTTGCACCATAGCGCAAGGGTGCCTGTGTTGAGGGAATGATTGTTTATGTGCAGGATTGTGTCCCCCTTCCTGCACATAAACAATCACTAACTGTGATTTCTAACTCCTATGTGTGCTGCATTGTGCAGCACACATAGAAGTTGCAAATTGTCATTGTTTTTAATGGTTGTTTGGACGGGAAGTCCTCTGCATGTCTCTGGAGAGAGTGCTTCTCCTGCCTTACGCTAATCTCCAGGCAAGTCACTCAAAAGCTACTGTATGGTTTCTAGATACCTACCTAAGTGAGCATGACAATTATACATGTCCACTGAGGGTCTCCCTGTTTACATGGATTGAGACCCTAGAGCTTGGCTCTGAGGTCGAGGGGGTATGCCTAGTGCTAGTGCACCCATATTTTTCAGAGAGTGGCTACTGCCCTCTCTACCCCGGCTGTGGTAGACTGACAGTGGTGGCAGCAATAAATCTATAGTCAGGAGGGGTGAGTCACTAGCCACCCTCCTGATGAATTCTGTGAAGTCTATCCCTTGCCTGGGGTCCTGTTGCCTTTGTCTACCTGACATGTGTTTCAGAGCCAGTGGGTGTACTGGGGAAGAATGGTGAGTTGAGCCATTGTGTGGAATGCGAGCTGTTCTGCTGGACATCCCAGCTCCCCCGGGGCCCTCCCCATTTCCTCGGAGAGGCCTGGTGGGCTGAGGTAGACAATCAGCTCTTATCTGGGTTTAGCTGCACTAACTCTGCTAAGAGGATCCTCCCTCCCCCGGTCAGTGCCTCTTGGTCTGGAGTTAATTAAAATTCCTCTGTAGGGAATAGCACAGGCTGGTACCAGGAAAGGCAGTAGGTCATCTGTGCATGCTTTGGTCAGGCATTGAACACGCCAATAATGGTTTGTGATTGGAGGTGTAATCAGGTTGCAAAAGTAGCAGACCCTCTGATTGGATCAGCCTATCAATCAGAGGTGATAAAAGTCTGGCCTGAGTGGTCAGCTGTTGTTCAAGACTGGTCTGTGACTGATGAGGTCCGTCCAAAGGAAGCCAGCCGGGACCCGCGGTGTGAAGGCAAGAGAAAGACACTTGCTCACTGCGTCTGGAATTTGGGGAGCTGGTGTGGAAAGGAAGCGTACAGTACATCAAGGGAGCTGGTGTGGAAAGGAAGCTTGCAGCACATCAAGGGAGCTGGTGTGGAAAGGAAGCTTGCAGCACATCAAGGGAGCTGTGTGGAAAGGAAGCTTGCAGCACATCAAGGGAGCCAGAGAAGGGGAAGCTTGATTCTAGTCCTTGAAGGTGAGATCAAATCCCCTCTAAACTCCTCCCCTGCGCTGTGGGAGCCTGTACAAGCAGTAGCTGGGAAATGGAGGCCTGTGAAACAGGCCCCCACCTTTCTTTTTGTGATATCTGGGGGTATCAGGGTGAACTGGCACTCTGTCCAGCCACTACCATCCTACAGCTAGCCAGTGGCTACTGGACTAGTGGGACTCTAGTAAACTGTGCCAAGACATCAGGCACCCTGTGATCAGATCCCTGACGCCACTAGAGCAGTGTCCTCACTCAGGACTGGAGGGCACTTCTGTTGCTTTGGGTGGGGGTTATGGTGCTGATCAAGAACCTTTGAATTCACATCATATGCTGAAACTATGTCCTTTCAATCCAAAGATTGGTATCAAGGCGCTAGTGAATGAGAGCAACCCTGTGCAACATGGTCTGTAAGATGCAATGCTAATTGTGTGTCTTCATGTTAATTGTGTTTTTATAGTGCTTGGCGTCTAGGCGCTATAATGCTGTTTGGGGTCAGAACTCTGTCCCAGAGGGTTGGAGGGACATCTGGTTTTCACTGTTTATCCTAGTTTTAGGTATAGTATAATTCTCTTGTGTGTATTAAAGTACTTTTCTTTTATAAAAAGTAAAGCACTGACTGGACATTGATTTTATCAGCTGGTAGTACGGTGTGCACTGTATTCTGAATGTCTAACCCCACCTCACCTCCTTGAGTAAGCCTCGGACTGCCCTGTCTCGCTACCCTGAGAAAGTCAACTGCTGGAGAGGAGTACTTGGTTATCCAGTTTTGGGTCCACTAGTACTGAGGCCCCAGGACACCAGTGGGGAACACTTCAGTTGATGCGATTGGAGCGCAGTAACCCCTGAGTGCCCTGGTGCCCAGGAAGCCGGGTCTAACAATGGTTGTTTATGTGCAGAAAGGCACACCTTCCTGCACATAAACAATCATTCATGGCACACATAGAAACAGCAAAACCAAGGAGAAATTATTAATTTCTCCCCATTTCGCCATGTTAAGACCAGTGTCTTTTTTGCTCTTAATTTTGGCGCTGCCCCATATATAAGCCACTCTTGTAAATAAGGGGCAGCGTCAAAAAGCAAAGGGTGTTGCCGTGGAATGCCCACCACAACATCCATTGTCCGCCCCTTTCACGCTAAGTGCTGCATGAAAGGGGGCCTTATTCACAAGGCGGCATTAAGCCACGTTAAGTGGCTTAACGCCACCTTGTAAATAAGGCAAAGGGTTTCTCACCACAGGAACATCATAAAAAGTAACATTCCTGTGGCAATAAACTCTTGTAAATATGCCCCTTTGTTTTTTTTTTTAGATTTGACACAGTTTATTAGGCTGCTGACAGTGACAGCTGAAAAGAGGATTGAGGACATTGACAACTTCAATATAATTCAATACAAAGCATAGTTAAAACCAGGTTTGGGAAAAATATTTAGGGCCCCAACACTTTTTGCCAGGTTGCATAACAATGTGATTGTGATATATTTATCATTATAAGTCGAGAACAACGCTCCAGCCCAATGGTTGACTGAAGATATTTTTCTATTGGGACATTGCACCATATAAATGTTTGAGACTGCAAGTATGTACAGGTCTTAAAATATTAGGCTTAATGGGTTAACACACCTGATGTTGAAGTGTGGGAGTGCTAGAGAGCTGGCATAGAGAGACTCTGCCAGCTGACTTCATCATCCGGCAAAAATCTACGGTGACATGGTACCAAATGCCACATAATGGGCACAACAACATTATTGCCATTATTTCGACAGTAGCCGCCACAGAAGTGCAGGGCGGCAACTCAGCGAAATATACGAGGGAGGTGAGCCCTGAACTCCCGAGGCCTCACGCGGCTGCCTGGAGCCCACTATGAGCCTGCTGCACCATTGTCCCCAGGGAGGTGCACTGCTGCCGGCCCCCTGCTGCCCTGACTGGAGCGACTGCGACAGGGGCAGCCGAACTCTAGCAATGCGGCAGGCCCACAACTGAGTGCTGCACCATCGGAGGCCTGCCACACCTGAAGGGCGAGATGCAGCGCCAGCGATCGGCACCACCTGGACGGCAAGCATCTTGCCATCACTGTGGCCCCGGATCACCATTGGCGTGCTGCCCTCCCTCTCCAGGATAGTTGAGCTTGGGGGAGCCTACAGGAGGCGCTCACTCCTATACCCTCACTTGAGGTCCTGGAGCGGCTACTACAGAGGCAGGTGAGTGGTGGCGAGAGCAGATACAGGCAGCATGGGCTGCCGCTCACTGGGGGGGGGGGGGCGGCTGAGATCCCATATCGAAATCCCTTGTGATCTGAAGACTCTGTAACATGCTCAGGAGGGCCCCTGGTGCAGCCTGTAATCCCTGCCTGCCACATGCTGGTGCTTGCATATTAGGGCCACCCATCCGGCATTGGCCCTGCTCGTGCCCCCCAACCTACTTCTACTGGCTTTCAGATGATGCAGGGCCCTAGAGGGGCAACGAACGAGCACTGAGCTCTCAGGCCACATACAATTCACTGATTGGGACGTGGTGGCAGCCTGTGGGTACTCCGTGAAGCGGCCAGAAAATTTCCTCATTCCCACCTGCAGACTCCCCTGGTATGGACTCTGGTAGCTGCATCTGCTCATGCCCCCTAGGCCCTTTGAGTGCAGGACTCGGGTGCGGCAGGACTCAGCATATACCTCCCCTCCTTCACCTGCACAACATGGGCGAAGCTGGAGGCTCACCAGTCCAAACAAGCATTCGATGGGAAATGCCAAATGCGACACATGGACCACAACAGAGGTACAGACCTCTGTAGTAAAATGAAGAAGGTCCAATCCAGGTAGTTTTCCATGTAGGTTTATTAAGGTAAGGAGTTACATAGGGGAGAGCCCTACCAGGAGCAGCCTCACTGCTGCTCAGCCCATCTCCAACTGACACTCACACACACAAACATTCCATTCACCCACATTCTCTCTCCCAGGCACTCAGGCTGAGCAGCAGCAGTATAACACATCCCCTTTCTTTGCAATGTAAAAGAAAGAATGCTCACAGGCATTATACACATTGCAAGGTATACAAAAGATGACAATTAAAAGAAGCATAATATACAAAATTAAAGAGAAACAGTGACACAAGTACAAAGGCTCATGCACACCACCATCCTCCTTTCTAACACAAAAACAACCCAGACACTCCCACGCTACAAACTACATACCAATCCAAGTACCAGAATCATGCAAGCTGGCCAGGCAAACACGAAGAGCACAAGGAAACCAACAACAATAAGTGTGGAAGAAAACTGACAAATGAGAATACTAAAACAGTAAGCAGGCATGGATGAAATCCACACAGAACATCAAGAACCAAGTTAACCCTTCCCCCAACACACAGGTTGGGGTGTGATGTGTGGGGGGACACCACACGGCACAATGCAGAATGCAGGAACTGCAAACTTCCCCCGATATACGCTGGGGTGGAATGTGTGGGGAAAAAAAAACACACGGCACGGAGGAACACACAGAACAATAGCAACACTTCCCCCAACAACCCTAGTTGGGGTGGAATGAGTGGGGCACACCACACGGCATAAAGCAATATGCAGGAACATCAAACTTACCCCAATGCACGCTGGGGTGGAATGTGTGGGGAAAAACCACACGGCACGGAGGGACACTCAGGAAACAATAACAAAACTTCCCCCAACAACCCTAAGTGGGGTGGAATGTGTGGAGGGAAAACCACACAGTACAGCAAGAATAATAAACACCTCTGCCAATAACCCTAAAACCACGTAAAAGTGGGAAACATCAGCACATTAATAAGGTAACACCACAGAGCAAAGTACATGCAATCGCAACCCTGACGTGCGACAGAAGAGAAAGGAAAAAGCAGAGATAGAAAGTGCTAAATACCACTAAAATGCATAGACAAGCAGAAAACAATTCTTCAATGCCCTTAGAGAAATGATAAAAAAAATAAAAAAAATAAGGAAGAAACATATTGGTACAGTGGTAAGTAAAACACAACAACATGTACAAGGCATATCATATTAGTACTCAGTAAGACTGGGAAAAAAAAACCACATGAAACTCCGGTGAGTATGGAACATGAGAATAAACACAAACGACTTGAAGAACAGTCAGAAACACAATATGAAAGCCAAATCAGAACTCAACGAACCTCTTGTGAGTAGAGTAACCTGAGGCATCACTAATGACATACTCTAATCTTGTGCACTCTAGCTTAAAAGAAAGCAAAACAATTCATAGGAAAATACAGATGTAAACAATTCCAGCCAACACTCTCACTTGTAACGATGCCTGTAATCCTTTAAATATAAAGTCATGAAAATAAAACATTTGAATATGTTATAAAGCGAAATTCAGTGGGAATTCAGCTGAGGACAAAAGACTTATTTGTCCCATGCTTCGTATCCAGAGAAACTGATAGAAAGTCAACAGGCAGATAATGACTATGGAGAGCTTGTAACCTCAATCTTGAGTTACGAGCAAAAGTAGTAACTAGGATACTCCCACTAAATGATAGGGTGTGCGTGTCAACGAAGGCAGGGAGACACGCGTAGCGTAGTTACGTGCATTTATAAAATAATGTTACCAGTAATAATGTAGAAACACCTCACCGGATCCTCAGGGCGATAAGAAGACGTATGTCACCAGTCTCGGAAGGAAACAACGCTGGCTGACAGGAACAAAGTAGGAGGCACGTCAACGTGGTTGGCAGAAGACACGCTGAAGGGTGAACTACATGAGACAGTGAGGGTCCAGTGCAGAGTTGCGGTGCAAAGCCAAGATGGCGGCACGTAGAACGACGTAGGGCAGGGTGGCTCTCGGCAGGAGGACGCTCCAAGGATTGCCAAACAGCTGTGGTGACACAGAGAGAAATCGTCGATCGAACAGGGACGTTGCAGAAACGCTGAAAATGGGTAAGGCTGCGCGCGAAGTATAGGTGCGCGCCGTGCAGAGCTCGTGAGCAATTTGAAAAGAGCTCGTGCCAGCATTTCAAATGGCGGTACGGCAGTTGAATAACGCCCACAGACAAGTCTCAAGCAACACAGAGGAATAATAGACAGAAGTTGTCTATAATTGGAATGGGTAGCAAAACACGCTGGAGTAAAAGTAGAAGCAGGGACAGTAGGTCTTCTCAGCTCACGAGGGTCACAGGGTAAAGTAAGTGGAAGCAGAAACTGGTCATTCCACAGGTAAACAGCAGTTTAAAAACAAACTATCCCAAGGCAACAGGGCAGGTACATCTTGTTTCAAGGCAGCGTAGCAGGCAGGTAGCAGGACAACCAGGCAGCAAAGGAAGGCACTCTCCTAAAGTAGCAGTACAGGGAACACCTGACCCAGAACAGCAGAGCAGGCAGGTAGCAGGACAAGGAGGCAGTGAATACAACTGGACGCTCTCCTGGGAAACTGCACTTAGAGAAAGGACTGTCCCAAAGTAGCAGGGGAGGGAGCACTGTCCCTAAGAAGCAGGAGAGGAAGCAGGAAGGTAGAGCAGGGACTGGCAAACTTACGTTGGGCGACCGATGTAGAGGTCACTGGTGGGGCTCTCAAGGTTACAAACATGGAACAAACCTCTTATCTGACCTATTTCATTTCAACAATGGCAATCACTCAAAAAGCGACATTTCCCCATAGATAAAGTCTCATCACATATAATTTTTCTTATGATTTTATTGTTTATCAAAACACTTGTGCTTTTTCTTTTTTTTGGTTTTTTTTTAATATAATTGTCATCTTTTTTTGTGCTCAAATAGTCATAAAAACATTTACAAATATTCACAAATTCATATAATTGTTTGCGTTATTAGACATTAAAAGAACAGATCTCTCAATTGTGGTAACCCCCACACAACCATCATACCTCCATTCTCACCTCTCATTCTCTTCAATCATACTACCAAACATACCACACACAAAAAAAGTGACAATAAAATACACAAATTTGACGGGATCCTACTGACTATTACTTTCTAACATGATTTAAAATTTCGACTCTGACATTCAAAAAGTTTGCTCATTGCTTCTGATTAGTTCTTCTCTCATCTGTGTCTTGGGTAGGATTCCCAGATGTATAAGAGATGGTCTACGCACGTTTCGGTGAAAAACAGTTTATATCACCTTCTTCAGGACCAAATAGACATACAATCCTGTATAGTGGCCTCGGAAGAGTGCTCGTAGTATATGGGCTGCGAAGAACCAAACCACTTGAACATACCAGGAAAATAGAGAGAAAATATCCTTCCCAAATTTTGGATTATGGGGCTACTATGAAATACCATGTAACCAACAGTACTGCCAATGTATAGATGGAACCAAAAGATTTTATACAGAAGTTGGACGCATAACAAATCGATTACTGGACCAGCTTTGATAACACCATTTTCATATCTTCGTATGATATAGAGAATATTTTTCCCGGAAAAGAACCTACAATTTGGGAAATATGAATCTTTGAGAGTATACCCAATCGATGATTCCCATTTGAGGACAAGGCATCCCTTTGAACCAGAGAAAATCTCACGTCAAGCAACTCATAAAACCCCCAGGCCACTATACAGATTTAAAGGAATGTATGTCTATTTGGTCCTGAAGAAGGTGATATAAACTGTTTTTCACCGAAACGTGCGTAGACCATCTCTTATACATCTGGGAATCCTACCCAAGACACAGATGAGAGAAGAACTAATCAGAAGCAATGAGCAAACTTTTTGAATGTCAGAGTCGAAATTTTAAATCATGTTAGAAAGTAATAGTCAGTAGGATCCCGTCAAATTTGTGTATTTTATTGTCACTTTTTTTATGTGTGGTATGTTTGGTAGTATGATTGAAGAGAATGAGAGGTGAGAATGGAGGTATGATGGTTGTGTGGGGGTTACCACAATTGAGAGGTCTGTTCTTTTAATGTCTAATAACGCAAACAATTATATGAATTTGTGAATATTTGTAAATGTTTTTTATGACTATTTGAGCACAAAAAAAGATAACAATTATATCCAAAAAAAACAAAGAAAAAGCACAAGTGTTTTGATAAACAATAAAATCATAAGAAAAATTATATGTGATGAGACTTTATCTATGGGGAAATGTCGCTTTTTGAGTGATTGCCATTGTTGAAATGAAATAGGTCAGATAAGAGGTTTGTTCCATGTTTGTTGCTATTTCCCCCTCCTCTTGGACCTAAAAGTAAACAGGGGGCAACTTTTTCTTTGTATGGGGCTCTCAAGGTTGCCAGTATGCTTTAAGTGCGTAGCTGTAGTTTTAGGAAGTTCTTTACCTTGGAGTTTCTTTAGTCAGCAAAATTTCAGTAGTCCATAAGTCCATGAGGTGGCACACACGCAGGTTCTTCTCCAGATCGTCGCCAAAATGTAGTAAAATGAAGAAGGTCCAATACAGGTAGTTTTCCATGTAGGTTTATTAAGGTAAGGAGTTACATAGGGGAGAGCCCCACCAGGAGCAGCCTCACTGCTGCTCAGCCCATCTCCAACTGACACTCACACACACGAACATTCCATTCACCCACATTCTCTCTCCCAGGCACTCAGGCTGAACAGAAGCAGTATAACAACCTCCCTCTTTGCCAACGTACAGGACCTAGACATTAAAGAGATGATGGTGGACGTCAAGAACAGCCTCCACACTATCAATGCCAAAATTGATCTCTTAACCAGCCGCATCGACCGTATAATGGAGAGAGTAGACAAGCACGACAATGCCTAGACCAACTAGAGACCTGCAACTCCAATCGTGGAGGACATGCAGACTACTGCGGGAGAACACCTTCTCTGTATGGACAAAATCCTGGAAGAGTGTAAGCTGAAAAATGAGGACGGCACGGCTCATAGTCGCAAGACTTCTCAATTACAGGGACCGCGACACAGTACTATGGCTTAAATGAGAGCACCGCAGCAGACATCAATTTCACACTTGCGGTACAGGCGGCCTGTCATGAATTCCTCCCTATCAAATGCCTACTCCAGAAAGCAGAGATAACCTACTCCTTACTGTACCCGGCCAAACTACGGATCCAGCATGATGGCAACCCTCACTATTTTACTGACCCTAAAGCAATGATGAAATTCCCCTGACAGCTGTCAAACTCCAGGGCCAGCTTCCAAGCGGGATCCACCTCCCATGACGACAGCCGCCTCAGCAATAATGGATAAGAAGCTCACCAGAGCCGCCCGCACGGACACGACCTCCCAGCGGGAGTCCTGCTGTTGACCTCAGTGCCTTAAGTCCATACACCTCTGGATTTCACGATGGCCCTTGTTAGAAATGGGGATCCTGGTTGGCAATGGCTGGCGCCAATGTCCAAGAAGGGACCCTTCTTCCTAAGTCAGAGTAAGGGGGCTACACCCTTTGATCACCCCTGCTCAACCCTGTGGTAACGTAGCACGAGCAGACAGGCCTATCTCAGAGGCAGTGTGTGAAGCATTTATGACCATACACAATAACAAAGGAGAGACGCTACAAACGGACACCACAAGTAGTTATAGAAAAATAGTTATCTTTATATAGACTGAACACGAGGCTAAAAGCACTCAAGGAACCACAATGCACACAATTACAGATTCACTTTAAAAGCAATAAAGGCACTCAAAACGGGGGTGGAACGGACTTAGTTCGGGGCCGGGGTCTACGCGACCCGGTGATGCACAATGTACCTGGGATGTAAAGGGGCACGGCACGCAGCCTAACAAGGAAGCCGCGGTGATGACAGGCGGACTCGCAGCGGCCACAGCTCCCGGCTGTAGCGTTCCGCGGCGTGCACTCATGATAATCCTGGGACGGGGCTTAAAGGCGGGCACCCAGCGGTACCCGAAGGGGGTAACAAGATCCTGGAAGTGGTGACTAGTGCGGGCACTCAGCGGCACAGCTCCTCAGCTGCAGCGGCCCACAATAGTGATAGCGATGATTTCCGTAGGATGGCAAAGGCGGGCACTCAGCGGCACAGCTCCTCAGCTGCAGCGGCCCACAATAGCGATAGCGATGATTTCCGTAGGATGGCAAATGCGGGCACTCAGCAGCACAGCTCCTCAGCTGCAGCGGCCCACAATAGCGATAGCGATGATTTCCGTAGGATGGCAAATGCGGGCACTCAGCGGCACAGCTCCTCAGCTGCAGCGGCCCACAATAGCGATAGCGATGAGTTTCGTAGGATGGCAAATGCGGGCACTCAGCGGCACAGCTCCTCAGCTGCAGCGGCCCACAATAGCGATAGCGACTTTCATAGGATGGCAAGTGCGGGCACTCAGCGGCACAGCTCCTCAGCTGCAGCGGCCCACAATAGCGATAGCGACTTTCATAGGATGGCAAATGCGGGCACTCAGCGGCACAGCTCCTCACCTGCAGCGGCCCACAATAGCGATAGCGATGAGTTTCGTAGGATGGCAAATGCGGGCACTCAGCGGCACAGCTCCTCAGCTGCAGCGGCCCACAATAGCGATAGCGACTTTCATAGGATGGCAAGTGCGGGCACTTAGCGGCACAGCTCCTCAGCTGCAGCGGCCCACAATAGCGATAGCGACTTTCATAGGATGGCAAATGCGGGCACTCAGTGGCACAGCTCCTCAGCTGCAGCGGCCCACAATAGCGATAGCGACTTTCATAGGATGGCAAATGCGGGCACTCAGCGGCACAGCTCCTCAGCTGCAGCAGCCCACAATAGCGATAGCGACTTTCAGCCCGCGTTTCCCCGCAGTAGAACCAGAGGCTCCAGAATTCTCAACAGAAGCCTCACCTGCGGGTAGAATCCCCCTCAAATAGGAATCCAGACGGCTGATGGGTGAAGTCTAATGTCCCTGAGACTTCGGCAGGAGGCGAGCTCAAACCAGGCCCTTGGGTAGTTGCTTCAGCAAGATGGATGAAAGTTTCAAAGTCCTTTCCCTCTAGTTACACGGACAGAGGTTTGTCTTGGCATCCAGAAGTAACACACACCGTGTAGGGGTTCCGGCACAGATCTTTATACCCCACAAGTCTTTGTTCTCTCAAAAGTCACAAGTCACTGAACCCAGTCAGAACCAGTTCGGGGAGGTCCTGGGAGCACGTTGTTTACGAGGCGGCATCCTGCCTTTGAGGAAGAGGGGGTCTGCTATCAGACGCACAGTGGGGGCTGGAGCCATCATTCACCTTGCCAGGCCCAGCCCTGCTCAGACCAAAGGGTCACCCCTCCCCATACTCCAGCTGCAGATTCCTCTACTCGACCCAGGTCGGGTTCAGCCTACCCTGTCCCTCCAAAACCAGACGGCCAATACACATAACAGCAGGGCACACTGGAAGATTTAGGCAAAAAAATACTCACTTTCCCAAAGTGGTATTTGCGAACACAGAAAATAGAAATAACCCTCACTAAAAGATGTACGTTAATATTCTGAGCTCAGGCATACCAAATTCGACTTCCCACTTTACAAGCTGCTTCCGTGGGTGGCGCAATCAGCGCTGCAGGCCCACCAGCAGCATTCGGTCTACCAGCCCTGGGCACGCACGGTGCACGATACTAGAGACTAACAGGTAAACCAAATGAGCCAATTAGGGGAACATCAATTCATACAGTCAATTTACCCTAGGGAGCATTTGCGCTGTGGCACGGAATGGCCGTGGCACAGCGCCCAGAGCATCTAATACCAGCAAACACAGAGGAGACAAAAAGCGAGAAATGGAGGGGAGACCCACGCCAATGGTGCCAGGTCTAACAGCCCTTGCTGTTACTAACAATCCATCATATGTCCTGTTTCGATACAGCCCGTACAAACATTCATTGCTGTGCCTGCACCATCATCCACTGGGGGTCCTTTCACTGTCTTTCGGCCACCCAATTGGTCCATGACTGGGCAGTTCGCCTGGCTCTCTGACGCCTCACAAGATGATTCCCAAAGTATTTTGCTACTGTTGGGGCTTGATTTGGGGAGGAGGGTGGGGTAGGATCTCTCAACCATTTTTAGGGGTTGAATTGGGAGGGGTGGCTATGTTAGGCTATTTGTTGTTCCCTGTTTGTTTCCTACCTGACCCACATCTGGCGAGAATCAAGCCATCACATTGTCCCTACGGCTTCCATACGGCGCTCTGATCGTTCCTAATACGTCACGTATCCCTCCCCTAGACACAAGATGACTGCCATAAGGTGCCTGACCTGGAACATCTGCGGACAAAATGACCGGTTGAAAACCAGACTAGTCCACACATACATCAATTGACATCGCGCAGACATCTGCTTCCTTCAGGAACTTCACTTAACCCCGGCAACTGCCAACGCCTTCATGCTGGGTGGATTGCCGAGACTCACGCATCCCTGTATTCCTGTTACGCTTGGGGAACTGCCATAATTATCCGCAAAGGCTGCTATGGTGCACACGGCAGGCACTATGTGATAGGGACGGGCGATATGTACAAGTCACCAGCACTTTGTACGTGCACCCAGTCATTTTAGTCTCAATATATGGACCCAATACGGAGAGTCCAGAGTTATTTGCAGAAGTCTTGCATCTAATTGCCACCATAGGCCCTCGAGCCATTATCTGGGGAAGCAACTTCAAGGTCAGCCTTGATCATACTGCAGATCAATCCAGCACCTCCAAACAACCCCACTCCAATGACGTGGTGCAACTCCACACGCTTATACGTGACAATTGCCTAACTGATGTTTGGCGACTGAAACAAGTTGACAGTGAGGAGGGCACCTGCATTTCATCCGCCTACTGTAAATGGTCCAGACTAGACTACTGGCTTCTCACCGGCGATACCCTCACCTGGGCCATGGACGTGGTGCATTTACCTCGCACCTTATCCGACTACGCCCTTGACCTGTTAGAGATGCGCCCCCCACTGGCCACCCTGCATGCTCTCACCTCGCATTTAGCACCCAACGCCCTAGGTGGCCTCGTCTTCCAAGATGAAGTCCAAACGGAGATCATTGACTACTACGCCCACAATGAGAGCTCGGTTACTTCCCCGGCGACACTGGGGAGGCCTTTAAAGTCGTAATTTCGCTGAGTCTGCATTGCAAAACAATCAAGCAATACGAGCGCAACTGGCCGCCCTGGAGGGGTAAATCCACGTCCATGAACTAGAATTCCGTGACACATAATGTACAGGCCCTAGCTGATATTATGGAGAAACTCTCGTCATACGGAGAGGGGGCTCAGATGGAAACCCGCTACTTCCTCTGGAAAGCAACTGCGTGTCGCTACGGCGAGGGCGATCATCCTGGGAAGACGCCAGCAGCTATGCTCCAGAAGCCATGGGCCACTGCCTATGTTGTGGAGCTTGTTGGCAACCAGCAGGTTAGCCACACGAAACCCAATGACATGCTTTAGTTTAGACCATGACATCATTCTAGTCTCAGCTGTACAGCGCCGTGGTAATACCTGACGCAGTGGCCCTGGCCGACTTCATCGACACGATACAGCAACTATGGCTCGACTCAGCCCACCGTCTGTACCTAGATGTCCCCTTCACAATAGAGGAGGTGACTCAGGTGATTCAGAGCCTCCCCCGGAGGCAAAGCACCGGGGCTGGACTGACTCACCAAATCCTTTTACAAGGAATACGTTACTATCCTAGCCCTCCATCTTCTGGCTGTGTACGAGGGCTCCCTGACATCAGGTGTGCTACCACAGTTCCTCTGGGAAGTAGTCATTGTTGCAATACTAAAACCTGATAAACCCACCAATCCCTGTGACTCATACCGACCACTGTCAATGATAAATGTCGACAACAAAATATTTGCTAAACTCCTTGCCAATTGGCTACTTCCCTTACTGCCGGACATTGTCCATCCGGACCAGTCGGGATTTGTGCCGGGCCACTCCACAGCTCATATCCTCCGCACAATGTTCGCTCTCATGCACGCCATAGAGCCCCAGCTGGCTGCGGTCACTACCTTGCCGAATGCCACTAAGGCATTAGAGGCCACATGTACATAGGTTTTTTCCGATTGCAAACGGCCCGAATTGCAAAATCAGGCCGTTTGCGACAGGAAAAATGCATTTTCCTATCTACCAAACCCATTTTGTGATTCAGTAACCTATTACCGAATCGCAAAATAGGTTAGCGATTCAGTAGTAGTAAGGGACATCGTAAGGGAGTCCCTTTCTAAAAGCAACTCGCAGTGCTATGTACGAATGTCTTGCGACCGAAATACGGTCGCAAAACATTCGCATTTTACCACCTACTTCAAGTAGGTGGTAATCCATTTGCAAACGGGGCCCCTTCCCCTTTGTGAATGCAGGCAAAAACGTTTTTAAAGAGCAGGCAGTGGTCTCACGGTCCACTGCCTATTCTTAAAAAATGAAACTGAAATGTTTCATTTTTGTTTTTGAAACGCATCCCGCTTTCCATTAAGGAAGGGCTGCATTTAAAAAATAAATGTTGCTTTATTTAAAATCAAATAAAGAAATGGTGGTCTGCTGTCCCCAGCAGGCCACCATTCCTGTGTTTTTATCATTTCCCATTAGGTCGCACATTGTGACCTACCTCATGAATATTAATGAGGTAGGTCAATTGCAACCCCTTTAGGAATTGCTAAATGTGCCAAAGAAACAGTGCATAGGTATTTGGGATTTCCTAATAGCGAATCGCAAACATTCGTTATTAGGAAATTGCAAAATGAAACCTACGTACATGTGGCCATTGATTCCCTAGAATGGCAGTATTTATTTCACCTCCTCCTGCGGCTCGGGCTCAGCTCTCGGTTCTTGTGCTTGATCCACCTTCTATACACTTCCCTGATGGTGCACCTCTGCCTCAATGGCACGACTTCTGCCCCATTCTCAGTTACCCACAGGATTAGGCAGGGGTGTCCCTTATCCCCTGTCCTATTTGCTATAGTGATGGAGCCACTAGCAACTAGGCTGCAACAGCTCCATGCCCACAGGGGCCTCAACTTTGCCACCAGGAGTATATTAGTGTCAATGTATGCAGACGACATCACGCTATATGTATGAGAACCTCAAACAAATCGGTCCCCCATAATACGTGCAGTGGTAAGATTCAGTGGGTACTCTGGTATCAATATAAACTGGGCTAAATCCACCGAATTATGGATGGCTATGGCTTGACTTGAGGAGCGGGTTCCGGCCTGGTCCCGGCTGCCCCTTTCCATGCCAGGGAGGATAGCCATTGCTAAAATGATTGTCCTGCCCAACTTCCTTTACCTTTTCCTTAACCTCCCGCTCCCACTCACCACATAATTTGTGAAATGACTGCGATCAAATTTGATTCCCCTAGCATGGCTTCAAACAGCCGCGGATCGTGTGTAAGGGGCTTACCCTGCCCTTCCAAAAAGGAGGCCTGAATGTGCCAATACGCATGCTGCGCACAGGCCCAAT
This sequence comes from Calotriton arnoldi, assembly GCA_963921515.1. Classification (NCBI taxonomy): domain Eukaryota; kingdom Metazoa; phylum Chordata; class Amphibia; order Caudata; family Salamandridae; genus Calotriton; species Calotriton arnoldi. The sequence continues at coordinate 1,491,496 of CAWUFW010002759.1, forward strand.
ACATACATTTTTGGCAATACCCCACTCGGTTCCAGCCCCACATGGCTGTGGAGGCAGACCAAGCAGCTCCCTGCCATCTCACCACTGTGGTATATCAGCCTTAGAAACCCACACGAGCAGAGATTGACACAGTGGCATGTGTTCGCTGAGTGTGGGATGGCTTGCGTCGATGCGCCCAGCTGTCATGTGTATTTGCTCCCTCTATACTGCTCACATGAAATCCCATGCAACAGGATGAGGGCCCTAGAAAGCTAGCCCACCAGTGTGGTCTCTTTACCTTCGGAGACCTCTACCCGGATGATCAGTACCTGCCCCCTCTTGATGCTGCTGAGTACCCCTGCCCCTCTGCACTGGATGCAATCCTCTACCATCAGCTATGCTCTACATGCCACAAGTTACACGACCCGTTCCCAGCGCCAGGGTCGAATTGGTAACCTGGGCATTCGGGCAATGCCCGAGGGGCCGGTGTCCAGTTCCAGCTGTGGGCTGCTAGCAGCCTGGGGGCCGATTTGGGTGATTGCTGCGTTGTTCGGATACCGCGCCAGCAGCCCAGTGGGGGCCTGAGTGGCCTTTCTGGGGGCAGATGGGCATCCATTACCTCCCTTTTATCAAAGGGCAGAGGTGTCACTCCCTTTCTCTCGCTGGGCCGGCCAAATAATGTGTGCATACTGAGCGGGGGCAGGGGCCTGAGCAGAAGTGGCCTCACTTGTTTTCAGGCGTATTTCATCAGTGTACACTAATCCATGCATTTTTTACACTCCCCCCCCTTTTTTTTTATTAAAATTTCGCCGAAGCAGTGTTTTGCGAAAGGCAATATGCAAATGTGGGCCACTTTTCTTTTAGCGTGCCCGGGCCGATTTTTAATCCCAATCCAACCCTGCCCAGCGCCACCTCCCACACTGCGTGCGCTGAGACACCTGTAAAAGAACCCCTCCCCCCGCACGCTGGTCACTTAATTGTATGTCACAATGCAGAAAAAGGCGCCGGTGTGTGCCCCCACGTGTGGCCTCAATCTTTCATCTCAGAAGCACAGAGGATATATTGCTGTGGTCAGACTGTGGCCTTGTCACCCAATTACAGACTCCCGCTCATTCACTTTAAGTTTCTGAACAGACTATACTGCACCCCGGTACAATTGCATTGCATGGGTCTGGTTGAGGAGGTGCGCTGCTTGAGATGCACCGTGCCACAGGCTACATTCCTCCACCTCGCTTGAGAGTGCCCGCACATGGCTAGCTACTGGAATGATGTCTACGGCGCCATAGCCCAGATTACTGGTCACTCGCTGTCTCAGACCCCACTGATGCCCCCCGAAGCCCGACGCCTCACTGCAATGCTACTACTACTGGCTAAAAGGCGGATGGCCATCCATTGGGGCAGACGACCCGCACCTAGGGTTGCAGACTGGCTGCAGAATGCTGCGTACTGCCAGGAGCAGCTCTCTAACTATTGGGAACTCATGCCAATGCGATCACGCCCGAAGGACATTTGGGAACCACTGACAACTTACTTGGGATAAAGAGAGCTCGATGCTATTTTGGATGCGGATGGGTCTCAGTCGGATGTGGGGAAAGACCCCCCCAGATGAGGTGCCTTATATACCTGATCGATTGGCATCCATGCATTTGCCGGTGGGATCGCTGAGCTCTGCGACATCTAAAGATTGCATGCCTGATTGATCTGGACAGTCCCTGTGATATGGTGTTGTTCTCGCCCTTCATTACCTCGCAAGAATGTGTAAGCTGATTTATACTGTATAGCCCCATATTTCCCCTACCCCCTTCCTATTCATACCTGTGATTGATTACCTTGTTGATGTTCCTTTTTCTAAAATGCCAATAAACCAATTTAAAAACAAGTGTGTGAGTGAAGACTCGCAGGTGTGAGTCCTTACATTTCACTGTTCCTGATATTTAATGATCGCCAGTGAATTGGCAATATTGTTACCTTTTGGTTACAATAATAGAAATATGTGCCATGCTAACCAAAACTAAAAGAGTTGTTGTTAGAACCCCACATTGAGCACTTCCCATATTAAACCCACAATTGAGCTACATTTGTGCAGTCAGGTACCAGGCCGTTGTTAAAGAGCTGACAAAAAAGGAATTGAGATAGATTGACACCTGGTCCGCTTTGCGCATTGCTTTGATCAACGGCCTCCAGATACCATTAATGTGAACAACAAGAAACTACTGAAGGAATTATTTTAAATTAATTTTTGTAGTAACTTTTAGATAGAGGTGGGTGAGCCACCGAAAGCTCGAGCCACGTTCAAGCCTGAAGCCTGGCTGTTGGAACCCCGAGCCATAACGAGCCAAGCTTTCCTGTGGCTTCTCCTTGCAACCATCACTCTATCCAATATGTGGTTTTATGGGCAGAACTACCGTCTTTGGACCAAGGGAACCAGGTTCAAGTCTCAGCGCCGGCTCAACATCCTGTGATTCTAGGCAAATTACTTGAACTGTCAGTGCTTTAAAAAATGAATGTGACCTCGTGCAATCCAACTTATGCTTATGTGAAATGCTCCAATACCTACGGGTTGAATTCATGCTGTACAAAAATGCACAAAGAGGTAAATACAAAGCATTAACATAACAAGCATTGGCAAAGCCAATACATCTCACCTATGCAAGCGGTGTACAATGCAGCATCGTAAAATGTATTGGCACAGATTAGAGTGTTGCATAGTAGAGTGCAGTGGCTTAGATTGCAGTGGTGCAGAGTAGAGTGGCATAGAGTGCAGTGGTGTACAGTGATGCAGAGTAGAGTGACATAGAATGGTGCAGAGTAGAGTATAGTGCTGTAGAGTGCAGTGGCATAGAGTGCAGTGGTGTAGAGTGGAGTGCTGTAGGGTGCAGTGGCATGGAGTGGAGAGATAAAGAGTAGAGAGGCGTAAAGTACAGTGGCATAGAGTGCACTGGAATATAATGCGGTAGTGCAAATTAGAGTGGCGTAAAGTGCAGTGTTGCAGAGTAGAGTGTCGGAGAGTGCAGTGGATTCAGAATCAGGTTCTGCCCGGTGTTACTCCGTGAAAGAAGGAAACTGCTGAGGGGCCTCTTCATTCAAGCTGGCATAAGACACTGTACACAGGCACTTACGCAGGACTTCAACCCCGAACGCACACGCATGAAGATAAGGATTGTTAAATATGTACAGTCATTTTTGCAAACGCACACACCCACAAGAACAAGACTGAAAATCATGCACAGGAATAACACACGGAGCAAAGTAACCAGCCTGCTGGTTATCGGCCATTTTTGTCCTCTAGTCTTATTTATTGTCGATTGGGCTGGTTCTTATTACAATGGTTTTTATATTAACTTATGTATAATGGTTTTAATGGACTATGCACTTTATTAATAAATCTGAATCTGAGTGCAGTGATGTAGAGTGGCATAGAGTGCATTGGTGTAGAGTGCAGTGGCTGTGAGTACAGTGGTGCAGAGTAGAGTGCAGTGGCATAGAGTGAAGTGGCGTAAAGTGCAGTGGTATAGAGTAAAGTGCAGTGGCGTGGAGTGGCCTAGATTAGAATGGACTGGTGTAGAGTGCATTGGTGTAGACTGTTGCAGAGAAAAGTGGCGTAGAGTGCAGTGGTGTAGAGTAGAGTGCAGTGGCGTGGAGTGGCCTAGAGTAGAGTGGACTGGTGTAGAGTGCATGGTGTAGACTGTTGCAGAGAAAAGTGGCGTAAAGTGTATTGGCGTAGAGTGCTGCGGCAAACAATTCAGCAGCGTACAATGCAGTTGCATAGATTAGAGTGCAGTGGTGCAGAGTGGAATGGTTTAGAGAAGAGTGTGATAGAGTGCAGAGACATATAATATAGTGGTGTAGAGTGCAATGGTGCAGAGTAGAGTGGCGTAGAGTGTAGTGACATAGAGTGGAGTGAGCAAAAAAACAAAGAGGGGGAGTGAAGAGGTAGAGCAAGATACGTCCTCCTCCAGTAAGTATGAAATAAACACAGGGATCCACCCTTATCAAATTCATGGAAATTGAAAAAATGTGTGAAAAAAGTGTCCTTCCAGAGGTTGTGTCGCTCCTAATCTCTGGGGGAGCACACAGCTTTGTTAAAATAACCCTCACCCACCAAAAGGACCTTGGTGGCATGCTTCATCATCGGGTTCTTCCCGCCCCGCTGCGGGACGGGGCGTGCTGCGACCTACGAAGACGCGGAGCACTAATTAGTTAATACTATGTGTGATGTAGGAGTGCGAGTGGAAGGGTCAAATGTGAGTTAGTGAAGTGGTGAAATAGGTAAAAGATACCTGGCTATGTGGAAAAATAAACTTTAATGTTCCTGCTAGCTGGTATCATTAAAAGTTGGGGAACAAGCAGAGGTACTATGCTCTAATGGGCCGCACTTCCTTCATCGACATGTTTCGAAGCCCTCCCCTGGCTTATCAGGACCTAAACAGATCCCTTCAACACTCTCAATGATGGTGATCAATAATTAAAATTTAACATTTTTTTTACAAGAAAATCACTTAATTGTGCATATTCCAATCAACATGCACTTGATACTGTACCCTATTAGGTATGACTCTTGTAATAGGTCTAGAAGAACAAAGACAAGGTTAGGTATTTAAAAGCGGTTACCTTACACCCTCTGTGGTAGCACTCTGTAAAAAAGGTGATATATTTTTACAATGGGTGATATATTTTTCTGGTAACTTTACATGTGGTACTGACTGTATGGACAATACATAACATCACAACAAATAACATAAAACACACACTCTATAACTAGGAACAGAGGTTTCTGTAAACACAGAAAATACATCAATGGTTAGGTGCATTTAATCATGAAACACCATCTGCTGTCTAGCGTTTTTTTTTTTGTTTAGATTTCTTTTATTGAATTTCAAAACCAGAAAAGAGAACAGGCCAGCGAGTGGCACACATTCATCGGATTGCAATCCGGCATAACTTGTGATATGGCTAGCAATAAAATACGAAATAAGAAAAGGAAGAAAATACCCCCCACCCCCCCTCTCCCCTTCCTCTGTGTCCAACATCCAAATGTGGTGGAACATTGATGTATGTCTGTACAGTGTATATTTAATATAGGCCTCTACAAGGCCGTTGTCGGTGGACCCATAGTGTGCGGCGTGTCGGTCAGCCGGAGCAGTCTGCGGTATTTAGGGCATGTGAGCTCCGTGAATTCATCAGTAAGGAGTGTAAGGAAGGGCTTCCAAAGGTCGGAAAAAGAGGCGCCCGGGTGTGCCAGGGTGAGTGAGATTTTTTCCATACCCAGTATTCCCCACATCCGATGAAGCCAACTAAGGCAGGTAGGGGCCGTTTTTGTACCCCAATGGGTTAAGATGCTTTGCACGGCTGCTCCTAGTGCTAGGGCTATCTGCTTGCCTCGTCTAGATTTAAGGGGGAATGTGAGAGGATTCGGAAGGCCCAGAAGCGTGTATGCAGGGAAGCGCGGGAGTTGAGTGTCGAAATGGGAGTCAATGTCATCCAGTACGTGTTTCCAATAATCCCCTAACTGCGGACAGTCCCATAGAAGATGTGTAAGTGTGCCCTCAGCGCCGCAGGCCCTCCAACAGAGCGGGCTACGTGAAGGATTACCCTGGTGTAAGCGCGCAGGCGTCAAGTACCAGTAGGTGACCAATTTAGTGGCCGTCTCAATCGAGGACATGTTGCGGGCAGTATGTCGTGCCCTATAGTAGATCGAAGTCCAGTCCTTCCCTGTCAGCTCCCTGCCTAGCTCTCTCTCCCATCGACGCTGCCCCGGCGACTTCTCATCGCTAGGAGGTGGGCGTATAAATTTATACAGGTCCGATGTCAGGTGGGCATCTGTGTGGCGAGTGAGGAGCCACTTTTCGAAGGGGGTGAGGTGTCTCTCCGCACCCGCGCGTATTGCATCCTGGAGTACCTAGTGCCGAATCTGAAGATATCTAAATCTTTCAGTCTCTGGCAGTCCGTGGTCTCTGCGGAGGTCCGCAAATGAACGGAGGCCCTCAAGGTCAAAAAAGTGTCCTATGGATCGGCAAGATTCTTCCCCCCAATGTCGAAATGCCCGTTCGTCCAACCCCGGTGTGAAGTCCGGATTACGCATTATGGGTGTGATTGGCGAGGGGTAAGTAGTCAACCCTCTGGTAGTCGCTACTCTATCCCAGGCCATAAGCACAGGTCGAGTCACCTCAGAGAGGTAGAGATTGCGGGGTCGTCCTGTGCGGCTGCTGAACGGAACTCCCCAGAGGGGCCGTCCGGCTAGGGAGCGGTCCATGAAAAGCCAGTGCTTTTCGGATTCCGGGCGCGACCACTCCACTAGAACCCTCAATTGAGCTGCTCGCCAATAGGCCTCCAAGTCCGGCACCCCCAATCCTCCCTCATCTGGGCTACGGTAGGCCAATTCCCTACGCATGCGGGCCCGCTGATCACGTCAGACAAAGCGGTCTATGGCCTGATGTAGGGAGTGGATAACCCCGGACGGGGGAACCAGCGGTAGTGAGTGGAATATGTAAAGAATTTGAGGCAGGATCACCATCTTTACAGCTGCTACTCAGCCCAGCCAGGACAGTGCGTGCGGCCGCCACTTCCGAAGCGACTCGCGGACCCGCCGAAGCAATGCTGTGTAGTTTAGCGTCTTGGTGGTCGCAATAGTCGCTGCGATGTGTACCCCTAAGTACGGGAGGGACTCATTAGCCCACTGGACTGGATACGCGTTCTGCAATGCCCGTAACGTATCCGGGGTGAGGGAGACGGAGAGTGCCTGGGATTTGTGCATATTTATTTTGAACCCGGGGACAGAGGCGAATCTGTTCAATTCCGCTAAGAGTGCCGGGAAGGACTCGCGGAGCTGCTCCAAGCTAGCGACGACATCATCCGCGTATAGGCATAGTTTGTGTTCCGTCTGCCCGAACTTGGCGCCTTTGATGGCCGGGTCGTCCCTGACCCTCTGTGCCATCGGCTCCATATACAGGGCAAAGAGAAGCGGGGACAGGGGGCAACCCTGTCGCATCCCCCTGCTAATGGAAAGGCTCGGGAGGCAGTCCCATTAACCCGTACCGTGGCAGTAGGGTTCGCATAGCTGCAGAACACCCACTAAACAAACCGGTCCGGAAGGCCAAAGTGTGTGAGCGTAGCCCGGAGATAAGGCCAGTGCACCCGGTCAAACGCCACATTAAGGAGCGATATGGGCCTGAAGGAGGCACAGTGTGCGAGGTCCTTGCCCGGTTTGGGTATAACAGTAATTAAGGCCTCCAACATCGCGGGGATAGCGTTGTCTCTGATGTTGTGCAGAGGGAGTTGAAGAGTCGCGTTAGAAGCGGTGCGAGCACCGGACAGAAAGTTTTATAGAACAGAGAGGAAAAGCCATCCGGTCCCGGGGACTTGTGGGGTTTTAAGCGGGAGATAGCCGTGATAACCTCTTCAGGTCTGATAGGGGCAGCGAGTGCAGTAGCCTGATCCTGTCCCAGTTTCGTAGTTTGGGCCCCCTCCAGATATTGCTCGACACCCTCCGCTGATAGGGATTGCCCTGTATACAGATCTGTATAAAAAGCGCCAAATGCCCCCGCAATGTCCTCATCTTCGACAAGGGGTTTATTCTGCTGATCTAGAACTTCGGCGACCCGGGAAGATTGTCGCTGCACTCTGAGTTTATTGGCCAAGAGTCTCCCGCATCTATCCCTCCCTACATAGAAGGAGTGTTTCAAGCACAGAGCCGCAAACTCAGCCCTGTCTCCGTCTAACCCTGCCAGCTGAGCCCAAGCAGCCTTAAGTTGTTTCCAGACCCTGGGGGCCCCAGTCCTGTGGTGGATGCGCTCCAGCTCGGTCACTTCACCCATAAGATGCTCCCTCTTCTCCCTCCTAAGTTTATTGTCCGCAGCCGCAATGCCTATCAATTCTCCTCGGACCACTGCTTTCAAGGCCTCCCAAAGTGTAGTTATGCGTGTTGCTGGAGTATCGTTAAGAGCCAGATACGTGGCTATGCAAGAATCTATCTGTTGGGTTACTGAGGGACGCTGCAACATAGTTTCTCGGAGGCGCCAGAACCTTCGTGTTGGCTTAGTCCCTGGGAGAACCAGTGTAGTATGTACAGCCGAGTGATCTGATAATGGGCAGGGGGCTATATCAGCCGATCGCAAACGACGGGTGAGTGTATCTGAGGTCAGGATGTAATCTAGACGTGCATAAGATTTATGTGGGTGCGAATAGAATGTGTAGTCTTGTGTGTGTGGATTGTGAAGCCTCCATACATCCGTAAGCCCCGCCTCCCGTAACAGGTCCCATCCCGAGGTGGACAATGCCCCAGTCTGGCCCCAGCGCTGCACCGACCTGTCAACAGAGTCATCAAATGCTAGGTTAAAATCTCCCCCTAAAAGGATCGACCTGTCTGGGACAGAGGTTAGCTCCTGTACCGCCTCCCGTAAGAACCTCTCCTGGCCCTCGTTAGGAACGTACATAGATGCTACTGTAAACTGAAAGGAGCCCACCACAAAGGAGTAAGCCAATAGCCGGCCTTGTATCTCAACCTGTTTGTCCCCTGGGCGGCCCGGGAAGTTATGAGAGACCAGTATCGCAACCCCCGCCTTCTTGTTAGCCCTAGAAGAGAAAAACTGGTGGGGGAACGTTCTGGAGCGTAGTCTGTGTGTGTCTGCGGGAAGTAGATGTGTCTCCTGGAGGAGGCAAATGTGGGCCCCCGAATTCTCTAGGTAAGATAAAACCGCTCGGCTCTTAATAGGATTGTTGAGCCCTTTAACATTCAGGGACAAGATCTTAATACTGGACATAAGGGGGGTGATTAGAGAGGCCAGCCATACTTGCTCAGTGCTCATCGATGCCCGCCCAATGACGGAGAGTTGTGAAGTACCCATGCACCACCTTGTCAATGTAAGGAAGGAGTGACAAAAAAACCCCTGAACAAATACAAACCAACAATGAACATTTTGCATCAACATTGAGAATCGATCAGTGTCCTGGGCGATCAGCCCCTTGGAGGAACATGAGATGGACTGTAGGAATCACCCGCCGCCCCCGCCCTCCCCCAGGCCCAAATGAACAAAATGCTGTGAGTTTCAGCGCCCATCAATTCGGACAGCTAAAGGTCCCCTCTACCTCCTTCTGCTGTATCAGTGTCTTCTGCTAGTGCGCTGAGCACCGCCCTGCGCTCGGCCACCATAGTTTCTGGATCAGGTCCCGCTGGTGGGGAGGGCCTCCCCACCTGCTGCCACCGGGCCCCAGAGAACCTCCTGCCCGAGGGCGCCCCTCTCTCGGGGGGTTCGTCAGCGGCCTCCGGAACCTTCAGGAGTGTAGTCGCCTCTTGGACGGAGCGGATCTGGCACAATTGACCCTCCCACCTGAAGATCAATCGGAACGGATGCCCCCATGAGTAGGAAACCTCCCTGGAGCGCAAGATCGCCGTGACAGGCCGGAAAGCACGACGTTTCTGTAATGTGGAGGCTGCCAAGTCCTGAAACAGGAGGGGTCTGCAGGACTGATACTCAAGAGGGTGCTTAGCTCGGGCTTCTCTCAGGATCCGCTCCTTAAGTTGGTAGTTATGAACGCATGTGAGAATGTCCGGGGGCCGGGCATTCGGAGGCCTCCGAGGCCCCACTCGATGTGTCCGGTCCAGTTTGATGCGTTGGACTGGGGAGCCCCCAAGCAGGTGACGGAACAGCCCCACAACGAAGCCCTCGATGTCGTCCCCCTCCAGGCCCTGCGGGACCGCTCTAATTCGGACGTTGTTCCGTCTAGAGCGATTCTCCAGGTCCTCCGCATGGGCCTGGAGGTCTAGGTGTTGTTCTTGGAGTCGTATCACCTCCTGTTGGAGCTGGTGCACCTCTTCATCCCTGGTCGCTGTTTGCGTCTCAAGGTCATCCACCCGTTCCCCTACGGAGTCAATGTCGCGGCGCAGCTCCCGTAGGTCGGCCGCGAGTTTCTTTTTCATGGCGTGGAACTCACCAGTGAGGGTGGCGAACAGGGACTCCAGGACACCCCTGGTGACCGGGCCATCTGCGTCGGCCTTCTCCGGAAAGGCGGGGGAGTTACCTCTGGCTTTGGGTGACTCGGATCCTCCTGCGCCAGTCTTAAGCAGGAGCTCCTTGACTGACCGCTCCTTCCGATGTTTAGCAGCTGCCGCCATCGCTGCGCTGGTGGGGTGGGAGCAAAACGTGTCTATGGGCACTCTTCCGTTCGTCACCACCGCCTTCACCGGGAGCCCGTCTCGTCTGGCTCCCCGCGCCGTCTTCAGTGGCCCCTTGTCCGTCCCTGGACCCCCTGGCGCAGCAACCACCAGTAAACTCCCTCAGCTCTTGTCTCTAACAGTCGCCGCTCCACTGGTCCTCCGTGCTCGGTGGCCCCCGCCACCCGCAGTGCGCGCGCGCGGCGGAGGACGCCTCCTCCGCTCCAGCAGCCCCAGCCCTACAAATTCAGCAGAGGGACCCTCCGTCTCCATTCCTTCGTGCTCTCCTGAGGCCTCAATAGCGCGCTATTGTTCACTGAGATGGCACCGCAGGGCAGTCAGGACCGTCGGCCTGGGAACTTCAGCCACGCCATGCAGAGAGTTTAAGGGTCAGGCCTCGTGTCGACCCATCCGGGCCAGACCGCAACCGGTGCTTCCCTCCAGTGGGGGCCCCCACCTCCGCCACTGCTCAACAGGCCGGTCGCAGCCCCCCTCGTAGCTCCACCTGTCGTCAGGCCGTACCCGGCCTGTCCTCGCCGCCTCCGTGCCAGGGCTGTAGACCTCCCGCCTTGAGCGATGCCTCTCTGCGCCAGCGGTGTAGTCGTAGGAGCAAGCAACAGGTGCCCAATGCAGTCAGCAACACCGTGCCCCCTGGCGCAGCGTCAAGGGGGCCCTCGATTTATGGGTGTCTCTCCCGTAGGATCAGAGACCTCGGCCCTCTCCCCCTGTCCGGGTCAAGCGGGGGTCCACAAGCTGCCTCACTCCCCACCACTGGTCTCCGTCGTGGTGGCGTGAGGCCGGGGCGCACCACCGTCCCACCGCCGGCGCGGCTGCTCCAGTCCGGCACGGCTCCACGCCCTCGCCTTCGCTTCTGCCCTCACTGTCTGCCGGGCCCAAAGAGGCGCCGTCCAGAGGCAATGCAGCGCCTGGCCCCAGTCTGCATCGGCGGCCCTCCACGCCGCTGCCGCAACTCACCTCCGGGCGATGAGCGGGGGGAGGGGCCGCGGCCGGCCTCCCGCAAGTCCACCACCACTCACTGGTCTGGGTCTGGGCTCCCAAGCGAAGCGTCGGTCAGGCGCTCAGACGCCCCCCATCCGGTCGCCGCGTCTGCTCAAAGTCCACAGCCTGCTCCAAGGGGAGCCCGCACCCCGGTCAGTCCCAGACTCACGTCCGGCGCCTCAGCCCCAGCTCCGCCTCTCTCTACGCGAGGGCCGGTGCTCCAGGCCTGCCGCGCAGGAAGCACGCCGCGCCTCCAACACGGCTAGGGGGTCTGTCCGCGAGCCTTCGCAGCTTCCAGCGTGCACCGGACCTCCCGTGCAGATTCAGGAGTGTCGGGTAAGGTATTGCGGTGGCGCTGGCGACGCTAGGGGTTACAGGCCCGGGTTTCAGGCAGGAGCGACGGGTAGGCACGTCCTACACGGCTGCCATCTTAGCCACGCCCCCCTGTCTAGCGTTTTTACGTACATCTATTGTACCCATCTTGTGCCCCATGAGCCTGTTCAACGGGAGGGGAGGAGCACCTGTAGTCAAACACTGTTGAGGAAGAATACAATGCAGCGTTAAACTAGTGTTTGATTGTCTAATGGTTTCCTGGAGTATTCACTCATTTTCTAGCGGGCGTACTTACATCGTCAAGGTCACTCTCTCGCCTGGATACTACCTCACCGCGGCTCCGTGGAACAATGAGTCGGCGTGAGGAGGTCTGTTTTAAACCCAATCGAATCCGTGTTAGCGCGGGGAATCTCTTAATTAGTCAACAGACTAGTGCGTTAAAAAGCAAGATGGCTACCGTGAAATGGAACCATTCTTGGAGAAAGTTGCACCTACTTCCTGTATACAGTGCGGCCTGTCTGCCAGAAGACTAGCGTGTCGGAAAACCCCAAATGGCCCCCGTAATTGGAACCATTATGGAAGAGAATATTTGCCCACTTCCTGCTTTCAACGAGCGCTATCAAAGTGACATTCGTTGCGAGACATCGGTAGTAGGTTTAAGAAAAATATTTTGTGGACATGGCATGTAGGGAAACATATTGGTTCCCGCTCGTGGGATCATTCTGTATATCAGTTTGAACGACTCATTGAGTCCATATTTCAATGAAGTTGCACACATTGGGATTCTACAAAATGAATGAATGTGCCGGGGAATGTAGATGACAGCGTGTCACCTGTGACTCGTATGACATAGTCACTTCTATATTTGTAAATGTGATGATCTGAGTATTATCGAGTGAAAACCCAAGTGAAGTGTATGTAAGTGGGAAATTGCTATCACCATCTCAGATGATCACTCATCAACAGTCTGTATAGGTCCCTTAATGGTACTGTATTCCAGAGTACAGTCTATACATGAACGTATAGGGTAATGATCTAGGCCACGTTTGGTCATTGGAGATAGTATGTCTATTTCGCTCAAGTAAATAAGTGCCTAACGGGAGCTGAGTTAGGTTCATTGGTGCCTTATGGGGGAGACTAGACCTTGGGCCCATTCCTGGGAAAAGGGAATTTATTTATAATTCATGATCTGTGCATCACCCAGATGTTGTAACAACTAAGTTCTACCGCTACATAGGCAGATATATTTTTAACGCTACATAGGCAGAAATATTTTAACCTAGTTGACCCCCTGGTATATCATCATTCAGTCCTGTGAGGTGTGTCCCCAAATGGAACACCCACCTTTGTTCTTTCTCAAAAAGGCCATTTTCATTGTTCAATTGTTCAATAACAGTCCAAAGTAAATCCTCCATTGTATGTTGAGATTCCAGGTAGTGGGCAGCCATTTTCGTTGTGCTTTTCTTACAGCGTACATTGCTTCTTTGTTCCACTATCTGGGTTTTGATTGGTCGTGTTGTCATCCCAATGTATTCCATACCACATGGGCACGTGATGATGTATACTACGTTCTTACTGTTACAATTGGTAAACCGGCGTTGTTCCCACTCTGTGCCATTGCTGAACTTGATGTTCCTCGTTCTTTTAGTTAAGTGACAAGTGCTACAATTGCCACAAGGGTGATGACCCTTCACCGGAGGTAGCATTGTATTAGGCCCATCTGTAGGTGGAATGTTGCGTGGTCTTGTGTTAACCACCATATCAAGCAGGCTCTTTCCTCTCCTATGAGAAAACATGGGTTTTGGGAGGTCCAGATTTCCACAGTTTAATAACCTCCAATGTTTATTCACAATTTTGGTCACTTGGTTAGAGCCTGTATTAAAGGTGGTGACACATATTGGTCTTAGCTCAGGGTCCTTTGGTATTTTTGGTTCCAATAGAGCGTCTCTATTATTATTGCGTGCTCTCTTCATGGCTTTTTCCACTATTTTGGATGGGTATTTACGTTTTTTCAGTTTCTCCTGGAGATCTGCTGCTTGCATCTTGAAATCACTGATCTTAGTGCAATTCCTTTGCAAGCGGAGGAATTGTCCATACGGGAGATTTTCCCGTAGATGACGCGGATGAAAACTGTCATATAACAATAGACAGTTCTTTGAAGTAGTCTTGAACTGTGTAGTGGTCTTTAAAGTACCCTCTTCAGGGTAGATGTTGAGATTTAGAAACACCAATTCGGTGTTAGAGATGGTGCTGGTGAACTTGAGGTAGTCGTTCTGTAGGTTCAGCCAGGTCATGAAGGCTTCTGCTGATGCTACATCTCCTTCCCATATAACCAGCACATCGTCGATGTACCGTTTCCAATTTTTAATATGGGTCAAGAAAGGATTGTTCCGGTGTAGGATTTTCTTGGTTTCTAGATGATGAACATAGAGACCAGCTATACTGGGGGCAAAGGTGCTCCCCATGCTGGTCCCGTTCTTTTGCAAGTACAGTGTGTTTTCGTACGCAAAGAAATTTCTTGTGAGCGCCAAATGACAGCATTGCATAACCACGTTTCGTGGTGTTTGGTACTCCCAGTCGGTAGTAAATAGAACATCCTCTATGATGGTGAGGGTCTCTTCATGAGGGAGGCTGGTGTAGAGGCTCTCCACATCTAACCCCATCAGAAGGTCTTTGGTGGGGTCAAATTCAATTCCTTGTAGTAATTGAAGTACTTCTTTGGTATCCTTTAGATACGTGTCCGTCTTCTGTACCAATGGACGGAGAAAGGCGTCCGCAAATTTGGATAGAGGCTCCAAAATTGAGCATATGCTGGACACTATTGGACAGCCCGGTGGGTTCTCCAGATCTTTATGGATCTTGGGGATGGTATAAAAATAGGGGGTCCTTGGTGATTTACTTACAAGGAATTCTCCTTCTTTTTTGGAGATCCAATTGTGTGAAAGTGCTTCCTCTACCATCGAGGCAATCTGGATCCTGATTGGTTCGGTGGGGTCTTGCTGTAATATCTCATAGTTCCTTCGATCTTCTAGCAGACGTCTACATTCGTTGTCATATGCTTGTGAGGTTTGGATTACAATAGCCACACCTTTGTCCGCTGGTTTTATAATTATGTCTTGGTTGGTTGATAGTTGTTTTATTGCCTCTTTTTCTTCCTTTATAGTGTTATGAAAAATGCAATTCGCATTGGGGTCAATGTCACCTATCTCCTTCATAACAGCTTTCTCAAAGGTCAGAAATTCGATTGGGAGTGCAGAATCAGGGGGGGTGAAGGTGTATTTAGTCTTCAGACCCGTGTCACCTCCATTGCCCTCCGGCAGTTCCTTGTCCTTAAAGAAAACTCGTAATTTGAGTTTCCTTATGAACTCTTTGATTTCTGTACAAAGTTTAAATTTGTCCAGATTTCCGGTGGGTACGAAACCTAAACCTTTCTCCAAAATGCTGTTTTGTGCTGGTGTTAATACATATTCAGTCAGATTCACCACTAGGTTATCCTTCTGCTGGTTGATGGAGGGTTGTTCAGGGCACCTGTCATGCTCCTGGTCGAGACTCCTGTTGTGTCGTCTACCGTCGTCGGCCAGTGGACATTGTTGCCTCTCCGGTTCCTGCCTCTCCGTGATCCAGGGCGTGTCCCTAAAAAAGACGGTGGTGCATAGTAGTTGTGGTCCTGTTGAGGTGTGTTCCAATGTTGGTAGGGTCCTCCCATAGGTGGTGGGCCATAGGGGTATGGGGGGTACACCGGTGGTCCTTGATAGTTGCCTCATCCTCTCTGGCCTCTGTAATTTGTTCTCCGGCTTGGCCACCCCCTCTTTGGAATCTTGGGCCACTGCTGCGGCTTGAGGTCGAACTGTTCGATCCTGTGTCCGATGAGTCACCATCTGCATTTTGGTCTTGGTTGGATATTGTAGATACATAGTCGTCACGTGCGTAAGGATACACTTTCTCATGACTGAACCGTGCAGTGTCCATCTTAAGTTTGTTGTACTTGCTTTGTTTTAGAGTTATTTCAAACTCATTCATTTGTTGTGTTAACTCCTCCAAGCGTTTCTTTAAGGCACTTGGAGGTTGATAGCTCTTGAGTCGTACTTCAAGTGACTGGATCTCGATTTTCAATTCCTGTGCTAACCGGGTGGCTGTTTTTATTATTAAAATAAGCCAATCCCGGGTGCAATGCCACGAGATCAGCGACCAGTCTTTCTTGAACACTTTGTCGTGTTGGAATATGAATGGTTCATTCCGAACAATGAGGCCCTGTGGAGCCGCATTTGCCCTAAGGTATTCCGTCATTAATAGGCCATGTAATGCTGTCTTTATCTGTGTTCTCCTGAGCGTTGTTAATTCATCCCAGTCATCGTTGTTCGGGCCTGGTTCTGAAGTGTTCAGACCTTCAAAAGGATTGATCGTAGCTAAAATCCTCTCAACTTCTTCCTCTGAAAAAGTGAGACCTGTAACTTCCGCCATTGTGTACAGTAAGTCTCTTGGTCCCAGTTATGAATTATCTAGCGAGGTGTGTGTGGCTGTTTTTAATGGGGTGTCACTGACCGCCTGTTAGAAATGGGGGTCTCTAGTTGGCAATGGCTGGCCACTGTCCAAGTAGGGACCCTTCTTCCTAAGTCAGAGTGAGAGGGCTACCCTCTTTAATACCCCTGCTCAACCCTGTGGTAACGTAGCACGAGCAGGTAGGCTTATCTCAGAGGCAGGGTGTGAAGCATTTATGACCATACACAGTAACACAGTGAGGAACACTACAAAGGGACACCACACAAGTAGTTATAAAAAATAAGTATCTTTATATAAAGGCAGATTTATCACAAGACCAATAACTGTAAAAGCCACAATACTTGTCAAACATAGGATAGCTGTTGAAGGACTGTCAAAAAGAGTTCAAAGGTTGCAAGAATAAGGTTCAAATTCAAAGCAGGGGTCTCTGTGACCCTTTCTCTCCTAAGACTGTCAAAAATAGGATGGCTGTTGAAGGACTGTCAAAGAATAGTTCAAAGGTTTCAAAAATAAGGTTCAAATTCAAGGCAGTGGTCTCTGCGACCCTTTCTCTCACAAAGTACCTGGGTTTAGTAGCAAAACCAACAAAATGTCGCAAAGAAGTGGTAGCGATGATTTTCCTCACGCGAGGCCGGCGATGCGTTAAAATCCTTGCCGCAAGGGAGGATGATGCGCCGATCTGCTGATGCGTGCGGAGACGATGCGACCAACTTCTGCACGCTAGGCCGCCGATGCGCTGAGACCTTTGCCGCGAGGGCGAAGGCGATGCGACGAGCCTGTTGCGTTGTGCGATCGTGTTGCGATGCGAAGAAATGGCGCTCCGCGAGGGAGCGACGAAATCCGGTGCGATGCGATGAAAATGGCGGACGCACGGCGTCCGCAATGCGATGTCTTGAAGCAATGATTCTGTAGGGGTTGCGAGCGCTCGGCGACAGCCGCGCGATGATTTTTCCAGCGCGTCTCGGCTGCAGCGGCTCGCAAAGGGGCGTTAGCGATGGTCTCGTGTTGCGAGCACTCAGCGGCAGCAGCGCGATGATTTTTCCAGCGCTCTCGACTGCAGCGGCTCGCAAACGTGCGTTAGCGACGATTTCCAGCACTCTTTTCTCTGAAGCAAACTAGAGGCCCTGGAACTCACAGGAGCCTCATCAGCAGATAGCAATCCTCGCAGGGAGGAAGCAGGAGGTTGGTGGTGGAGTCTGATTGTGCCTGAGACTCCAGCAGGAGGCTAGCTCTTTTCCTAGCCCTTGGGTAATTGCTGTAACAA
Organism: Calotriton arnoldi; assembly: GCA_963921515.1. Lineage (NCBI taxonomy): Eukaryota > Metazoa > Chordata > Amphibia > Caudata > Salamandridae > Calotriton > Calotriton arnoldi. Next base: position 1,508,721 of record CAWUFW010002759.1, read on the forward strand.
AAATAAAAGTTCTCTCAAAAGTCCTTTTCTCTCTTCAAGGTCCAGTGGTCACTGCTGCAGGCCAGTGCAAGAAACAACACACAAGCACAAGGACAGTCACTTCCTGCAGATTCCTCCAGTGGCACGGACAGAGTTTCCTCTCCAGATCCAAAAGCAATACAAAAGTAGGGGGTTTGAGCACAGATATTTATACCCCAAAAGCCTTTGATCCTTGAAGCTACCAGTCCCTGAACCTAGCCAGAACCAGTTCTGCTCAGGCCTGGAGCACTTTGTTTACCAGGCTGCATCCTTCCTTTCAGAAAGAGGGGGTCTGCTAGCAGACACACAGTGGGAGGTGGAGCCAGCATTCACCTTGCCAGGCACAGCCCTATTCAGATCAAAGAGCCACCCCTCCCCACACTCTAAATGCAGATCTCTCTATTCAACCCAGGTCTGACTCAGCCTGTCCTGCCCCTCTAAAACCAGACAGCCAATACACATAACGGCAGAGCACACTGGAAGGCTTAGGCAAGAAAATACCTACTTTCTAAAAGTGGTATTTTCAAACACAGAATATAAAAATAAACTTCACTAAAAGGTGTATTTTAATATTCTGAGCTCAGGCATACTAAATTCGTTTTTCTACCATGTTCCTGGGGTCAGTTAGGACTATAGCATGTAATAGTCAAACTGCCCATTCTAGCCTATGAGGAACAGGTAGCCTTACAGTAGTGAAAAACGAAATGGTGCATAATTCACTACCAGGACATGCTACACACACCAAGGCATGTCCTACCTTACACATACAATGCACCCTACCCGAGGGGCGACTTACAGGATGCCAAGGGAAGGTTCAGGGGCTGGGAAGTGGGTGCACTTCACAGCCAAGATGGCAGTTCTGGACTGCACACAGACACTGCAGTGGCAGGTCTGAGACACACTTTAAAAGCTGCTTCTGTGGGTGGCGCAAACCAGCGCTGCATGCCCACCAGCAGCATTTGGTTTACCAGCCCTGGGCACACACAGGCCACACTACTAGGGACTAACAGGTAAACCAAATAAGCCAATAAGGGATATACCAATTCACATAGACATATTTACCAAGGGAGAGCATATGCACTTTAGCACTGAACAGCAGTGGTAAAGTGCCCAGAGTCATAAAACCAACAGAAACAGGTCAGCAAAAATACAGGAGGCAGGCAAAAAGTTTAGGGGTGACCCTGCAAAAAGGGCCATTTCCAACACAACCCCCTTCCAGCCAAAACGCAGGGTAGACCAATCACTACTTTGATGGGCTTCCCTGCTTCGGGCGATAGAACACGGAACTGGCCCGCAACTGCAGGGGCATATGCCAGCTCTACTCCAATCTGAACCCTGGTGGATCCCTCTGTCCACACTCCCAGGGCCCACTAAGATAACCAATGGGGAACTCTGCCCCTCACCTGTGGACACCACCTGTGCAGCACCTAACCTTAACTGGCCCCCAGGTGTGTCCCAACAGATAAACAATAAGCCACAGTAGCCACTGACAGTAGTCAGGGATGAGACCCAGGCCTTATACCTCTCAGGGCTCACTAAGGCAACCAATGGGGAACTCTTCCCCTTACCTGTGGACACCACCTGTGCAGCATCTAACCTTAACTGGCCCCCAGGTGTGTCCCAACAGATAAACAACAAGCCCCAGTAATCACTGACAGTAGTCAGTGATGAAATCCAAGCCCTATACCTCTCAGGGCTCTCAAACTTTTGTGGCATCAGAGAGTGAGGGGCAGTAACCCCAGGTGCCTGGCACCTTTTGTACACTCTCCCTCCTGTCAGGTCAGGCAAAGCACCCGGACACTGACCCACCAGCCCTGGGCATGTACCCAGCGGCTGGGCCAGAGACTGGGGTGGGCTCTCCCACACCCGGTCCTCCTCTTTGGGGCTCGGTACCCTCCCACCTGGAGCGATACCCCCTTCCAGAATTGTCAGGGCACCTGAGGCAGGTGTCCTGCATAATTCGCCCACCAGTTCAGGGGTTCTATCCTGCAACTGGTATCCCAGCATAGGGTCTGTACCCTTAGACTGGGCGGAGGTCAGGGGTGAGGCTGCCCTCTCCCCGCCCCCTTTACTGGGGCCCGGCACCCTCCCACCTGGAGAGGTGCCTCCATAACACAAACCGGGAGGGGCACTGTTAGCAGTTGCCCCTTCCTCCAGATCAGGGGGACACCCTGAACCTGGCCCCCCAACCTAGGGTCTGTACCCTTGGGCTGGGCCTGTGCCTGGCAACCCAGGACTTCTGGGGGCGTACACCAATTCCCCCCAAGGAAAATACACTCTTCCACTAGTTCAGGGCCTTGTCCCTGCAACTGATCCATCAACCTGGAAAAACCCTCAGGTGGTACTGGGGTCAGAGGCGAGGACTCCCTCCCTCTGCACCCCCTTCCAGCATACTGCACCCTCCCACCTGGAGTGGTGCTTTTAGAAAAAGAAAATGGTCGGGACACTGCTTACAGTTGTCCCTTCCTCCAGGTCAGACAACACCTGGACCTGACTTACCATCCCAGGGACCAACCCCTGTGCTTGAACAACTGCCTGGCCAACCAGGACTTCCTGGGGAGCACACAGGCCCCCCTCAAGGGAAACACACCCCTCCACCAGTTCAGGGCCTGGACCCTGCAACTGACCTATCAACCTGAAAAAACCCGCAGGTTGCACCGGGGTCAGAGGCGAGGACTCCCTCCCTCTGCACCCCCTTCCAGCATACTGCACCCTCCCACCTGGAGTGGTGCTCTTAGAAAAAATGGTTGGGACACTGCTTACAGTTGTCCCTCCCTCCAGGGCAGACAACTCCTGGATCTGACTTACCAACCCAGGGACCAACCCCTGTGGCTGAACAACTGCCTGGCCAACCAGGACTGAAGTGGTGTCACCATGGTCACTCCTAGGGGCTCAGCCCTTCTGACTGGCCCCTGACCCACTGGCTCTTCCACTGGGGACTCCTTCCCCCTTTCATCCCTCAGACTGGACTTCCGTACCCTCCCCTAGGAGTGGCACTGCCAGGCACAAGAACTGATGGAGGCCTGACTACAGGCACTCCCAGCTCACCTAACACTGGGGTACCCCCACAATGGACGGTCCATCCAGACAGACTAGGCTCCCCACCTGGTGTTCCCTCATGGAACCATCCAGTCCTGGGGACTGAGGCTGGGGGACTTCGGGACCTATCCCAGTCTCACTCCTGCTCCCACGAGACAGGATGTGAGGCCCTACAACCTCCTCACAACAAGGGGACCCAGCTGTAACACTCCTAACCTTTCCCAGCACTCTGGGTTGGGAAACTTCTGAACCACTTCTCTTAGGGTCATTCCCTAATGCCTCTACAGAGCCTCTGGTACTCACCCAGAGGTCTGCCTCCTGCGCAAGTTCCCTAGGATCAGAGAAATCGCACTCTAACACATGTTGGTTTAGCTCTGGAAAATAGGAACTCACAATATGCTCTCCCACAATTGGATTACACAGCTCCACACAGGTGCTAACCTTTACCTCACAATCCAGTGCCTCACACACGTACCCACACCACTCTCTTGAAATGGGCGAGACATTAACTGACTGTCTCTATCACTCAACCCACACTCTTCTGGGCGGTCCTCACACTCATACACCAGGACTTCAACCACGGGGGAACCCCTCTCCCTGCACCTCTCATCCAGAGTCAGTAGAGTATCCCTCCTTTCACTAGGACTATGGGCCCCTGCGCTAGTTCCCCAATCCACCTCAGGGCCACTGCATATTAATGGGGCTACCTTATATCCTTGAATCCCCTGGTGTAGATCAACCCCCTCCTTCAAGTCAGGTGCTACATCTCTGGGTGGGGGTACTACACTGTCATCACTATACACTTCAATTTTGCTGCCACCACTGGACCCCACCCTCTCTGGGGAATCCAGACAATTAAAACTGTGCTCCAGGGGTAACCTACCCTCTTGAGCTAACTTCTCCTTTTCTGCTATCTGCGCTCGGTGCGCCTCCAGCTGTGCAATCTCTATTTGGAGCCTCTCCAATTCCAGCTGGTACTCCCTCTCCCTCTGTCTGTCCAACTCCTCTGGGGACCATGAAGGGGATTGGGCACTACCCTGTGCACTAGATCCAGCAAGGGACTCCCTACCTATGGGACCTTCCCGCCTGTCCCCCAACTCCTCTGGGGACCATGAGGGGAATCTGGCACTACCATAGGCACTAGGCTCATCAAGGAACTCCCCACCTATGAGATATTCCATAACACTTTCTTCCTCCTCTTCAGACTCTCTAGAGCCACCCTCAGACCAACTACCCTCTGGGTAGGTGTACTGGGACTCCAAGAATCTCCATCTGTCTTGTTGCCAAAGTCTCAGGGATGTCTGCAGGGATAGCTGAGTCTCCTTCCTACTCACTGCTAAGCCCCTCTCCTCACAGAACCCCCTTAGCTCCTCTAGACTGTAGGTTAACAGATCATCTATATAAAAGGTAGGTCTCATTTCAGTAAGACCCATTGTAGCAATAACTGGCAATATCAATAATAACAAAAATAGGCTTGCCCGTTGTAACAATCACGGGCAATATCAATAAAAGATAGAAGAAACTTCTCAAGAAAATGTATGCGGGAAAAAAAAATCACCGGCAATATCAATAAAACATAGGCTTGCCCATTGTAACAATCACGGGCAATATCAATAAAAGATAGAAGAAAACTTCTCAAGAAAATGTATGCGGGTAAAAAATCACCGGCAATATCAATTACAATATAGGATCCAACAATTCTCAAAAATGTATGCGGGTACTATTACCTGGCAATATCAATAAAACATAGGCTTGCCCATTGTAACAATCACGGGCAATATCAATAAAAGATAGAAGAAAACTTCTCAAAAAATGTAAGCGGGTGAAGAATCACCGGCAATATCAATCACAATATAGGATCCTAAACTCTCAGAAATGTGCGTGGGTGAAAAATCACCAGCAATATCAATCACAATAGGGGATCAAAAACTTTCAATAAATGTGCGCGGGTGAAAAATCACCGGCAATATCAATCACAATACAGGATCCCAAAAACTCTCAGAAATGTGCGTGGGTGAAAAATCACCAGCAATATCAATCACAATAGGGGATCAAAACTTTCAATAAATGTGCGCGGGTGAAAAATCACCGGCAATATCAATCACAATACAGGATCCCAAAACTCTCAGAAATGTGCGTGGGTGAAAAATCACCAGCAATATCAATCACAATAGGGGATCAAAAACTTTCAATAAATGGGCGCGGGTGAAAAATCACCGGCAATATCAATCACAATATAGGAGCAAAAAAACAATTCTCAAAAAAAATGTATGCGGTACGTTATGGTCTGCACTCACTAGTAGTGTACACTATAATTACTGTATGCGATCATGAATGCAAGTCCAGATCCTCACCGCTGACCACCAATGTTAGAAATGGGGGTCTCTAGTTGGCAATGGCTGGCCACTGTCCAAGTAGGGACCCTTCTTCCTAAGTCAGAGTGAGAGGGCTACCCTCTTTAATACCCCTGCTCAACCCTGTGGTAACGTAGCACGAGCAGGTAGGCTTATCTCAGAGGCAGGGTGTGAAGCATTTATGACCATACACAGTAACACAGTGAGGAACACTACAAAGGGACACCACACAAGTAGTTATAAAAAATAAGTATCTTTATATAAAGGCAGATTTATCACAAGACCAATAACTGTAAAAGCCACAATACTTGTCAAACATAGGATAGCTGTTGAAGGACTGTCAAAAAGAGTTCAAAGGTTGCAAGAATAAGGTTCAAATCCAAAGCAGGGGTCTCTGTGACCCTTTCTCTCCTAAGACTGTCAAAAATAGGATGGCTGTTGAAGGACTGTCAAAGAATAGTTCAAAGGTTTCAAAAATAAGGTTCAAATTCAAGGCAGTGGTCTCTGCGACCCTTTCTCTCACAAAGTACCTGGGTTTAGTAGCAAAACCAACAAAATGTCGCAAAGAAGTGGTAGCGATGATTTTCCTCACGCGAGGCCGGCGATGCGTTAAAATCCTTGCCGCAAGGGAGGATGATGCGCCGATCTGCTGATGCGTGCGGAGACGATGCGACCAACTTCTGCACGCTAGGCCGCCGATGCGCTGAGACCTTTGCCGCGAGGGCGAAGGCGATGCGACGAGCCTGTTGCGTTGTGCGATCGTGTTGCGATGCGAAGAAATGGCGCTCCGCGAGGGAGCGACGAAATCCGGTGCGATGCGATGAAAATGGCGGACGCACGGCGTCCGCAATGCGATGTCTTGAAGCAATGATTCTGTAGGGGTTGCGAGCGCTCGGCGACAGCCGCGCGATGATTTTTCCAGCGCGTCTCGGCTGCAGCGGCTCGCAAAGGGGCGTTAGCGATGGTCTCGTGTTGCGAGCACTCAGCGGCAGCAGCGCGATGATTTTTCCAGCGCTCTCGACTGCAGCGGCTCGCAAACGTGCGTTAGCGACGATTTCCAGCACTCTTTTCTCTGAAGCAAACTAGAGGCCCTGGAACTCACAGGAGCCTCATCAGCAGATAGCAATCCTCGCAGGGAGGAAGCAGGAGGTTGGTGGTGGAGTCTGATTGTGCCTGAGACTCCAGCAGGAGGCTAGCTCTTTTCCTAGCCCTTGGGTAATTGCTGTAACAAAAATAAAAGTTCTCTCAAAAGTCCTTTTCTCTCTTCAAGGTCCAGTGGTCACTGCTGCAGGCCAGTGCAAGAAACAACACACAAGCACAAGGACAGTCACTTCCTGCAGATTCCTCCAGTGGCACGGACAGAGTTTCCTCTCCAGATCCAAAAGCAATACAAAAGTAGGGGGTTTGAGCACAGATATTTATACCCCAAAAGCCTTTGATCCTTGAAGCTACCAGTCCCTGAACCTAGCCAGAACCAGTTCTGCTCAGGCCTGGAGCACTTTGTTTACCAGGCTGCATCCTTCCTTTCAGAAAGAGGGGGTCTGCTAGCAGACACACAGTGGGAGGTGGAGCCAGCATTCACCTTGCCAGGCACAGCCCTATTCAGATCAAAGAGCCACCCCTCCCCACACTCTAAATGCAGATCTCTCTATTCAACCCAGGTCTGACTCAGCCTGTCCTGCCCCTCTAAAACCAGACAGCCAATACACATAACGGCAGAGCACACTGGAAGGCTTAGGCAAGAAAATACCTACTTTCTAAAAGTGGTATTTTCAAACACAGAATATAAAAATAAACTTCACTAAAAGGTGTATTTTAATATTCTGAGCTCAGGCATACTAAATTCGTTTTTCTACCATGTTCCTGGGGTCAGTTAGGACTATAGCATGTAATAGTCAAACTGCCCATTCTAGCCTATGAGGAACAGGTAGCCTTACAGTAGTGAAAAACGAAATGGTGCATAATTCACTACCAGGACATGCTACACACACCAAGGCATGTCCTACCTTACACATACAATGCACCCTACCCGAGGGGCGACTTACAGGATGCCAAGGGAAGGTTCAGGGGCTGGGAAGTGGGTGCACTTCACAGCCAAGATGGCAGTTCTGGACTGCACACAGACACTGCAGTGGCAGGTCTGAGACACACTTTAAAAGCTGCTTCTGTGGGTGGCGCAAACCAGCGCTGCATGCCCACCAGCAGCATTTGGTTTACCAGCCCTGGGCACACACAGGCCACACTACTAGGGACTAACAGGTAAACCAAATAAGCCAATAAGGGATATACCAATTCACATAGACATATTTACCAAGGGAGAGCATATGCACTTTAGCACTGAACAGCAGTGGTAAAGTGCCCAGAGTCATAAAACCAACAGAAACAGGTCAGCAAAAATACAGGAGGCAGGCAAAAAGTTTAGGGGTGACCCTGCAAAAAGGGCCATTTCCAACACCGCCCATTCAGTATCGGTATTCACCCTGATACTAGTCAACCAGAAATTCTGGAATTACTCCCACAGCTGTGCGCTGTCGTTAAGTAGCAAAAAAACAAAGAGGGGGAGTGAAGAGGTAGAGCAAAGTAAGCATAAGAGGGGGATACGTCCTCCTCCAGTAAGTATGAAATAAACACAGGGATCCACCCTTATCAAATTCATGGAAATTGAAAAAATGTGTGAAAAAAGTGTCCTTCCATGGGTTGTGCTCATGGGGCACTAGATGGGTACAAAAGATGTACGTAAAAATGCTAGACAGCGGATGGTGTTTCATGATTAAATGCACCTAACCATTAATGTATATTCTATGTTTACAGAAACCTCTGTTCCTAGTTATAGAGTGTGTGTTTTATGTTATTTGTTGTGATGTTATGTATTGTCCATACAGTCAGTACAGCACAGCACCTCGTACCACATGTAAAGTTACCAGAAAAATATATCACCCATTGTAAAAATATATCACCTTTTTTACAGAGTGCTACCACAGAGGGTGTAAGGTAACTGCTTTTAAATACCTAACCTTGTCTTTGTTCTTCCAGACCTATTACAAGAGTCATACCTAATAGGGTACAGTATCAAGTGCATGTTGATTGGAATATGTACAATTAAGTGATTTTCTTGTAAAAATGTTTTACATTTTAATTATTGATCACCAACATTGAGAGTGTTGAAGGGATCTGTTTAGGTCCTGATGAGAAGCCAGGGGAGGGCTTCAAAACATGTCGACGAAGGAAGTGTGGCCCATTAGAGCATAGTACCTCTGCTTGTTCCCCAACTTTTAATGATACCAGCTAGCAGGAACATTAAAGTTTATTTTTCCACATAGCCAGGTATCTTTTACCTATTTCACCACTTCACTAACTCACATTTGACCCTTCCACTTGTACTCCTACATCACCCATAGTATTAACTAATTAGTGCTCCCGCGTCTTCGTAGGTCGCAGCACGCCCCGTCACGCAGCGGGGCGGGAAGAACCCGATGATGAAGCATGCCACAAGGGTCCTTTTGGTGGGTGAGGGTTATTTTAACAAAGCTGTGTGCTCCCCCGGAGTTTAGGAGCGACACAACCTCTGGAAGGACACTTTTTTCACACATTTTTTCAATTTCCATGAATTTGATAAGGGTGGATCCCTGTGTTTATTTCATAGAGTGGAGTGATGCAGAGTGCAGTAGTGTTGAGAGCAGTGATGCAGAGTAGAGTGCCGTAGAGTGCATTAGCATGGAGTACAGTAGTGCAGAGTAGAGTGGCGCAGATTTCAATGGCAGAGTGCAGTGTTGCAGATTAGAGTGTTGTAGAGTGCAGTTGTGTAGAGTGGCATAGAGAGCATTGCCATAGAGTGCATTGGCATAGAGTAGAGTGGCGTAGAGAGCAGTGGCGTAGAGTACAGGGGTGCAGAGTAGAGCTCAGTGTCGTAGAGTGCAGTGCCGTAGAGTGCATTTACATAGAGTGCAATGGTTTCGAGTAAAGTGACGTAGAATGCAGTTTCATTGAGTGGAGTGGTGCAGGGTGGAGTAGCATGGCAGTGTGGAGTGCAGTGGCATAGAGTAGACTGTTTCAGAGGAGAGTGATGTGGCGTAGAGTAGAGTGGTGCAGCGTAGAGTGCAGTGGTGTAGAGTGTAATAGCGTAGAGTAAAGTGGTGTAGAGTGCAGTGGCATAGAGTGCAATAATGCAAAGTAGATTAGAGCGGCTTACAGGAGATTGGTCTAGAGGGCAGAGGCACAAAGCGGGGTGGTACAGAGTATAGTGCATTGGCATAGAGTGTATTAGCACAGAGTGCAGTGGCATAGAGTACAGTGTTCCAGAGTGGCGTGGAGTGAAGTGTCATAGGGTGGAGTTGCGCAGAGGAGAGTGCAGTCGCCTAGACTGGAATGGTGTAGAGTGCAGTGGTTTAGAGTACAGTGGCATAGAGTGCATTGGCATAGAGTAGAGTGGTGCAGAGTAGAGAGGAGTAAAGAGAAGTGGCGTAGAGTGGAGTGGTGCAGAGTGGAGTAGATGGCAGTGGCGCAGAATGCAGTGGTGTGGTGTCAAGTGGAGTGGTGCAGAATAGAGTGCAGTGGAGTGGTGCATGATAGAGTGACAGAGTGGGGTATGCATGGTGTGGTAACACACTGCCATTAAGGGCAACACCTTTTCAATCGAAATTACCATTACATTTTTCACAGACATACAGTTTTACTAATAAAACTATACAGCGCAGAAACGATAATGTGTGGAAATGGCATCACGTAGTGTATTGATTTGTTTTGATCATATTAAAGTATTTGTTTCAAACACAGTTCAGTTCATTTAAATATTGTTGTGTGCTAGAAAAAAAAATTTCCTACCCTTAGTATCCAGCATGATTGTCACCCAAATCCTCTCGCTTTGAAGTCAGAGAAAGAAAAGTAAACACCAAACTCTCTGGAAGACAGAGCCTGACATTTGGCCTCTGCCTTTGAAGGCACAGCAAATGTGACAAGATAAGAACAAGATTTACAGGCCTGTTTACAGAAAGGAGCACTCTTGGAAGAATACAAGGAGAGGTAGTGTGAAAAGATTTTACCCCTTGGGAGGGGCGAACTCACGCTGGACATTCTAAAATAATGAAAGCCAGCAAATAGAAAGCTAGAAAATGTCAGTTACAAACCACAAAGCCAATAGTAAGCAACCAGCAAAATGCATTTCCAGGGAAGCTTTTTGAATGTCCCCAAGACGTTTAAACAGATCCCAGTTTAGTGGCTACTTTTTACAAAGTGAAACCGGAAACTGGATAAATTGCTGCTTCTCTGCTTAAATTGTGTGATCTTAGCCAAGTATTTTGTTTCACCAGAACTCCTTCTTCTTCATAATTGTGTATGAAAGTAATTTCAAATATGAGTCAAAATCCTATTGTTTGATTTAATAGACTATAATGTTGCTCAATAATGATCTAGGCCTTATACAGGGCACACATGACAACTGTCTTCCCTCTACGTTCTCTAATGACACTGTCATTAGTGTGGGGATGGGAGCATAAATGGTTGTAAGCTGATGTTTAAAAACTCACTTTTAATAAGTACTTCTCAGTGCAGGGCTATAATGTCACTTAATTATGTCCAAAGAAATATATTCTTTAACGTTTTGAAGAGATTTTATGTGATGTTTGATGTATGATTTGCAAGGCAAACATTTTCAGGGCACAGCTTGTGCACAGGCTCTAAGAGCCGAGCCAGAACCTTGTCTCTGGCTCGGCTCTTCCCATTAATTTGTTGGCTAGCCCACCTCTATTTTTATATTGGGCATTCAGGATCCAGTCAAGCCAACACAATTGATGAATATCATTTAAAAAGAAAAAATCTTTCGAGGGCATAGAAAAAAGAGAGCGTTGGCTTGATTTTATCCTCAATGACCAGTCGGAATGCTATAACAAAAATTAATTTAAAATAATTCCTTCAGGAGTTTCTTGTTGCCCACATTATTTACTCATCTCCTGAGGGAAGATTGGGTTACCCTATTTTGGTCTAGTTGGCCTCTAGATACTGGCAGTCAGTATAAGGATCTTAGGGGCATATTAGCAAGACTGGCGATAAAATTATCGCCGTTTTAGCGGCAGGAAACTGCCGCTAAAACGGCGATAATTGGCTTGCTAATATGCGTTATAGAATTCAATAGAAGCCCAGGTTAGATGTCCTGCACATCTAACCTGGGCTTCTATTGGAATTCTATAACGCATATTAGCAAGCCAATTATCGCCGTTTTAGCGGCAGTTTCCTGCCGCTAAAACGGCGATAATTTTATCGCCAGTCTTGCTAATATGCCCCCTTAATTCTGGCGAGATCTGAGTATGAGTGGTGCGGTTGAGTACAAAACTTTCAGAGGCCACCTGGAGTTTCTGTAATGTATGAAATAACAGTGAACCTCCAAAGAAAAGGCTGTTCACACAGCGTCGTTGGGAGACCATAGCTTGGGCTCTTTCTGGGTACAGAAAAAATTATTTCATTGCGTAGAAGTTTTGTTTGTGAACATGGTTTATTTGTGCTATGAACAAGAAAAGGGAGTCCTTGATTAACGCTTGGTTTCTCGTTTGGGCTGAGTTGTTTGGTGTGGGCCTAGTTGTTGAGACAATGAAGGATTTGTTTGAACCGTTTGCCACATGAAAGTATTTCTGTTTCGGGTATGTCTAGTTTGAGGAGTTTCCATGTCGTCCATTGTTGGACATCTTTGAGACATTGTGCAACTGAGCATGGGTACTACCATCTGCACTGTAACTGGTGAGGTTGAAGAAGGAGAGAAGGTCCAGTAGAGGGCTAAGGTAAATGTTGGAGAGGAGGGCCAAATTATAGTGCCTTGAAGTAAACCAGTTGTAGAAGTGAATGGTGCTGAGGTATAAAGGGGCATGGGATAATGAAGGATCGGTAAGACAGAAAGCATGCAGTCATCTCAGTGTCCTTCTTTCATTGTGATGTTGTCAAGACTCTATAAAAGAATGTGTTGCTACCTTTGTGACTCTCTTTTTCTGTATTGCCCTGACCCCTGCTAATCAGTAATATGAGGCACTGTGAACTGTGCTGGGATTGTGGTCGAGCAGTGGAGGGCCAGGCATTGTGACTGAGTCTGTCTGGCTGGTGAGAAATAGCGCAGGTGTGGCATGCAAACACCTAGGAGCCTGTGGAGACAAGGCCCATCGTTATTTTGTTCTTAACTTCTGCCAAAAGTGAGTCTCTGTCATAAGCATCAAACCCACTCCTCTAACACAATGCTACTTCTAACACCATCCACACTAGCTATGCAAAATGATTCATTGTCTTCATCGTGTTTATCTATAATCCGTAAAGACAGCCTGCTTAAAAAATCAGCTACTTTATTTCTAACACCAGGCATTTACTGTACATATTTGTAATCCAACAACTTCACTGACAACCTTGCTGGGCGTGGTGAGGCAGTGTACAACCCTTTAGTGGACAACACTTTAATTCGTGGTTTGTGGTCACTCCTTAACACCATCTCAGATCCTAAAATAAACGGCCAATAGTGTTCAAGTCCCCACACATAGGCTAAAGCCTCACATTCAATGACTGAATACTTTTCTTCAGTAGGTGTTAGTGAACGTGATCCAAAAGCCAAAATACACTCCTTTACGTTTTTATCTATTTGGATAAGAACTGCTCCAATTCCCTTCCCACTCGCATCACTGGTGACCACTGATTTCAAGGTATAGTCAAAACCCTGTAAGGGTATAGCCATCCATATGCCATGCATCAAAATTCTTCTGACACACTGGTGACCAGTTGAATTTATTTTTGATCTCCAGAAGTTGTCTGATGTACGTCTTGCTCGAAAATGCTTCAATTCATTTCGAGTAAAACTCCACAAGACCTATGAAGGCTCTCACTTCATCCTTATTACTTGATACTAGAGCATTCCTTACAGCCTCCAACAATTCTTTCTTGGGTTTAATTCCCTCCACAGACACTTCATGCCCTAAGTATTTAACACGTTGCTTGGAGAATTTACATTTCTGGAACTCTGATCTGTTTCAAAATATCCATTACTTTTGTGGCAGCACGATCAAGTTCACTCTTTGTTTTTCCCATAATAAAAATGTCATTTTGGAAAAACATTACATTTTTTATGCCCTTTAACAGCTCAAACATTAACCTCTGAAACATTGCTGCTGCTGAGGCCAATCCAAATGGTACTCTTACAAATCTAAGACACCCAAATGGAGGAACAAAAGTGATAATATTTCTACCCCCAGGGTGCAAGAGAACCTGATGATAGACTGCTGTCCGGTCTATAGTAACTATTTAATTTCTTTAGTCACAGCCAAGATTTCTCTTATCTTAAACAGAGGAAACTGGTCAACTATGATGTTCTTGTTCAGTTCCCTTAAGTGCACACATAATTTCAGTTTACCGTTGGCCTTCCTTGCACCCACCAATGGTGAAACCCATTCTGACGCTTCCACACTCTCAATCATTCCAGCCACACACAACTTTTCCAACTTACGTTCAACTTCTTCTCTCAAATCCAGTGACATATTTCTAACTTTGTGCATCCGTAGCACAGCTCCTGGTTTTAGTAGAATCTTGTGTTGAACCCCTTTTAATTAGCCAGAAAGCGCCAGAAAAAACTTCAGGGTAGGACTTTAAAATGTACTGCTCATAGATACCACTAGGTTGGACTGACAAAACTGGCGCAGAACTGTTAGGATCTAATACAATACCCAAATCACCCTGGTCGCGCCATTCCAAAACAGATGGTCCAGCAACTGACATGTATTATTTACATGTTGCCTTTCTGTCTTTAAACTGGAAGAGAAATTCTATCACACCCACCATATCACTACTTTCATCAGCAAAAGATTTGGGTGTTATACCAGATGGATCCAAGATGTCACCAAGGACGGGAGCAAATTTCTCGTTCCATATATCTTTGTTCACTATGGTATATGGTGATCTGGAGTCAGGTACAATAGATATCAATACCCAACCAATTGAAATTTCACATTGTGGTTTCTTTCTTTGCATACCCACACACAACACATCCTCACTCAACACACACAAATATATCATCTTCTTCATCATCTGAATCCGTGTCTGAGCTAGGTGCAGGTATTTTTACACTCTTTCCTTTTTTCTTCCTACATACTTTAAAAAAATGACCCACCAAACCACACCTGAACATTTTTGATTGCGTGCTGGACACCTTTTGTCATTAGCCAGATGTCCATGGTTTCCAAACCTGTAACACTTTCCCTTTAATGTACTTAGATCTGTAACTTCCTTGTTTTTCTCAGATCTTTTTTATAACCTGTGCTCTGTGCATTCTTGATCATTTTTTAGTGTTGACTTTGGCTACAACACTTATATCTTTGTCTTCCTCTGTTTTATCTTTCTTCTCTGAAACGACTACTTTAGCACACCTTACCGTCAATGCATCTCTTTTTACAATTTCAACCACATCCTGTAGAGTTGCCTCTCCTTTAGCCCACAAATTATCCTGAACACCAGGATTCGCAGCAGGCATTACTATCTGAACTCTGATAAGTTCATCATGTAGATTTGCAAATCTACATGTTAACGCTGAATTCTTAAGTGCTGCTACATAGTCTTCTACTGGTTAGTCTCCGTAGGGTTAAAATAAATGTCTAAATCTTTTAATGTATTTTCATGCACATCCCCTTGACCCTGTGGTCTGGGTGTTTTTTTGTATGTGACTGTAAACTTTCAAACCACCAGGTCCCAAACAATGCAGGAGTTTTTTCTTTTTCTTTTCTGGTGTAAAATCCTCTTCACTTCCAAAAGTAGACATATATTTCTCAAAGTACTCCTTCCATTCATTCCATTTCAATAATGGCTCCCCTGTAGCAGGTAAAAATGCTTGTGGTGGTGGCGATAAATTCCATACATTCCCAGATGCTATGCTGAGTTTTACCCCCCATATCTGTCACTATATATATATATATATATATATATATATATATATATATATCCCCGCAGTTTCGCAAGTTCTCCTGCCTCAAAACGGCGGCGGGCTCAGGGCGAGGTCGCGCACCTCAATAATCCACTCCTTAGTATCTTTATAAAAAACCAATGCCGGGCCCAATTCCTTTTAGCGTGGATACATTTCTTTATTTCATATAGCGAAAAACGCCCAACGTGTTTCGGAGCAGCCGCTCCTTGATCACGGGTCAAAGTACGTTTGTTGCCACCATTACCATATAGTGCACATAATTACAAACATAAAGGTAGGACTACAAGATTGTCCACATCACTCTGCAAATTGGCATCCATTTTGAAAGGGTCTTTTTACCAATTAAATTATCAGGTGATACCTTATTGATATTGCATATTTTAACAAATTATTCACCATAACATCAATGTTATTATGCATGATTCTAATACAATGAACATCTATAGAGTGCAGTGATTATTAGCCTCACTGATTATAAATACATTGTATTGTACAAAGTCTGAAGAAGTTCTGGCTAGTCACCAATTGCCACAACTCAATAACTCCGTGTATTATTAATTGAGAGTCAAGACATTCCAAAGCAAAGCAGTTTAACAGATTCAATACTTTTGAGACTTTTTAGGTCTGGCCAGAGACAGCTTTATCTGCTTCACTGGCTTATACAATCAAAACATTAAAAAATGAGGGGTCTTGGGTCAGTGCTCTTCATCTATTTGGTCTGTTCGAAGGTCTTCATGTTTGCTTTTGTCCACCAAGTCTTATAGCTTAGGGCAATTGGTCAGCACACATCAGCCACTGGCTCTCTTGCACTGCAAATGATGACATTTTAACTCATCACTTGTATTTCCATCTAAAAAGAAGTGTATTTCAGTATCAGGAGAGATGGGTTGTACTTTGTTTTACCAAAGATTTTTTTCTTTCTATCCTTTGTTATTTATTTTAGTCATCACTCTGTGTTTAAAGTGTGTGCTCAATTTACTACAATTCAAAGCAAATTGTATATTTTTTTGTGCCAATAAGAATCATATTTTACTGTGATGTGCTTTAAAACTAGAAAGGTTTTCTATACCTGTTCTAAATAATCTTTCCTGCTAGGAAGCACCCGTACTTTTCTATTAAAATAAAATGCTATTATTATTGTTATTATTTAAATGTAGAAATGTTATTACACACATATGAGTACCAGGTTTATGCAGCAGCATGTCTTTCTTTTTATTTTTGTGGCATGTGCTAGCATAAAGACTAAAAATATGTGTAGCCATTGCACCAACTTGCTAGATCCAGAACTCTTGGCTTTGCCAGTGCTTGCTGTTAGGTATTTCTGTCTGTACTTTTTAAACATTAAGGGGTCGATTCCGATGTCGGCCGGAAGCGCACCTAACAGTATTCGTCCGAAAAAAACACCAGCCGAACGCGTGTTTTCCGACCGACTCGAACACTCTACCGAACGAACAAGTACGATGCGCATAACAGCCCAGATTCCGAGCGAGCCGTACCTACCCATTCCAGCTCCTGTTCCCCGCCCGAGCCGGATCCGTAAACGCCGAATCGAGTCGCACGGAACCAAATACACAGCACCTTCCGGCCAGACTAGTATGATGCGTCTTCCGTACGCGGCGAACTCGTCGCTACGTCCGGCACGTTTGAGCATCCGGGCGAGCCGTACATAAGCTCCGTTTCGCGCCACAAGACGATCCACGGCTACGAGACGAACAAGCCTGCGTCTCGAAGACACGAGAAACCCGAACGAGACAATCCAAGCATGAATCCCATTGCGCAGGTCCTACCTATACTCTACATCTATTACCGGGACCGGCACGGACGCGTACGGCGCAGACGGTAAGTCAAACACCAACAATACAAACAAACCACATGTACAAGAAATATGTCACACACACATAGGGATGCACAAATAACGTACACTAGCAACAGCAGAACCATAGGGGTGGGATGGCCAACACCAATGCCATACACACCCATAGGGGGATGGATGCCTGCCACTACTACCACCCCTACCCAGGGGTGCCTGGATGCCTGCCACTACTACCACCCCTACCCAGGGGGCCCTGGATGCCTGCCACTACTACCACCCCTACCCAGGGGGGCCTGGATGCCTGTCACTACCACCACCCCTACTCAGGGGGGCCTGGATGCCTGTCACTACCACCACCCCTACTCAGGGGGGGCTGGATGCCTGCCACTACCACCACCCCTATCCAGGGGGGGCTGGATGCATGCCACTACTACCATACCCACCCTTAGGGGGATGGATGCCTGCCACTACTACCATACCCACCCTAAGGGGGATGGATGCCTGCTACTACTACCATCCCCACTCATGGGGGGCTGGATGCCTACCACTACTACCATCCCCACTCATGGGGGGCTGGATGCTTACCACTACTACCATCCCCACTCATGGGGGGCTGGATGCCTACCACTACTACCATCCCCACCCATAGGGGGCTGGATGGCTGCCACTACTACCATACCCACCCTTAGGGGGATGGATGCCTGCCACTACCACCACCCCTAACCAGGGGGGGCTGGATGCCTGCCACTACTACCATACCCACCCTTAGGGGTCTGGATGCCTGCCACTACTACCATACCCACCCTAAGGGGGATGGATGCCTGCCACTACCACCACCCCTACCCAGGGGGGCCTGGATGCCTGTCACTACCACCACCCCTACTCAGGGGGGGGCTGGATGCCTGCCACTACCACCACCCCTATCCAGGGGGGCTGGATGCATGCCACTACTACCACCCCTACCCAGGGGGCCTGGATGCCTGCCACTACTACCACCCCTACCCAGGGGGCCTGGATGCCTGTCACTACCACCACCCCTACTCAGGGGGCCTGGATGCCTGTCACTACCACCACCCCTACTCAGGGGGGGCTGGATGCCTGCCACTACCACCACCCCTATCCAGGGGGGGCTGGATGCATGCCACTACTACCATACCCACCCTTAGGGGGATGGATGCCTGCCACTACTACCATACCCACCCTAAGGGGGATGGATGCCTGCCACTACTACCATCCCCACTCATGGGGGGCTGGATGCCTACCACTACTACCATCCCCACTCATGGGGGGCTGGATGCCTACCACTACTACCATCCCCACCCATAGGGGGCTGGATGGCTGCCACTACTACCATACCCACCCTTAGGGGGATGGATGCCTGCCACTACCACCACCCCTATCCAGGGGGGGCTGGATGCATGCCACTACTACCATACCCACCCTTAGGGGGATGGATGCCTGCCACTACTACCATACCCACCCTAAGGGGGATGGATGCCTGCTACTACCACCACCCCTACCCAGGGGGGCCTGGATGCCTGCCACTACCACCACCCCTATCCAGGGGGGGCTGGATGCATGCCACTACTACCACCCCTACCCAGGGGGGCCTGGATGCCTGCCACTACTACCATACCCACCCTTAGGGGGATGGATGCCTGCCACTACTACCACCCCTACCCAGGGGGGCCTGGATGCCTGTCACTACCACCACCCCTACTCAGGGGGGCCTGGATGCCTGTCACTACTACCATACCCACCCTTAGGGGGATGGATGCCTGCCACTACTACCACCCCTACCGAGGGGGGCCTGGATGCCTGTCACTACTACCATCCCCACTCATGGGGGGCTGGATGCCTACCACTACTACCATCCCCACTCATGGGGGGCTGGATGCCTACCACTACTACCATCCCCACCCATAGGGGGCTGGATGGCTGCCACTACTACCATCCCCACCCATAGGGGGCTGGATGGCTGCCACTACTACCATCCCCACCCTTAGGGGGATGGATGCCTGCCACTACCACCACCCCTACCCAGGGGGGCCTGGATGCCTGTCACTACCACCACCCCTACTCAGGGGGGGCTGGATGCCTGCCACTACCACCACCCCTATCCAGGGGGGGCTGGATGCATGCCACTACCACCACCCCTACCCAGGGGGGCCTGGATGCCTGTCACTACCACCACCCCTACTCAGGGGGGGCTGGATGCCTGCCACTACCACCACCCCTATCCAGGGGGGGCTGGATGCATGCCACTACTACCACCCCTACCCAGGGGGGCCTGGATGCCTGCCACTACTACCATACCCACCCTTAGGGGGATGGATGCCTGCCACTACTACCACCCCTACCCAGGGGGGCCTGGATGCCTGTCACTACTACCATCCCCACTCATGGGGGCCTGGATGCCTACCACTACTACCATACCCACCCTTAGGGGGATGGATACCTACCACTACTACCATCACCACTCATGGGGGCTGGATGCCTGTCACTACAACCACCCCTACTCATAGGACGGGTAATGCATGACACAACTAGCATACTCCCACATAAGGACTGTCTGTAAATTACATCCCAGCCCCCAACACCATGACAAGCGTGTGTGGTCTGTGTCAAATGCATACAACACTGAACATGACATTGAACATACAATGTGACCCCCTAACACATGTGTCACACATAATTGTGTGTGTGGCCTACACAATGCAAGCAGACCATGACCACTGTGGCAATGTGGCCCAAAGCCCCATCACCACAGTGCCCATAAGGTAAGTGTGTGCCCCATAGCTGAAGCACATTTTGAACAGTGTGGCAATGGGGCCCAAAGCCCCATCACCACAGTGCCCATAAGGTAAGTGTGTGCTCCATAGCTGAAGCACATTTTGAACAGTGTGGCAATGGGGCCCAAAGCCCCATCACCACAGTGCCCAAAGGGAAGTGTGTGCTCCATAGCTGAAGCACATTTTGAACAGTGTGGCAATGGGGCCCAAAGCCCCATCACCACAGTGCCCAAAAGGGAAGTGTAGTCCTGGTAAAAGCTGCAAAAACATAACTGCAGGGATTATTCCTGGCCACACAACACCAAACACTACAGTGGCATTGTAGTGCTTGTGTCCCATAGCAACATAGATTGTGTGAGGCAAGCAGTGCAGTGCCAATGACACATCATTCTGGCCATGTGCACACAAACATCAGCCATGGGGGCCCACATTGTCTACATTCACAAATAACACAATGACAGAAGTGAGCATCATAATGCAGACCCACATATCAGCACCAATGGACACACAAATGTAGATATCCTGTGGAGACTGTAGATGTCAGGTGAACAAATACCATACCATGGCAGCAATGGGACATACTAACCATGATCAATGTGCTGACTGATGACCTAGCAGTCCCAGGGCCAGCAGGGGAAAGCCAACAAACAACATACAGCCAATGGCAAACTAAAGATATGCCAATGCAGTGGTGCAAAAGCACAAACACAAACAGGCAGACTCACACTGCATATCATACACAACAGGTGAGGGGGTTGTGTGCCAGTGTCCCCAGGCAAACACACAACACATGAGGAGGCCAGATTCACTGATACACAGATGTCAACACAGTCACATACAAAAGTAACTCATGGATTGGATTCCCCTATGTGGGCAAACAGGCATTGTGAGATGAGAGGGAGCCCAAATTACACATGTCACACAAGCTTGTAGGAACAGCAACACACACAGCAAGAGACAGAACCACCACAGCACTCCCCCAGGGACCCCACATTGTGGTGACACTAGCCTGCATGACAATCACACTGTGATGACAAAGGTAGATGTCATCCACACTGTGAACCACAGCCATGTGTCCTGAGCAACAAACTACCATCACACCTATACAAGCACAAAGCACTCAGCACGGCCTGCCAGCCAAGGAAAATATGGAGGTAGTGCCCCAGCCGTGCAACAACTCACATTTGCACACACTCAACGCCACACACCTTGAACTCCACCAATGTGCAGCGTTGAAGCTCACATGGACTGCTGACATTGCACATGCACCCATGACAATCCCAGGGGTGGTGGGGGGAAATGAGGTGCAGAAACCCATCACACATGGCCAGTCAACAATACTTGTGAATGTCTGACACACTGCACAGTATGCCGTACATGGGCATGACGTGAAATCCACCCCAAACAATGGGATCCTGGCCATAGTCACACACCAATGAAGAAGCCAAGCTGACCCACAAAGGACACACATAGACAACTTCAAACATTGCAGCTCTGACCCTGAGGAGTGGCAGCAGTCACACACACAACGTGTCACAATCACTGAAAGCATACACAAACAGAAAATCACATTACTCGTGTAACCAACAAGTGCCAAGAGGAATCCTGACTGTGTCCCATCTGCGTTTGCCCACATCCCCAGCCCTGACAACAAAGACAACTAGGGATGACAACCTCATGAACATTAGTTTGCCATGCACCCACATCCCGGAGTAACCAGGTCCAAGATGCTGGATGAACACAGAACAACTCAGCAAGCATCACAAACAGGAACATCCGTAGGGACACAGCCTGTGTAGGAAAAGGAGAAGGGAACACGCACAGACATGCCTACACAACACACAACATGGGCACAGCCTATATCACGGAATCACGCACTGCCATGAGGGCACTCCACTCCTGTGGAAGGTCAGCTGTGCCAAACCTTGTCTGTGCATGACTCAAACATGTCAGCAGAACACTCGGTCAGTGAGTCAACAACTACAACACACTGAAGGCTCTGCTCATATCAGCCTGGGCACGGGAGTGTCACGTCAGTCATCTGCATACACCCAAGACACGTGTCAAGCAACTTGCACTGTGTACACAGATGAGTCCTCCAAATTTGATGTGCTAAACTGCATGTCCATTGGAGACGGGCACACAGTCAGGGTACTAGGAACATTGGACAGTGGTAAGCCCACCAGATGTGCATCAGTGTAGGACAAAGATGGTAATCTACAAATGCTAAACGTACATCCCTGTGTCAAATGCTGAACATTACACCCTCAGACTGCAGCAAAGGATGCTATAGATCCAGACTAGATTAGGACACATATCCCATGGACCACATGGAGCCCATCACAGCAAAACTTCATTTACCTGATCTGAACACTATTACAACAGCAAATGCATGATTCTACACATCTACATCATGTACCTCCAAAGATTAACCACAAGTAAACAAAAATAGGCTTTATTCAGCAAGTGTGCAACTCAAATCAAAAGTCCAAAATAAACTAAGGCCAATGGCCAGTCCAAATATACAGTCCCAACAGGGTGATGTGTGACAACTTGTCAACAATTGCTTGCCTGCACAGGTACGGACAGGGGACATCCCCCTTGGAGGGGCATACGAGGGGCAGGCCAGGCACCGCAGGGACAGGATCAGGGGATGCCAGAAGGAGGCAGTGAAGGGGAGGTGGGTGCAGGAGTGTCACCGGCAACTGCAGTGGAGGTGTCTGACTCAGGGGGGCTGGCACCACCGCAGGGCTCAAGTCAGATGGAGTTGGTGCTGCAACCACTGCAGTGGGCTGGTCAGATGGAGTGGACTGGGTCCCCAATGCAGTGCCCGAGTCAGACGGGGTGGTTGTGGACTCCACCGCAGTGCATGACTCCAAGGTAGTGGAAGGGGGGCAGAAGAGCTGGGCAGGACAGAGGGGGGGACACGGTCTCCACACCAGTGGCACAAACAGGCAGAGCGTCTGGTTTGGGGGTGGAAGAGCAAGTGGCAGGGGGAGGGCCTAAGCAGTTTGGGGATGCGGTATCGGTGTGTGGGGGAACCTGGGGCAGGGTGTGGCGGTGGAACCTGTGGAGTGGTGGCCTGGGGGATGGAGGTGAGAGACTGGGTGGTTGACTTGCAGGGCGGTGGCGGGGTCTTGCTCTTCCGGGACCGGGGGGACTTGCGGGTGGGGGGCTCACTCTGCCTGCGCCTGGGGGAGGGTGTCCGGGGGCGAGGGGCACTCCCCTCTGTGTGGGTGGACTTCCTCTTCCCCCGGTATGCTGGATCAGCAGGATTGGAGGGGATGAGGCCGAGGTCACACAGGAAGATCTGCTGTGTAGGTGTGTTAGCAGGCGTGGCAAGGGAAGGGGTCTTGGAGGGAGAGGATTTGGAGGACTGCGGAGTTAATGTGGATGCCTGTGTGTGTGTGTGTTGTTCCCCGTCCCCTGTGTCTGTGGTATCAGTCCCCTGAGGATGCGCGTGTGCACGTCTTGCCTTTCTCTTGGGTGTGTCTGTGCTGCTCGTGTCTGTGTGTTTGGGTGACTGTGCAGGTGTGCATGTGCTTTGGACAGGTAGGGGGGCAGGAAGTGTGGATGGGGCAGAGGTGGGAGGGGTGAGGGACTGTTGGAGGAGGGACACTGCTGCCGTCAGGGAGGAGTCCATGGACCTATTGCTCCTCTGTAGGGCAGACATACCCGTCGAGATGCCCTCCATGAACGACACCAGCTGTGTCAACAGAGTGGTGTGTGCATGGAGGACACTCAGCATTGCTGTCTGCCCTACATGGAGCTGCCGAAGGAGGTACACAGACTCCTCACTCAGGGCAGCAGGGGACACAGGGGCAGGGGCTGCGGTGCCTGGCACGAAGGAGACACGCTCCCGAGTACGGGAGCCCCCACGGACCTCAGGAATGGGAGCCAATGGGAGGGCGGTGGTGGTGGTGGTGGCGGGGCCAGACAGACTAGCTGGCCTTTGGTGGCTGCTGAGACCCGCCTCCACAAGGGAGTCATCCTCCGAGCTGCTGTGGTCCTCAGCTGAGGTGGATGGTGCTGAGGACTCCTCGGTGTGGCTCCCCTCGCCCTCCGTGCCACTGGGTCCCTCTGACCACTCGTCCGATGCTGACCCAGTCTGGCTCCGCTGCTCCTCCTGGTCCGTGGAGCTGTCCCCTCCTGTGGCCGTGGATGTATCTGCAAACAATTAGGGAAACAGACAAACATCAGTCACCTGCACTGACCGCACACACCACAGTAAGTACAGCACATTACAGAGCAAGCCCTGGCATCCTTAGTTGAACATTGCCTAAAGTCCTCACACAGATTCGGGGAAGCCAATTGTCAGTCTGATGGTCAACCATGGGACTCACACCCCTCCTGCCCTTGCACCCATCTGTCCGGTGCCTGTCTGATGGTAAGACCCCAGTGTGGACACATGCACCACCTACACAGTTGTTGGACATTGCAGGGAACACGGTGAAGTATGTGAACATGCACACATCACATCTCTTGCCACTGAGTCAGTGCAGGTGTCCGGATAAAGGGATGGCCAGAGTCTAAATAGAAATGCATGTGATGCATACCAGCACCAGACACCATGATGCACCCATGTCCGGATAGTCAATGCCACAATGGGGTGCATGTTGCACATGTCACTCCCCTGCAGGATCAGTCTCAGGAAGTTGAATGCCATGACACAGGAATGCGTGCAAAGTCATACATTACTGTCTCAAGTCACATGGCCATGGCAGCCAGCCAACAACAGTCTGCACTGTGTCACAATCCGAGGGCATGGGGAATGCAAGTTATGTGACTGACAAGTGCACATGTCCATCCCCCAAATACCACATCATCTGTACTACTATTTGTCCACGTCATACCAACTGGACATATGGGGGACATGAAACACAACTCTCTGAACATGAGCACCTCACAGTGTGCTGTGAATGACAATACAGCTGACTGAAAGTCACAGTCGCAAACACCTGTGTGCACAGTCAAGTGATCAGACACCTATAAGTCACAGAAGTATCGTCTATCATGGTCACATCTCAGATGGCATGCTGAGCCCTAACCGATAAACATACCAGTAGTCCTGACAACGAAGACACAGCACAATGAGACAGAGGCAGACACCTGAGGGTACATTACACTGATCACAACATGCCAGATGATACACGGGAGTGGGAGTACAGAGTGCATTGCATGCCCTGGAGTAGGCATGACTGTCCAGCTCCACCTGTAAGAGGGATGAGTCCTGGACAGTAGGCAGGTGGCTAAGCATGTGTGACACACTGGATACACATACTCCTGAGGCCCAAACATTGTTCCCACCAGCAGCATGGGTGTGTGCCAAATTCCCCAGGGACATGTGGTGAGTCAGAGCAGCAAGCGGACCACATATCAAAGTTACACCCAGATTACATGTCAGAACTTAGGCATTGTGTAAGCAATTGACCCACCCATGAATCGCACAACATAGTCACGGGAACAAATGCTGTCCCCCAGCTTGAGCAAAGCTAAATGCAATGACACAGTCCCCAAATGACACAATTTCCTGACTATAAGGGCCACACATATGCGTATCAGAGGAGAAGTGGGCATGTCACAAATGAGGGACATGGGTCCTGGACCACATGACTGATGTACTGTGGAAGTTTAACCAGGCCAGAGGAGGGCACATAGCATGTCAGACAAAGTGCACAGTGCAGTCATGGACTCACCCCCTCCTTGCTGCTGTCTGTCCTTCAGCTGCCCATCCAGGTCAGGGAAGACCACCGCCAGGATCCGGAGCATGTGGGGGGTCAGGGTCCGGTGTCCGCCCCTCCTGCGAGGAGGCGACAGCTTCAGCTGGACCCTTGCGATCCTCCGGGTCCAGCCACGAAGGTCCTGCCACCTCTTCTGGCAGTTGCGGATCCTGCGCCTGTAGACCCCCACGGATCTTACTTTCCGGGCGATGGTCAGCCAGATTTCCTGCTTCTGGTGGGCATCAACCTGTGAGGATGACAAAGTGAAAAGGCCATTACTACACATGCAACATATACGTGCATCACACAGTTGGATATACATGTCTCAATCACAGGGGCATATGATGTACACAGGCAGTGCAACAATGGCTATGAACAGTTTGCCAGCAGTCACTACATGGTATCATTGCATGGGAAGTAAACCTAGTTGGAATGCACTGTTACTGCACTGTACCAGTTCAGTGCATGTAACTACACACTTTGGGGTGTGACAACTACTCAGTGGGCATGCTAGCCAGTGGTGTGCACACTGAAAGCCCTGCTAGTCAGACAACATGCACAATTAGTGAGGCAGTGGACAGCACACTCACCTGCTCCCCTGGTTTCCCATACAGCTTGCTGTACTGTGGAAGGAGGCTGTCCAGCAGGGCCTGGTTCTCCTCAAGGCTGAAGGCTGGGGCTCTCTCCACAGTACGTGCCATTGCAGGAGCCAGAGGATGCATAAACAGCAGCAGTGTTGGTGGCAGATGTCGTCCTGGAGCATGTAGTGCAGGCAAGTGAGCTCTCAGGGGAACAGCCAGCATTATATGTGTGCTGCAGAGGCAGATACTGTCCCATGTGTCCAAAGTGATAGGTCCAAGTCGTTTGCATCTTCTGAATCTGACCAATCCATGGAATAGCAGCACTAATACACACCCACAGCATCCTTCAAATCTTCAACTTCATGACACCCATGATTTTGCAACATTGTTGTGGCTGGCCAACTGAATTCACTGCATCAGACTCGTTGGAGCTTCGAAAACGCGTCCGTTGCCATGCCAGGCCCCAGCCAATGTGTGCGCACCGTTCGGTCCACTGCTGTACAACGCGTATTTCGGGATACAACGCGTACCCGCTCACATACAATGCAATGGGCCGGCCGGGCACACCGATCGGTCCATTGCTGTACAACGCGTACCCGGGATACAACGCGTACCCGCTCACATACAATGCAATGGTCCGGCCGAGCACACCGATCGGTCCATTGCTGTTCAAAGCGTACCCGGGATACAACGCGTACCCACTCACATACAATGCAATGGGCCGGCCGGGCACACCGATCGGTCCATTGCTGTACAACGCGTACCCGGGATGCAACGCGTACCCGCTCACATACAATGCAATGGGCCGGCCGGGCACACCGATCGGTCCATTGCTGTACAACGCGTACCCGGGATACAACGCGTACCCGCTCACATACAATGCAATGGGCCGGCCGGGCACACCGATCGGTCCATTGCTGTACAACGCGTACCCGGGATACAACGCGTACCCGCTCACATACAATGCAATGGGCCGGCCGGGCACACCGATCGGTCCATTGCTGTACAACGCGTACCCGGGATACAACGCGTACCCGCTCACATACAATGCAATGGGCCGGCCGGGCACACCGATCGGTCCATTGCTGTACAACGCGTACCCGGGATACAACGCGTACCCGCTCACATACAATGCAATGGGCCGGCCGGGCACACCGATCGGTCCATTGCTGTACAACGCGTACCCGGGATACAACGCGTACCCGCTCACATACAATGCAATGGGCCGGCCGGGCACACCGATCGGTCCATTGCTGTACAACGCGTACCCGGGATACAACGCGTACCCGCTCACATACAATGCAATGGGCCGGCCGGGCACACCGATCGGTCCATTGCTGTACAACGCGTACCCGGGATACAACGCGTACCCGCTCACATACAATGCAATGGGCCGGCCGGGCACACCGATCGGTCCATTGCTGTTCAACGCGTCCCTGGACAGGTCACACGCATATGTCACCATGCTGGTCACTGGTGAACCTATGCCAGCCACATATACTTTCCAGGGACTCAGGGGCACACCTACAACACCACACCCAGTCCACACTGTATCTAAGGCATGTGTGGCAGCATAACCTTATCTGTGTATGGGGGTGAACATGTGGTTTTTGGGGTGGCATTTGGGGGCAGACACACCCAGGCTGTGCACGTGTTCATGGGGACAGGGTCCTTTGTGTGTTGTGCACCTGACCACTGTGGTGTGCAACTTTTCATTTATGGGCATGTGTCATGGTCACATTTCCAGGTTGTGTATGTGTATGACATGTCACATACCCCCAGGCTCACATGTGGGAAGGCATGTACGTCACAGGGTGGCCCATTGCCACAATAGTGATGTCCCTCCGCAGTCTGTGTGCATGTTGTGTTTCGCATGTCTCTGACTCCATGTGCACAATGGGAGACAGTCTCCACATCCACGTGGTTTGTGCATGAACTTTGATGTTGTGTGTGTGTGTGTCACAGACGTCCATGTCTGTCCTGCAGAGGCTACAGGGGCCACTACCTGTGGGTGTCATGTTAGTTTCTCTGACGTGTACATGATACGCAATGTCATGCCAGTGTCCATGTGGCAAGACAGGGTCCCTGGGAATCTACCTGTCAATGAGCTGTGATGCCTGTGGAGCATCTGTCCAGACATGTCACTGTGGTATGTGTGTGGAACGTGAGAGCAGTAAATGGGTACTGTGACACAGCCTAATGGTTTCCCATAGCACACCCTGGAACCTGTTGTCAACACTTGTTGAACAGAGATGTTAGATGATGTCCATGTAGGTGCCATATATGTCCAAACAGAACGACACACACATCAAGTACTTGTGTTTGTTAATGATGTATCATGTGAAATTGAGTATGGTGAACGGCACATAGTTGGGGTGACTGACAATCTTGCTTTCTTCACCTATGCACTGCAGGGCTCCTGCTGTCCATCGACCATTCCCAGACCTGGCAACGATGGTGGAACGTGACAGCATCCGACGGTACCGCTTCACCAGGCAGCTTATTGAGGATTTGGCAGTGCGGTTGGACCCACATTTGCAGCCTGGCCGTCCGTATCCTACAGCGCTGACCCCCAAGGTGAAGGTGATGGCAGCCCTACACTTCTTTGCCACCGGTACCTTTCAACACACTGTGGCGACTGCCGGTGGGATGTCACAGACTATGTTCAGCCGTGTGCTACGCGATGTTTTGGGGGCAATGTTGATTTACCTGAACCAGTACATCTATTTCCCAACACGTCAACGACTCACTGACGTCAAGAGTGACTTCTATGCCCTGGGGAGGATGCCACATGTAATTGGCTCCATTGATGGGACACATGTGGCTTTGATACCACCACAGGCACATGAGCAGGCATACCGGAACCGTAAACATTACCATTCGATCAATGCTCTGGTGGTATGTCTTGCAGATATGACCATCACACATGTGTGTGCCCGTTTCCCCGGTTCGGCACACGATGCCTACGTGATGAGGAGTAGTCGCATCCCGAGGATGATGTCACAGATGCCGAACCAGCGTGCCTGGCTTGTTGGTGTGTACTGACTTTGTACCATTGTGTGTGTTCTGCTATGTTGTTTTCCGCACACATTTTCAAATCGGCTAATGTGCAATTGTCTGTCTGTAGGTGACTCGGGATACCCCAACATGCCGTGGTTGCTGACACCCCTCAGGAACCCTGTGACACCAGCCCAGATGCGCTACAATGAGGCACATGGTCGGACGAGGAGGGTGATTGAGCGGACCTTTGGTCTCCTGAAGAGCCGCTTCCGCTGCCTGGACAAGACAGGAGGGGCCCTCCCATATGCCCCAGCAAAGGTGTGCAAGATTGTCATCGTCTGCTGCATGCTGCACAACCTGGCAGTGCGGAAGGAGTTGCCTCTCATCCTGGATGACGATGACCAACGTCCGCCACCTGTGGAAGATCCTGGCCTGGGTCACGATGCCAGTGAAGATGATGATGATGATGATGGTGATGTCCGCACACAGCTCATCACCAACTTCTTCAGCTGAATGTGAGTCTCCAGAGGGTTGTAATGTCAATGATTTGAGTTTGCATGATATGTGTGTGTGGTGCTCTGTTGCTGTTTGAGTGTGGCCATGTGCTACTTGACTGGATGCGTGCAGCGATGTGTCCTTGCAGGTGGTCTGTACTGCCCAACAGTGTTGACATGCTAACTTGGTTTTGTGTAGTTATCTCGTGACATGTATTAGACATGAGTATTGCCGTTCTGTGCTGTTCTTCAGTGGTTTTGACTGTGTGTCATGTCTGTCCTTCACAGGGTGCTGCCGGAGTTGTTTGATCAACTTGGATCCCACGAATCCATGAATCAACTTGCAAGGTGGAAGCAGTCGTTTCCCTACAGGTGATGTGCCACACACCCCTGGACTTTCTATCTTCTGCACTTTTTGACTTTGTGGCCACAGCCAGGTTGGATTAGCTAGCATTTGTAGTGGAAACAACATGTTGCAAATGTGTAATAAACCTGTGCTTCACTTTGGGATGTGCGTTGTCTGTGGTCACACATCTGACTGACATTTGCTTACTGCACCTGTAGTCTAGTTGACAGACTGTGAATAGGTGGCGTGTCTGTGCATTCCACTGTATTTAGTTGCAACATCAGTATAGGTGATGAGTCTGATGGCCCTGGTGTGTATGTGTTGTGTGGCCCTAGTGGTGTGTCTCCCTCATATGTGTCACGTCGCCATGACTGACATGACGGTGTTGGACTTGCTGTAGCAGTTAGCATGCACAGTGTCATTTTTCTGATCACCATCTCCATGACAGAGAGCACGTTGGAATCACAACAGAGGCAGATATGGTGTATTGGTGAGTTTATTTACATACAGGTGTGAGAATGGTGCACAGGATGGTGGGTGCTGTACATAGAAATTGGAATCCAAAGTTCCCATGTGATTTGGAAGTCTTGGTAGCTGAGATGTCCAGAGTAAAGTCCACAGTCATCTGATGAATTTGGCCAACTAGAGCTCCCCATGTCATGTGGGAGAGTTGGGTTGGCTTCGACAGGGCGTGCAGTTTGCACACAGAGGAAAAGTTCCAGAACAGGTGTTGGCTTCCTGGGGGATGTAGATGGCCATCGGCCTCTCAGTTTGGCCTCCTCGGACGGCCCCTCTTCTTGGGGGGGACCCTCAGGTGCAGGCTGCGGCGGTGCAGGGGACTCTCTGCCAGAGTCCTCCTCCCTCCCTGTGGCATTTGCAGTTGTTTCAGCAGCAGATGTTGTGGGCACACAGGGAGGTGTGGCCATGTTGGTGCTGATCTGGCGGAGGCATGTCAGTATGTCCCTATGCACCGCTGTCAGTTGTTCCAATGTGTCCCACTTGGACTCCATGCCAGACATGTGTGTCTCGACACGTGACATGTGTGTCTCGACACGGGACATGTGGGAGTCCAAGCGGGCATGATGGGCAGCCTGCTGCTGTTGTATGTCCTTGAGGATCCCCACTACCTGGCTGACCTCTCCGGTGCTAGTCTGGTACGCATCCGCGATGCGTGCCAGTTGTGGGTCATCATGCAGTCCAGACCCCTCTGCAAAGAGCGACCTATGTCTACCACCCCTCCCACCACCCCTGGCGACACGTGCAGGACCTGCGGTGGCACGCACAGGTGACCGTGGGCCCACTTGGGTGTTGTTCCTGGGCTCGTTGTCACCAGCTCCAGTTTGGGTCTGGGTCCCTGCGCTGTTGTCATCTGTGGTCCTTGGTCTGTCCGTGTTGGCAGGGGTGGCCTGTGTGTTGGCAGTTGTTGGAGGGGTGGGTGCAGGGGGTGCAGATGTTGGTCCTGCTGGTGCTGCATGATGACTCACACCGGAGGGTCCAGCTGGTTCTTCGCCATCCGAGGAGTGCAGAGGCTGATCCACACCAGTGAGCTCAGTGTTCCCTGGAGCCTGGGACAGGGACTCCTCCTCGTCTGCTGCTGTGTCCCCATCATCACCTGTTTTGGGGAGAGACACAGATTGTATGTTATGTTTCTACTGGCATCAATTGTTCAAACACCTGACAGTTGTGACTGTACCTCTGGATGTGGGCCTGGACATTGCATTCTCCTAAATTGTGACAGTCAGAGAGTGATATTGGTGTAGCACATTGTCCTGCCAACCTGTGGCATGTCAATGTGAATGTTGAGGTGTGTGCATGACCAGCATTGGTGGTATTTGCTTGCCATCCGGGCCTCCTTCTCCCCCCAGCCCAGTTATCCCACCATGAAGCGTGCTTCCATTGCAGGGAGTGCAAGTTGTCTTTCAGGATGTCAGTCAGTGGTGTCCTGCTGTTGGTTGTTGCACAGTTCCCAGCAGGGCCTTGTGCTCCCCCCAGCAGTACCCAGTGTCAGCCATCTTGTGAGTCCTTTTCCACTCCCTGTGATGTGAGCATGGTTCAGGGTGGTGTTGATGGGCCAATTGTGAGGCTGACCAACATCTGTGACTACCACTCCCATCATGCTATTGCCTACACCCCCCTTCCCAGCATGCCCATACTTCCTTCCTTTTGAGTGGACTTCACTGTGTGTGAGTGTGACAGCAATGGCAAGATGGCTGGCAGTGTGGTCCTGTTGTTTGTTGGTGCCCAGTTCCCAGCAGGGCCTTGTGCTCCCCACAGCTGTGGCCCGTGTCAGACATCTTTGAAGTGGCTTTTGACTCCCTGTGAGGTGTGCATGCTTCAGTGCTAACTTGCTGGGCCATGTGGGTGTGAGATGTTGATCTGTGACTACCACTCCCATCATGCTATTGCCTCCACCCCCTTCCCAGCATGCCCATCCTTCCTTCCTTTTGACTCTGCTTCCCTGTGGGGTGGGGTGCCTGTGCTGACAGGATGGCTGGGAGTGTTGTCCTGGCAGTTGTTTGGCTACAAGTCCCAAGAGTGTCCCTGTGCTTCACACAGCATGACCCAGGGTGGTGGTTATTTGTGGGATCTTCAGTTAGGATGTGAGGCATTGCATTCTCCCAGGTGGGTTATGTGGAGTTAGTGTTGAGGGGGTGTGTGAGTGGAGGTGCTTGTAACTATGGTCAGTGCTGTGAGTCCTCCTTCCCACCCAGCCAGATATCCCACCATGGTACGTGCTTCCATTGCAGGGAGTGCAAGTTGTCTTTCAGGATGTCAGTCAGTGGTGTCCTGCTGTTGGTTGTTGCACAGTTCCCAGCAGGGCCTTGTGCTCCCCCAGCAGTACCCAGTGTCAGCCATCTTGTGAGTCCTTTTCCACTCCCTGTGATGTGAGCATGGTTCAGGGTGGTGTTGATGGGCCAATTGTGAGGCTGACCAATATCTGTGACTACCACTCCCATCATGCTATTGCCTACACCCCCTTCCCAGCATGCCCATACTTCCTTCCTTTTGAGTGGACTTCACTGTGTGTGAGTGTGACAGCAATGGCAAGATGGCTGACAGTGTGGTCCTGTTGTTTGTTGGTGCCCAGTTCCCATCATGGCCTTGTGCTCCCCACAGCAGTACCCAGTGTCAGCCATCTTGTCAGTTGTTTTCCACTCCCTGTGATGTGAGCATGGTTCAGAGTGGTGTTGATGGGCCAATTGTGGGTGTGACCAATATCTGTGACTACCACTCCCATCATGCTATTGGCTACACTGACTTGACCAGCATACACAGAATTCCTTCCTTTCGGTGAGCTTCCCTGTGAGGTGGTGTTCTAGTGGTGTTTAAATATCTGGGAGTGTTTGTTGGTTCTATTTGTGCCACTGCCTTGCTGTATTTGTTGTTAGGTTTGTACATGTCATGACACAGTTACATATCACTATGAGATGGGAGGTATTGTGTTTGTCTGACTAGCATTCACATCTTGGGATGAATATCTTTTGGTTGCTGTGTATTTGCTAAGGGTGCATGGTTTGCCTATCCCCTTGACTGTGATGTGTGTGTGTTGTCACACCATATTGTGTATATTAGTTGTGTACTCACCAGGCTCTGGGATGTCTGTTAGTCCGTATACGCTCACTGGTGGTAGGATGGCCCGCACCTTCTCCTCCCAGGGCCTGAGGTATACTGGTTTTGCAGGAGGGCCACTGCCGGTGTGCTGGCTGAGGAGGTAGTCCTTTTTGAGTAGGTCCCGGACCCTCCTGCGCACATCATACCACCTGTTCTGGATGTCTTCCTTTGTGCGCAAACATGGTGATTGTGCGTTCACCCTGTCGACAATCCTCGCCCACATCTTGGTTTTCTGCGACATGGGGGTCTGTTGTACCAATGTACCAAACAACTGTGGCTCTACCCTCAGGATCTCGTCTACCAGGACTTCCAATTCACTATCTAGGAACTTATGGTTCTTCTTTGGGGGCATGGTGATGGGTGGTGGTGGTGATTGATGTGTGTGTGTGCAAGTGGGGGGTGTGAGTGTAGGTTTAGCTGGGTGTGTGTGAGGGTGCTATTTGTAGGTGTGGTAATGGTGTGTGGCTTGTGTGATGTATGAGCTGTGAGTGTGTCTGTGGTTGCTGTGTGATGGTGTTGTGTGCTGGCAGGTCAGTGGAATTTGCAAAGGATCATGGTAGGGATTTGTGGCCTTTATGTAGGTGGAGTTGGAGGTGTGTCCTTGTTCCATTTTTTTTCCTCCCTGTATTTATTGGCTTTGTGGTTGCTTGTTTGGCCCTTTTTTTCTAATTTTTCCTTGGTGTTTTTGGTGCATGTAGGAGTCGTTCTTGTGTCCGAGTAGGACGCTGCAGTTGTGTGGTGCGATCTTGTCCGACTCGTTCCCGCTGTGTGTCAGCTAGGTTTCATATGCGGCGTACGAGTCGGTCGCGTAGTATTGGGTTGCTTCGGCTGGGTTTTGTAGTATTGGCTTGTGCTCCGGGCGAGTCGGTCTTGTTTTGCACACACAGCATCGTACTACGCGGGTCGGAGTTCGCGGGTACGTTTCGTTCGGGTTCAATCCGGGTGCGTGTCGGTCGGTTCGTTTCGCGTGATTTCCCGGCCGGATGGCTTGTTTCCGTCCGGCTCGGTCGGTCTTTTTGTATTCCGTCCGAGTCGGTCTGATTTCACATGCATTTCATCGTACTACCAGGGTCGTACGGCGCAGGTACGTGTCGGTCGGACTTTATTCCCGGACCGAGTCGGTCGGTACGTTTTCCGGCCCGAATCGGAATCGGCCCCTAAGTGTCATTGAAACCTTTTTTTTCATGTAACCTCTTCAAAGAATACGACATTACCATGTAGGTATGGTACACTCTTGCTCTCACAAACCAGCTACCCCTCTAATCAATTGTTGACTTTATTTTCGCCTTTGACCCTCTTCAGCGCTTCGCTGCCTTTGTCTAGGTTTGCGCTATACAAATAAAGCATTCATGCATGTAACAAAATATACAATAGGTAGTGTGTTATATAACATCTTTATAGAGGTTTTTACCTTTTTTCAGTTTTGTAAATTGGAAATGTTTCCTAGTTAACTCAATAATAGACCTGGGTGGAAGTTTAATTACTGTGGCATAATTTTTGGAATTTTGTGTTATGCATCTTATGCTAAATTACGGAAATAACACAATTATGCCACATTGAAAATAATGTGCCATTAGCACTACAGATTTACTGCAAATGAGTTTACCAAAAATACACAGGAACAATAGAGCGCAAGCAGCTGTTGTTTGCAGTGCTTTTGCCATTATTTTTTATACGAAATGCATCCTTTTGTGAAAAATGTATGCAAGGATGCATTTGCTCTAAAATATGGCACTAAATGACGGAATTGCTTTTCGCATAATTATGCGTAATTTCACATGATTTTGCAGAAATTTCACCTAATTACATGAAAGCAAATAACGCACATTTCATACACCACTACTCAGTATCACCTATTTTATCAAGCTCAGGCAGAGAAGAAGCTGAGCTGCTCATGCTGGGATTTAACGTGTGTCCTTCATGATACCCCTAGATATGTGAGACAGCAAACTACTGGCAAGCACCCCCAGATATGCACACATGGAGATATGTTAACAAAGTTTGTATAGTGCTTCATTGTCATTATTGTGGCCTCACTTATTGCAGGGATTCTGCACAAACACAGAACTATGCGCATGATTATGGGACCTCGGTGTATAGGGGCTAAGCCGTCCCACCACCTTAGTGCCCACGAGCCCAGGATCGACTAGCTATAGTGTCTCACTCGCTCTCCAACACACTCCCAGAGAAGCAAATGATTAGACACCCCAGAACACAACACTCCTGACTCTCTCAGGAATCGCGGTAACGAGGCAAAACCCTTTTTTGTTTTTGTCCACAATAAAGTCTGACAGAGACACAAAATAGTTTAGAATATTTATTTGAACTATCGTGCTCTATAATGCAGTATACGGGCCACAACAAGCAGAAAAATGCATAGTACAAATATTGTCAGCATAGCAACAAGGCCATATACCATGAAGGGAGATGTCATAATGAAAAGACAATAGAGAGAAGACAGTTCAGCCTAACCTCCCTCCCCTTGCTAGGAATTGGTATTATTATATAACAGAAGATCTCTGGGTTTTGTCAGCAGATCCCATACCTTAGTGCCTAGATGGTATATCTACATCATAGGAACCGCATTGCTCTTCTCCCTGGAAAGGTCCCTCTCCAAGTGTCTGTTTTCCATGCGTGCATCCCCGTAAAATCAAAATGCTAGTCTCCCACCAGCTGCATTGGTATGTTGTGTCTAAGTGCTAGGGCCTGACCAGAACAGAACAATAAGGGGCTTTGTTTATCGACCTTGCTCACAATGTCCAGACTAAACTCCAGGAACAGGCAGAGAACGAACACAGCGAACAGTTCCCATGTGAAAAGCATGGACAGAGTCGTTGCAAAATAAAAGCATCTAGTAACTTGTACAAAGCTGAATCATGGCTGAAGGGCCCATGCTAACTTAGTTTATTTATTTATTTATTTATTTAATGCATTTTTATATAGCGC
This sequence comes from Calotriton arnoldi, assembly GCA_963921515.1. Classification (NCBI taxonomy): domain Eukaryota; kingdom Metazoa; phylum Chordata; class Amphibia; order Caudata; family Salamandridae; genus Calotriton; species Calotriton arnoldi. Next base: position 1,545,367 of record CAWUFW010002759.1, read on the forward strand.
GAACTTTACCCGAAGGTGTCAGAGCGCAGTACAATAGAACCAGTTGCGTTACATGAGGAAAATAATACAGAATAAAACGTTACAAAAATAAACAGAAGGCAAGAAGGTAAGGTAAAACCATAGAAGGCAAATACACAATATCAAACACAGCAAACTAGGATGAGGAATGTACAAGAAAATATTACAAATTTACAATGAAGGACGAACTTCCTTGAGGGGCCTGAAAATGAGTGTATTAGTTCTGAAAGTGTCTTTGGAAGAGAAGAGATTTGAGGTCAGCTTTGGAGATCCGGGTAGAGGAGGTGGCACGGAGCAATGGAGGAAGCGAGTTCCAGATTCTCACGGCATTCCCTGAGAAGGCTTGAGCCATCGATCTTTCCTTTTTGAAGGAGGGCGGCTCAAGCAGATACTTTTCCGCATTCCGAGAAGGTCTAGAGCCTCCAGAGATTTTCAGTTTATCCGCCAGGTAACGAGGGGAGGAAGTGTGCAAGGCTTTGTGGGTGATGCAGGCAGTTTTGTAAATAGATCTTGCCTCGATGGGAAGCCATCGAAGAGAAGACAGGATAGGGGTGATGTGGTCACTTCGTTTGGACCCCGAAATAAAGCGAGCTGCTGAGTGGAGGATGGATTTGGAGAGGGGAGAGGTGGGATTTGGGGAGGCCAGTCAGAAGAGAGTTGCAATAATCCAGTCTAGAGAGAACCAGCGATTGGACCATGGTTTTTAGGTCTTGCTCCGGGAAGAACTGTCGAATCCCCCAGAGAAGGCGCAGCTGGTAGCGCGCATTCTTAGCAATAGAGTTGATGTGGGAAATTAGGTTGAGTCTTTTGTCAAGTATGACACCCAGGGATTTAGCGCTGTCGACAATGATGGGCTTATTGTTGAGAAAGTTCAGCTGATCCATCCAAGATTGAACAGGAGGAGGGGAGAGAGAGGTAGATAGGAGGAGGAATTCAGTTTTGGAGGGATTTAGAATGAGTTGGTGAGCTAACATCCAGTTGTGAATAGAGTTGAGAGTAGAGTTGAGAAGTGAGAGGTCGTGTGCGGAGGGCACCTTGAGGTAGATTTGAGTGTCATCCGCATAGAGATGGTAGTGGATCCCAGATTTACTTAGGAGGTTCCCTAATGGTTCCAGGTAGAGATTAAATAAAGTGGGTGCCAGGATAGAACCTTGAGGGACGCCTTGACCTACCGCCAATGGAGACGAAAGATTGTTTGCTATCTTGATCATTTGGGATCTGTCCGCGAGGAATGAGGTAAACCATTTAAGCACTGTGCCTTCCAAGCCCATTCTCTGTTGAAGAGTGTTAAGGAGGGTGTTATGATTAACAGTGACAAACGCTGCAGAGAGGTCTAGAAGAATCAGAAGACACGATTCCCCAGAGTCGAGTATATGCAGCGCATCATCAATCACTTGCAGCAGGGCTGTTTCAGTGCTGCAATTTTGAATGAAGCCAGACTGGAAAACGTCAAGAAGATTATTGTCCGTGATATGTAGGGAAAGTTGTTTCGCAACACATTTTTCTGTGATTTTTTAAAGAAAAGGGAGGTTGGTGATGGGGCGGAAGTTGTTGAGGTCGTTTGCATCAGCGGAGGGTTTTTTTAGAAGAGGGGTAACCTGTCCTGTTTTGAGGGCAACAGGAAGGGAGCCTTGACTGAGGAAGAGATTAACCAGCCTGGTCCAGTAAGATGGGAAACAGCGTTTATAACGCTGTCAACACCACGCGGGTAGGTAACAACGCGGACGTTACATCGTCCGCGTTGTTACCACGCATGGCATTACATCGCAAGTCGTTTCTACGACTTGCGCTAGATGGCGCGCAACACCAAGGAATGTGTTGGATTTTAAATCCAACACATTCCCTACTGTTGCGCTAGACTAGAGTAGGAATAGTAATTTATACTATTCCTAAGTCCAGCGCGCCATCTAGTGCAAGTCGTAGAAACGACTGCGATGTAAACCATGCGTGGTAACAACGCGGACGATGTAACATCCGCGTTGTAACCTTCTGCGTGGGATTGTATGTCGTAGTAACGTCATACATTCAGTAAGATAGAGTATGGGTGTAGAAATCAATGGCGATGTCACTAGGGATGGGGTCAGAAGAATGGTTGGAGGGATTGGTTTCGCGGATGCATTTGAGGAGGTCATCTTCCGATATGACGGCAAAGTTCTGCCAAGTGACTAAAGATTTTCACTCCTCAAAGGGGGTGGGGTGAGTGACCTGATCCACCAGTGATTTTACCTTTTCATCAAAGAATTTAGCGAATTCTGCTGCTTTCTTTGTAGAATCCTCAGACTTGATGGTTGGGGGAGAGCAGTTAGGGTTTTTGATGAGGTCAAAGAGTTTTTTGGGTCTAATTTTGGCTGAGTCGAGGAGGGATCTGAAATGTGATGCTTTTTCATGGAAGATGTGATTGTGGTATTTGGATCTTGCTGAACGTAAGAGAGAGAGATTGGTGGTGGATGGAGATTGTCTCCAACGTTTCTCCAAGATTCTTAGGTTCTTCCTTTCATCATAGAGGGCTTTATTGAACCAAGGTGCTGAGGGGGTGGGCCTTTTCCTTTGGAGTGGAGCGACCTTATCGATTTCGACTGCAAGGACTGAGAGGCAATGGGAGGTGAGATCATTGACATCCACGTTAGGGTCTGGCCTAGGGAGAGAGCGCATAGCAGAATCACAAAGAGTGTCAAGATCAATGTTTTTAGTATTGCGGAACAAGGTAGAAGCCCTTTTAGGTTGGTAAGTAAGTAAGTAAGTACGTTTTTTTATATAGCGCAGCTACTCACCCTTACGGGTCTCAAGGCGCTGGGGGCCGTTGTGGAAATTAAGTGAGCTATTGCCCAGAGTCACACGGTGCTGAGCTGAGCTGCCGCCGGAGCCGGGGATCGAACCGTGAACCCTGTGCTCCGAAGTCAGCTGCCCTGGCCGCTGCACCACACCTCTCCACGATGGTCAAGAGTTATAATGTGCGATAGGTGAAAACAGAAGGGAATGAGGAAATGGTCAGACCAGTCTACATGGATGGCGGGAGCAGTAGTGAGCAGGTCTGCTTTAGATATACCGAGGTCCAGGATTGAGCCCTTAGAGTGTGTAATTTCCGAACAATGTTGAATAAGATCATTAGCTGAGAGAAAGGTGGCAAGTTTGTTGGCAGTCGAGTCTTCCAAAGAGCCCCAGTGGAGATTGAAGTCACCCAGGAAGATCTGTCTATCACTTTGAGAATATTGGTCACTGATGAAGTCGGTGAGTTCCTCCAAAAAGGAAGAGCAGTTGCCGGGCGGGTGGTAAATGGCATGGAACCTGAAGGGTGGGCAGTGTTGTACTTGGAGCTCTAGAGAAAGGCATTCGAATGTACGGAAGAGGGTGGTAGGAAAGGCTTTAATTTGGAGGGAGTTTCTGAAGATGATAGCGACACCTCCCCCAATTTTGTCAGTTCTGTCATTTCTGAGGATGGAGTAGTCGGTGGGTACCAGATGATCAAACAGAGTATGGGAGGAGTCGTTGAACCAGGTCTCAGTGAGGAAGAGCATGTCGATATTGTGGTGGGTGATAGTGTCAGAAATTTCCAGTTTGTGTTTGATTGCGGATCTGCAGTTGTGGAGCACACAGTGGAGCTCTGACGCAACTGTTTTGGTGATGGGGGCGTTTGGGCTAATAAGGGGGATAGGGATAAGATTCTTGTAAGAGGGTGCCAGGGAAGAAGAAGGCTGGTTAGTTCTGACCGAAGAAATGGTCTGAATAGTGAACAGAGGAGAGTTATTAGGAGAGGAAGGAGGAGGGGGAGTGACAGTGGTAGTCTTGTAGCTAGCCAGTAAGTTGGCGATGTCTGCAGAGGACAAATTGTGATTGGCTTTATAGGAGCGCGGGAGCAAGGAGCTCTTAGGGAGTTTGGGGAAGAGAGAGTCTGCCAGGTGAGTTGGATTGTTAGGAAAGGAGGATAACTTGGCACTTAAAAGTGAGATGGACGCATCAAGCTGGGAAATGGAAGAGATGAGAGAATCTAGTTTATTTTCCAGGGAGAGGAGGGCTGAGCCCAGAATGTTGGGTGGCTGGATGGAAAAGGGAGGGAGTGCAGAAGGTGATGGAGGACAGGAAGAGGAGGTGGAACGGGGGGGGGTTTGGGGCGCAGGGGTAGAAGGTGGGGGATGAAGGTGGTGGAAAGGAGTGGTTGGAGTTATAGTGGTCAAAAGAGGGTTATTTGTACTGGTGTTGAGCAGAGGGGAAGAGTATAGATCATAAGTAGGAGACAGTTGAGGAGTAGGGAGGGAGGGTGGATAGTGGGGAAGGGAAGGGGGGGAGTCAAAGGATGGCCAGGGGTGCGGGGAGAGGAGAGAAGCGGCTGTACAGGGTGGGGAGGGAGGGGGGTCAAAGGAAGGCCAGTGATGTAGATAATGTCCCCACCGGCCACGGGACACACTGTTCGGACTGCTTCATGTCTATTATGCATTAATGTGCACCATTGACAGAACCTGATGTCAGAATGCAACATTCCGTGAAGTTTCTGTCCAAGTAGATTCTGATGGTAATAGCTTCAGACCACAAAGAAAGTAAAACTTTTTACTGTCATGAACATTTTGTTTACCTTTTCTTAGGAAGGCAAAATCCTTCTCATATTGTTTCTGTCATATCACTGTCTGTGTCAATTACATACTGATGACATTTTGCAAACATTTATGGCTCAAAAGAGCTTTATTCGTGCTTGTCAGGCATTCAGAGAAAGATTACTGACAGGTGTAAATAGATTTACTAATGCATAATTCTCAACCATGAGTGCTTAAAATAACATAGTGGTACAAACGGTAGTTTGCCCAGAAAGTCTGTGAATGCTCAAAAACTTGTGAGTTTGTTGACAGTCACGAAGTACGATAGGGACCTTTCCCACCCTGGACAAGGTCAGAGTTTTACTCCAGCAGTGAGTTGGGGATATTCCTCTTCTAGGGTAGAAAAGGGAGTGGATCACTTCCATTCTTTGTGAGGTTGTGCGGGAAGGGGTTTTGACTCAGGAAAACATGTTTTACCCAGGAGCAAAAAAATGAAAAAATATAATGTGTTCAATTGCTCATCGAGCTGCATTTCCCCAAGTGTGTAATTGTATACTTTGCAGAATTCCGCAAAAAAGGAAACGGAAGCTGGCAAACCAGATCCTTAAGTGGGCCGGGTCCTGCCGGTGCTGAGTACCAGCAGTTTTTAAAAGGGGGCCTCGAAACAGGTCCCTATCAGGCTCTGTTTTGTGCCCTGACACATGCGGTCCATTTTTTACCGGACTGCAGTGAGAGCATGGACATCGATGTGCGTGCTCATTTTGCTCACTTCTCACTAATGGAGAAGTTAGGTTGTAGGGGAAGGGAAATCCTTTAAAGAGAGTCATTTTCTCTCTGGATTTCTCCAGCGCAGGAGCAGCAACATTGTCTTGGTGTCAGACATTGAGGTGGGGGCGTGGTGAGAGGTCCTCATATTCCCTTTGTGCTTTACAGGTCATCAAACTGTGGGGCGCTTCCCCCTGGGGGTCTGTGACTGCATTCCTGGGGGGGGGGTGCAAATGGCTTTTGAAGTACTAGTAAATGAGGAAGGCCTGGGAATGCCACTTTGTGCATTTGGCGCGTTTCCAGGCAATCTTGATCTACATACAGCAGTTGAAGGGCATCAAAACAGAGTATGAATTGTGATCGTGGATGCCCTGGGATGGAGGTCAGAGAGTGGGGTGGCAGGGTCCAGGATGTGGCTAAAAAGAACAATATATTCTGTTAACAGGTTTGTTATTTTTTTAACCTTCAGGTAAGTGCGTACAAAATGTGCACATATTAAATGGAAAATAAATGCAAGTTAAACTAATCAATTTTACTATGAAACCTCAGTTACCTAATGAGAGCAAGGCAGATAACTGTGTGTGACCACAAAGCAGGACCACTAGAATTATGCAGCAGGAAAGGACCAAAGTTATGCGGCAGGGTTGAATAAATTCTTTTGCAAGTAAAAGGCAGATATTGCTGCTTAATTTGGCACATTTTCTGATAGTATTTAATTATGTTCACATTTTTACACATGTGATTGCTGTCTGGGCAAAGATTTCACTTCATCCAGTTTACCACCGAAATATCCCAACAAGGAATTGAAAGGTGATTAATCACCTTTTGTGAAGGGCTGTCTCCTGCACACCAACACGTGTGACTACATCTTTAATACCTTTTAATCCTTTTGAACTAGAAACAATTTTTTTTGTTAAAGTCCGCAGATTATGCAGCAGATGACTAAGCAGCAAATACGGCAAATCCATAATTATACGGAAAGCGCAGCAGAATCGCATCATTTCAGTGGTCCTGCCAGAGAAACACAAAACTGAATCCTAGTTCGCGCAGTGGGGAATAAAGTGGCGGCTCCTTTGCTAAGACAGAGGAGCCTCACCCCACTACTCAAAAGGAAAAATAAAATGATAATAACGTATCGTTATTATCATTTTATTTTCCCTCTTGCAGTCAGGGGTGGGGCTGGCCAGAGCAGGAGAGGAGTGGTGTGCACTCCCTAATTGCGCAAGAACTGTTTGGGCCGACCAAACAGTTTATGCGCACTTTGCATGGTCCTACCAGGCTGCATTACACAGGTGAGGAACATGCACAGTCTGAGTGCCGATCCACTGCGCTCAGACCAATCACAACATTGCATTGCAGCGTTGTGATTGGCTCAGGGGAGCCTGTGTGCCCGGGTGCTTCCTGCTGCCGGCTGGGACAGGAAGATGAAGAGGACTGAGGAGAGGCGGCGGCTGGCCGTTAAAGGTAAGTCCTTTTTTCTATTATATTCCTCCCCCACTCCCCCCCCCACCCCCGACCCACCACCATCCCCGTCCGGTAGCAGCCGCTGCTGGGGGAAATGTGGCATGCGTAAATACTGTTAAACTCCACATCCCTACTGTGTGCATTGTTTATTAATGGCAGTGCATATGTAAGCTTATTTGATTTGTTGTTATTTTAGTTGGTTGTAATTGATGCAGAGATTTAAAAAAGTCCTTATGTTACCATGTGGTAAACAATACAGTCTTGAGGAAGGGAACCCGTACCCTCTAGGCCTAGCCAAACTGTGCATCAACAATTGCACCATTATATTGAAGCGGCACACAATGTTAGTTCTCATGATTTAGGCCACGCCTCTAATTGGATTGGCCACACCTCTTTAAGAGGTTTGCCACGCCCCTTTTAGAGCACACCCAGTTTTCTATCTCACTTAAAAGCCTTCCGCAAACCATGACACATGACATTCCTACTGGTAAGGGAATTCTGCGCCTGGTACAGATTTTGGTGTAGGAAGCAATGAAAAAAACCAAAGTACCTCATTTATGAGGTTTTGGTGTGGGGCAGCGCACAGGTGAAAGTGCAGGAAAGCACCATATTTATCTAATACGGTGCAGTCTTGTCCCTTCCCCCAAAGCTGTCACCGTTTTGGCAGCCTAGTGCTAATGCTGGCACCCTTGCACCATGGTGTATGGGTCCCTGTGTCGATGGCAGGATTGTTTATGTGCAGGAAGGTGCACCTTCCTGCACAAAAACAGCCCTGGGAGGCGTTTTCCTCTTTCTATGTGTGCTGCAGAATGCAGCATACATGGAAAGAAGAAAAAAACAAGGAGAAATAAAGTTATTTCTTCACATTGTGCCTCACCTGGGGAAGCGTAAGGTTTTGGCGGATCCCCAGTAATACATGGTTTTGTAAATCTGGGGAAGCGTCAAAATCCATGGGTGGTGCATGGGAACATCCACTGCAATGCCAATGGACCGCCTCCCTTGCGCAGGGTGAGGCAACACAGCGATTTGTGCTGCCTTACCTTACTCCATATCTATGAGGCCATTCAAAGCCATGCAAAGTGGCTTTGCGTGACCTCATAAATATGATTTTGTAGTTGTGCACCGCCGGAGCGTCACAAAAAGTGATGCTCCGGTGGCGCAAGGGGCTCATAAATATGCCCCAAAGTCTGTAGATGGCATTTAAAAGCCCTAGGAAATCAGATGAGGCCAACCTTGAAGCCTAAGTCCTATCCCCAACCTAGCCCATCCACACAAGCTAAAGACCTGTGTGTGTGTCCAGAGTCCTCAAAGCTGCAGCAGCCCAGGCTACCACGGACAACGGATGGGTAGGGTTGGGAGCAATTATATAAAGCCATTTTAGAACAATGGGCATTGCACGCCTGGCTCTGATACCCTGAGCCCACCAGGATGCCAACTCTGTTGTGTGTAACTGTAACCTCTAGCTTAAAAGGGACCAAACACCCCTACTTCTGTGGGTAAGTAACCTTGCCTGGATCAGTGTGGCAAACTGCCTGGCTGATGAGAGGCTATTGATTTTGGGGTACACCTTGCTGGCACCTCCCTTGCCTTCTTTCATTCTAACTAAATTTCACCAAAGACCCCCATAAAAGGGCCCTATATCCCCCACAAGTGCCTGCTGTTTATGAATGCTTTGATTTCCATTTAGTGGGCCACATGAGTGTAAATAGAGCTCAGCAGCACATCTCAAAGAAACGCAGCTCCTCTACAAGCAACCCTCTTATTCAAGCCACTACTGAAGTGCCAATGGCAAAATAAGGAGTGTTTTTTTGTTCAAGCCTGACCGCTTCTGTTAGTGGCGGAACGCTTCCGGGAATAGTAAGAGGTACTTTAACCTCACTCAAAAATGCTCCTTTTTGATTGGTGGCTGTGTATCGCTCCCACAACCAGCATATGGTCAGTGGCTCTCGAGCCAGGGCTTTGAAATAACATAACCTATGCATTTGTAAAGCCCACGTTCACCCATATAGCATTAATATAGTATACAAAAAAGTTATGGATGGAATGCTTGAACTACTCTCAGCCACTGGTAAGAACCCAGGGCTGCATCCCAGTCCATGGCTATTTTGCACACCATGCCTCCTCAGTATACACCCAGCGACATGCACATCAGACTTGATCCTGCTCGACAGCACAGCCCGGACTGCAAGGCCAGGTCCTCCCCGAACCGGAACACGAGCAATCCAAGACTGGTTTCGCCCTGATTGGGGATCCTCAACCTGATTAAGACTTGCTCTTTCCAGGATGTAAACTCTTTATGTGGAATGTGCGTTACCATTTGGTAACATCACACCAGTACCACAGTACTGCAGTCAAAGCCTCATGCGTTTTTTGGGTGGAATTCCCATCCAGTAAAGTCATGTCTGGTGTTCCAACACCCAAGAAAATTGGGTGCAGGAACACTGGCCCTCTCAGAATTAGGCAGAGAGAAATTCCATGCAGAAATTCCTCTCCGCCTTACTCTTAATCAGGGCCTTGGTGTATAATCTGGGGGCTTTGTCAATAATAGCAATAGCACACTGGGAAGTGGGTTACTGGTTGTGAAAGAGCTCATGGAAAGGGTTTGAGACCTGATTTGGAAGTTTTCATAAAATTCAACAACAAACTAGATACGGCTCTCATATATATATTATTTAAGTGTGATTAGATGTAAGTTGCCTGCAAGGATTATATGGTATAGTTAAACTATTTCTGAGACATATTCGTTTTTCACAAATAGAGCTGGGAAAAATTAGAAACAATTTTGGTGAAAATAGGATATTGAGTGTGTCAAATACTAGTTTAACAACTTTCGTTTATGGAAATAATATAGCAATTAAGGTGTGGTTTCTATTATTTATTTGTTATTTATATGGATGATCTTGATGAGTAATTCAGAGGTGTGAAGTTCATTGTAAAATTAATTTGATAAAGCTGAGGAATTTATAGGTCATGCATACGATTTCATTGATACATGGGTCGTTTCTTAATACTTTGCAAACAGTAGTAATAGCTCACTGGAAAATATGCATCTGACAGTGTTAGATGTTTATAGGTGTTTGAGGCCCGAGCCAGAACGTTCTTTGAACCCTAATAGCAAACAAGATACAACTATGTTGTATGCATTATAAATAAGTGGAATTAGACTCATACCGTTTGTAAGGAATTGTATCAGTAGAAAATCAATATGGTGAAATCGTTTTTACAGGGAGTTGAATCTAGAGCATTTTAAATAATTTTCATCGGAATAGGGTACAGATTGACTATATCAGTTGCCAGTCAGCGACTATAGGTAATAAAAATGCCACAGATGTAAGGTGGGCTTCCTTTCACTTGTCAGAGATTCTTGGTGGGATTTTCAGAGAGAAATGTGGAAGTTTTGGATTAGTGGTTAAATCAATTTGTCAAATTAGAAATGCATCATCTTGAAACATGTGGCCACCTACTAGACACTTTGTGGATAACGATGTAAGCCCTTACTTTTTAGTAGGTGCTCATAATATGTAGATTGGAGCCTCGATAGAAGTGAAATTATATAGCAATGATAGCGCATTGGAAAATGAGCTATGCGCTATGCCAGAGGCTTTGGAGATCTGACTTGACCAAGGAGCAAGTGTATAGTGTAAAATGTTATTTTTTTAATAATCCAATAAAACATTCTAAGCTTTTGTTTATTGCATTTTTATTCATTTTAGAGAAACCACCTTATAAGGCTCCGCCTTATGTTGGGTTAACAAAATTTAGGGACTGAAGTCTTAACTCATGTTTGAAGTCTTTGGCTCAAAATGGATAGGATATGGTAAAACACTAATACCTATTGAAGGCTAATGTGGCCTAACCGCTAGGGCAGTCGACCTCGGAGCTGGGGAACTGGGTTTGAGTCTCAGTAGGGATGCTCAACATTCTGTGATTCTGGGCAAATCATTTAATCTTCCCGTGCCTAACAAAAACAAGCATTGGCATAGCCAATAGGTCTCGCCTTTGGGGCCTTATAAGTGTTTAGCCAGAGCTATTGACTTTGCCAATGTCTTCAAGCTGTGCTGTAGAGAAGTGTGGCTGTGCAGCATGCTGAAAAGTTATAATAAAAAAGTGTCAGAAGCATTTTTGTTACTTTATATATGACCAAGAAGGCATTATGTAAAACTGAACGACCATATTAAAAAAGTATTTACAATAAAAATGTCCTCAGTTTTCTTTTGTTCTTGAAATGCTGGCAACTTGTTTCTGCCTATTGCAATGGTTGTTTGTTAAAGCTTTTTTTTTGAGGGGGCATAAACAATCGGAGGGTGAAGGTTGGGAACTAGTACCTGTATTATAACACTAGCAGCGGCCAGACGCTAGGGGAGAATCAACAGATGCCAGATTCCGAGAGCAGGCTGAGGTGGTGCTGAGTGATGCTGAGGTGGTAGTGGTGGTGGTGGTGACTGTTGCGGAGACGATGCTGAGGTGATGCTGAATGATACTCAGGTCTTGCTGAGTGATACTGCTGTGGTGCTGAGTGATGCTGTGGTGGTGCTGAGTGATATTGTCTTGGCGCTGAGTGATGCTGTGGTTGTGCTGAGTGATATTGTCTTGGCGCTGAGTGATGCTGTGGTGGTGCTGAGTGATGCTGTGGTGGCCCTGAGTGATGCTGTGGTGGCCCTGAGTGATGCTGTGGTGGTGCTGAATGATGCTGTTGTGGTGCTGAGCGATGCTGTGGTGGTGCTGAGCGATGCTGTGGTGGTGCTGAGCGATGCTGTGGTGGTGCTGAGCGATGCTGTGGTGGCCCTGAATGATGCTGTGGCGGTGCTGAGTGATGCTGTCGCGGCGCTGAGTGATGCTGTCGCGGGGCTGAGTGATGCTGTGGCGGCGCTGAGTGATGCTGTGGCGGCGCTGAGTGATGCTGTGGTGGCGCTGAGTGATGCTGTGGTGGCGCTGAGTGATGCTGTGGTGGTGCTGAGTGATGCTGTGGTGGCACTGAGTGATGCTGTGGTGACGCTGAGTGATGCTGTGGGGGCGCTGAGTGATGCTGTGGTGGTGCTGAGTGATGCTGTGGTGGTGCTGAGTGATATTGTTGTGGCACTGAGTGATGCTGTGGTAGTTCTGAGTGATGCTGTGGTGGTGCTGAGTGATGCTGTGGTCGCGCTGAGTGATGCTGTGGTGGCGCTGAGTGATGCTGTGGTGGCGCTGAGTGATGCTGTGGTGGCGCTGAGTGATGCTGTGGTGGCGCTGAGTGATGCTGTGGTGGCCCTGAGTGATGCTTTGGTGGCCCTGAGTGATGCGGTGGTGAGCGATGCTGTGGCGGTGCTGAGCGATGCTGTGGCGGTGCGATGCTGTGGTGGCGCTGAGTGATGCTGTGGTGGTGCTGAGTGATGCTGTGGTGGTGCTGAGCGATGCTGTGGTGGTGCTGAGCGATGCTGTGGTGGTGCTGAGCGATGCTGTGGTGGTGCTGAGTCATCCTGTGGTGGTGCTGAGTCATCCTGTGGTGGTGCTGAGTGATCCTGTGGTGGTGCTGAGTGATGCAGTGTTGGCCCTGAGTGATGATGTGGTGTCGCTGAGTGAAGCTATGGTGGTGCTGAGTGATGCTGTGGTGGCGCGGAGTGATGTTGTGGTGCTGCTGAGTAATGCTGTGGTGGCTCTGAGTGATGCTGTTGTGGCGCTAAGTGATGCTGTGGTTGTGCTGAGTAATGCTGTGGTTGCACTAAGTGATGCTGTAGTTGCACTGAGTGATGCTGTGATGGCGTTGAGTGATGCTGTGATGGCGTTGAGAGATGTTATGTTGGTGCTGAGTGATGCTGTGCTGGCTCTGATTGATGCTGTGCTGGCTCTGATTGATGCTGTGGTTGCGCTGAGTGATGCTGTGGTGATGCTGAGTGATGCTGTGGTTTTGCCGAGTGAGAGATAGAGTGAAGATATAATGCCCAATTAGAGAGGGTGGTGAGAGAGAGAAGAGAGAGAAAGGGTGTACATAGAATAAAGAGTGGAGCGGGATAGAGAGAGAGAAAGAAGGGGAGAGAGAGTGAATGAAGGAGTTTGAAAGAGAAACAGATAAAGGGGTGAGAGAGAATGAAAGGCTAAAAAAGATAGAGAGGGGAGAGTTAATTAAGTAGAGAGAGAATTAGGGAGGGGAGAGAGACAATAATAGTGGGGGGTGTGGAGTTTAAATAGAGTGAAGAAGTGGCGCGGAAAAAGTAACCTTAAATATAGCTTTGTGCTTTGCGCGAATAAATATTAAAGAAAAAAACAGAGTGAGACAAAAATACTGGTAATTAGGCTGTGACTCCCAATATAAAACAAATAGCGATATAAGGTGAAATCAACCCACCGAAGCAATATTTCTAACTAGACAAAAAAAAGCTTGCATTTCAATGCTAATCGCTGTTGTTTTTCATGTGACTGTAGTCCAGGGCCGTCAGTTGGTAATGTGAGCTGCTGCTGCGATTGAAACATCAGAGTCCAGAGAGTTAATGAGCCATGACGAGGAAATGAGGAAGAGATAGGAAACCCAGATGGCAGCTGCGCGCGTGCACTCTATCGTGAACGCAAGCTGGTCGCCAGCCGAAAGCCAGTGGGTTTGCACTTCCAAAACCCGCTCACTAAAACTCTCGGCCAGACCAGCGCAAGCGCTGGTGCAGGCCGAGACCTAAAATGTTGTTGCCCACATTCACAAAGGGAAGGGGTCCCTTGGGGACCCTTCCTATTTGCGAGTTGGTCACCACCTCCTTCACATAGTCGGTAAATTATTGAATGTTTTGCAATCGCATTCCAGTCGCAAAACATTCTTGCATGCCTCTGCAATTCATTATTAGGTAGGGCCGCACTTGGGACACCCCTTGCTAATAGCGAATCGCAAATAGGGCTTTGTACATTTAAAACTCCTTTTGTCAGGTCACAGACGCCCAGATTCTGCGAATCGGGCCGTTTGCGAGCTGAAAAAAAGCTTTGAAATACATAACTATAAATTCCACCACAGAATGTTTGCAGAGGACAAGCAGTGCAGGAAATGCAATTGTCAATCCACAGAGGTGGTGCGGCTGAAATTGTGCATCCCACAGAGCTCAGCACCAGTGCATGAAAATCCTTTACAAATACCATCCTTAAAAGCCAGCCAGAAACGCTGCTGATTGCATACCTGGCACTGAGAAGAAAAGCTAAATCATTGGTTTTTTTTAAAAAAGAACTCAGTGATGCCGGGAAGATGTATGTGATACTTTAGACGCCTACACTAAGTACTGTATGGTTTGTTATGTGGTAAAGTTGTAATGTGGCACGCGATTTGCTATTACCACGAATGATAAATGCATGTCTACATATGAGGAGAAACCCCTGCGATGACTATTTACACAATTAACTTGTACGAGGGTGTCCTTAGAACCTCTGGAAATATATCTGACATGTTAAAATCAAAAGCAGGTGGCAGAAAAGCCCAGATGACAAATCAAAGGCTGGCCTACTGAAATGCTGCAACAACACATAAGAAGCAACCAGTGTCAGAGCAGCAAATCAAAAGCAAGCCCAACCCCACATTCATCAGATGACTGAGACTTAGCCACTCCAGGGGCCAGGAGAGCCGTGCGGCAAACTCACCAGTTAAGCGACAAAATTGCAGCGCTAGAAAATGTGTGGAACAAAAAGGCTATCCCAGCTTTATGTCATAGCCATACAGGATCAATCACACAATCAGAAAAGTGACCCTAATGAGAAATGAAACAAGCAAAAGCGCGCCTCGCGCGGCAGGAGGGGGGCCTGCCGATTCCCTTGCGGGAGCCAGCGGCGATAATTGATGCCATATGGCGCTGCCGCTCGCTCCCGCAAGGCAATCGCCACACGTGCACGCGTTGCCATTGAAGGCAATGGAACGCGTGCACGTTTTTGGGGAAAAAAGGGAACCGATGGCTAAAGGTCTCCTCTATGCAGCGCATGCGCGCTGCGTAGGCGAGACCTAATGAATGTGTCCGTCTGTAACGTAACTGGTGCTCATGTAAAGCGCTGTGATACCTTCGGGTCTGGTTTGCGCTATATAAAACTCCACAAACAAAAAAGGCTAAATTTGATGTGTGGTAAGCACGATAAGTATCGTTTTTAGATGTAAAATAGTTGGTGAACACTAACGTTCTGAAATATGATTATATGAATATTTGGTTTCTTATATTAATATATAGCTTTTCTTTATCCACAATTGGGCCAAAACAATAAGAATAGTAAATGCTATTCAAAAAACATCTGAACAGATTGAGATAATCATTTTGTGAAAACAAATTGAGATAATCATCTTAAAAGTGTATGAGTTAAGACGAAAAAGTAGTGATTAAATGAAAGATATTTTAAGTAAAATGTTTGTCAAAAGGTTTGGACTTGATGCCTGAGAAAGCTATTGGTTTAAATATAACTGGCTTTAATAAAGTTGTGCACATGGAATTAAAAACAAGATAACAATATTAAATTTGAAGAATATAAATGTACATTATAACTATGAGAAGGTAGTCTGTGGTTTTATGGATGATTGGAATAGAAGAAAGTATAGTGCTTTAAGGTATATAATTTTGTCTGTTAACAAATCCATTTCCAAATTTTCGATTTTGAGGGATTTGTTGTGAATTAATTTGGAATTCGATATGTAGTCAAAATTGAAACTTTTCCTACAATCTCTTTATAGCTTTGAAGAAGCGGTAGGAAACTGTGAAACACGTTTTGGCAGTGCAAATGTTTTGAGAGATAATTTCAAATCTTGCTGAAAATCAGTAAGGAAAAGGAAGATCTATAATGTTTGGTCACAATCGATTTGATGGACTACAGGACAGAATTATATATAACTAAAAAATCTCTGTGTAACAGAAATAACTAAGGATTTTGAAGAAATTGTGAAATAAAATAATAATTGAGATATGATATATATTTCAGGATTGTGATAGAAAATAAAAAGGTTTGAAAATGTTTAGCAGGTTGAAAATTAATTGGCTGAAGACAAATATGCTAATAAACATAAGAAGGCTGCTCCCCTTTTGAAACTGAGTAATGCTGTTCACAGGTAACTGACCTTATATTTAAAGGCGGACACTACAGGTCACAGCTCAACATCCACTTCATCCAATGTAAACAGAGCTGACAGTGTGTGAGCCTCCATTAAGGATGGTCACCACACACAGTGGTCCGAGTGCTGGGGGGCAGAAATCGAAAAACTGGACTTTTCATGGGTTAGACCACATTTTCCTAAGAGCGCTGTGCTCAGCACTATTGTCTTAAACTGATGCCTTCCTTGGACCATCATGCAGTTTGAGTACTCTGTTTTAGTGTGTGTTCAATAGGGCCTGTGACACCCCTTCTTTGAGATGCAAGAGTGCACTGCAATGAATTAAAAAGAGTACTTGATGTCAAATGCCAGTACTCTATGCACACATATCCTGGGACTGCCCAGACAGATGGCCACAGCCGTAAAGCTACAGAAGTGAGAGGTACCAGATGAAAAACTTGACAGCTTCTATCTCATTCTGTTGCCTCTAGTCTCTAGTGGTGGGGTGTCAGACCCTTCCTACTTCTGGGGACCAGAGCCACGACTTCCAGGGACTGACTTTCTTTCCACTGGCACCAATCATGAGCTGTCTTAGGCTGAAGGACCCCTGAGGTACAGAGAAAAACTTAATTATGATACGGAAAAAACAAGGTATTACCAACACATGTGTTTTAATAAAACTGCTTTCTGACATACAAAGCAAATTTGCTGCAACCAGGAGTTGAAAACAGCTCTGTCCAAGAAAAAGTCTGAACAGGCACTGGCAAACGGCAGAACACAGATTATGAGACCCAAAGCTTTAAATAAGCCTAAGTCATATCGAGCACATCCACGAAATATATGTAATTCATGGTACTAAGAGCCCTAGCCGCTGCGCTGAGCTAATCATCAATTTCAAGGTAGCAGAGGCCATTAATCTGGATCTCATGCTCTTACACTCTTGTCTTGTCTCTGGAAATATACTCAATTAATGGGCTAGGCTCCTGTTTTCACATTTGGACTATGAACCTTTCATATATGGTGGACTCCTAAGACCTCGCTCTTGCATGATGCAGTGCCGTCTCTGGGTTAACAATGGTGAGTTCCTTTCTTACCTGCATAAAGAAGCCTTCTGGTTGGTTTTGGTCCTCCTATAGTATTCTCTTGGCCCCCAGACCCATGAACGGGTCTTGTAGCTCTGTGGAGTGGAGAAAGCAGACAGGAGTCTTACTGACCTAACTCATAGGAAGACTTTTCGGATCTGCCAGACCCTAGCAAGGTTATTTTAGGTGGCAGCCTCCTTAAGATGGTTCTGAGAAGTCAAGAAGCATGACAACATAGTATCTACAACTCTTTATTATCCACTAACCTAGTGTAGAAAAATGTCAGAACCTTATAACAACGATTATTGATATGGAGCATTGCAGGGGTAAATACTAAAACCTAAACTATGACGAAAAACATGATATCTTATTCATATCTTATGGACCAGTCTAAAAGAAATCCTGTATTATTTCTGCTAGAGTGAAAAATGTACGCAGTCCCATACACCTCTCCTACACTGCTGTGAGCTAAGCTCTCGAGTCCAAGTCCATTGGCTAAGAAATGTAGCACTTCTCCCCTTGAATGTCCCCCCCACCACTGTGATCGTCCTCTCAAGCTAAATACAAGTTTTTCTTAATGCAGTGTTACACTGAATAAAAAAAACATTAAGAGGCATTACTTGCTTTCCAAGGTGCTCATGAGAAAATCACCTGAGAATTACGCACTAATAAGGCACAACACTCACAAAGAGATTTCTGCTTCCCATGCCAATAACAAGCAAAGCTTCTGAACAATACATTATCGCTGTACACGCTTAGCAAACTCTTCCCAAACCTACAAGGTTTCATAACAACAAAATTATATGACAAAACCCATATTAGGCCACCCTTCCAAAAACAGAGGTGAAAAGGCCATAAGTCTCAAATCCCATGTTTATGTGAAGACCTGCAACATGGAGACCTTGCACTTTTAGTATAGAGTTGGGGTGTTTAGGTCGGCTACAAGGGCCCTGCTATCCTCTACCTTAAACAGACCAGAAATACCCCACCGGTCGCAATTTAACTAAACAGAAAAGGTTTCAAGGCGGATTCAGCTGTACCAATGCATTATAAATTAAAGTAACTTAGAAGTACTTTACAAAACATAACATCAAGAAAAACATTTTAGTAAGATATGTGACTTATTTTGATCACCTTGGGGGTCAAGGAGCACACATTGTCAGAGGAACCATAAACAATTGAAAAGTAAGAGTGTCAATAGGCCCCTTGTAAACCTCCAGAGAGGACTTTGCTTTATTTCATCTGAATGCTTTGTACATACCCAAGGACAGCCTTCAAAGACACATCTTGAGTTGGTGTCATAATTCTTCAGCCACTGGACACCCTAGACAATGAAAGATGAAAGACATGGTAATCCGTTACTTATACTGGTCAAAGCTCTCACATTATATTAAGAATTTTACCTCTGACGACCCTACTACGTCTTCTGTATGTTTTGCAAAATACTCCTTAACCAATCCCAGAGATCGTTTTTAAACAGGAAGCCCAGGACCGCCAAATTCTGCTGTGGCAGGGGGGGTGCGCCCTGCATCGCCCTGAATAAACTGCAGAGAGGGGTCTATGGGGGCGGACTGGCAGCCCCAGATATTAAACTCTACTACTGGGCCTCCCAACTTATTGTAATAAATGACGGTCTACGCAGAAAGGGAGGAACCGGCCTATAGAATGGACAGAGACGTGATGCCAAAGGGGAATTATGAACCTCTCTTATACACTAGTAGACTGCATCAAGACTGGCCATCACATACGGCAATGGTGGCAATATGCTAGAAAGAGGCAAACAGATATCTGGGCTGGTACGCTCGGCTGACATGTATGACGCCCCTATAGTTTGGGGACCAACTGAAGGAGGTGACCACTCTGGAGGGCTTCTCGAGATAGCAACTATAGGTGTCGAACATCTGGGGAACGTGTGGAGGGATGGGGCGCCCCTCCCTTTCGATGATTTGAGACAGGAATATGACCTGGCACTCTCCCAGAGGTTCTCCTACATGCGACTTATACATGCCCTAAAAGTATACATACAACAAGGTACGGTCCTCCCTGATTCCTCTCCTCTAGAGGACAGACTATTTGTGGACCCCATTCCTGTCAAAGGGACGTCAACAGTATACCGGAAACTAATGAATAATGCACCAAACCCACTGGCCCCCACTTAGAGGTGCTTGGACGGACGATCTGGGCAATATTGATGAGGAAGAATGGACAGAAGCATTACAGAGTCCCAGGGACATAGTGATCCGTGCAAGATTCAGGCTGATCCAGCTTAGAGTCCTACACCGTTCATACTACTCCCGCACATTGCTACACAAATGGGGAAAGATACAGACGCCACAATGTGCGAGGGACTGTCAGCAAGAGGGATCCTTTTTTCATATCTTATGGGAATGCCCAGTGATCGGTTCGTTTTGGAGAGGGGTGACGGCAGTTATGTTGAGAGTATTGGGGAAGGGGGTGCCAATGGACACCAGGTGGTTCCTGTTGATGATCAAGGGAGAAGAGGACTAGCCCCGGCATACCAGACTCTGGTTGGCATTAGCTGCAGGAGTAGCAAAGTGCAACATAGCGCAGCGGTGGGGGGCCCCTCTTGCCCCATCAGTGGCCGAATGGGAGGCCAACCTAGATTGGTGCCAACGAGCAGAGGAATTAATATACAAAAGCAGGGGATGCATCAAGAAGTGGGAGAAGATATGGTCTCCCTGGCGGGCATACAGGGGCATTTAGGGAGGGCTGGGAGTTCCCCAACACACTACCTCACTCACCGAACCGTGAGAAAGGATAAGCCGGGTACAACACACACCCCAGGCACGGTGCAGTGACAAAAGAAAATGTTTTGCACGATTCCTACACAACTGCTATTGCTTGAACCTACCATGATGTAACAGAATATGTGAATTCAAATTGGTGTTGTACATGCAAACACTTTCAGCCTTGTGATGTATAATGAGCATGTTTAATAAAAAGATTTTTTTTTTTTTTTAAACGAATTTTACCTCCCACTGCACCACCTGTGCTCACCCTATGAATTTTCACACAAGACCAGCAGGATTGTTGAAACCCCTCCCCACCCCGCAACAGCCTAGAATCATGATTTCCATGTATTTCATAGTGGAATTCCCTGTTTCATCTGGTTACCACACTTTGGGGCTTATTACGCATCAGACCAACATCCTGTCGGAATAGAAACTGACCAACTAGTAGTCGACTCTTCCATCCAACAAATTAGGATGCGACCGCCCAAGAGGAGGTCGGAAACATCCATGTTTCCATCGAGGCTTGTGCTGCGGTCGGAAAAGGTAGCTGCATTGGTAAAATAGATGTTTTCAAACATCCATGCACCATGTGTCAGGCACCATGTGGTGCCTGGCACGCAGGGTATGGATGTTTGGGGGGCACCACAGGTGCCCCCCCCCACCAGGCCTCACAGCGCAGACCGTGGAGGGATGGGGGCTCCAAAGTCCTTTTCCAACAGCCTTTCAATTGTGTTTGGACCGCCATTGAAAGGCTGTCTGAAAGGGACATCGTAATCCCTACGGCAGTAGCTGAGCAGGCACCACCCTTATTGTAGGGAATTACATTCCGATGAATGGTCGGACGGGTTCCTTAAGGCCTTCGGAAGCGTCGGTTGGTCGCTCCGCCCTGCCTCCGACCGCCACGCATCTTAATGTAGCGGTCGGACTGGGGCAGGAGATGTCGGTTGGATCGCAACCGATGGCCTGTCGGTTGCGATCTGACCAACATTGTAATGTGGTGGGGGATTATTTCACCATGTTGGAACATTTCATTCTCCTCAAGAAATTGCCCAAAGCATAAGAAATGCTAAACATAGTTCTGGAACAAAAATGTTGACTTCATTGGCTTGCTTTTAACATCTTCACTGACCATGACCCATAGTTTTTGTCACATTTTCGGAAGAATTAATTAAACTAATTAGTATCACGTTGTAAACCTAAACATTACCATCCACAAAGAGCTGAACAGATGAAAAGATTAAGTCAGACCACTAAACAGCACTTGAGACATTTCCAGGTAAAGAATCATACGAAACAGAACAAGAGAACAAAATTTGCAACAATAATTCCTTAAACAGTTCCATGTGCACTTGATGGGCTCAAAATACCCAGCAGTCATACAAAACAGGACTGTCTCAGAGTGTCTCAAATGGCATTGGGCCACTTGACAGCTATGCAACTGATGCTGAACTGACCTTAGCTACATATGGCTTAAGACGCAGAAAAGCCATGACGCATCTGTCCCCTGAAGTCTGGGACTACCATGTTCACTGGCAAAGTTCTGTCTACATATGGCCAGTGGCCGTCGGTCTCCTTGTAATGGGAACAGGTGAGAACTGAATGGGACCTGACCTGTGATATTATCTGAAAAATACTACATGAGTTTCTACCATGGATTCATGATTTACATTTGTATAGGCATACAAAGTGATGGTGGGAGAGGAAGAGTTTATAGGCTGGACCCTATGAATAATTTTACCACCAACAGAAAATAGATTTTCTTATGTTAATAAATCACACAACGTTTGATGTTCACAAGACTTGGAACACTTGGGCTGATAAACGTTGATTCACTTCCAGAGCTCTCAAGTTTCCCACTTCCATGTGCAAGTGGCTCATCCAGTCCAGTTTTTTCTCATTTCATAATGAGATTGGCATCCCTGTTACTCCCATTATAAAATCAGTACTACAAGACCCAGCTTGCAAAGAAACATAATGACTGAATATGTTACGCATGCATGGCACTGGGACACTATATAGTTCTGAATATTCCACAGAATTCAACTTGAGCTTGTATGAGGAAGGATTGCTTACTGAAAAAGAGGAATCAGAAGCAGCAGATGTCTGAGTTTGGCTTTCCTCCATGTCCTGAGATAAAGAGAGGGGTGCTGGATCACTCGACTAACTGAGGTAATACCCTCTTGTGTGTGCCCCTGCCTCGACCTCCCCATAGTAAATTGTTGTATTTTGTCCCCCGCCTCAGCACACTCGAAGATCATGCATGTGCACTGGATGTATCTTTTGAGACAAGGATTGAGACCCAGACCCAGGATCTGTGGTCAGAGGGGAAAGTCATGTGCACCCTTTTTTTGAGGAGTATGACAACTGACAGGTCGACACTCTGTAAAGAACGGACAGTGTCCGCAATGATATGATTTCAGTAACAGGACAGAAATTTGAACCTGTTGCTTGCTAGGTAGAGTGGCCTACTGGCCTCTCCTGTGTTTTAAGAAGTGGTCTGCCACTGCCCTGTAACTACGTCCTTCATCAATCCATCAGGGACATGGATGTTGCATGTGTGTACCATTTTGTGTGTAGAGGGTGTGTGTCTGCAGCATGTGTAGCCATGTGACTAGAGCAACAATGGAATTCATTTTGTATCTGGGACAGTCTAGTGGCACCCACAATGGAGGGTTGGAGGGAGAGATCATACAGCAGATGTCAATTGCAGGGCTCCCCACAGAACGTTCTAGGGATCCTTTAAAGTGTGTTAAAACTGTGGAGTGGTAAGGAAAGGAGACAGAGGGCCCCTTTGAAGCTAGTGACCTTCCCCTGCCCTTTTTCTAGCTTATTGTTTTCTGAAAGGGCTACCACCACACAGGTTAACAGGAAGTGAAAGTGGGGCAGCCTCCCTTGCCCTTCTATCCTTTGTTTGAGTTTCCCTTGCCTGGAGACTCCCAGCTCCACCCAACCTTCCTGCTCACACTTTATGACAAAGACCATGGCTGGACCAGTCTCAGTGGAATAGGTGAAAAGGGCAGAACTGTTCAGTACTGGTCTCAGAGCTGACAGCTGCAATACATACGGTATTTAGTATAAAGATGGGGGCAGAATCTTCCAGCCATTGTTCCAAGATGTATCTGCCGGATCCTGGGATTCAAGGGTCTCCGTGACAGCAGCACCAAGAAACTTGTTGTGTTCCAAGGTTAGGGTATCCACCACCAACTCCCCTTGCAAGTTTCAGCACCAGACAAATTGGAACTCTACTTTGAAATGCCAGGATAGGCTGTCTGGACTCCAGTTTAAACAACTGTTCAGGAGAGACATTGGAGGTGTCTTTTCATAAGGGAAATGCTGCTCAGAAGAAGTGGGGGCAGTGAAGGAGTCGAAGCAGGATGAGCTGAAGATGTCTGCTGTGCACCGGGAAGCTTTGCACCATTCTGCCAGGATGAAACCCAGGAGTCCATCAGGTTCAGGTACTGTGTTACCCAATTGCGTACCCACATGGCCAGAGACTAGCTTGAAGGTACAGATCTGCTCAATTTGCCCCAAAACTTCCAAATGCCTCAAAGGCACAATGCTCTACAAGAAACTGGATTGCAGCCCATGGTCTTTAAAAGACAAAGTGGTGGACGAGAATTGCAGTGGCACCGAGGCCACCATCAGGAACTAAGTATTCATCTGCCGTGGGGACCTAGTTGCTTAGGTGGTGGGATAGTGTGTGGGTCCAAGGAAGATTTCCAAGCTGCTAGATCTACCCAGGAGCGAGTACCCTGACCTACTTGTGTCCCTGCGACTGATACTGGTGCTGCCTCTGCTTAACTGATATCTGCATGCTGCCTCAGGATTCAACTCCATACCAGCTGGCTAGCTGGTCGACACCGCTGCACTCTGGATGACAAAGACTGTGCAGTGTACCCCCTTTTTGGTACTCTTATGTGTCCCTCTGGGTGATAAGGAGATCAGATGAAACTGGTCCTCTTTTGGAATAACACACAATTCTTTGTCAGGATTTCACATCCTTCTCTCATACTTCCAGAAGTTTCGCTACCTCTTCTATACTCTATGCCACATATGTTTGTTGTCTGGCTATCGTCCTGCTATGCTCGGACTTTTAACTGTGTTCTGTCTCTTGACAACAAAGACAAGACTTGGCTCTGTTAGCCACCAGCCACATACAACCCCCATTCTCTCTCTTCAGGATGAGATCTTTGCTCCGTCTTTGTCCTGACATCAGCAGACTAACAGTTTTTAAGACACGAAGGCTGCAGATGTAATCTGCTCTCCCTCTCTCTGAAGCTTTGACCAGAGACGCCATCAGATATAGTAAACCTAGCACAGGTGGCGAAATGTCCCTAGGTTGATTCTCCACCCCAGCCACTACGTAGTTTACCCCGGAATTCACACTTGCATCTAAAACTTTGCAAAGTGAGTGGTCAGTTTGAAGCTTTTCAAATATTAACTGTTAAAATAGGACGTCCCTGGTAAAGGCCATTAAAATGTGTAAACCAATGCTCCTTAGTTTCATCATTCATGAATGCAACCTCCTTAGAAAAACATGCCTACCCCATAGATCTTGTGTTGGGGTGGACAGGTCCCTCGCATGGTGATGGATAGGTACCCCTTCCTTGAGAGCCCAGAACTGTAAAGATGTCTGGATCCCTGGTGCTGATTTTTGTTGTCATGGGTGAGCGCGGCTAATGTGTGTGTGCCATGACATAGGCCTGTCTCAGGGACTGTGCTCTTGTTTGACAGGGAGGTGTGCCCAAAGTGCTCCCCTTATAGTGGTGAAAGGCTACTGCTTTGCCAGGAGTTAAGCAGCTTGAGCCTGGTGGTGGCAGCATACCGTACAGTGATCAATAGAAGTGAGCAGGCCTTTCTACTTGTGTCACTGGAGTGAGGCCTAAAGGCTCACTCACATAAATATCCATTGGTGGGTGTTTAACTCACCCTTGGCCTACATATGGTTAGTATGTAGTGCAGTGCATGTGTGTTATGTCCATGTGCTTGGTGTATGTGTGTCTGTGAATGGTACAATACATGGAAGATGAAGTGTGGAAGATTCTGGGTTCCATTTTGGGAGACCCAGGGCTGACTGGAGGAGTATGAAGAGGTAGAGTAATCCCCTCAAACAGATTTGCGGAATGCTGCATTCCAGTGAGCTGGGCTAGACACACTGGAGGAAAGGAAAGATAGGGTCTTTAGTATACTGCAAAGGGTGCTTTTCGATTCAGAGAGCAGTCACTGGAGAGGGGGCTAGGCACATCTCAGGAAAGAGATAGGGTTGATAAGAGAATCATAAAGAGTAGGGCTGAGGCCCTGGGAGAATCTTTCGATACACATATCACAGTGGCGGCTGACATCTCAGTGTAAACCTCTAGTCACTCCATGGCCTGTGTTGTGGGGACTGGGAGTTGCTCTTGCTGTGACAGACTGTTTTCTGGAGGAAGGGCAGGGCAAAGGAGAAGGCAGACCCCCACATAAAGAAGGAAGCAGACTCCCACAAAAACTTCAAAGACTCTGACCCTAAATCACATTTGATGTCTGGAAATGGATTATAAGAACAGGAACTTGAGGCCCTCAAAACTGTCAATTAGACAGACGGGCTGTGTGGGGAGGAGAAGCTCTGCAAGACTTCTGCCTGTGACCAGGACTGGAGGCTAAGACCTGCCAGTCTCCCGGCTGGGTGAGGGGATATCACCCAGGGAATCCAAGGTCACCTGCCCTTGGATCCTGGAGCACCAGTGCCTGCCTGCTTGCCAAGACCAGTGTACCCTGTGAGAAAGAGGAGAGAGCCGGAGGGAGCGAAGTCCAGTGGGAGATCCTGGTGATTGGATCTTTGAAGCATGGTGTGAGGAGGCAGCTTCAGCACTGATCGGGTCATAGCCTGTGTGCAGAAGGCGTATGCCAGGTGGGGCCGCCATGAAGATTACTGCTGTGCCGATCAGTCATAGCCTGTGTGCAGAGTGAGAATGGTAATCCCTTATGCCAGGTGAGTACACCAAGAAAAATGCAAGGAGTGTGGTCTTGTCGAGGCTGTCATCGAGAGGAAGAGACTTCAGTGGTAACCCGAGCCCCAACTGAGGATCTGCGCCATGGGCATCGAATTCCCCTCCCTCACATCGGCCTGTAAGGAGGACCCAAGGAAACTTACTGGCAGCAGAGGACCGACAAGAACACCTAGTCGCTGTCCACACATGACCGCATGTGAGGAACTCAAGGACACCCAACCACTGCCCCTGCAGGGCCGCATGTGCGATACTCACCGGAGACAGCCGCTGCAGATTCAGCGCCGGTCAGGGGGCGCTCTCCGAGACTTTGGTCATGCAGGTCCTGCTGGGGAAGGTAAGACTGATTAATGGCAAGAATGCCCTATTAGAACTTGCCTGCCATATAGCGCTTTGGCACTGGAACACTTTTGACTTTAATGAGAGTCGGAGTGGGACTCCTGAGACTCAGACAACTAGTGGGACTTAACCTCAATGTCGCCTATAGTGAATGGGGAATAACTGCTATGGAGAGGGGACTGGGACTCAGGAACCCCCTATTGAAACACTAGATCCCTGACCTCTGTGGACTGGGTATTGTTTGTGCATGCCGTATTTTACTTTGTGTTGGTATACAACTACTCCTTCTTCCATAAAAGCAAGTTTTTGACTGGGCAATCACTTATTGCTTTGTAGTAGAGGACAAAGCAGGGACACAGGTAATATGGTTCTTGGAGTGAATATAAATACTCTTTTTACTGGAGAACCAAACAATCAAAACGGAAGCAAAGTAAGAATAAGTCCTGGATAGTCTCTCGTGTCAGCAGGTGGGCATTGAGGGATCTCCTTTTTGTCTTCAGGAAACTTCACTCCTCGCACATCACCGAGGGAATAAATTAAAAAAGAAAGAATTCGAAACAACTAATTAGAATGGGCTATTCCGTGAAGGCATGCTTCACCTATGTGCCACCGTCACCAGGTAGAGAGTGCACAGCAGGGGATTCGAGGTGAAGGGTTGAGCAGGGTACCCCGACCTCTCGTGCACTACTCTTGTATGCCAGTTGACATTAGTGCGCTCTATATTTTGTAGCGCCCCACCAGCCCCACCAAAAGCACCGGCTGTGTTGCGGTACTTGCCTTGAACCACGACCCGTCTCCTGGGTCGTGGTGGTTTGGAGATAAAGCATCGGTGTCACTCCTCCGTTCACTGGTCCCGTAGCTGACGCCGCAGATCAGCTTCTCCTTTGGGTCCTCTGCTTCGGCCTTCTCAGGTCACTCCGAGTTTCCTCAGCTGAGTGCCCGGTGCAGGCTAAAACTCCTGTAGGGAACTCCTCCATTTTCGTGGCCCCCCTCTCTGTTCTCACGTCTTTTTCCCATCCGGTGTCTGGTGCGAAGTTGTCTTTGCACCCTTCCTGTTGCGCGCGAGCCGCCTTCTTCTCACGCTCCTTAACGTCAAAAAGGGGGCGTGGCCACATACACACCCTGTCCTCCAGAAAGGCTGGAGCGCTTTCCCCTGTCACGGCTTGTGTTGGACCGTCGGCCATGTTTTAGCCCTGTTCTTCCTCACATGCTTCTTCTGAATGTATTTTGAGTTGTGAGCTTTTGGTCACCCCTCTGTGTCTACCTCCCCCCGAGAAGCCTTGGACTGCTCCACCCTCGCTACCACTGAGAGTAAAGTGCTGAATTGGTACTTGCCCAGTAGTTCAGGATCCATAGTAGGTCAGGCCCCGGGACATCAGGAGAAAAAGGCCTCAACCCCAATGGTTAGGCCCAGTAGTTCCTGTCTGCCCCATGGCCCTCCGCACAGGTTTCTGACATCTTGTCTCCTGAGTCTCATACAATGAGCCACCTGAAGCTACTCAACAGCACCAGACTGGCCTAGCCTCCTCCCTACAAGTTCCTTTGCTATTTCATTTTGGCCGGCAGGCTACCATTCATGAGTTCCCTTCCCTAAAGCTCACAGGAGAGGTCACCTCAGTACAAAAGACACAGCAGGCTGTTTCCCTGTAGCTGAGAATCTAAACAGAGCATTTACATGCAACTGCAAGCCCTCATCTGAACAGCCTCTCTGTCTCTCTTCACGTTTTAAGAGAAGCCCTTGCAGTGAAAACCAAATTAGTGAATTCTCGATGTGCAAAGTCAGAGCATCAGCAGAGACAAATGAGGGGAATCGTGTGAAAAAAAAGCAGATTTCCCTACATTTGGGATGAACGAACAAATCTTTGAAACGCTTTACAGACAATAATTTTATTATTGCAGGAGCAATCTCAACATGATGCGCTGTAAATAAACCAGAATGGTGGGCAGCTTCAGCTAGTTTATAGACACAAGTGTGTGTAGAGCAAGGGACAACCAGAGCATATAATTGAACTGTACTAAGCAGCTCACAGTGAAGTCAGATTTAATGGTACAAGTACTTATAATCTGAGGCAGAAGGAACTGTATTGATTGTGGTCAAGTGCTGAAGCCCGGCGCCTAAGTTCCATGATCAACAATTTAGCCTCTAGAGTAGACCACATCTCAAACCGTTCCTTCTCAGATTCCCTCTGAAGTCTTCATCCTGCCTCCATATCATCCTTCATTTGCCCTCTCTCTTCTGCCTTCTATTCTTTTCTTTTTCTCCCTCTTCCCCAATCTTTTCTTTCCTCTCACCCACCCCTTTCTTTCCTTCCCTTCTCTCATTCTATGTCATCCTTGGAATTTCTTCTCCCTCCTTCCCCTTTCACTTTCCTCACATCTCCTACTCTCGCACACTGTGTTGTCTTCCCACTCATTCCTTCGCTCCTTCTTTTTTCTCTTCTTCCTCCCATCCTTTCTTTCTCTGCCCTCGTAGTCTCTCCATCCTCATTCGCCCTCGCGACTCCTTTTCTTGTTTCTCTTCATCCATTCCTCCCTTCCCTCTCTGCCCTCTTTGCATCTATCTTCTTCCTCCCATGTGTTCTCTCCTCCCTTTTTTCTTTCATTTCTATCTCTATTTCTTCTCATTCGCAATGTCATTCTCCGGTCAGTCCCCTGGTTCATTCTCTCCATTTTCTCTCCTTCTCTCTCTCCTTTCTTTCAATAATTCTGTTCTTTCCATTTCAATCTTTGACTCATTCCTTCTCTCTCTTCGTTATCTTGCTTTTCTGTTATTTTTCTCAATCCTTGTCGCTCCTCTTCCTTTACTCTGTTTCCACTTCCCCTTCCCTTTCTCTTCTCTTTATTTCCTTCCTCCCCTTTCTCTTCTCGCTTTTTCAGTTTTGTTCTTGCTTCCATCACTTCTCATCCATATAATTCTCCCTCCATTGCTTCTTATCGTTCTCTTTCAAATTCTCTTTCTTCCTTACTTGCTCTGTTTTCTTCTTCGTTGTTTTTTTCTCTCTTTTTCACTCCACTTTTCTGCCTCGGTTCTTTTCAGTGCACGGCTCTTCCTTTCATGCCTTTCCCTCCAGCTTTACTGGCTTCTACATTTCAGTTTGTCCAACCTCCACCTCCGAACTACTCGCCATTTTTCTCTCCTCTCCCCCCTGGGTCTCTCTTCCTCTCCTTCTCTCTCTTTAACTCACCCTTCTTATCCCTGCCCTTTCTTATTCCCTCTTCTCGTCTCCTTGGGTTACTTCTCTTCTTCTCCCCACGTCTCCGCCTCTCTAGCTTTCCCTCTATCCCTTTTATTCCTCCTCCCAGGCTTCCCTCCTCTTCCTGTCTCTTTCATCCTTCCACACACCGTTCACTCTTTCTCGAGTCCTCTCAGTTCTCTTCCCCTCTCCTCTGTACCTTCTGGCTCCCATTCCCTCCGCATCTTCCGCTCCCTCCCTCCCCATCTTTCACCTATTCCTATCCCGCCTCTCTCGCAGATTCACTTCCCGCACACTTCTCCTTTGTCTTCCCATCTCTTCTATCGTTGCCTCTCGTTTACATTCCATCTCCCCACCTCTCCTCCTCTTCTCTTCCCTCCTCTTTGCCCCCACCCTTCAGCTCTCAAGCTCTCACCCGCCCCCCCCCCCATTTAAGCTCGGGGAACCTTTTTCTCATTCTCCACTCATCTCTATTCTCCTGTCCAACCGCTCTCTACATCTTGTACTCTTTCTCCCTTCTTTTCCCATATCTTCCGCTCCTCTTTTCCCCATCTCAACCTCGTTCTGCCCCCCTCAAGGCCTCTCCCTTCCCTCCCCTCTTTAGCCTTGGCCTCCTGTCGCACACCTAGCTCTTCTACCCCATCTCTCCTTTGTCATCTCTATCTACATTCCCACCCTCGCCAACTCACACCTTCCATTTCTTTCCACCCTTCCCCTTTCTAGCTCCTTCACTCTCCCTTCACACCTCACCCTTCTCTCCCCTTCTTTTCGCTTCACTTTCCCCCCTCCTCCAGTCTCTCTTCCCCTCGCCTCTACATCCTCCATCCCTTCCCCCGTTCGCGGCCCCTCACTCTTTCTCCCTCTTTTCCTCTTCCAATCCTCTTCCTCACGTCTCATTCGCAGCTCCCTCAACTCTTCCTTTTCAGCTCCACACGCCCCTTTCCCTCCTCCTCTCTACGCCGCACATCTCTCCGTCATTCGCAGTTTGTTCTTCATTTAAATGCCCGCAGTTGCCTCTGGTCCCTCTTCGCTGTGGGTTTTGTCAGCTGTCTATCACATAAGCCCCCCCCCCCCCAATTCCTACGCCTGCTCCCCCACAGGATGCTCAGGCTGTCCGAAATCTCGCTTTTCCGGCATCTACCAGAGATTCACCATGGGGGGGCGGGGGGGGGGGACACACTTCCGGGAGTGAAGCCACCCCCTGTTCCCCACGAGGGCGTCGTGGAGGAATAGACACGTGGGGGCCGACATTCCAAGGGTCGGGCGAGATCTGCCAAAACAGACCCCCCCCCCCCCAGCTCCTGAAACATTAGAAAGACATGTCTCTGATACCGAAGCACGTACTTCTCAGCCACTAGAGCACGTACCATCTCACCTGCTGCAGCATTCACATTGTTGTAACGTTTATCTGCTGTAAAAATAAAATTCTTTGACACAGTCTTCCCAGTGTTTTCTAAAGTGCAAAGTTTAAATCCTACATAAGAGCAGGGCCCCTGGAATTATGCGCAGCAGAGTGAAATTATGCGGCAGAGATAAACAAATTATGCGGCAAGACAAGGCAAATTATTCGGCATATTTTGTAAAAGTAATACTTCATTATTTCGTCATTTTTAAACTTGGTAACCCTGTCTGAGCATTGGCTTCACCTCATTAGTACCATTTTAATACCCAAATAAAGCAGTAAGAAATTTAAAAGGTGACCAGTCCAGCTTTGCAAAGGGCCTTTCAGTGCGAGGCACCATGTGTTGCTACATTATTAGTACGTTTTGAACCGTTAGAGTTAGAATCAACATTTTTTTTGTTAACATCTGCAGATTATGCGGCAGATGATGGATTATGTGGCAAATGCGACAAATCTATCATTATGCGAAAATCACCGCACAATCGCATACTTCCAGTGGCCCTGCATAAGAGGAAGATACGTTGGTACCCACCTGCACACAGTGGGACCGATTGACAAAAACAATGTGAAATCCCACGTGTGTGCTCCTTCACAAGGGTGCAGATTTCTAAAATTTCTGAATTTTCAAATCTTCTACGAACACGACTGAAAGATGATACAGCTGCAGGGTTTTCACTAGTTCATCAAGAAAATATTTGGAACCCCTAGTTGTATAAAGGGCTTTTTGCCCACACAGTAGTACACAGCATGGACGTCAATTCACTAAAATGCCAGGGGTAGTGAAAGTGACTTCACATGCCCTTTGACCTTCACTTTCACTCACACATACACATGCTTACACATACACACTCTTACACATACAGACACACTCACACACACTCAGCCTACACATACACACACTGTCTCTTACATTAACACACTCAAAACTGCAAGCACGCACACAACATACATGCATTTAAAAGATTTTTTTTTACTTACCTCAGCTGTCAGGGAAAGTCATGTTCCAGCTATGTGTACTCCATTTTTTATTAAACTAACAGTGAATAAAGTAATATTATTTGTTTCGTTTCGTTTAATAGCTTTATTTCGATACAAGGATCATAAAAGCATCGACCAGTTCATCAGAAGTATCAAAATATAAATAAAGATAAAACAGAGTTTGATCACACACAGTCAATAGAAAGACAAAGATAAAATTCTGATAGCAATTAAACGTGGAGCTATTTTCTCATAATTCTAAAATTCATAAAATGTAATTTAAAATCAATACAATTGTACATATTCTAAACAATAGCGCACTCTGATGTTCTATACTGGTGGACAATGGGCATACCCGTCAAAGACATCAACTACTCATTAACAGAGGTAGCTACCCTCTGTAAAGCCCTGCACCTACTTAACCATGCGCATCCCAAAAATTTGGCGACTCCACAGACATACAGAGTGCTAGGGTCCGAATTCAATATGCGTAAAGCAACTCTATGATCTAGGGTGCCTAGTTGTTTGCATATGGGCACAAGCCACCTAGATCTAGCACTAGCGTGTGCAGGACATTCAAACAGAAGATGGGCAACACTCTCCTTTACTGAGCCACACAAGGGGCATTCGGTGGTGGTGCGGTGGGGTGGAGACCATTTTGCAGTAAATTCACGCACAGGAGGGTGCCCATCCTAAATTGGATATACAATGACCTGTCTCTTGGGACCTGAATAATATCCATATATGGTTCTAGACTTCTATGGTGCTTATGTAGGAAGAACTCCTCCGTGAGTCTTCCCTTGTCAGGGTTATTTAATTCCTTAGCATCAATCCAGGCCCAATAGGACCGTTTGAGGACTTCTTTGCTTGGTGGAATTTGGGTATCCCAAGAATCTTTTAGGTCAAGTGCAATTAACAGTGATTTGACATTAGAGATCCACTTGATCTCTTTTCTGTTATCAATGCGCATTAATTCTGTGAGTGCCTCCGCATAATTCCGCCAATTCTGGGGTCCTCCTGAGGCGGGCCCAGTAGAGCAGAGGTCGAAGTTTGGCCAAGTCTCTAAAATGGCGCCTACCCAGATCACTAAACAACGGGGTTAAAGGAACTCCTCGTGGAAGCATAAGCAAATCTCTAAAGAATTTGTTTTCTGATCTGTTAATCTCGTCAAGATTTTCGAAACCCCATAACTCCGCACCATAAAGTGCTGAGCTAACAGCCTTGGCTCCATAAACAGTAAGGGCCGGAGCAACAGGTCTACTATAAGATGAGCGATGTTCTCGGCTCAGTGCCCCGTAATCCTTTTATGATTTAAGAGCATTTTGTCAAGGTGGGGTCGCCAATGTGCTTTTTCAGATAGACGGATCCCCAGATAATCAAAAGTGGGAACCCTTTCTAATCTAATCCCATCTAACGTAAGATTATTCCTAAACGATTTGTGTGGATTAAAAGTCATTAGTTTTGTCTTTGTAGTATTTATAGTTAACCCCCGACAATGGCAAAAATTTTGGAACCTGTTCAGAAGAAATTGTAGGCCTGCTGGGGTCTTAGAGATAAGTAACGTATCATCGGCAAACAGGAGAGTTGGCACTTTTTTCCCTGCCAGGGCCGGAGCATCAGCCGGTACTTCTTGCAAGTAGCTGACCACCCCGTTCACATACAAAGAGAACAGGGTGGGTGCCATCACGCAGCCCTGGCGAACTCCCTGTTTACTGGAATCCTCCTAGTGACCTGTCCTTGAGACCCCCATCTTATCTGGGCGTAATTACCCTCATGAAGCCTTTCCAACAGATTAAGAAGTATCAAGGGGATGCCCAACTCTCGCAGTATGTCCCACAGTCTATTACGGGGACCAGGTCAAAAGCCATCCTCAGATCAATAAAGGCAAAGGTACAAACTGCCCTTGCCGATCGTTACCACTTTCCCATAGATCATGAGGAGCCTAAAGACCTGGTCCACTGTGCTGATGTTAGTCCGAAAACCTGCCTGGTACTCGGAGAGGATTTTCTCCTCCTCAGCCCATACCTGGATTCGCTGCAAAATTACCCTCCCAACTACCTTTTGCATTGAGTCGATAAGACTAATTGGTCTATAGTTCGAAGGGTCTTCCCGTTCTCCTTCTTAAAAATGGGCACTACCTCTGCACCCTTCCATGATTCCGGGACTGGGCATCCTCTAGCGATCGAGTTAATCAGGAGCAGAACATACTCAGCCCATTTATCCTGATCAACTAAAAACAGATCGCTAGGAAGGCCATCTGGTCCCGGAGCCTTGGCGGGAACCATCTTGCCTATGGCCTCCTTTACTTCTTTTTGCGTGAAAGAATCACCCTCGATAGGCCCAAAGAGAGGCAGAGATTCACCACCAGTAGTCATAACAATGGGCCTAAATTTAATTGAAGGATGACCATCCACACCTGGGCTGTTTGGCCCGGAGTAAAGGTTACCAAAATGGGCACACCAAGCTTCAGGGGTGATATGGTTGGGCATTTGGTCTACTTCACCCCTACCTGTCCTCCTGACCAATGTCCAGAAAAGATTAGTGTCTCTTACAAGGCTCGCATTCTTTAACTCTTGCCATCTGGCTTCATCCCAATCAAGCTTTGCCCTATGCTGCACCTCCCTATATTCATTCCTAGCCAAAGTGATTGCTGCACCCTTCTTTATTTTGATTGCTGCGGCCAGTGCCCTCCTTTTAAGTCTACACTCTTTGTTAAACCATGTTTGGACTTTCCGTATATGAGGAGCAGGGCCGTGTGATCTGAGTGGTGCCTGAAAGTGTACCCTGATCTCCTCAATTGTACAGGTATATATGGCAAGAGCGTGGATGGGATCTTCCACTATCCCCTCTCTAAGCTTAATGGTTTTATCATATAATATTTGCCTAATGGCCTGTAGCTTTGTATCCTGGAGGGCAACCTTGTGCCATTTTAGTGCCCTTCCTGAATTGATAGGTGAGACTTCTTTAGTTGCTAGGGGCGTAGGTGAGACCAATGAAGGGCATACAATTTGCCAAGGCGATCTTAATGACAAGCATAGAGGGTTATGATCACTTTCAAGTGTGCTCCCCACTACCATGTCTATAACGTGACCCCAGAAACCAACATCTATTAATATGTAATCGATGCGGGAAGGGCAGGATACTTTGTTATAAGTGAAAGCTCCCTGCAAGTCTGATTTTGTCCTGCCATTCACTGCTCTTAAACCATATTCCAATACGAAAGCATTTAATTGGATGGCCCTTTCAGACCATCTTTTCACCGGGGGTAAAGTTAGCGAGGGTATGCCCCATTTCCTGTCCTCCTCTTCTATCCCAGTTAGATCCTCGGTACTAAGAGGCTCAAAAGTGCTATTCAAGTCGCCTGCCACTATGATCCTAGATTCGGCTGAACAATTTATCAGGCCTTGTTCAAGCAGAGTAATAATAGGGGAAGCTTTACCTCCCACTAATCCCCTTGCATAGACATTAAACAAGTCAATTTGTTCCCGCCCTCTTTGTCCCCTAATTGTAAGCCTCAAGATGTCAGGGCATAGTGCTGCATAATGTTTTATTTTAAAATTTAGGAGCGATTTTAACCCACACAATCAACCCTCCAGATGGTCGACCCTTGCCTACAGTAGTAGCCGGGATGTGATAACAGCTATAGCCAGATTTATATAATGGGACCAGACTCCATGTTTCCTGGAAAGCATATGTCGTAGCCCTCTATTTGCTTGTTCCAATTTGGAAGTGAAAGTTTATTACATAGGCCAGCAATATTCCAGGAAATAATTTTTAAGTGATTTAAAAGTGGTAGGTCACGTGCTAAGGCTATGCTGGAATCAATGGAGTCTATTAGACCGGTTGTGGGTGGTTGGGCAGACGCTGGGAGGGGCCTGGGTTATGCTTGTCAGAGGAGTTGCATTATATAGTCAATCATTAGAATCTAATGAAGAAGAACCTAAGCTTTGGCCTGCCCCGAGTGTATTATTATTCACTATTGGCATAATATAAAATTGACAAAAAACAAGGAGAGTGAAGCCCCCACCAACGTCCATAAGGGCGAGCGGCTTCTGTTCCTGGCACTGATTTTGCCACTGCTGACACTAGGGGTCACTAAGGCAGTGCCGGGGTCACAAGGGGCATGCTAGGGGTAGCAGTGGTGCCCCTTTGCGACCCCTAAATGACGTCCATGGTACATAGTGAAAATTAATGGTGAAAAATTGACTACACATAGTTGCAATTGAATATTTTTCTTTTGTTCTCTCCACGGGGAAAATATTTTCCACATATAGCATCCCTCCCCCTACATATCTACTAGTTTCTGTGGTATTCCTGCATTATTTCCAACCTGTAAAGAAACACGGTTCCGGTCCAAAAGAAATATCCAGCCAGTTCCAGGTTGGAATGGGTTAGAAACAAGTTTGTTAGTACCACAAACTCATAAACTTGCGAGTGTGGCAAATGTTTCTAACCATCCCCATCTCTGTGCCCTGGCGTAGGATTCACCGATGCGTTACTTCGTTGTGGAGTGAATCCCAACCTGGAGGATCACCCATGAAACAAGCCGTTCCTCGAACTTAAACTCCAAAGTGACTTTGAAAACAGGCGATGTTTTGCAAGACGAGAAAGGTTTATTTTTTATTTTGATTTGTATGTATGTGTGGTAGTCCCACAAAGAGGGACGATTGACCACTTTAAGCATTTTTACGCACTGGCACCGTAGGCTTAATGTCACACTCTGGTCTCCGTTGCATGGATTTTTGAAGGCCCAGCGACAATGTGTTGCAATTTGGACACTCCTTTTCAGTAGCAACATTGGCATTTTTAGGCCATTTGTTGCATCCTGGTGCCCCCACGTGGCCATCTGAGTTGAACCGTAAAGCAGCTGGCCTCGGAGGCCTTAATGTAGCACTAACCCTGCACCTGCTTATGGTGTAAATCTGTAATATGCCCTTTTTACTGCCTGAGCTGCAGTACATTCAGGAGAAGACACAAAGGTATTCTTTTTCGTAGCACTAAAGAGCAATGTCCATGGTGCACAGCACTGCAGCTTGACTGCAGATCACCTCCTGAAGGAAGTGACCCGATTAGGGCCACCCGGGTCACTGGCGACCACCTCTCCGCCTTCCAAGAAATGAAGAGTCGATGAGACAGTAGAGAATACAAACCAAGTTATTTATTAGTATATTGCGCTTGAGCGGAGTCCAGTCAGACTAGCCTCCTTAGATGCTACCGAGGGGACTGACTTCACCAAACTTGGTAACACATAATATACATTTCAACACCCCTAAAGACCCGCCCAGACTGGAATTTTCCAGCTCAGGCACTGTTGAACAAAGGAGCTACAGTAGGATGAGCTACCACCTGCAGAACGGGTACATGTTATCACACTTTCAGGGTCATCTTGTTCAAGCTCAATGCTCTCTAGTGTTGGAGCAGGACTACGGTAGAGGAAAGGCATGCAAAGGAAGAATAAGCTATTCATTAGTACATTAGGATTCAACCTTGAATACGATAAACAAAAGCAACTCGAAGCGGCTTTTCGCTGAGGCAGACAGTTGTATGAGACAAACACTTACTTTCGATCATACTATAAAATGGCAGCCGGCCGAAGACAAAATGGCGCCGCAAATGCTAACTTAACTTGCACAATGCTAGAAGGAGTCGGTCAAACGCATTTGCAGTCCAACAGACCCTCCTTTTAGCATTCGCTAACAATTTTGTCTATGCTAGCATAATAAGAAAATCATTAATGCAGAGCAATACACTTACTGTTAATATTCAAAAATACCTTCGTCTATATTCATTAAATCATGGACATCTTGCATCATCATAGCTGAGGGCTTAGCATCATGCCCTGGGGCCTTGGGTGCAGGTGTTAACTTGTTAACACAATATGTACAGCAGGCAGGAAGACAATTAATACACAAGCAACAAGTGAATATGACACCCGCAATGGCTACTAGGAAGAGGAGTATTTTCCAACCCCAGGATGCTATCAAACTCCAGAACCAACCAGAAAGGGACCAGGTGCCATTCTCTTGGTGAATATCGGATGCAAGTCGATGCAACGTCTGTATTGCTGCATAGATATTCGGAGCATGGTCCGGTATGTACACACAGCAGCTACTACCGATGACGCGACAAGCCCCATCCCGATCAGCAAGGATGACGTCTAACACCATCCTGTTTTGAAGCGCAACAAGTTTCGTAGCCTGGAGCTCAGCTGTAATGTTGGTCAATAGTCCTGCCGTGGTGTTGATAACTCCCTCCACAGCCCTTGTGAGTCTGCGAATGTTAAGGCTATTGGACATAGGACCCCAGAAGGGCAGAATACCCTTCATAGCATCAGTAAAATGCTGCAGAGTAGTGTTTGTCTGATCTATATCTTCTGTGTTGATAACCCGTCTAACTCGGGATAGACTGACTCCCCTACGCTGTAATCGATGATCCCTATGGTAAGTGGACGGGGCTATATATACCGGGGGTAGGAGGAAAGAGACGTAACATACACCAGACCACCCTCTGGGAAGCCATACATAAGCCTGGGATCCACAAACAAAGTACACATTATGGGGTGGTAATAAAGGCAGACTATTGGTTGAGCTCAAGTCATAAGTATAATTGCAAATACTCTTTCCCACTTTAACATTCCCAAAACCTTGGACACAGAAACTAGCTGTCATGTTAACTATTGGCACTGGCATTGTTTTGTCCTGAGTAATATTACGCATCTGGAAGGACCAGAAGTATTCAGTGACATTAAAAATCTTGAAAATCCATCATTTTATTTTGGAGCCATGTTACATTCTTATTGACTTTGTAAACATTCATACAGGCATTTGGATGAAAAGAGTCAGGGGCCCCTTGTTCTCCTGGAGTAAACCCCTGGTGTACACTGATATATTTCAACACTGTGAGAAGTTGGCCTGGCATATGCTGTCCACTAGTTATAGTGGGCACCTTGCACCAGTCCAAACGACCTTTATTGATGATAGGTTAAAAGACAACCTTTATTGAAAGCTATCCTAGTGCTAGCTATGGAGAGCAGCCTTCAGGCTAAGTCTTGAAGGAGTGTAAAGCTGTTTGTTTTACCAGTCTATAATCTCATGAATGACCAAATGAAAGGAGAACCACACCAGGTATATATATAAAATATATGTATTTATTACTAAACACTACCCACTAGTCTCTTTATGAGGCTAGAGGTCGAAATACACAAGTTACAAGTCAAATAACACAGTAAATTAGCACAATATACGATTAGCCCTAGGGGCGTACCAAACCATATATTAAGAAAGTGGTATAAGAACCACGACTTGACTAGACACAAGGCCTAGAGCCTGTAGAATCGCTGGGACCCCAAGGAACCACCCAAGGTAGTGACACAGGGGACCCACGGGGGACGTGTGCAGTGTGTGAACACAGCCGCGAGCTCCGTTAGCGTCTATGGGGAAAGTCGCGGTTAGAGTTTTAAAGTTTAGGGACACTTCGGAGTGGACTAGGAACAAACCCTTTTGGACTTAGAGGGTTCTAGGGCCAACACCCACGGGAGCACCGTAGTACTCGTGTTACCTCACCCAGGGAAGCCGGGTGCACAGGTGTCAAATGGTGTCGGGCCGCGCCGTCGTTTTCAATGGCCGCTGGCTGAAAAGTGCTGCTGCCGGGAAGCTGCGAAGTGTCCGAAGAGATCCAAGCCTGGATCGAGGATGAGAAGAACCTGAAAGCAGAGGGGACAGAGTCTAGGTCACTAGCCAGTGACCAGGGGCACGATAGTCGAATGCCCACCGATGTCGGGTGCTTCAAGTTCGAAGAGGTGAAGATTGTCTCTGCAGCCACGAGGACCAGGAGGCGTCGACGACGACCAGGAGCTGGAATCGAGCTGTCCCACGAAGGTAGTAGCTGACTGCGGTGTCGGTGCCCGGATTGGACCCAACAAGCCTTGGTAACAGCAACCCACGCAGAAAGGGAACAATGGCTTCGGAGCGGACCAGCGAGGTCCGAGGGACTCCCCAAGCGAGGGAGAGTCAGGGCAGGCCTGGAGCAACCAGGGAGGCCCGTTGAAATCAGAGATGTCCTTCTGAGGGACCCACAAGTCGACGGACAAGGGATCGCGAAGGGACCTCGAGCGGAATCACGAAATGGCGGCCCACGGGTCACTCGGAGTGGCCAGGCCGGCAATCTTCGGTGGATTCACTGCTCGGGGTCAGGGCTACAAATAACCCAAAGCACAGCCTCTAGGATCGACCAGAAGCTTATGCACTTGCAAATGTGCACGGTGTCCAGGGGTTCCGGTTCCACGGTACCCACGAG
Organism: Calotriton arnoldi; assembly: GCA_963921515.1. Taxonomy (NCBI): domain Eukaryota; kingdom Metazoa; phylum Chordata; class Amphibia; order Caudata; family Salamandridae; genus Calotriton; species Calotriton arnoldi. The sequence goes on from CAWUFW010002759.1 coordinate 1,585,177, forward strand.
GGCTACGGGTCTCAGCTTTGCTGGGGACTCGGGTCAGCCTCTGGGAAGTCTGGAAATCCACCACCTGGGTTGCAGGGTCGTCGGCGTCCGGCGGGAGCTTCGGAGATGCAGACCGGACAGATGCGTCTTTGGTGCCTGCCAAGCAGGGGAGTAACTCCTTTACTCCAAGGGAGATTCTTCAGTCATCTGGCGTTTAACAGATCGTCGAAGGTCCAGGATTCAGTTTCAGAGTTTCGTCCAGGGATATCTAAAGTCCTGTTGCCAGGGGTTCCTTTCTTATACCCAAGGAAGGGGTTGGACTAACTCAGGGGACCCACCTATGGGAGGGTTTGGAAAGAGGGGTGGCTACACCCATTTCCTTTGTCCAGTTTCGCGCCAGAGCAGGGGCTGGCAGCCCCTGCAACCGGTTTGAACTGGGGTATGCACAGGGACACCAAATGTGCCCCCAGTGCAGGACTTCAAAGCACTCAGAGAGTGCACCCACCCAGCCCCAATACACTAAAGCCTGTCTGGGAGGTGGTAACACCTCCCTGTGACAGGAAACCTATTGTCCAGGCCTCCCCTGCCGGAGTTTCGGTCAGCAGTAGGAGGCCAGACTCGTGTCTGTGGCTGCAGCATCCATTTTGTGATGCCAGGGCTCTGTTTAGCTGGTACCGGGTATACCGGTGCTGTCATGTCTCTCCCTCTAGAAGGGTGGGATCATACTCCCACACCAGTTACTGGTGTGGGGGTATGATTCCAAGGTGTTTGACACCAAACACGACATGTTTCCGTGCAGCCATCCCAAAGTTAGCATTTACCGTTGAGATATAATGCACTTAAGAGTATATGGTCAGGCTGCACTCACAGACAACCCCGGAGGATAGATTCCGAAGGCTGCAGAGGGGCTCTGCTCATGCATGGGCACCCTCTCACATAAAACCAAGCACCCTGCCTTCAGGATTGATAAGGCCTGCCATAGGGGTGACTGATAGGTTTATATGTGCAGTGATAGGGTGAGATATAGTGAACCTATATCTCAGTAAGGGGTGCATGCACCACCTCACTCAGGCTGCTGTAGCAGTCCTGTGGTGTCATTTTGGAGGGCTTCCCAGGGGTGGCATAATACATGCTGCAGCCCCTGGTAGGCCTCTGGGGTACCTATGCCCTGGGTACATAGTATACCATATACTAGGGACTTATAAGGGCACCCCAGAATCCAATCTGAAGTGTACCTAAGGTACATGGAATCCATTTTAGAGAGGAAGCAGCTAGGCTGGGGTCCTGGATAGCAGGGCCCCAGCCAGACTAAAGTCGAAAAACAGTGAAACATCAGCAAAAAGTGGGGGTAACCATAAGAAGCAGATCCTACTCTCCTACACAACCCCCCCCAAACGCAGGGACATTAAACTAACCTTGACCAGTTGAGTCTTCATGTTCTAAGTGGAAATATCTGGAGAGTCCATCTGCATTGGCATGGCTACTCCCAGGTCTATGTTCCACTGTATAGTCCATCCCCTGTAGGGAAATGGACCACCTCAAAAGTTTGGGGTTTTCACCCTTCATCTGTTTTAGCCATAAGAGGGGCTTATGGTCTGTCTGAACTAGGAAGTGAGTGCCAAACAAGTATGGCCTCAGCTTCTTCAGAGCCCAAACCACAGCAAAGGCCTCCCTCTCAATGGCTGACCAACGTTTCTCTCTGGGGGTCAGCCTTCTGCTAATAAAAGCTACTGGCTGATCCTGACCTTCATCATTCAACTGTGACAGTACAGCCCCTACCCCCAACTCAGATGCATCTGTTTGGACAATGAACTTTTTGGAGTAATCAGGACTTTGTAGAATGGGAGCAGTGCACATGGCCTGCTTCAGGTCATCAAATGCCTTTTGACAGCTGACTGTCCACTGAACCTTTTTTGGCATTCTCTTAGAGGTTAAGTCATTCAGGGGTGTCACTATAGATCCATACCCCTTGACAAATCTTCTGTAATACCCAGTCAGGCCTAAGAAGGCTCTCACCTGAGTCTGGGTAGTTGGAGCAACCCAGTCCATGATGGTCTGGATTTTGCTCTGCAATGGTTGAACCTGGCCTCCACCCACAAGGTGGCCCAGGTACACAACCTGACTCTGCCCTATCTGGCACTTAGTAGCCTTGATAGTTAGGCCTGCTTTTTGCAGGGCCTCCAAAACATTTCTGAGGTGGACCAGGTGATCCTCCCAGGTGGAGCTAAAGACAGCAATATCATCTAGATATGCTGCACTATAGGCTTCCAGACCTGTAAGGACTGTATTCACCAACCTCTGAAAAGTGGCAGGTGCATTCTTCAAACCAAAGGGCATCACCACAAATTGATAATGCCCACTAGGGGTAGAAAATGCTGTTTTTGGCTTTGCATCATCAGCTAGTCTGATCTGCCAGTAGCCAGCTGTCAAGTCAAATGTGCTCAGAAACTTGGCTGAGGCCAAAGTATCTATAAGCTCATCTGCCCTTGGGATGGGATGGGCATCAGTCCTAGTGACTGCATTGAGACCCCTGTAGTCTACACAAAACCTCATCTCTCTCTTACCACCCTGGGTGTGAGGCTTGGGCACCAAGACTACTGGACTAGCCCAAGGGCTATCTGAGGGTTCAATGACTCCCAAATCCAACATCTTTTGGACCTCTGTCCTGATACAATCCCTGACATGATCAGGCTGCCTGTAGATTTTATTCTTGACAGGCAGACTGTCCCCAGTGTCCACTTCATGAGTGCACCAGGTAGTCTGACTAGGTGTCAGGGAGAACATATGCCTGAACTGGCTGAGAACTTTTCTGCAGTCAGTTTGTTGCTGGATAGTGAGGCTGCCTGCCAAGGCTACACCATCTACTGATCCATCATCAGGGTTCTGAGAGAGCAGGTCAGGGAGTGGATCACTCTCTTCCTCCTGTCCCTCATCAGTAGCCATGAGCAAGCCCATGTCTGCCCTGTCGACATATGGTTTCAATCTGTTGACATGAAGTACCCTGTGGGGACTCCTGGGAGTTCCAAGGTCCACCAAGTAGGTAACCTCTCCCTTCTGTTCAACAATTGTATGGGGGCCACTCCACTTATCTTGGAGAGCTGCTGGGGCCACTGGCTCCAACACCCACACCTTCTGTCCTGGCTGGTACACAGTCAGCACAGCCTTTTGGTCATGCCAGGTCTTTTGTAATTCCTGGCTAGCCTCAAGGTTTTTAGTTGCCTTTTTCATGTACTCTGCCATCCTGGAGCGGAGACCAAGTACATAGTCCACTATGTCCTGTTTAGGGGGTTTGAGAGGTAACTCCCATCCCTCCTTCACCAGACACAATGGGCCCCTAACAGGATGGCCAAACAAAAGTTCAAAAGGGCTGTAACCAACCCCTTTTGAGGCACCTCCCTGTAGGCAAATAAAAGGCAGGGCAAAAGGACGTCCCATCTCCGCCTAAGCTTCTCTGGGAGACCTTTGATCATGCCCTTCAAGGTTTTGTTGAATCTCTCAACTAAACCATTGCATTGTGGGTGATAGGGTGTGGTGAATTTATAATTCACTCCACACTCCTTCCACATTGCAGTCAAGTAACCAGACATGAAGTTTGCACCCCTGTCTGATACTACCTCCTTAGGAAAACCCACCCTTGAGAATACTCCCAAGAGGGCCCTTGCCACCACAGGAGCTGTGGTGGTCCTAAGTGGAATAGCTTCTGGGTACCTAGTGGCATGGTCCACCACCACCAGGATAAATCTGTGCCCAGAGGCTGTCTGAGGATCCATAGGACCAACTATGTCAATCCCCACTCTTTCAAAGGGAACCCCCACCACAGGTAGTGGTATCAGGGGGGCCTTTGTGGTTCCACCTGCCTTCCCACTGGCTTGACAGGTGACACAGGAGCGACAAAACTCCTTGGTGTCTTCAGACATGTGGGGCCAATGAAAGTGAGGGACAATTCTGTCCCAGGTCTTGTTTTGGCCCAGGTGACCTGCTAGGGGAATATCATGGGCTAGTGTTAATAGGAAGCCCCTAAACTTCAGAGGTATTACCAACCTCCTGGTGGCACCAGGCTTGGGGTCTCTACTCTCTGAGTATAGGAGTCCATCATCCCAATAGACTCTATGGGATCCACTAGCATTTCCAGCAGCCTCAGCAGCAGCCTGCTGTCTGAGGGGTTCAAGAGAGGGGCAGCTCAGCTGCTCCTGGCTCAGATCTGCCCTGGAAGGGCCCCCTGTCCCCAAGAACTCAACCTGATCAGGTTCAAGCTCCTCTGGGACAGTTCCTTCTTCAGGACTAAGATCATCTCCCTCAGGAGACTGATCTGTACTCTGAGTCAGGGGGGAAGGCACTGCCTTAACCCTGCTGCTCCTCCTCTTGGGAGGCACCTGGTCCATTATTCCAGAATCCAGGGCCTGTTCAGTGTTTGACATTTTGGCCTGTGACCTGGTCACAGCAAAAACATGTGCAGGGATCCCCAGCATTTCTGCATGGGTCCTGAGCTCCACTTCTGCCCAAGCTGAAGTTTCTAGATCATTGCCAAGCAAGCATTCAACAGGGAGGTCTGCACTTACCACAACTTTCTTGAGGCCAGTTACCCCTCCCCAGGAGAAATTAACAACTGCCAAGGAATGGTCTGTCCTGACATTGCTAGCATTGGTCACTTGGTACATCTCACCAAGTATAATCTGCTCAGGAGCCACAAGATCTTTTGTCACCATTGTGACACTTGCTCCTGTGTCCCTGAATGCCAAAGCCTCTCTTCCATTGATTAAAGGCTGCTGTCTGTATTTGCCCAGATTACTGGGACTCACAAATAAGGAGGCCATATCCATGCCTCCATCACAGATCAGCATAGCCTGAGTTGGCACTCTGACTAGGCCAGAGCCCACCTCAGATCCCAGGGTTAACCCTACTACACCCTTACTTGGGACACCACCATTTGTAGCTGCACTAGGGGGAACAGTTGCCTTAGGGGCAATGGTGGCTGGAGTTGAGTCTTTGGACTTTGTACAGTCACTTGTCCAATGGGTTTTCTGCTTACAGATTTTACACCATGGTTTCTTCTGGCCTTTACCTTTGTTAGATTGGGACTCCCCCCCAGATGAAGATTTTTGGGGACCTTGAGAAGACTTCTGGTCTTTACCCTTTTCCCCACCCTTGTCAGAGTTCTTAGAATCTTGCTTCTTGGGGTCACCACCTTGGTTCTGAACCTTCTGCTTCACCCTGGTTCTGACCCATTTGTCTGCCTTCTTTCCCAATTCTTGGGGAGAGGTCAGATCAGAGTCCACCAGGTACTGATGCAACAGCTGATTTTGACAATTATTAAGGATCTGCTCCCTCATAATTAAGTTGTACAATCCTTTGAAATCACACACCTTGCTGCCAAGCAACCAGCCCTCCAGAGCCTTAGTAGCACAATCTACAAAGTCCACCCAGTCCTGTGTCTGTGCCTTTTGGGTATCTCTGAACTTTAACCTGTATTGTTCAGTGGTTAGGCCAAACCCATCTATCAGTGCACTCTTCAGGACCTGGTAATCATCAGCATCCTCTTCTCTTACAGTGAGGAGCTTGTCTCTACCTTTGTCTGCAAAGGAGAGCCACAAGATTGCTGCCCACTGCTCCTGGGGGACCCTCTGAACTTTACAGGCCCTTTCCAGTGCAGTAATCCATTTGTGGATGTCATCCCCACTCTGGTAGGGAGGGACAATCTTGCTTAGGTTTCTATGGTCATGAGACCTTTCCCTACCACTAGGGAAGTTGCTGCCACCATGGGACTCTAGTCCCAACTTTCTTCTTGTTCTCTGAAGCTCTAGGGACTCCCTATCTAAAGCTACCTGCTCTCTTCTGATTCTAAGCTGAGCTTCTTCATACTTGAGCAGTCTCTCTTTCCTTTCATGAGAGGGTTCCCTCCTATGAGAGGAAACAGAGGTCCCTATTGAGGTGTCAGAATGGTTAGACTCCTGAGAAGGAGACCTTGACCTTCTAGGCACACTCTCAACTCTTCCTGGTGGGACAAAGAGGGGGCCATTCTGGTCCTCCTCCTCATCTGCAGGAGGAGCTGGATTTTCCAGGGTAAGATCATTGTCATCTTCCTGGCCAGCTTCAGAGGTCAGGTCATGGGATTCTTCACCCCTTGGCCCTTCCTCATTTACTGCCCCACCCTCTCTGCCTACCCCTTCAGACCCTGAGGCCTTCTTGAGATCATCCAACAGCAGTACCTCTATGAGGCGTTGGGTGTTTGCAGTTTTTCCTGTCTTCAATTTCCTAGTATTACACAATGCTTTCAATTCCAAGAATTGGAGGTTGTCATACTTGGATGGTGGAAGCCCCTGGGCTTCTGGCAGGGACCCACTGGCTCCTGGCTTTGAAGACATCACTAGTGAGGTGTGGTGTATGCACTACCTACTCTAGTGTGGCCTACTAAACTCTCTTGAGTTGTAGAAAGGGTGTGCTAAGCCCTTGACACACAACTCTAAGTTCAGTAGAACTTACTGTAACCTTAAGCTTGAATTATATGTACCTCAGGTACCTTTTAGTGGTTTTCAGTTAGTCACTCACTTGAGATTATCTGGTAAAACAAAGGCAAGCTTGAATCCAACCGCTGCACACCAATGTGAGAAGTTGGCCTGGCATATGCTGTCCACTAGTTATAGTGGGCACCTTGCACCAGTCCAAACGACCTTTATTGATGATAGGTTAAAAGACAACCTTTATTGAAAGCTATCCTAGTGGTAGCTATGGAGAGCAGCCTTCAGGCTAAGTCTTGAAGGAGTGTTAAGCTGTTTGTTTTACCAGTCTATAATCTCATGAATGACCAAATGAAAGGAGAACCACACCAGGTATATATATAAAATATATGTATTTATTACTAAACACTACCCACTAGTCTCTTTATGAGGCTAGAGGTCGAAATACACAAGTTACAAGTCAATTAACACAGTAAATTAGCACAATATACGATTAGCCCTAGGGGCGTACCAAACCATATATTAAGAAAGTGGTATAAGAACCACGACTTGACTAGACACAAGGCCTAGAGCCTGTAGAATCGCTGGGACCCCAAGGAACCACCCAAGGTAGTGACACAGGGGACCCACGGGGGACGTGTGCAGTGTGTGAACACAGCCGCGAGCTCCGTTAGCGTCTATGGGGAAAGTCGCGGTTAGAGTTTTAAAGTTTAGGGACACTTCGGAGTGGACTAGGAACAAACCCTTTTGGACTTAGAGGGTTCTAGGGCCAACACCCACGGGAGCACCGTAGTACTCGTGTTACCTCACCCAGGGAAGCCGGGTGCACAGGTGTCAAATGGTGTCGGGCCGCGCCGTCGTTTTCAATGGCCGCTGACTGAAAAGTGCTGCTGCCGGGAAGCTGCGAAGTGTCCGAAGAGATCCAAGCCTGGATCGAGGATGAGAAGAACCTGAAAGCAGAGGGGACAGAGTCTAGGTCACTAGCCAGTGACCAGGGGCACGATAGTCGAATGCCCACCGATGTCGGGTGCTTCAAGTTCGAAGAGGTGAAGATTGTCTCTGCAGCCACGAGGACCAGGAGGCGTCGACGACAACCAGGAGCTGGAATCGAGCTGTCCCACAAAGGTAGTAGCTGACTGCGGTGTCGGTGCCCGGATTGGACCCAACAAGCCTTGGTAACAGCAACCCATGCAGAAAGGGAACAATGGCTTCGGAGCGGACCAGCGAGGTCCGAGGGACTCCCCAAGCAAGGGAGAGTCAGGGCAGGCCTGGAGCAACCAGGGAGGCCCGTTGAAATCAGAGATGTCCTTCTGAGGGACCCACAAGTCGACAAACAAGGGATCGCGAAGGGACCACGAGCGGAATCACGAAATGGCGGCCCACGGGTCACTCGGAGTGGCCAGGCTGGCAATCTTCGGTGGATTCACTGCTCGGGGTCAGGGCTACAAATAACCCAAAGCACAGCCTCTAGGATCGACCAGAAGCTTATGCACTTGCAAATGTGCACGGTGTCCAGGGGTTCCGGTTCCACGGTACCCACGAGGGCTACGGGTCTCAGCTTTGCTGGGGACTCGGGTCAGCCTCTGGGAAGTCTGGAAATCCACCACCTGGGTTGCAGGGTCGTCGGCGTCCGGCGGGAGCTTCGGAGATGCAGACCGGACAGATGCGTCTTTGGTGCCTGCCAAGCAGGGGAGTAACTCCTTTACTCCAAGGGAGATTCTTCAGTCATCTGGCGTTTAACAGATCGTCGAAGGTCCAGGATTCAGTTTCAGAGTTTCGTCCAGGGATATCTAAAGTCCTGTTGCCAGGGGTTCCTTTCTTATACCCAAGGAAGGGGTTGGACTAACTCAGGGGACCCACCTATGGGAGGGTTTGGAAAGAGGGGTGGCTACACCCATTTCCTTTGTCCAGTTTCGCGCCAGAGCAGGGGCTGGCAGCCCCTGCAACCGGTTTGAACTGGGGTATGCACAGGGACACCAAATGTGCCCCCAGTGCAGGACTTCAAAGCACTCAGAGAGTGCACCCACCCAGCCCCAATACACTAAAGCCTGTCTGGGAGGTGGTAACACCTCCCTGTGACAGGAAACCTATTGTCCAGGCCTCCCCTGCCGGAGTTTCGGTCAGCAGTAGGAGGCCAGACTCGTGTCTGTGGCTGCAGCATCCATTTTGTGATGCCAGGGCTCTGTTTAGCTGGTACCGGGTATACCGGTGCTGTCATGTCTCTCCCTCTAGAAGGGTGGGATCATACTCCCACACCAGGTACTGGTGTGGGGGTATGATTCCAAGGTGTTTGACACCAAACACGACATGTTTCCGTGCAGCCATCCCAAAGTTAGCATTTACCGTTGAGATATAATGCACTTAAGAGTATATGGTCAGGCTGCACTCACAGACAACCCCGGAGGATAGATTCCGAAGGCTGCAGAGGGGCTCTGCTCATGCATGGGCACCCTCTCACATAAAACCAAGCACCCTGCCTTCAGGATTGATAAGGCCTGCCATAGGGGTGACTGATAGGTTTATATGTGCAGTGATAGGGTGAGATATAGTGAACCTATATCTCGGTAAGGGGTGCATGCACCACCTCACTCAGGCTGCTGTAGCAGTCCTGTGGTGTCATTTTGGAGGGCTTCCCAGGGGTGGCATAATACATGCTGCAGCCCCTGGTAGGCCTCTGGGGTACCTATGCCCTGGGTACATAGTATACCATATACTAGGGACTTATAAGGGCACCCCAGAACCCAATCTGAAGTGTACCTAAGGTACCTGGAATCCATTTTAGAGAGGAAGCAGCTAGGCTGGGGTCCTGGATAGCAGGGCCCCAGCCAGACTAAAGTCGAAAAACAGTGAAACATCAGCAAAAAGTGGGGGTAACCATAAGAAGCAGATCCTACTCTCCTACAAAATCAGTCTCATAATCAGAGTAAGTCATATTCATTGCATCAGTATGGAAATGGATATACACCATGGTAAACAGTTGAAACCATGCTTCACAACTAAGAAGGGTAGGGACATCAACAAATCATTTTTATGCATCACAGAAGGGAGCAAGCCGCAAACCCAACAATCGGTAACATTAAAGGTATGGTGCGCCTGATGGAGCATCTGTAAGAAAACATTGTCAACGTACGTTTGTCTGTGCCTCTCCTTATGAGGGGCCAAGGTGACAAATACATGCTCGGGGGGGTACAGGGGTAGTACCAATCAAAGAATGCACAGGATATTTCTCCTCAAGAAACCACATAATTCCAATTGCAGTTATTAAGAAGATCAGAACAATTAGTACAAAGACCACCTTGCTTTTAGTGGACCAGCTAGACCAAGTGGGACCACTTTGCTCAAAACGTGGGGCTGTTAGGGGCTGTTCTTCATCCATAATTAGGCGGCCAAATGGGTACATATTAAAGCCGGACTACCAGAGGAAAGGTTATGCAATGGAGCCAACGATAATAAAACAAGGAAGAGAGACACAAAATCCAGCGTCCTTCCAAGCCTCGCTGGTAGACTCCTATTATTCATCAATCGGTGGTGCTACTGAGCACTTCTCGGTGGGGCTGTGCGATCGCAGCCCGTTCTGAAGAAGTCCACGTCACTCAGGATAGGGCACCCTCCCTCCTGGGAAGACACCCTCAACATATCCTGTCCAGTGTCTCGGACAATGCACCAATCTCCCTTTCCCTGATCTATTGTTGGTACCGCGGACAGGGTACATACACCCTATTCTTCATCCATGCAGTCCATCCCTACTAATCTGACTTTTCCTTTGGAGCACTGTTCCTCCGTCGGGGGCGCAAATTGTACCTAGCCACTCCGGGCACTGTGTCGTCCCAGGAAAGGGGCTTAAACTCAGAGGGACCAAGGGACTGGGACTCAAGCTCCTGTGGGCCAGGTGGAGGAGGATCCTGGGCAGCCCTTACTTCTGGGGGGGACGCCCCATTCAAGGCAGCGTCGTTCTCCTCCTCCGTTTGTGCCCATGCCAGTCGAGCGTCAGAAAAGGGGACAAAACGTGGTACCTTCTCTGTCTCGTGGTCCCCCACGCTGTCCAGGACCCACTGATCGTAGGGGAGGGGTAGTGGGACTCTCCAGCAGTGAGATGAATGGATCCAATGCTTCCGGCCGCCCACCTTCACTGCCGTCCGGGTGGCAAGGAGGACCTGCAGAGGTCCTTTCCAGCGCAGCTCAAAGCTCCCCTTCCTCTGGTAGTTTATGACCAGGATATAATCCCCGGGTCGAATCTCGTGTCCTGGCCCCTCAGGTATTGGCGGTAGAGCCTCGTGAATCTGTTGGTGAATAGAACGCAGATTTTTAGTCAATTCACACAAGTAGTCCACAAGCAAGGGGTATTCTATCTCTGAGAAACAACGGGGTCGTGGGACGCCCCAGACATTTGCCGGGCGTCCAAAAACAACCTCGTATGGTGACAATCCTGTTCTAGAGTGGGCTGTTGCCCTTGTGGACAACAGGGCTAGGGGTAATGCATATGGCCATTGCAATCCTGTGCTCTCTTTGATCTTTGCCAACTTCAGCTTGAGAGTACCATTGTACTTCTCAACTAAACCTGCCGATTGGGGATGATTTGCTTCGTGGAATTTCTGCTTGATGTGCAAACCATTGCACACTAACTGGATGACCTTTGAGTTGAAGTGACTTCCGTTGTCACTCCAATTCAAACGGGGCAACCCGAAGTGCGGGAAGAACTCTTTTAAGAGTGCCTTCGCCGTCGCCATTGCTGTGTTCTCTTTAGTGGGGTAAGCTTCAATCTATTTACTGAACGCACAAACAACCACTAACACATATTTCAAATTGTTGACTCGTTCCATTTACGGTGAAATCCATCTGGATAACCTCGAAAGGAAGGAAGGTAGTGCAAAGTTACCAGAGGGTGTTGGGGTGCCTCTTCCAGGATTATGCATCATGCAGACCATGCAGTACTTCACCAGATGAGCAGCTACCTTAGGGATGTTATCGTTCTGCCATACAGGATCTAACAACCTACATATTCCCTTCGCGCTAATGTGAGCTAGCCCGTGCGCCATTGTGACGACGGGGAGTACATATGCATCTGGTAACATCCATCTCTGCTTCTCTGTCTTATCAGTCCAACACCCTTCCTCGTCTAAACGTCCTGTTCTCGCCTGCCATATTGCTAACTCCTCAATTGTTGCCTCGCTTTGAATCTCTTTAACATTTTCCAATGTATCTTCAAACATTGCACCGTCGGGCACCCATCTAGCAGGACCTGCCACAAACATTCTTTTCATTTTTGATCGGGCTGTCTCCTTTGCTGTCTGATCTACAAACGCATTTCCCCTCCCCACATCATCAGTAATTGCCTTATGGGCACTGCACTTCACTATTGCTAACTTTTTGGGAAGTGTCAGAGCTGACAAAAGCCTATGTATCAGTGGGCCATTCTGTATTTTTAACCCATGCGAAGTCAAGAATCATCTCTCCGCCCAGAGTCGTCCAAAATTATGGGCAACCCCGAAGGCCAGTCCCTCACTTAACTCGAAGGAGAGCAACTAGTTCTGCAGCTTGGGCCGATTGATAAGGGACACGTGATGTCTCAACTACAGTACGCAGCGTAGTAATAGCGTACGCTGCAGTGGTGGTGCCATATGGTAGTTTAAAACAAGAAAAACACACAAGATGATGGACGGAATGCTGCACATTGGCAAACATTCACCCCCAGTCACAGATCTGGGTTTAATCCATCGTTATTTTGCTTCACCACGCCACCCCAGTTCAGACATAGCCATATGCAAATCAGTCTTGACCCTGTGCCTCATGGGAACAGTCCAGACCGAACTGCCAAGCCATGTCTTCCCTGGACCGGAATCAAGCATCCTAGGACCGGTTTCAGGCTATCAGCCTTCATCAGCCAGGATAGCTTGACTCCAGTGGCATAGTGAGCACGGGACCCACGTCTGGGCATACCCTTCCACTTAGGGGCGAAATGCAAAACACACAAGATGATGGACGGAATGCTGCACATTGAGCAAACATTCACCCCAGTCACAGATCTGGGTTTAATCCATCGTTATTTTGCTTCACCGCACACCCCAGTTCAGACATAGCCATATGCAAATCAGTCTTGACCCTGTGCCTCATGGGAACAGTCCAGACCGAACTGCCAAGCCATGTCTTCCCTGGATCGGAATCAAGCATCCTAGGACCGGTTTCAGGCTTTCAGCCCTCATCAGCCAGGATAGCTTGACTCCAGTGGCGTAGTGAGCACGGGACCCACGTCTGGGCATACCCTTCCCACTTAGGGCGAAATGCAAAACACACAAGATGATGGACGGAATGTTGCACATGTGGCAAACATTCACCCCCAGTCACAGATCTGGGTTTAATCCATCGTTATTTTTGCTTCACCACGCCACCCCAGTTCAGACATAGCCATATGCAAATCAGTCTTGACCCTGTGCCTCATGGGAACAGTCCAGACCGAACTGCCAAGCCATGTCTTCCCTGGACCGGAATCAAGCATCCTAGGACCGGTTTCGGGCTTTCAGCCCTCATCAGCCAGGATAGCTTGACTCCAGTGGCATAGTGAGCACGGGACCCACGTCTGGGCATACCCTTCCCACTTAGGGCGAAATGCAAAACACACAAGATGATGGACGGAATGTTGCACTTTGGCAAACATTCACCCCCAGTCACAGATCTGGGTTTAATCCATCGTTATTTTGCTTCACCACGCCACCCCAGTTCAGACACAGCCATATGCAAATCAGTCTTGACCCTGTGCCTCATGGGAACAGTCCAGGCCGAACTGCCAAGCCATGTCTTCCCTGGACCGGAATCAAGCATCCTAGGACCGGTTTCGGGCTTTCAGCCCTCATCAGCCAGGATAAGCTTGACTCCAGTGGCGTAGTAAGCACGGGACCCACGTCTGGGCATACCCTTCCCACTTAGGGCGAAATGCAAAACACACAAGATGATGGACGGAATGTTGCACATTGGCAAACATTCACCCCCAGTCACAGATCTGGGTTTAATCCATCGTTATTTTGCTTCACTACGCCACCCAGTTCAGACATAGCCATATGCAAATCAGTCTTGACCCTGTGCCTCATGGGAACAGTCCAGACCGAACTGCCAAGCCATGTCTTCCCTGGACCGGAATCAAGCATCCTAGGACCCGGTTTCGGGCTTTCAGCCCTCATCAGCCAGGATAGCTTGACTCCAGTGGCGTAGTGAGCACGGGACCCACGTCTGGGCATACCCTTCCCACTTAGGGCGAAATGCAAAACACACAAGATGATGGACGGAATGTTGCACATTGGCAAACATTCACCCCCAGTCACAGATCTGGGGTTTAATCCATCGTTATTTTGCTTCACCACGCCACCCCCAGTTCAGACATAGCCATATGCAAATCAGTCTTGACCCTGTGCCTCATGGGAACAGTCCAGAACCGAACTGCCAAGCCATGTCTTCCCTGGACCGGAATCAAGCATCCTAGGACCGGTTTCAGGCTATCAGCCTTCATCAGCAACATTGCAACAGTCCGGTTGACTGCCTCTCACCAGGTTATGTTACCCAGAATCCCTTGCAAACCTAACATTTTGTCAAAAAAAACACATTTTCCTCACATTTCTGTGGTGTAAAGTTCTGGAATTTGCCTGGATCCACAAATTTCCACCCACCCTGCGTTCCCCAAAGTCTTCCGAGAAAAATGGTACCTCACGTGGGTAGGCCTAGTGCCCGCGACAGGAAACGGCGCAAAACGCAACGGGGACACACCTCAATTTCACAGTGAAAAATGACCCTTTTTTGGCAAAGTGCCTAGCTGTAGTTTTTGAACCATAGCTCTGCCGGCACCTAGGGAAACCTAGCAAACCTATACATTTTTGAAAACTAGACACCCAGGGGAATCCAGGATGGGGTGACTTGACTGCCTCTCACCAGGTTCTGTTACCCAGAAATCCTTGCAAACCTAAACAAGCATTGGCATAGCCAATAGGTCTCGCATTTGGGGCCTTATAAGTGTTTAACCATGCAACAGTTAATGTTGTTGCACCAAAGATATTGTGCAGCATAACTAAATACTTATAAGGTCCCAAAAGCGAGACCTATTGGCTATGCCAATGCTTGTCATTATCTATTCCTAAGGTTGCTGAAAGGGGTTTGTTTGGGTACATATACATTATTAGTAAAGCCAGCCTTTATCAGTGCTTTGCAACAAATTAAATGTATGTGAGAGAGGGGCTATGGGGAGACGAGTGGCACTTTTACCTGGTGATCATGAGGGAATCCGAGGAGGAGGTCATGTGGGAGGGTGCAAAAAATGATTGTCGCAGCGGGCGCCACCAGCGCTAAAGCCGGCCCTGAAAGTGCATTGGGGCAGATTTACAAGCCCCTACGCCACCAGTACGTCACTTTTCGTGACGTACTGGTGGCGCAGAGGCACTCCTCCATACTTACAAGGAGAGGAAAAGCCACCCTGCGTGACTTTTCCTCTCCTTGTAAATCACGGCCCCTTCACACGCAGCACTTTGCGGTGAAGGGGGGCGTTCCATGGAGTGTTGCTGTGGGTGTTCCCACGCAACACTCATGGGGCTGGGACTCAACTCCAGGATTACGTGAAATCGTAACTCTGGAGATGCGTCAGTATGCTACGCCACCCTAGAGTGGCGTAGCGAGGTGCAACGAGGAGAAATGTTTTCATTTCTCTCGTTTTTCCCTCTTTCAATGCGTGCTGCATTCTACAGCACGCATTGGAAGAGGAAAATGCCTGTAGTTATTGTTTTTGTGCAGGAAGGTGCCCCTTCCTGCACAAAGCAATCTCCCCACGACGCAGGCATCCTTGCACCATGGTGCAAGGGTGCCTGCGCCTGCGCATGGCAGCAGTTTGTGAGCCGGCGCAGGGGAAGCACAGAGATGCGACATATTCTTGTAAATATGTCGCATCCCTGTGCTTCTCCAGACTAACGCAGCCACGGCGCAGCAAAATGACTTGATGCACCGTGCTGCGTTAGTTTAACGTAAATCTGCCCCGTAGTGCCTACCACCTGGAGCAAGTCTGCGCTATCCCCACAGAGCTGTAGGGCGATGGGATTCGCTGTGCGACACTATTAAACGAATAACAACGCACAGTGTTTTACACACATACACACTCTCATGTCACGCAATTCTCCATATAAACGGAAGCAGGCGCACATTGTTACATACCTAAACGGGTACACACACACTAGCATGTACATACACTTCCAGCATACATGCAATGCTCTCTACACGACGTGGCTTTTCTCCTAACGCTCATCAGTACTGACGCTCATGCTCAATTCCCTATGTACGGACAGACACACATCCCCGTGGAGTTGCAGTACCCTGGTTCCCCTACTCGGTGTGCCCACCCGCAGCTGGCAGAGTGTGTCCTTTTAGGGCACGTGTGCTGTGACTGACACCTCTGATCAGTGACAGACTCTGAGCTGTGGAGAGGCCGCCGTCCCTCTTAGCAAGTGTGGCTGACACTAACCGGCCTGCACTTCACGCGCCTCACCCTATCCCACGAGAAATATGAGCGGGAGAGGGGGGGGGCGCAGCCCACTCACCCCCAAGGAAAAACACCAAACTTCTCGAACTGCCAGCTTAAAAGCAAGCTTCCATGAAGTGCCATAGCTCGGCGGGTATCTGCGCCTGCACAAACATCACCAGTAGACCGCAGAGTTCGATCGCACCCGGCATTATAGTGTGATGGAATATTGACATACACACATGCTGACCTGGAACAGTCCACACACAGCAAGACAGTATTGTACAGTATTGTAAAAGCGCGGCGAGGTTACCTCGTCAGACTGCCTCTGTTTGCGCCGTAGGGCTAGCACAGGGTCAGTCTCGTGTCAGAAGGAGCCGTTAGTGCTGGAGGTAAGTCAGTCGCGTGTCTGAGGGTCTACCTGAGAAGCGAAGTCGTTAGGGATGAAACAGTCGATAGCATGTTGGTTGGAATTGTTCCTTTCTAGGCAACCGGGATTTAGGAAGAGGCAGTCCAGTCAGCCCAGTGTTTCTAGACAGCTGAGGTAGTCCAGTCACATTCTGGGGGCGTCTCTCAGAGACCGCCCCACAGGCAGGAGGTCAGTGAGTTGGCGCGGGCCTGCCCTGTGACTGATCTGCCTGCCCCGTCCCGGCACATGTGCAGACGCGAGGTGTGGGGTCGCTCACCTAGCAGCAACAGTAGGGCCCCCCTGCAGGCCGGTCCAGGGTCCGAGGTGCTGACCCCTGCAGGTGATGCCATCTTCATGCAGTCCAGCGCCCAGAAGAGGTGAGACAAGAGCCTGAACGCCGAGTCAGAATGCAGGAGACGGTCAAGGCGAAGGATAACAAGAGAGGAGCGGGGGCGACGGCGCGGCAGCCTGCAGAGCTGACCAGGCAGCTCGTGCGTCATGGCCTTTTGCCTGCGATTACGCTGCAGGGCAGACATCTGTTTCCAATTACGATAATTTGAAACAGATGTCGAGCCCTGCGCGTGTAACCTGCTCGAAGAAGACCATGACGCACAGCGTGGTGGTCAGCTTTGAAACCCCTTACTTAAAGTCTCGCCAGAGCAACGCTTGCGCGCTACTCGAGGCTCGACCTAAAAATTGGCAAAAAAAAACATTTTCCCCACATTTCTGTGGTGGAAAGTTCTGGAATCTGCGTGGATCCACAAATTTACACCAACCCCGCGTTCCCCAAAGTTGTCCGAGAAAAATGGTACCTCACTTGTGTGGGTCGGCCTAGTGCCGGCAACAGGAAACGGCGCAAAACGCAACGTGGACACACCTCAATTTCGCAGTGAAAAATGACCCTTTTTTGGCAAAGTGCCTAGCTGTAGTTTTTGAACCATAGCTCTGCCGGCACCTAGGGAAACCTAGCAAACCTATACATTTTTGAAAACTAGACACCCAGGGGAATCCAAGATGGGGTGACTTGACTGCCTCCCACCAGGTTCTGTTACCCAGAATCCCTTGCAAACCTCAAATAGTGGCAAAAAAACCACATTTTCCCCACATTTCTGTGGTGGAAAGTTCTGGAATCTGCGTGGATCCACACATTTACACCCACCCCGCGTTCCCCAAAGTCTTCCAAGAAAAATGGTACCTCACTTGTGTGGGTAGGCCTAGTGCCCGTGACAGGAAACGGCGCAAAACGCAACGTGGACACACCTCAATTTCGCAGTGAAAAATGACCCTTTTTTGGCAAAGTGCCTAGCTGTAGTTTTTGAACCATAGCTCTGCCGGCACCTAGGGAAACCTAGAAAACCTATACATTTTTGAAAACTAGACACCCAGGGGAATCCAGGATGGGGCGACTTGACTGCCTCCCACCAGGTTCTGTTACCCAGAATCCCTTGCAAACCTAAACAATTGTCAAACAAACCACATTTTCCCCACATTTCTGTGGTGGAAAGTTCTGGAATCTGCGTGGATCCACAAATTTCCACCAACCCCGCTTTCCCAAAAGTCTTCCGAGAAAAATGGTACCTCACTTGTGTGGTTCGGCCTAGTGCCCGCGACAGGAAACGGCGCAAAACGCAGCATGGACACACCTCAATTTCGCAGTGAAAAATGACCCTTTTTTGGCAAAGTGCCTAGCTGTAGTTTTTGAACCATAGCTCTGCCGGAACCTAGGGAAACCTAGCAAACCTATACATTTTTGAAAACTAGACACCCAGGGGAATCCAGGATGGGGTGACTTGACTGCCTCCCACCAGGTTCTGTTACCTAGAATCCCTTGCAAACCTAAAAAATTGGCAAAAAACACATTTTCCCCACATTTCTGTGGTGGAAAGTTCTGGAATCTGCGTGGATCCACAAATTTCCACCCACCCCACGTTCCCCAAAGTCTTCCGAGAAAAATGGTACCTAACTTGTGTGGGTCGGCCTAGTGCCCGCGATAGGAAACGGCGCAAAATGCAACGTGGACACACCTCAATTTCGCAGTGAAAAATGACCCTTTTTTGGCAAAGTGCCTAGCTGTAGTTTTTGAACCATAGCTCTGCCGGCACCTAGGGAAACCTAGCAAACCTATACATTTTTGAAAACTAGATACCCAGGGGAATCCAGGATGGGGTGACTTGACTGCCTCCCACCAGGTTCTGTTACCCAGAATCCCTTGCAAACCTAAAAAATTGGCAAAGAAAACACATTTTCCCCACATTTCTGTGGTGGAAAGTTCTGGAATCTGCGTGGATCCACAAATTTCCACCCACCCCGCGTTCCCCAAAGTCTTCCGAGAAAAATGGTACCTAACTTGTGTGGGTCGGCCTAGTGCCCGCGATAGGAAACGGCACAAAATGCAACGTGGACACACCTCAATTTCGCAGTGAAAAATGACCCTTTTTTGGCAAAGTGCCTAGCTGTAGTTTTTGAACCATAGCTCTGCCGGCACCTAGGAAACCTAGCAAACCTATACATTTTTGAAAACTAGACACCCAGGGGAATCCAGGATGGGGTGACTTGACTGCCTCCCACCAGGTTCTGTTACCCAGAATCCCTTTCAAATCTAAAAAATTGGCAAAAAACCCACATTTTCCCCACATTTCTGTGGTGGAAAGTTCTGGAATCTGTGTGGATCCACAAATTTACACCCACTCCGCGTTCCCCAAAGTCTTCCGAGAAAAATGGTACCTCACTTGTGTGGGTCGGCCTAGTGCCCGCGACAGGAAACGGCGCAAAACGCAACGTGGACACACCTCAATTTCACAGTGAAAAATGACAGATTTTTGGTAAAGTGCCTAGCTGTAGTTTTTGAACCCTTGCTCTGCCGGCACCTAGGGAAACCTACCAAACCCACACATTTCTGAAAACTAGACACCCAGAGGATTCCAGGGAGGTATGGCTTGCGTGGATCCCCCAACGTTTCCTTACCCAGAATCCCCTGCAAACCTCAAATTTAGCTGAAAAAATCACTTTTTTCACACATTTTTGTGAGGGAAAGTTGTGGCATCACCAGGCTGACACAAATTTCCTACCACCCAGCGTTCCCCCGGGTCTCCCGATGAAAACGGTGCCTCACTCGTGTGGGAGGCCCAAGTACCCGCGACAGGCAAGGGCCCAAAACGTAGTGAGGCGACATCAAAATTGCCTATCTCAAAACGACCTGGTTTTGCAAGGGGGGTACCCTGGGTTTTTGGCCCGGTGCTCGGCGGCCACCTAGGGAAACCTACCAAACCCACACATTTCTGAAAACTAGACACCCGGGGAATTCCAGGGAGGTATGGCTTGCATGGATCCCCCAACGTTTCCTTACCCAGAATCCCCTGCAAACCTCCATTTTAGCTGAAAAATTCACATTTTTCACACATTTTTGTGTGGGAAAGTTGTGGCATCACCGGGCTGACACAAATTTCCTACCACACAGCGTTCCCCGGGTCTCCCGATAAAAACGGTGCTTCACATGTGTGGGAGGCCCAACTACCCGCGACAGGCAAGGGCACAAAACGTAGTGAGGCAACATCAAAATTGCCCATCACAAAACAACCTGGTTTTGCAAGGGGTCACCTGGGTTTTGGCCCCGTGCTCGGTAGCCACCTGGGGAAACCTACCAAACCCACACATTTCTGAAAACTAGACTCCCGGGGGATTCCAGGGAGGTATGGCTTGCATGGATCCCCCAACGTTTCCTTACCCAGAATCCCCTGTAAACCTCAATTTTAGCTGAAAAATTCACTTTTTTCACAAATTTTTGTGTGGGAAAGTTGTGGCATCACCGGGCTGACACAAATTTCCTACCACCCAGCGTTCCCCTGGGTCTCCCGATAAAAACAGTGCCTCACTCGTGTGGGAGGCCCAACTACCCGCGACAGGCAAGGGCACAAAACGTAGTGAGGCGACATCAAAATTGCCTATCACAAAACAACCTGGTTTTGCAAGGGGTCACCTGGGTTTTGGCCCGTGCTCGGCGGCCATCTAGGGAAACCTACCAAACCCACACATTTCTGAAAACTAGACACCGGGGGCTTCCAGGGAGGTATGGCTTGCGTAGATCCCCAACGTTTCCTTACCCAAAATCCCCTGCAAACCTCAATTTTAGCTGAAAAAATCCCTTTTTTCCCACATTTTTGTGGGGGAACGTTGTGGCATCACCGGGCTGACACAAATTTCCTACCACCCAGCGTTCCCCCGGGTCTCCCGACAAAAATGGTGCCTCACTTGTGGGGGAGGCCCAAGTATCCGCGACAGGCAAGGGCCCAGAACGTAGTGAGGCGACATCAAAATTGCCTATCTCAAAACGACCTGGTTTTGCAAGGGGGGTCACCTGGGTTTTTGGCCTCGTGCTCGGCGGCCATCTAGAGAAACCTACCAAACCCACATATTTCTGAAAACTAGACACGCGGGGCTTCCAGGAGGTATGGCTTGCATGGATCCCCCAACGTTTCCTTACCCAGAATCCCCTGCAAACCTCAATTTTAGCTGAAAAATCACTTTTTCACACATTTTTGTGTGGGAAAGTTGTGGCATCACCGGGCTCACACAAATTTCCTACACCCAGCGTTCCCCAGGTCTCCTGATACAAATGGTGCCTCACTTGTGTGGGAGGCCCAAGTACCCGTGACAGGCAAGGGCCCAAAACGTAGTGAGGCGACATCAAGATTGCCTATCTCAAAACCACCTGGTTTTGCAAGGGAGTCACCTGGATTTTGGCCCCGTGCTCCACGTCCATCTAGGGAAACCTACCAAACCCACACATTTCTGAAAACTAGACACTCGGGGCTTCCAGGGAGGTATGGCTTGCGTGGATCCCCCAACGTTTCCTACCCAGAATCCCCTGCAAACCTCAATTTTAGCTGAAAAAAATCACTTTTTTCACACATTTTTGTGTGGGAAAGTTGTGGCATCACCGGGCTCACACACATTTCCTACCACCCAGTGTTCCCCCAGCTCTCCCGATAAAAATGGTGCCTCACTCGTGTGGGAGGTCCAAGTACCCGCGACAAGGAAGGGCCCAAAACATTTTTTGATAGGCAATTTTGATGTTGCCTCAAAATGTTTTGGGCCCTTGCCTGTCGCGGGTACTTGGGCCTCCCACACAAGTGAGGCACCATTTTTATCGGGAGACCCGGGGGAACGCTGGGTGGTAGGAAATTTGTGAGAGCCCGGTGATGCCACAACTTTCCCACACAAAAATGTGTGAAAAAAGTGATTCTTTCAGCTAAAATTGAGGTTTGCAGGGGATTCTGGGTAAGGAAACGTTGGGGGATCCACGCAAGCCATACCTCCCTGGAAGCCCCCGTGTGTCTAGTTTTCAGAAATGTGTGGGTTTGGTATGTTTCCTAGATGGCCGCCGAGCACGGGGCCAAAACCCAGGTGACCCCCTTGCAAAACCAGGTGGTTTTGAGATTGGCAATTTTGATGTCGCCTCACTACGTTTTGGGCCCTTGCCTGTCGCGGGTACTTGGGCCTCCCACACAAGTGAGGCACCATTTTTATCGGGAGACCTGGGGGAACGCTGGGTGGTAGGAAATTTGTGTGAGCCCGGTGATGCCACAACTTTCCCACAAAAAAATGTGTGAAAAAGTGATTTTTTCAGCTAAAATTGAGGTTTGCAGGGGATTCTGGGTAAGGAAACGTTGGGGGATCCACACAAGCCATACCTCCCTGGAAGCCCCCAGGTGTCTAGTTTTCAGAAATGTGTGGGTTTGGTAGGTTTCCCTAGATGGCCGCCGAGCACGGGGCCAAAAACCCAGGTGACCCCCCTTGCAAAACCAGGTGGTTTTGAGATAGGCAATTTTGATGTCGCCTCACTACATTTTGGGCCCTTGCCTGTCGTGGGTACTTGGGCCTCCCACACAAGTGAGGCACCATTTTTATCGGGAGAGCTGGGGAACGCTGGGTGGTAGGAAATTTGTGTGAGCCCGGTGATGCCACAACTTTCCCACACAAAAATGTGTGAAAAAAGTGATTTATTCAGCTAAAATTGAGGTTTGCAGGGGTTTCTGGGTAAGGAAACGTTGGGGGATCCACACAAGCCATACCTCCCTGGAAGCCCCGGGTGTCTAGTTTTCAGAAATGTGTAGGTTTGGTAGGTTCCCTAGATGGCCGCCGAGCACGGGGCCAAAAACCCAGGTGACTCCCTTGCAAAACCAGGTGGTTTTGAGATAGGCAATTTTGATGTCGCCTCACTACGTTTTGGGCCCTTGCCTGTCGCGGGTACTTGGGCCTCCCACACAAGTGAGGCACCATTTTTATCGGGAGACCCGGGAGAACGCTGGGTGGTAGGAAATTTGTGTCAGCCCGGTGAAACCACAACTTTCCCACACAAAAATATGTGAAAAAAGTTATTTTTTAGCTAAAATTGAGGTTTGCAGGGGATTATGGGTAAGGAAACGTTGGGGGATCCACGCAAGCCATACCTCACTGGAATCTCCCGCGTGTCTAGTGTTCAGAAATGTGTGGGTTTGGTAGGTTTCCCTAGATGGCCGCCGAGCACGGGGCCAAAAACCCAGGTGACCCCCCTTGCAAAACCAGGTCGTTTTGAGATAATTAGTTGTTTATTTCTGCAGCGTGAAAATTTTGGCACAATATTGCAAGGAAAATGTGACAGATATTTTGAGGTTTGCAGGACATTGTGGCTAAAATAACTTGTTGGGATTCACAAGAGAGACATCACCATGTACTCCCATGGGTTTACGGCAATATCTACAGTTGGTAGGTTATTCTTAGATGGAATGTACACCTTGGCAGAGAGACTAAAAAGACAAAGATTCCTGCACAGCCATCTATTCCTCAAACACACACACATACTGGTTGGATTTGGCACGAGGGCGAGTGATGGTTCAGTATATAAAATTTTATTAACAAGAGATTTCACAAAAATGAAATGCACTGTCAATAATTAAATGGACAAAAAACTGAACCAGTGACTCGCAGCTCGTGAGCTGTAAAGCCACGGCAAGGCACCAACCGCTTTACAGGCCATTCACACACCTTTCATACGTGATACACACAAGACCATTCACACCACCAGGCACGAAACCAACACATTACAACATTCACAAAAAGGGACAAGGTACACCCTGCTTCAGAAAGACAAAAAAGACAAATATTACTGCACAGCCATCTAATCCTCAAGCACACACACATACTGGTTGGATTTGGCACGAGGGTGAGTGATGGTTCAGTATATACAATTGTAATAGCAAGTGATTTCACAAAAATGAAATTCACTGTTAATAATTGAAAGGACGAGAAACTGAACCATTGACTCACAGCTCGTGAGCTGTAAAGCCACAACAAGGCACCAACCTCTTTACAGGCCATTCATACACCTTTCATACGTGTGACACATACAAAACCATTCACACCGCCAGCCGCGGGCCCATCACATTGCAACACTCACACCAGCAGACAGCGCCATTCAAGGGCCCATCACTTTCACACGCCCACATTCCTGACACAGCAACCACACAAGCTGATGGATTGCGTGGAGTGGCGCTCAGCTAGCAGTGTGTGTAGTGACCAGCAGCAAGTCACTACTCACACACCGCCAGCCGAGCGCCAGTCCATGCACACCGCCAGCCAAGCACCAGTCCACGCACACCACCAGCCAAGCGCCAGTTCACGCACACCGCCAGCCAAGCGCCAGTCCACGCACACAGCCAGCCAAGCGCCAGTCCATGCACACCGCCAGCCAAGCGCCAGTCCACGCACACAGCCAGCCAAGCGCCAGTCCACGCACACCGCCAGCCAAGCGCCAATCCACGCACACCGCCAGCCAAGCACCAGCCACGCACACCGCCAGCCAAGCGCCAATCCACGCACACACGCCAGCCAAGCGCCAATCACGCACACCGCCAGCCAAGCGCCAATCCGCACACACCGCCAGCCAGCGCCAGTCCACGCACACCGCCAGCCAAGCGCCAGTCCACGCACACCGCCAGCCAAGCGCCACTCCACGCACACCACCAGCCAAGCGCCAGCCTACACACACCGCCATCACATTTAGGATTTTTTTATACAAAAAAGAAAACACAAACAAATTGCAAATAGATACAAATCTACTAACACAAAATCTGAAACTAAATACATTGCACTAATGGCAACCTTGAAACAGAATAACATTTTTAAACAATACAGACCAGGCAGTTCACTTTACCACTCATGGATGCTCCCAAAATTATTTTCCGTGTGGTACGCTCTAAAACAAGCAGGCACACACAGCCCAGGGTTAGAAGGACACTCGGGGCAGTACATACAAGTCTCCTTCCGCGTACCTCTTCGCCAACAGACTCTACATCTCCTAGTGGGAAAGTCTTTCGAGGGTGTGGGAGAAATGTAATCAGGAAAGTGGCGATCTTTCAATCGAGCCACATCCTCCACCACTCCAACTCTAGGAACACTTCCCTGTTCCACAACAACAAGGCTGCCTATCACAGACTGCTGAAACTGAACAAAAGTCAACTTTGACGCAGGAGAACACTCCTTGAACACAACAAAAGCATTGAAAGTTGCTAAATTGAAGAGATGGATGGCCAACTTCTTATACCAAACATAAGCCTTACGAATAGCAGTGTAAGATTCCAACCTATGATCTACTCTGTCAACACCACCCATGTGCTTATTGTAGTCTAAAATGCACACAGGTTTGCGCACTTCAGCAATCTGACCCCAAACAGCCACAGGTGAAGTATTCTCATCATGGATGGTAGTCAGCATGTACACATCCCTCCTGTCCACAAATTTCACAGCTAGTAGTTCATCACTACGCAAGGAACTGCACTGTCCCCTCTGAAGTTTTTTGCAAACAAGCTCTTTTGGATAACCTTTACGGTTAGAGCGGATTGTGCCACAAGCAAAAGTGTCCACTTTGAACAATTCCTTAAATAATTGCACAGCAGTGTAGAAGTTATCAAGGTACAAATGGTGGCCTCTGTTAAACAGTCCTCTAGCAAGATCCCACACAATTTTCTCTGAAACTCTAAAAGTGGACGGACAACCAGGGGGGTCAATAGTGGAATCCCTACCAGTGTACACACGGAAATTAAAAACATATCCTGTCCTACTCTCAGACAACATATACAGCTTAATCCCATAGCGTGCCCTCTTGCTAGGGATGTACTGCCTAAAAACCAAACGGCCCTTGAACAAGACCAAAGACTCATCAATAGATATTTCTTTCCCTGGAGTATAGATCTCTGAAAATCGATCTACAAAGTGATCAAGAACAGGCCGAATCTTAAAAAGACGGTCACAGTCAGGGTGATCTCGTGGCAACGCCAAAGAATTATCAACAAAATGCAGCATCCGTAGCAAAAGTAAATACCGATCACGAGTCATAACTGCAGGAAATATGGCCGTTGCCATCAAGGGACTGGTAGACCAATATGAAGCCATGGACGGCTTCCTTATCAAACCCATCAATAAAGTCAAACCCAAAAACTTCTTCATCTCTTCCAGATTTGTGGGAGTCCACCGGGTAGCTCTAGAGTGGGGCCTAAGTTTGTCACTGTTGTCCCTCAAAAACTGTTCAGCATACAAATTAGTCTGCTCAACAATCTCACCCAAAAATACATCATCCATAAACAACTGAAAAAACTGTATAGGCAAAAAATGTTCACAATCCACTCTACACCCTGCATCACCACTAAAGGCAGGCAACCCAGAGTCCAGCACTTCCAGTAGGAAGCCTAGCAGCCTCAGGCGGCAATCCAGATGCCTCAGGCACCATCGGCACAGCAGTATCCTCCTCTAAAACAGGCACTTCATCCGCACTGAGAGTAGCTTCATCCACACCAAGAGTAGCTTCATCTGCACTGAGAGTACCTTCATCATCCGATGATTCCATGTGGAGAGAAAACTCACTGCCTAAATCTTCCCCTTCCTCCTCTCCCTCAGACGCACTGTCAGTCTCATAATCCTGCTCAGAGGAAGATTCAAGAAGCATACCAACCACCTGCTGAGCAGTCATTCTACGGCTAGCCATAATGCTTACTAATAAAGGTAACTTGTCAAACAAGTCAACAACAACAAACACTTTGTAAAATAAGTAATAAACAAAATGCACCTTTATCAGAAATACCTATATACTCCAAAACGATACCACTCACTTGCCAGAAGCAGCTAAACTCACCACCACCTACTCTGCACAGACACAGTATGGATCAACAATATCCCACTAAAAAGAAAGAGAAAAGAAAATTACACATAAGACAATGCAAAACACATCGCAAAGAATTTCATGCTCAAAACACTAACTAAATATGCTGCCATTATGACACCACTTACAAAAAAATTCATTCATACATGACAATAATACTCATTTGGAGTAAATACAACAAAAATATTTTTCTTACCAAAAAAATGCAACTACGCAAAACTGCAGAACAAACACTTTCGAAACCGCAAACAGGAATCAAAAGCTTTACACTAGAATAAAAAGGAGAAAAAAACATTACAATCACATATGCAAATAATGCACCAGTCCACACACAATCCACCAGCCAAGCTAAGGGGTAGGTGGGCCTAAGAGTATAAATAAAATATTCACCCCCGTAAAAGGGGAGCAACCGTTGCCCTTGAGGCCACTCCCCAACACAAAAATTAAAAAAACCCTGGTGTCTAGTGGCTTCTGCCCCCCTTGGGGGCAGATGGGCCTAAATACATACTGCTATTCTGCCACCCAAAGAGGGCAGAAATGGCCACAATCATCCTTCCATAAAGGGGAGCGACCCTTGTCCAAGGGGCCGCTCCCCAACATAAAAAAAAACCCTGGGGGCCTAGTGGCCCTACAAAAAAACAAATCAGCCGATCTGCCCCTCAGGGTGGCAGAAACGGCCAAATTAATGCTCCCCAAAGGGGAGCAACCCTTGCCCAAGGGGCCACTCCCCACAAACAAATCCCTGGTGGTCTAGTGGGCCCAATTTTAAAAAAACATGGCGAGATCTGCCCACCAGACACAGCCACAAACATTGCCCCCAAAGGAGAGCGACTCTTGACCAAGGGGTCACTCTCCACAAATAAATCCCTGGTGGTCTAGTGGGCCCAATATAAAAAAAATGGCGAAATCTGCCCCACCCCCATGGGGGCAGACAGCCACAAACAATGCCCCCAAAGGGGAGTGACCCTTGCCCAAGGGGCCACTCCCCAAACATTTCTGATGGTGGTCCAGTGGGCAATTTATTTATAAATAATGGTGAAGTCTGCCCCCCAGGGGGGCAGACCAAGCCATGCAACATTGTCCCAAAAGGGGGAGCGACCCTTGCCTAAGGGGCCGCTCCCCCCCAAACAGAAAACAGTTGTCCATTTAAAAAAAAAAAAAAAATCCCTGGCGTCTAGTGGGCATTCCTGCTGCACGATCGCACGATCGTGCAGCAGGATTGCACAAAAGAGGCATCGGGGGGAAAGGAAAACCCTTTCCTTTCCCCCGATGCCTCTTTTGTTTGAATCCCCCCTCCCCAGAGCCAAAACTCACCTCTTTCTTCCCCGACGCGCTGAAAGCAAATGGCTTCCAGCGTGTCGGGGAAGAAAGGGAAGCCTCCAATGAGGCGCGCTGACATCATTGATGACGTGTACGGGGCGGGGGAAGGCAGGGGAAGGGCTTCCCCTGTCTTCCCCGGTAAAAATACCCAGATCGGCGTCCCACGGGGGAGCGCCAGCGCTTCCTCCGTGGGTGGGTGCCATGACGAGCTGGACTCGTCATGAGCACACGCCCACTGTGTGCCATAACGAGTCCAGCTCGTCATGAGCACCGAAGGGGTTAAGAATAATTCATAGAGCCATTCCTGTCTGCAATAGTTTATGGGCACAACAGGTGCATTATGGGACTGGTAGGACTACATTTTGGCCACGTGTTTAGTGTGATTTAAGACGTGTGACTTATGGCAGTATGATCCGGCTCACTTGTGAACAAGGCCACACTTGGAAAGCTGAAACGCGTCAGTATTGATTTGCTGGCACTTTTATTACAATAAATGCCGATGCCTCATCGATTTGAGCTTCGCTCCTTTCTTTGATGTGTTTAATTATTGGACGCTCCATGCCCATTTTTGTGAAGCTGCCCTGCAGGGATGGGGGCTCCCATCAGTTGGAGAACTTTGTGTGGATTTGATTTGGGGAGCATGTCCCGCTTGCCCAAGTGCAAACATAAAGGATTACCCAGGTATTTCAGCATGTCGGTGTGAAAGGAAGACAGTAGGAGGGATGTCTCCTCTTGCCAATTCTATTCCACTGGTGTTACAATAGGAGACACGAATGTGTATTCAGCAGCTTTGATGATGAGCAAGGCTGCATGAAGGAAATGTAAATTTGAAACACACGTGGCTTTCTATTTTAAAAATGACTGTGCGCCTGGATACTATTTGTGTTTGTGACTGTGATGCAGGGAAATAACCTTTAGAACGCATGCATTACATCGCATGCCATTAGATCGAGGTTTTTACAACGCAAGTCGTTACAACGACTTGCACTGGAGGGCGCTATAGGACAAGGAGTACTTTAATTTACTATCCAACACCTTCCCTACTGTCGTAGCGCCTGGAGTTGGAATAGTAAGTTAAGCTTCTCCTAAGTCCACGCGCCCTCCAACGCAAATCGTTGTAACGACTTGCGTTGTAAAAACCGCGATCTAATGGCATGCGATGTAATGCATGCGTGATATCGTCATACATCCGTGATGCAAGAAGAAGCTGTTAAGAATCACTATCAAGACAGCAGCATATTCAAACATTTGTGGCCAGGACTAATTTTGGCTTAGTAAGTTTTATTCATGGCAGCCAAGGTCAAATCTGCTTCTAAGCACCAAGTTTCATACACCTTATCTTTCCATCTCTTTTTAGCTCAGGTGTTCCAGATCAAGTCTAAAGTCGGTTTTATAATCCCTGCATTTAGACTTGTCAGGTGGCGAGTTAGATCTGTCCTGGTGCACGGTTTTAAGCTATAGAATTCCTTCTCCCACTCTAAAAAGAAATATATCTGCTTTTTAAATAAATGAAGAACATGGATACTATGTTTTTGGCTTGTCTTTTTGATGTCCACAACAATAGTGTCAAAAGGCCTTATTTAGAAGGTGATTTTTGTGCCATCTATAGGTGACCATTTAGTTAGATAAAGGCTGTTGATGGGCAAAAATTGAGACCAGGGCCACTCCCCAAACATTTAAAAAAATCCCTGGCGTCTAGTGGGTATTCCTGCTGCACGATCGTGCAGCAGGAATGCACAAAAGAGGCATCGGGGGAAAGGAAAACCCTTTCCTTTCCCACGATGCCTCTTTGGTTTGAGTCCCCCCTCTCCAGAGCCAAAACTCACCTCTTTCTTCTCCGACGCTGTAAAGCAAATGGCTTCCACCGCGTCGGGAAAAGAAACCTCCAATGACGTCAGCGCGCCTCGCGCGCTGGCGTCAGTGGCTGGCGTGTACGGGGGGCGGGGGAGGCAGGGAAGGGCTTCCCCTGCCTTCCCGGTAAACATCCCAGATCCCGGCGTCCCACGGGGGGTGCCAGCGCTTCCCCCGTGGGTGGGTGCCATGGCGAGCTGGACTCGTCATGAGCACACGCCCACTGTGTGCCATGGCGAGTCCAGCTTCGTCATGAGCACCGAAGGGGTTAAAGAACAATCGGACACCACCCTCCACTGACAAATCCTGCCCACTGAAGTCCAAAAACACCCCTTCAAACCTAGTGAAAAAATCGGATACACTTTCATCTTTCTTCTGACGACATGCTGCTAACTTGTCCCAATCTACTCGTCTAGGTGGGATGAGGGAATGCATGTAAGTAATAATACGAATCGGCAAGGCTAGTATCTCAGCCTTAGGCTTCTCACCAGGCTTCCTCTCTTTATCCCATGCCCTGATCTCGTCCCAAGTGCCACCCAACTCCACGACGTGGTCCTGTGTATGTACCTGTCTCCAAATATCCACTGGTACCAACAAACCGAAAAACACCTCAATATCTGCCAACGTCATCACTGTTGACGAGGCGGCCTCTGTCAATTCTTTGTAATATGCAGTCGGATTTTTCCTAGGGTCTGGCAACTGGCTCTTGAGAGCTAAAACCTCACTCCTCTTCCATGGAGTGTAAACCCATTGTTCTTGAAAGTGGGCCTCTACTCGCTGCCTGACAACAGCGTTCTGCTGATTACGTAGCTCCGGTATCTCGGGGTGAGAAATAGGATGTACTTCCCTCATCGGAAACTGAGACCCTGTCGTTGGTGTTTTCTGATGCAGCCTACCTCGATAACCAATCAGTGTTGCAATATTACTAAAAACGTCGTTAGGAGCCATGTCAGCAGCATACACACGGTCCCGGATGTCATAAATTATCTGAGGTGCGACACTATTGAAACGCAGTTCCCACAACCCTATTAGTGTGGTTGACATATGCTTGAGGGCATGCTGTTGCACAAACGGCTCATAATCTTTCACCACACGCCACACATCCTCCACGCTATAAATCGGATGCCGGGCCCACTGCACGGCCTGATCTGCCACCATCTTTTTCTCTTCATTCCCCACATCAGATCGAATCAGCACCCGCCCCATTCGTTCTCGAGCTGCTGCCCAATTCCCTTTGTCCAGTCCACGCACTGGCGTCCCAATACTCAGCACTGCCGGGGAAGAGGCATTTGAGGAAGACACAATGGATGAAGGGGCAGGCACCAGAGTTATTAATGGCTGCGTTGAGGTTGTAAGGGATGGAGAGAGAGCATAAGCGGAAACGATAGGCGTAGCAGGGAGACTTGCAGTCATTGCATCCATGGTATGTGAAGATAGAGAAGAAGCAGGTGCTGCCGTAGCCGAAGCAGCCAGGTCAAGAGCAGAAGGACCAGAGGTGGAAGCAGGAGGGGCGGAAGACTGAGGCGTCGGGACAACAGGGTATATTCTCTGTGGGGCATAGGGAGGTGGAGGTCGAGCATCTAACAGCTCCTCCACAAATGTATTGTCTTCCTCTCGGGCGACATAAGATTTGTCACATTGCAATTGAAACGTCCTATCAGCACACTCTATACCTTTTTCTATTTTCTCTCAATCATACGCTACTGCTTTCTGAGTCACTGTCTGCATCTTCCCTCACCAGGCCTCTTTTTCTGCTTTCATACACCTTTGCCTCGCTTCCTTTTGCCATACCTGAAGAGAACCAAACATTGACTGTCTACTTCTTTTTGCGAACAATTTATCCTGCAGGAAATTCAGTTTTTGTTCATCAAAGGTACCTGTAAGTGGCCACTGCAGCTCGGCATTGTCCCTCGTATATTTGTGCCATAGTGTACTAAACATAATAGGGCCAATGCCGTGCTTAACGTACATATCGGAATTCGGGGATTGCCTTCCGGAGGTGCAGGTTGTCTTTCCTCAGTCGAGCCTCAGCAGAACGACAACAGCACCCCGAACACCACAATTTACTCAAACAAGGCATTTTAATAGAGAGACACGTTCACTATTCGTACCAGACTGAATAACAAAGAGATTGGTCCTCAGACCGCATCAAACAAAGGAAACCAAGAGTCAGTCCTCAGACTGCACCAAAGAGACAGACTCAAGCCCCAGGCATTTTCAAGGGTAAGCCAAATTCATTATGTTGCCTGGCAGAGTGTCCGCAGACACCCTGTATCTAAACGGTCTGCAGACCTACCAAGTTCAAGCAAGCCAAGAAATGGTCTCCAGACCATACCCAAGGTTATTCAAGAATGGCGCCATATTCACCAAGAATCAAGACAAACTCACCTGGTGCACACAGGTTGAACAAAGTTATTCTCCACTGCCGACTCTTCGGACTAAACGGTCAGATCCAAGGGTTTCGCCTTTCAGGACCCCAGCCGGGATGACCGCTGGGCGAGGCACCACCCGATCAGACAGGTGGGGCAGCTGCGAGTACTAGGCTCTATCATGCAGGGATCCCCGATCCGCCTATTTGACCCGACGCGGCCCTGTCCTCCTCACCCGTCCGCGGGCAAAGATGGGTCACCCGATGGGGTCCTTGTTCGGGCGCCAACTGAAGGAAGTGACCTGATTAGGGCCACCCGGGTCACTCGCGACCACCTCTCAGCCTTCCAAGAAATGAAGAGTCAATGAGACAGTAGAGAATGCAAACCAAGTTATTTATTAGTATATTGCGCTCAAGCGGAGTCCAGTCAGACTAGCCTCCTTAGATGCTACAGAGAGGACTGACTTCACCAAACTTGGTAACACATAATATACATTTCAACACCCCTAAAGACCCGCCCAGACTGGAATTTTTCAGCTCAGGCACTGTTGAACAAAGGAGCTACAGTAGGATGAGCTACCACCTGTAGAAAGGGTACATGTTATCACACTTTCAGGGTCATCTTGTTCAAGCTCAGCGCTCTCTAGTGTGGGAGCAGGACTACGGTAGAGGAAAGGCATGCGAAGGCAGAATAAGCTATTCATTAGTACATTAGGATTCAACCTTGAATACGATAAACAAAAGCAACTTGAAGCAGCTTTTCGCTGAGGCAGACAGATGGATGAGACAAACGCTTACTTTCGATCATACTACAAAATGGCAGCGGAAGACAAAATGGCGCCGCAAATGCTAACTTAACTTGCACAATGCTAGAAGGAGTCGGTCAAACGCATTTGCAGTCCAACAGGGATACGTTAATCATAGGTTCTTGACGTCACTTGCCATGCTATTCCTAATCCTGAGTCCTCTTTTGTTTTCTCTGAGGTAACTGGTTGGTGTGGCTTTTGGAACTCTTCATGGTGAGCTTTTTAAGGAGTACTGCTTCTCTTCTTCAGTGCTGAGCAAGAAACGGGCATTGGGTTATTCCACGCACAAATCTCTTCCAGGTGGCTCCTGAGTTTCCCTCTTGGGCACCCTCGGAAAGGATTCAAAATGGAGACCCTTAAATTGCGTGTCCCATAGGTAGATATGTAGGAGATTCAATCATCTCTAGGAATTCTGATGGAAGTCTAAGTGTCTGCATCTGTCTTGACTATCACAAAGCCTGTTCCATAGAGAGAAGTAAGTAAGTGTAGCAGCCATTTTGTTTTATGTTAGACTATTCTATGTGCATCTTAGGTCCTATCCCAGAAGTCCTAAGTGCTAGGCACTTTTTGGTTTTCACTGTTGGCCACCACCTTACCTGTTCTGTCATTCCAGCTGCTCAGTTATGTTACTTTATTTTTAAAGCACAGTGTATGTCAAACGGTGATTCTTGCCACTGAATGACATAACACTTAACAAGTGTATTTGTAAAGTGCACATTCACTCAAGGATATCTTGGCGCTGAATAACAGATGTTTATTTTTACCCAACTCAATTAATAAAAAATGACAGCCTGAGATTGAAACTACCTAGCTCACACAGAACTGGTTGATTGAAGCTAGAACTGCTGTCTGCAAGGGTTAGAATGAGCACACAAAGGCTTTAAGACACCTACGACAGAGTTCATGACGGCCCAAGACCCTTCCATGCAAAAGATCATTCCATGTAGCTACAGCAGAACATTTTATGCCCCCAGTCCTAACTTTCTTTTTATTTTCGGAGCCCCTTTCTGAAACCACTGTGCTGATCAAAGGGCTCCCCAGGGGTATGTTATGTTCTGTTAGTTATGTTATGTTAACTGGGATTTCTGAAGCACAACTTTCAGCACCAATTTGGTATCATGGTGTATATTCAAAGATTTTCTAGAGTACGACGCCAAGCTCTAATGGCTGTAGGTAATTCTAGATGATTTAATGGAAGTGGAATTTAGTGGAAGCTACTTCAAGACAGCAATGGTTTTGTGGTATTCCAACAAAAATATTGTATAAAAAATATCATGGGTCACAAATATCATCTCAAAAATGTATTGTGATGTCAAACATACTATGGGACTGAATATAGAAGGTGAGAATATTGGGCCTGATTAACAAAGGAAAACTTGCACTTTTGTGAAGTTTACTCTTTTTCAGTATTCACAAACAAACAAAAGGATAGAACAGGCCTATCTTTTTATGCACAGAGTTCTCCAACCCGAATGTAGAGACTCTGCAGTTGTAAAGTTACTATTAAATTGTTTGTTTGTGAATACTGAAAAAGAGTAAACTCCCACAAAGATGTACATTACCTTGTGAATCGGCCCATTGTGTTTTGGTAATTTAATGTGTTTTTTAAAAAATATAGTTGTATACAATATTGTTTTCCTTAATATAGATGTGTAAAATATTGTTTTTAATTAGTTTGTAAATATTAGTTATTTTAGTATTATGTTATTAGCATTGTAGCAATATCTGTTTTAATCTGCTTTATTATAGTTTGTAAGTTTTTATTTTTTTTAAATGTAATTAGAAATTGTTAATGTAGTAGCAAATTATTGGGTTTTTAGAGGATTAGAGTGGGAATTTTTTGTTTAATCTAGATTATTCTTTCGTAATTTGTAATTCATTTTTTATATAATTTAAGTTTTCATTTATCATGTAAATTAATTGACGAATTGTCATTTAAAATGTTTGTTGATTTTTAATGTTAATGGGTTGATCAGTGTAGTTAGTAAATTGTGTTATTTACTTTTATATGTATTTTTTATTTTAAATAATTAATTTGATATTAATAATTTTTCATTTTTAAATACTTTTTATTAATACTTTAAAAAGCATGTCTGTGTTTGTTTTTAAGGGTAGTAGGGAGGGAAGTGTTTTAATTTAAAATATTTTTTATATTTTTTTAGATCTTACTTTTTCATTTGTAGTGTAATATTTACATTTTTTTAAAATATCATTGTATTTGTTATATGTATTCTTTTAAATAGGTTTTCAGGTTTTTTTGGTCTATAATTAAATGTTTTAGTTAAATAATTTAGGAGTGGGAATAATAAATCTGACCCCTCCAAAGTCCAGCACTCCCCTCTACTGTTGCTTTGATTGTATTTTAAATAATTAATTTGATATTAATAATTTTTCATTTTTTAAATACTTTTTATTAATACTTTAAAAAGCATGTCTGTGTTTGTTTTTAAGAGTAGTAGGGAGGGAAGTGTTTTAATTTAAAATATTTTTATATATTTTTCAAAATCTTACTTTTTCATTTGTAGTGTAATATTTACATTTTTTTTAAATATAATTGAATTTGTTATATATTTAATTAATATATGTATTCTTTTAAATAGGTTTTCAGATTTTTTTGGTCTATAATTAAATGTTTTAGTTAAAGAATTTAGGAGTGGGAATAATAAATCTGACCCCTCCAAAGTCCAGCACTCCCCTCTACTGTTGCTTTGATTGGATATGACCCTTCCAAAGTCCAACAGTTTCAAATTTCAAAACCAGCAACTCCAGCCAAACTATGAGCAGAAATTTATATTTTCTGAGTCCTTTGGTCCAATACATCAGGAGAACGTTTAACTGAACCTGCACTGCAGGACATACATCCTGGTGCTCCTCAGAATGTAGAATGTCCTATCTCCCTTAAAGCTGGGACCAAGCTGGATTCAGGTCTGCCTGCTTCCTGCCTGTTGGCTGAAGAGCCAAATGGAGAGGCAGAAAGCGCCCTGAGTGCGAGGTGTGAACAAGAAACAAGTGCCCAGATGGCAGATCATTTTTGACTAGTGCTATTTAATTTCCTTGATGGTAAGATAAGGAATGCTCGCGCAAACATCTTTTACCAGTGTATTGTGAAAGCAGGCTTCTGGAGTTGATAATGTGTGCCACGAATGTTTGTGCAGGTTTGTTTTATGATATTTTGTTGTGGTGCTGACATACTCTGTTGTTTTTTGTGCTGCGTCATTGGATTGTGATGTGTTGTACAGGGGTTGTTGTGTTGAGTTCTGTTTTGACTGCTTTTTTGTGCCCTGTTAAGTTTTAATTGTGTTATGTTGCTTTATCTACGTTATTGATTTGTGTTCTGTTGTATTCCTTAGATATGTCAGTGAAAGCTGCCGTATTTCCAGCCAAAAGCAGACAAAGCTTTTAAACTTCCTGTAACAAATAAGTATTTCCAACTGCCTAATTTGACAAAACACTGCTACTATAGTCCTTCTATTTAAGACATCAGTCAGCCCAAAACTGTGGCAGGGACCGTGGCTTAAGTAAGCACTTGCAGTGCTCATTTTATGTGATACGGCCCTGGGCCACTTTCTTCTGACCAATCCTCGAAAAGGCACAAGTGACAGTGGAGGAAAAAATTCAACAGACCAGGAGGCCCTTAACAGTAACAAAAACACCGGTGAGCCAGCCCTGAG
This sequence comes from Calotriton arnoldi, assembly GCA_963921515.1. Lineage (NCBI taxonomy): Eukaryota > Metazoa > Chordata > Amphibia > Caudata > Salamandridae > Calotriton > Calotriton arnoldi. Next base: position 1,621,712 of record CAWUFW010002759.1, read on the forward strand.
TATTGAAATTTCCTGGAGGACTGCTTATCCCAGTGCCGGCTTTAGCATTGTTGGTGCCAGGTGCGACAAGTTTTGTTGGCACCCCCTCACCCACAACGACCTGCTTCTTCACTGATTCCCTCACTGCCACCCTCCAATGGTGCCCTCAACTCTCCATAGCACCTCTCTCACCTCTCATATGTATTTCATTTGTTTTATAGCGCTACTCATACCAGTGTAGGGTGTAAGAGCACTGTACATCATACACACATTCTATAATGACAATGAATCATACATCTGTAAATCAGTGTATAGGAAATTTTACATAAGACAAAGGGGACTACAAGGTGTAGGAATCACGTCATCCATTCTGGTAGGCAGTATTTTTCAAGAGTACTTCATTTAGAGAAGCACAAACTCTAGATTTAAAATGCACTACAGTGGTTGGGGTTGGCTTTACTAATAAGAATGTATTTCTACCCAAACACTTTTTAGCAACATTAAGATAATTAAAGGCTAAGAAAAAACATACTGTACTAGCCTATACCTTGCACTTTGTATGAAGCTCTTTGATGCCAGTTCATAGCTCAGTGTTATGTTAGGACTGTGAGTAATAAACAGCAAGTAACAAAAGTATCTCCGTGACTAAAGCAGTAACGCATTGAGTTATCTAGGTAAAACACAATTCTTTGATCTGCATGCTACATGTTCTTTACAGCAGGCATGTTAACCATCTGCATTACTTTATTTTGAGTCAAATCTGCCACCTGACAAAACTTCATCTCTCTCCAGCAGATACACTAATCACCAGAGTTATCTTGACATGTTTACTGTTGCCTGAATATTGCTGGACACACAAGTAACTCTGCAGCAGGTGCTTTTAAATAAATATGATATTTCAAAACACCCCCCCGCCCCCCTTGAGCTGGGTGCCCAGTGTGGTGGCACCAGCTGCACCACCCTAAAGTTGGCCCTGGCTTATCAGTACCACCAAAAGAATATCTATGTCCTCACAGGGAACCATGTGAAGCTCTGCCAGGCATCCCCCACCTGCCTCTGGACCAAGGACAGTAGCCTGGTGTTGATCTCCCTCCTGGGGGGGAAGGAGGTGTTACAATGTCACTTTGGAAATACTGTGGTCTCCTTGGATCCTATCTGGGCATTTATTCGGGCAGTGTAGGTTGCCTCAGATGCCTCTTAGATTGCAGGAACCCTCTGATGAAATATTTTTTTGATTGCGACCAGTGGTTCCTTAGATATACGGTTTTGAGGTTTACAGTAGACTTTGCCGTTTACATCAAATTTGCTTAGACCTCCAGACCCCTGAGGCACTAAAACACCTTGTAATCAAACCGGTCAATTTAGTTCTACTGCTTCTGAAGTCAATCTGTTTTGAATCTGTCACCTGTGAGCTGAAGGACGTTCCCAGGTGCTGGTAGACCCTAGACAAGCAGTGCCCGAAAACAGCTTGAAAGAAAGCACGAACCTCTATCCTTTTACACCTTACTATCTGGATATCAGATACGTCTTTTTCCTGGTGTACAGCGGCATGAGCCCGCTGAGCTACCTTGACTTAGAGCATGCCTATAAGATAGTGCTAGAATGCACCCTCTGACAGTATCTTTTCTTATATTTGGTATTTGTAAAGCGCACAACTCATCCCCAGAGGGATATCCCAGCACTAGTCTGAGTCAATAACTGATTCCTATTTAATAAGACTAAAGTGGATATAGCCATGTCTTCAATTCTTTTCTAAAAGTTAGCAAATCCGGCACTGTATGTAGATCCTGAGCGAGCCTATTCCAGTGGGTAGCGGCGAAGAAGTTAAAAGAGCGTCGAGCCATCCGGGATTATGCAGCCTGCACTAACTGGAATCTGTAAACAAGAACATAGCAGCAAATCAGAAGTCCTGGCCCTTTTGAGAACAACTAAAAAAATGTCCATGGTGTTACATGAAGGTGCATTTTGTCCCTTTTTAAAAGCACTGATCACATTTTGGGCTCATTGTTTCTCAGCCCATTAGTGTTCTGCACTTCTGGGGTTTGCCTTTTGTACTCAGTATTAACTCTTAAATTTTACACAGTACCGTTTAAGTTTTTTAGTTTTTTTATAACTAATTTTATTGATTTTTAAAAGGAGAAAAGGAAATTAAAAAAAAAACAATACAGCATGTCAGGCAGTGGTGTAACATGCGAATTCCAGCATATAGTACAGGTACAAGAAGTACAGTGTAAGTGCTCTCCCCCCCTACGGCATAGCAGTGGATCCTAACAGATGTGAAGATGGCCTTCAGTCCAGCACACCTAGCCATTTGCCCCAGACTTTCCGGTGTTTGGCGGGGCAGCCCCTAGTCTCAAACAACGGAGCTCCTGCGCGGCACACCAGTCCACCCCCGGCGCCATTTAGCCAAAGAGGGCGGGGTAGAGTTCTTCCATGCAGCTGCTATGTTGCGCTTGGCCACCACTAGCGCCGTACCCAGGAATGCCTTGTCCGCTCTGGACCCGTCCAACCCGTCAGTGATGCCCAGTAGAATGTTTAGAGGGTTGTGTGGCACTTCCCATCCCAATATCTCCGTAAGTTCCGCTTCCAAGGCGTTCCCGTAGGGGGCAATGTGTGGGCATGTCCACACTATGTGAAACAAATCCGCAGGATTCAAGCCACACCTCGGACAAGCCGGGGTGGGGATCAGGCCCGCTTTGTGGAGGCGACTGGGGGCGAGGTAGGAGGCGTGCAGGTAGTAGAGCTGGACCAGGCGAAGCCTGGCCGAAGCAGTAACAGTTCGGGGTGCCATCATCGCATCTCTCCAATCCTCATCCTCCAGTGGACCCAGCCATGTCTCTCACCTGAGTCTCAGGTGGTCAAGAGACACAGGACCATTATTAGTTAGAGAGCGGTAAATACGGGAGACCCCACCTCTTCCAAGGTTGCCCATCATGACGGGCTTCAAGGGGGCTGTGCTCTGGTAACGAAGTGCCAGACTTGATATGTGTATCTAGGGCATGGCGGACTTGCAAATATCTGTAGAATTGGGAGGGATGAAGCGTATACCTGGATTGCAAGTCGGCAAAGGAGCGAATGTGGTCGCCAGTCCATAGGTCCCCCAATTGTGAAATACCGATAAGGTCCCAACTCCTAAAGCCCGTTAAATGTGCCACCTCTCGCAGCCATGTACCCTGCCAAAGCTGCGTTTGCTGGGATAGTTTATTTTACCAGTGAGTGTGTTGCAGGGAAGCGCGCCAGGCCAAGAAGACAGCACGGGTCACCATAAGGAGATCCCTGGGGATAGGGGAGCCGTATAGCGTGGCTTGGACGCGGGAGAAGCCCAAATCGTGGAGTTTAAGTCTATAGGCCGGGTCAGACCAACCCCCACTGAACCAATCATGGACCACCAGGAGACGAGTCGCCAGGTAATACAGGTAGAGGTTCGTGAGTCCCATGCCTCCATCAAAGGGAGGGATTTGCCATTGGCGGAGGGCCATACGGGGACGTCGACCACTCCATAGGAATTTTATGACAAGACTATCTACGCCTCGAAACCAGGTGCGGGGGATGTGATGCGGTATGTTCTGGAGAATGTAGAGAAACCGGGGGAGAATCATCATTTTAAATAGGGCTATGCGCCCCAGTGGGTTGAGGGGTAGTTTTCCCCATTTCAGCAGGTCCTGCTTGATTTTAGTGATTAGAGGGGTGACGTTAAGAGCCCAGGCCAAGTCTGGCAGCAGGGCAACCCATATTCCGAGGTATTTGAAAGACTGCCGAAGGATAGGAATAGTGGACTGCCAATCAAAGCAGTCTCTGGAAATGTGTAGGGGGACCAACGTGGATTTGGTTGGATTTAGCCGCAGACCGGAGATCTGCTCAAAGGTGTATAGGATTTGCAGGCAGCGAGGGCCAGAATGGACTGGATCAGTGAGAAACAACAGGACATCGTCCGCATAGAGCAAGATTTTTGTCCTCATGAGAGACCCCCCATCGCCAGCCCCGGATCTGAGTGTCAGAGCGAACCAAGTTGGCCAGGGGCTCCATGGCCAGGGCGAAGAGGAGGGGTGAGAGGGGACACCCCTGCCGTGTCCCTCTGCCTATAGAAAAGATATTGGAGAGTACCCCATTGACTTGTACCCGCGCGGTTGGTTTAGAGTATAGGACCCGTACCATACGACGAAACTTGGGGCCCAGGCCCAAAACCCTCAGGACATCCCCCAGGTAGCCCCAGTCGACCGAATCAAAGGCTTTCTTGAAGTCGGCTAGGAGAAGTGCCAGGTAGGGGGTGAGTACGTGCCGGTTGGCCAAAGCCACGTAGAGGCGCCGAAGGCAGTGCCGGGTGCCCCGCGCCAGCATGAACCTGCACTGGTCCGGATGGACCAGTCGATCGAGATAGGGTTTAAGGCGCTGAGCGAGGACCGTGGCAAAAATTTTGACCTCCGTGTTAATCAGCGAGATGGGACGATAGTCCGCACTCCTCAGGGAGGGAGGTTGTGTCTTGGGAATGAGAACTATGGTGACTGTGTCCGTCTCTGGAGGAAAGAAGCCTTTCTCAATAGCCTCCTCATACAGTGCAGCCAAGTGAGGGGTGAGAATGTCTCTGTAGGTGGAATAGTATTCCTGTGGGTTTCCGTCAGGGCCTGGAGTCTTGCCGGTTGCGACCAGCGAGATGGCTCCCTGTATGTCTTCGTGAGAGATCGGACCCTCTAGGCCATCGGACTCGAGTGCCTATAGCGCGGGAAGGTGGAGGTCCTCTCGGCTGATCAATTCTGCCAGTGATGATTCAGGGTTTCGGGTAGCGTAGAGTTGGGAGTAGTAATCTGCGAAGGTTTGAGCTATGGCTCGAGGAGCGCGGTGAGTATGACCCATCGAATCACGGATCTCTGGGATGATCCGGGATGCTAGGGGGTAGGTCGTCAACCTATGTAGTAGCTTCCCGTTTTTATTGCTCCACCCATAGACACGGGCTACAGAGGACCTCCAAAGGAGCTTCGCCGAATCCAACAAGATCTGTTTGATCTCGTCTCTCACTAGTGCCAGTTGGCGCAGGTCGGAGTCATCGGGCGAGCCACCAGCGTTTTTTTCCAGACGGGCTGCTTGGGCTTCCAGGAGCGTGAGCCTGATGTCCCTGGTCACCCGTTGGGCCTTGAGGCGAATCTTGGCGTGTCCACGGACCGTGGCTTTGCCTGCCTCCCATAAGGTACCCGGAAAGGGGACGGAGTCCTGGTTTTCAAGAAAGTACCCCTCCACATCGGCCTGGAGAGCCTCTCTGAATTTGAGGTCGTGAAGGAACCATGCGTTCATTCGCCACATCGGACGAAGAGTGGTGGATGGCCCCCCCATGGTCAGGAGCAGCGGTGAGTGATCGGAGATGCCTCGAGGGAGGATGTCTATGCCTCTGACATTTGTGCACTCAGGGGCAGGTGTGAATAACAGGTCAATACGAGAGTGACAGCGGTGAGCTGCAGATGTGTGAGTGTGGAGGGACGTTCGCGGGTTCCAGATTCACCAGATGTCGCAGAGCCCCACAGCTGCGGCCCAATCGGTAAGTAGCTTGGCTTGGGAGGTGCGAGTGGGGGTGGGAGTCCCCGTGGCGTAGAGAGTTGGCTGCATGACGGCGTTGAAATCCCCTCCTAGTAGCGTAATTCCTGGGGGCATAGAGGCAAGTGTGTCGCCTAAGCAGTGTAGGGTCTGTGCATGGGTAGCGTTTGGAACGTAAGCGGAGAGGACGTTTAGGGTGCCTTCGCCTAGGGATCCGGAGAGGGCGACAAAGCGCCCGAGCGGGTCCCTGATGACCTGGGAGGGCACAAAGGGGAAGTTGCGCCTTAGTAGGATAGCAACCCCACGAGAGCCCCTCCTGAAGCCGGAGTGCCAGACTCTGTCGAAGCCGTATCTGGCAAGGAAGGGACAGAGATTGCCCAGGAGGTGGGTTTCTTGGAGTAGGAGAATGTCAGGATTATGGGCCAGATGTATCAAGCAAAATTGCGTTTGCGAATGCAATTTTGCTTAGTGGTATGTGTTAAGGCAAAACTGACTCGCAAAATAAGGAATCGCAAAATTTGTGATTCCCTATTTTGCGATTGCATTTAAGGAATCGCAAATTGCGATTCCTTAAATCCAATGTAAGAAGCACCAAAAAAGTGCAATTTGGCCTTAAGGAATCGCAAATTACCACCAACTTCAAGTTGGTGGTAATATGCGATTTCTTTGAAAAATGCACTTTTAGCATTTTCAAAGTGCCATGTGGCGCACATACATGCCCTTAGGGCATGTATGTGCGCACATGTGCACACATACATATTTCAGGGGTGCAACAGGGTGTCAAAAGGACACCCTGGCACCCTTGAAATTGCATTCTCAATTTGCGATTCTCTAATTGCGATTCGCAAATTGAGAATGTCTTCCCATTCATTCCTATGGGCCTCTACGCCCATAGGAATGAATGGTAAGATATTCCTTTATTGCGAATCGCAATTTGCAATTCGCAATTAAGGAATATTAAGGAATCGCAATTATTATTGCGATTCCTACATACGTAGCATTTTGCGATTCCTTAATAGCAATTCGCTAAAATTCGCTATTAAGGAATCGCAAATGCAATCCTTGATACATCTGCCCCTATGTCTCTGGGCGTATCGCAGGACTGCTGTGCATTTGATTCTATCTAATAGGCCATTAACGTTCCACGACAGGACGCGGAGCGGGGTACCGTGGTGTGTCATTTTGTCGTGGGTGCGTAGAGAAACCGGTAGTGCTGGGAGAGCTTGTTGCGCGGTGCGCTTCCTGAAGGCGGAGAAGAAAGCACCATGCAGGGTGGTCGCAGCTGCGCCGAAGCAAGGTAGTGTTCGATCCATGTGAAGGTGTGTGATGGTGCATGCCTGATAATGCAAAATAACTAAAAACACGGGGCAACGGCCCCCAACTCCCCCCCCAACCACCCCCCACCCTATACTTCGGGAACTGAAGCATCTGTCGCCCTTAACAATAGAAGCAACTAAACTAGAATGCTTAGAGTCAGTGAGACGTGGTGGACCCCTCGGGATGAAGGATCAAAGGTTTCAGCCAAGTGTATTCGCCGTCCCGGCACTGCAGTGAACATCTTGTGGAGCGTCAAGCAGGAATATTTGGACTGCGGGAGAGGTCAGAGTCCGTGGAATTGACAGTCAGGATCCCAGGTGAAGAGCGGCCTGTAGGTGAGGGAACTGCGGTGCGAGCCCCTTGAGAATGGTGAGGCCTCGACGGGGTGGTCTGGCAGTTTGATCTTGAAGACCCGGGCCCTGGGGAGTCTGACTTGGCTCTGCGTACTTTTCCGCCTCTGCGGGACTGAGTACGTCTGGACCGTGGGGGTAAGCCGCCAGCGTCGGAGGCCTGGGATCCCAGCGCCATTGACTTGGTTTTAAGCCGAAGGGGGCGCTCTTCCGTCAGCCAGGTACAAGCCGCCTCGGGGCTGTTGGAGAAGTATGATTTGTCCTGGAAAACCACTCGCAGCCTGGCTGGGAAGAGGAGTCGATATTGCAGATTGAGGGTGCGCAGTTTCTGTTTTACGTCCGTGTAGGAACGCTTTAAGGACTGGACCTCCCTGGTATAGTCCGGGAATATCATAATCGTATGATTCTGGAAGGTGACGGGTCCCTGAGAACGAGCGTGGTGCAGGATGAGGTCTCTGTCCCTGAAATTAAGGACCCGTGCGATGATGGGCAGGGGCGGCGCGCCCAGAGGGGGCTTTGGAGCCAGGGAGCGGTGTGCACGTTCCACGGCGAACCAGGTGGAGAGCGTGCCACTTGGTAACCAGGAGTTGATCCAGACCTCAATGAAGGATTCCATCGGGCCGCGTTCGACTCCCTCCGGAAATCCCACCAGACGCAGATTATTGCGTCTAGAGCGGTTCTCGGCGTCCTCTGCCCTCCTGTGAAGTTCTTTGGTCTGGGACTGCAGGCGGACAACTTGCTCTTTTAGGCTGGTTACGTCATCCTCGACCGAGGATATACGGGATTCTGCTTCGGTAATTCGGGCCGTCGCATTGCCATATCCACTCGGACCTCCCTGATTTTGTTTTCCACTGAGGTTTGGGAGGCCGAGATGGCTTGGAGGATGGCGCTGAGGTCTCCATGGGCAGGGGGGTGGCCCTCTGCACCCTCATGCCTACTCCCCTGGTCTGTGACCGTGTATTTGTCGATAGTGGTCTGGGTCGCAGGCGTCTTCGGTCCCCGGTCGCGTCCCATTATGGAGCGGGTGGTAGTCCACAAAGCACCAAAGTCTCCCCGGGTAGCAATGTCAGCTTACAATAATTGGTTGCATGAACCGAGACCCCGAGGCTGGTGCTGGAGTCAAATTAGCGTATGGCGGGTGCGTGTGATGTAGGCGTCAGGGTGGGCCCCACCTGCAGTTCACCGGAACGGCCCCGGCCACTTCGCGACCGAGCCAAACCACTGTGTACAGACCCTCAGATAGGGCACCCCCGTGGGCGCAGCAGGGACCAAACAGGGCCCAGCCGGCTTGTAGGACCTCTCCAGGGCTTCACTACACAGTCATTGATATGGACACTGGGCCTGTGACAAGAGAAAGTGCGAGGCTGACGTGATTGCAGAATCTGGAGTGGACTCTCTGGGAGGTCAGAGGCAGGCCGGGTCCATGAGGAGCCGCAGGTAGTAATGGGGTGAATGGAGGGAGCAGGCGGCAGAGTCACAGCAGCCAGTCCACTGCAAGGCTGCGCCGCGGGAGCAGGCCTGGCCAGCCAGCAGGACAGGCCCAAGAAGGAGCAGGGTTGCGAGCTGGGGTCTGGATGTGGGCAGCCAGGAACACCACGAGTGCAGAGCTGGCCTGGTGCGCAGGCCGCTGGAACCGAGGTGCGCCCGCTTGAAGGATGGAGGGGGGGTGGAGGGGGGAGAGGAGTGGATGTCAGGGGTCTCTCCCCACAACCCCGCTGCCCGAGTGGTGCAGCCGAAACCCCCCACCGTGCGGGATGACTCTCTTCCTCCCCGCGCTGCCTCCTGCCGCACTGACCGGAGCCCCCAGGGGGTGGAGATCAGGCACCGGCTGGGTTGATGCGTGGGCCCACAGCCGCCGGACTCAAGGGCAGCCGCGGAGGCCTCCACCGCACACGGGCGCGACCAGGCCCCAAGGCATCCTAGGAACACAGGAGGGGGGGAGGAGTTATGGCCACAGGGTCCGCCCCGCCGCCCGAACCGACGGTCGATCCCCCGGGCAGTATCGTGATGTAGGCCTCTGCTCAGTCACGGCAACGCCAGGATACCACAGTCATTGGTATGGACACTGGGCTCGTTACAAGAGGGAAGGATGGAGGGGGGAGGGGGGAGAGGAGTGGATGCCAGCGGCCTCTCCCCGCAACCCCGCTGCCCGAGTAGTGCAGCCGAGACCCCCCACCATGTAGGATGACTTTCTTCCTCCCCGCGCCGCCTCCCGCTGCACTCACCGGAGCCCCCAGGGGGTGGAGATCAGGCACCGGCTAAGTTGATGCATGGGCCCACGGCCGCCGGACTCAAGGACAGCAGTGGAGGCCTCCACCGCACACGGGCGCGACCAGGCCCCAAGGCATCTCAGGAGCACAGGAGGGGGGGGCGGTATGACCACAGGGTCTGCCCCGCCACCCGAACCGACGGCCGATCCCCCAGGCAGTCCCGCAATGCAGGCCTCAGCTAGGTCACGGCAACGCCAGGATGCCACAGCCCCCGCAGGAAGGCGAGATGTAACGCTAGAAGGAGGCCTCAGGCCGGGCCACACCGCCAGACGTCCCGCCCCAGGCCACGGCACCAGATCCCTCAGCTCCTTCCTTCACGCGGGTGGGGGGCTCTCCCGGGTAATCAGCAGGGCTTGCCGCACCTACGATGGCTGGCTCTGGCAAAGGGCGGTAGCTCAAAGCTCCGAGGCACGGGGAGCGAGCACCGCCATTACGGGCGAGGTGAGGCGGGAGACCAGGCAACAAGACGGCACAGCAGGCAAACCGCGGCGGGTGCCGCCTCAGACAGATGAACCAGGCTGCCAGGAAGCGGCGGCCACAGTTTTCAGGGTCAGATGGCTGCAGATGTCGGCGGATCTTGGCACGGATGACGGAGGGGTCCGGAGCACTCCTAGAGTGCGACCGCCATCTTGACGTGCCAAGCCACGCCCCCCTAAGTTTATTTTTTAACATAGGAAATACCTCTGCCTAACCATTCATCTTCAATCCTTGTGCACACTGTTGCATTATAAAAAGTATGTTCAACATTGGTCCACATGGGCCAGATCCATGCCAGATTTTCTGGATATCCACAATAGATACATTCCCTACATTTATTGTAAAATCTGGTGTGGATCCAGACCTCGTAAGCGAACGGTGGGTACCCATTTGTTGTGTAATGGTACTGCCCAATGCTCCCCAGCTGCCCCAGGCCCTGGCTGTAAAACCTCCTGGTCAGTGACCCAGCTCTCCGCCCATGCAGCTCCGCTCACTGAGCCTCCGCCGTTTGCTGCCCCTTCCTCCTCTGCGCCAGGTAGGGGTTCAAGGCTGCTGTCCTCGTGTCCCTGCGTCGTGCCTGCTCGTTATTGCCTTAATTGTATTTGTATTTTGTTCTTGCTCTTGCTCATTTATTTGCCTGGTTGTATCTCGTCCTCATTCTCGTTCTTGATCTTTATTTTGCCTTTGCCTTATTGTATTCGTCTTGCATTTTTTCCCTGCCCTCCCCGCCTGTTTTTCTCGCCGCTGCTGCCCCCTTGGCCCCTCCCCCCACCTGTTTTTCCCGCTACCGCCTCCCAGCTGCACTTCCCTCCCCCTTTCCCCTATTTAATGACGGCTGCTGCGCGGACGTCTGAGCAGGACCTCTGACCTCCTGGTCAGTGACACAGCTCTCCACCCGTGCAGCTCCGCTCACTGAGCCTCCGCCGTTTGCTGCCCCTTCCTCCTCTACGCCAGGTAGGGGTTTGAGGCTGCTGTCCTCGTGTCCCTGTGCCGTGCCTGCTCGTTATTGCCTTAATTGTATTGTTGTATTTGTATTTTGTTCTTGCTCGTTAATTTGCCTAGTTGTATCTCGTCCTCATTCTCGTTCTTGATCTTTATTTTGCCTTTGCCTCATTGTATTCGTCTTGCATTTTTACCCCGCCCATTTTTTCTCGCCGCTGTTGCCCGCGCTGCCCCTCCCCCCGCCGGTTTTTCCCACTCCCACCCGCACTTCCCTCCCCCTTCCACTATTTAATGGCGGCTGCTGTGCTGATGTGCCGCTGGCGCGCCAAAGGCAAGTCTGCCTGTGCCCGTCCGCGACCCAACCGCAACCAGCGCCAGAAGCCCTGGATCTCCGACCACGCACCGCTACGACCCTGCTGCCCTCCTCACACCCAGCCCTGGGAGGAACAACAACTGCCAGCTGTCCACTCCGAACACCAGCCACGGCCAGTTCTCCTGCCGCCACTGCCGCCAGACCTTCGCCTCCGACCATGCCCCGCGGACACCACCCCCACGACGAACGCCAACACCCCCGGAGCCCTTAATTGCATCCTCCTCAACGTTCGCTCCCTGCACAGACACGCCGTAGAGATCTGGGACCTCCTCAACACCCTCTTACCAGACGTCGCCTTCTTTACAGAAACCTGGACCAACGCTTCCTCCGCCCCCAACATCGCCACCGCCATCCCTGACGGATACAAGTTCCGGAGGAAGGACTGCCCCAACCGCCCAGGAGGTGGACTCGCCATCGCACATAAGAGCTCCCTCTGACTCTCCACCTCCACCACTAGCAACTCCCCCTCCACCACCGAACACCTTCACTTCCAGGTCCAGACCAGCCCTAGAACCACACTTCGCGGCACCCTCGCCTACAGACCCCGCGGACCCCAAGCTTTGTTCGCCACCACCATCACCGACCTCATCGCACCTCACGCCATCGCCTCCATGGACTACATACTCGTCGGAGACCTGAACTTCCACCTCGACAACCCCAACGACCCCAACTCCACCACCCTCCTGGACAACCTTGCCAACATCAGACTGAAACAACTCGTCACCACACCTACCCACAAGGCAGGACACACCCTCGACCCCATCTTTGCAGGAGGTAGCAACATCCATTTCAGCTACACCACGCAACCTCCATGGACGGACCACCACTGTGTACACTTCCACGTCGACAAACCCACGCTGCCCAAACCTGCACCACGTCCTCCATGAAGGAACTGGAGCAAAGTCACTGAGGAACAGCTCAACTCCCCCCTCAACCACGATGCCCCCACCACCTCGACCAACGCCAACCTCGCAGCCAAAGAACTCCACAGAATGATCTCCAATTGCGCAGAAAAGCTTGCACCCCTACGTCACCCCGACAGACAGCGCTCCAGGAAGGCCACCTGGTTCACCGCCGACCTCCAAGAATCCAGACGCACCTGCAGATGTCTCGAGAAGAACTGGAGAAACAGCAAAACGTCAGAAGACCGCACTACCTACAAGAACGCCATGACGGAATACCACCAACGCATCAGATCCACCAAAAGGGCCTTCATTCAAAACAAGATCCTCACCAACTCCAGCAACTCCAAAGAACTCTTCAGCGTCATCCAGGAATTCACCAAGCCCCCCAGCGAAACCACGGACATTGCCCTATCCCAGGACCTCTGCAACAAGTCCGGCTCCTACTTCCACCTGAAAATCAAGGGCCTCTACGACAACTTCAACGACCAGACACCCGACTCCGAAACCACCTCCCTCTCCAGCAACGCCAGCCAGCACACCATCTCCTCCTGGACCCCAGTCACTACCGAAGACACCACTTCGACCATGAAAGGCATCCACTCAAGGGCCCCCACGACCCCTGCCCGCCGCACATCTTCCACAGAGCCGCCATCGCTCCAGAACTACGACGCACCATCAACGCCACCTTCAAGACCGGCATCTGTCCCGACAACTGGAAACGCGCAGAAGTCAGACCCCTGCTCAAGAAGCCCACAGCAGATCCCACAGATCTCAAGAACTACCGTCCCATCTCCCTCCTCCCCTTGGCGGCCAAAGTCACCGAGAAGACCATCAATGCACAACTAACAAAATTCATTGAAGAAAACTCCATCCTCGACCCCTCCAAATCTGGATTCCGCAGCAACCACAGCACCGAGACCGCCCTACTCACTGCCACCGCCACAGATGACATCCGCACCCTCCTCGACCAAGGACACACAGCGGCCCTGAACCTACTCGACCTCTCGGCAGCATTCAACACCGTCTCCCACCACACTCTCACCGTCAGACTCCACGACCCCGGCATACAAGGAACCGCCCTCGACTGGATCCGCTCGTTCCTCACCGGCAGAACCCAAAGAATCAGACTACCACCCTTCCTCTCCGAACCTACGGAAATCAACTGAGGAGTACCCCAAGGATCGTCGCTCAGCCCCACGCTCTTCAACATCTACATGGCCCACCTCGCTGCCATCATCAGACAGCACGGACTCAGCATAGTATCCTACGCTGACGACACCCAGCTCATCCTCTCCCTCACCAAGGACCCCATCACCACCAGACTCAACTTCCAGGAAGGAATGAAGGACGTCGCATCCTGGATGAGCAGCAGCTGCCTGAAGCTCAATGCGGAGAAGACAGAGGTCCTCGTCCTCGGACCCTCCCCATCTGCATGGGACATCACCTGGTGGCCCACTGCCCTCTGCAGCCCTCCCACCCCCACGGACCACGCCCGGAACCTTGGCATTGTACTCGACTCCTCCCTCTCCATGACCCAACAGGTCAACGCCGTCGCCTCCAGCTGCTTCAACACCCTCTGCATCCTCCGAAAGACCTTCAAATGGATCCCCCCCGAATCAAGAAAGACCGTCACCCACGCACTCATAACCAGTAGACTCAACTACAGAAACGCCCTCTACGCCGGGATCAACAAGTCTCTGCTCCGCAAGCTCCAGACCATACAGAGCACCGCAGCCAGACTCATACTCGGCATCCCTCGACACGAACACATCACCCAACACCTGCGGAACCTCCACTGGCTCCCCGTTGAGAAGAGAGTTACTTTCAAGATACTCACCCACGCCTACAAATGCCTCCACAACACCGGACCCCAATACCTCAACAAAAGAATCTCCTTGCACCTACCCAAGAGAAACCTACGATCCGCCGACCTCGCCCTCGCCGAAACCTCACGCATCCGCAGAGCAAGCACAGGTGGAAGAGCCTTCTCCTACATCGCAGCCAAGACCTGGAATGAGCTCCCGATCAACATCAGACACGCCCCCTCCCTGAACATCTACAGCATATTCAGAAGACACTCAAGACGTGGCTCTTCGACTGAACGGAGCTGCTTCGCGGCGAAGACCTGGAACGAGCTCCCGATCAACATCAGACGCGCCCCCTCCCTGAACATCTACAGCATCTTCAGGAAGACACTCAAGACTTGGCTCTTCGACTGAACGGAGCTGCTTACCCCCCCCCCCCAGGGCTTTGAGACCCTCACAGGTGAGTAGTGTGCTTACAATTCCCCTGATTGATTGATTGATGCTCCCCAGCTGCCCCATGCCCTGGCTGACACACATACAATAAGGCTCAGTAATAGAGAGAGAACAAAGGCTTACAGCACAGGCAGGCGTTGGTCCTCCAATATCAATACCCGGGCCCAGATTTACTTTTCATTATTGCTCATGTAAGGCTCAGTGGCACATTCAATAATGTAAGGTACCCCCTGAGGTTAATTTTGAGGTCTGGGAGAAGGGGGGAAAAAAGGAATATAAATAGGGAATGAACCTCCCACACGACCTGCAACAATTCATCAATGGCTAGACTTAGCTCAATGGGCTTTCCCTTTCTGTAACAATCATTAAATACTACAATCGTGCATTTTTTTATGTCTTAATTTAATATAATTTCTTTTTTCCTTAGACATGACGTGTTTTTCTGAAATTTTCATACAATTTTATAACAAAAGAAAACATGAAGTCAACATTTCAGTGTTAATATATACAATGCAATTCATAAATGCTACAAAATCAATTCAGCATAATATAAATCTATAAGAGACCTAACTTATCACAACCCCATCTTGAAAGAACAAATATCATCACATCACATCACACCTCACATTCCGTGGCACTTCATGACGCAAAGTGGCACTAACAGCAATGCCAATCAACTTTCATAAACAAAAGGATTTTTTGTACTATAAAATTGACATGAGCACTGCCCCAATGGCCTTTTCGTTGCTGATCTATATAAAGTAGGAGTAACCGGAAAAACAGCGCAAACACTCATGGATTTCACACAAAGCCAAATCTACTACAGTAGCATGAGCTGGCTTTGCATTGACACCTAGCACCAATTTAAACCACGCACAAGCAATAGGCAAGTGGAACATCATGTTATATTTCCACGGGAACATGTCATTTCTGTGACAATAGAATTTTACAGGGCTTAAACATGGATGGTTACCTGCACATAGAATTTTGAATTGGAGAGTATCCTCGAGTACAATCTCACGCAAGACGCCAATCTCTCGTATTTACACCATGGCACAATCCGTAGCATTACACTAAAATGGCATTTTTTTCACGAATACTGCTGATTACATCATTGGCACGCATTTCCATGTAAATATTGTGCTTTTCAATTTTTTTCTTTTCACCAACACAGCACTGTAGAATTTAGTAAAACTTTCCTTCGATGTTAAGCTATTGCTGAAACTACCTCCAGATTTAGTGGGTGCATCTCAGAATGGTATCTAGTGATTACGGAAGCCTGGAGGATTCAAAACATGCTCCCGAGGGCTGTTTGAACCCCTCTTGTGTTGAAAAACGTTAGACAAACCGCAGAAATATTACATGAAATCAGGTTGAACGGAAACAGGCTTCACAAAGTCTGATTTTGTAGCTTACATGAAGATAGTGACAAGTCCGTGTGCTGGTGGCAACGAGCTCACATGCTCACCATGGAATGTAACACAAGCGAGGAAAATGGGTCACTTAAGCTGTACTTCGACGGGACAAGGCATCTATAATTGGAGTGCAGTGGGCCCTTTAAAGCCATGGGCCTTGGTGCTACTTCACCTGCTGCACAATTGATCACCATACCCTGGCTGGTAGCGACAGGCTCACACGTTGGTAGTGACAAACCCCAAATGTTGGTAGTGGCACACTGAAGTTCTGGTAGTGAACTACGAATTACTAGTGCCAGGCGCCCCTGTTGATGGGGGTGATCCAGCGCGATATTAGCAAACAGCATTCATACACCATATACTCACTTGGGCCCATACATTCACACTACGCTAATACTTATGCTGGGTTTATCAGTTGTTATTCTTATCAAAAATCCCTGCTACCAATTACCTTCTGATTGAAGAGTAATGACTTACCAATGAATCCTTTGCTAATTGGGAAATTTAAAATGAGTGACATTCATTATAGTACATAATCATGGAATAACCACTGAGTAAGGAAGTTTTAAAATGTTTATCTAAAGATTTTAGCAGAGTAAAATACAGAGCCACATGGTACTTAATCGCAATACCCAAGATTAAGCATAGAAATGATTATTGCTAATCAATGACGGTGTTTAAAGAAGAGGAGAAGATAGAGACAGCAGCGCAACTAAAGGTTGCATTATATTTACCTAAGTGCGAGAACCAAACCCCTTAGCCAAGGAGTTGAAAGAATAGGACCCAGGAAGGATGAAGAGCAAAGACTTCTTCCAGGATCAGGACCGGACCGGTGACCTCTCTACAACGACGCCTGCGTCGTTCCCCTCTCTGATACTCGACTTCTCCTCGATTCTCCCGTGCCTTCCTTCTAATGGACTCTGCCGCCCCCTCCTCAGGACCTCTCTCTGGACAGCAAATTCGGTCTGCAATCGATCAGCTTGGCAGTCTGGAGCTAAGCGCGCTCCTGGCAGCATGGATGCCTGTTCTATGCAGCATCTCCTTCTAACTAATTAACTAATGCTATATTCTATTATACCCTTCTACGCCCATGTACCTCCCCTTAATGTTGCTAAAATATGGGGCCACTACTTCTGATTGGACAGGGACAGGGGTGGATTCTCGCACCATATCGATTTGGCCTAAATTGTAAAGCCTATTGTCTTTACGTTCCCACCCCTTCAAATTAATACATTCGCTTTATTTCCCACCCGTCTCACGACAAATGTTATACATTTTACAGGGGAAAAGTATCAATTTGTCCACAGGAAACATAAAGTACAGCATCTTCGGCCAATGGGTCATGGCCTTGGGAGACGTCCAAGTTGACTTCACTTGGCAGGCACACAGGATACATGCGCAGAACCATCGTCTCTCGAGTTGCAAGTCACCAACCCAGGCCCAAGTTTACAAACTAATAAAAGTGCAAGAAGAAAATATTAAAATCACAAATAAAATGTTTCACTGTATACCCACTATTTCTATTCTATTCCCAATTAAATATATATACTATTCCGCGTTAGTAGCGTTAGGAAACGACAATTTAGTAATGACATGAGAGCAAGCTGAAGCATGTGAAAACATCAAGCAGCCATTTTACTACACACTGCGCAGAAGCAGAAGTTTCCCACCAAGCAAAGAAAGACGTCACACCATGTGATCAGGTTGCGACATGCGCAGTGAGGTTCCCGCGCTTTAGCGGCCATTTTGGATTACAGACAAGCGTTATTCTTTAGTAAAACACATATGCAAGCTTCTCTCCCCTTTGTGTAGTGTATGCAAAGGTTAGTCTTAACAATACAATTTTAATAAATTAATACTATGAGGAGGATTGCGTACAAGCAAGTTTCATTTATGAAACCTTGCTCCATCAATCCCCTCTCTGATGGCGTTTCTGAGCCATCAAAAACACTACCCTCAATCAGATGCCAACTTCTAGCAATTCGTTTCATTCTCATTTTTACATTTCCTGTTTTTCACATCCCCTTTCAACTTTTTGTATAATTCACTTCTCCATTCTTCAAGTTCTATTTCATCTAGTTTTCTCTTCTTTCCTTTTCCTGTCACTTTATATGTTCCATTCTTTCTACAGCATTTGCACCATATTGTTATTGCCAAAATTATTATTGCTATCCCTGCTAAGGGTACTAATATTTGACCTATAAGTCCTTTCCCTATATTAGCAAACCAGGTTCCAATTGACGATATACTATTTGTCAATCTTTCCCATACACTATCAACTTCCAGTGGTTTAAGTTCTTTCTCAAGTTTAGTTATATTCTGTATGTACGTTCCAATTTCTGCACTCTTATCAGGAATATAAGTGCAACAATGTTTCGTTTTCAATAATTTACAGACTCCGCCCTCTTTTGCCAATATAATATCAAGAGCAAGACGATTTTGCATTACCATAGATCTAATCGCAACCATTTCCGCATTAATCATTAGAAAACCTCCTGCAGTATCTGTTGATAAACGATCAACCACTGTAGACAATTTACATATTTTCCTTGAGCTCTTTTACTACGTATTAATTCGTCATTGTTTTCATTGCTCTCAGTGTTTCTTTTTACGTGGTATATCTTTGGAAATACTATTCCAAAATAACAACTTCCATACCACCGTGCAGGAAGCCTAAAGTAAGCCTTATTCCCACACACATAATAGATTCCAGGAAAAACTGAATCTGTTCCTCCTTTGAGTCCCCAACCTCCAAGAATTAAAAAATTGTGTTCGCATTCACTGGTACCGATGAAAACATTGTTATAATCAGTCTTTAACCTATGAAGACAAATTTTTCCTGTCTTTACGAAATCCAGAGCCATAGCAGCTTGAGCCTTGCCAGGTGTGTAACTACCTTCTTTCTCAGCCCAAGGTGGCAAATGAGCCTTATGCTCAGAAGCTTTCTTTTGAAAATCTTGTCTTCTATCTTCTACTAAATTCAAAAATATCTTTTCTTCTTCAAGTAAAGAACATGTTAGATTGTGTCTATGTGCATGTGTTATGTCTATTGATTTCATGGTTAAGAAAAATTCTCCCATAAACTGTGCGTCTTGACTACTAAGCACTGGGTTCATACTCTTGCGAATCGGAACCTCAGAAAATATCACATCTAAGTTTGAATAATAATACTGAAGTCTCCCTGTTCTATAAAATAAACTAGACAAAACACTACATGATATGCCATATGTCAGTGGTAAGTGATGATATGTTAATCCTTCTGCTACTGATTCAGGTAACTTCATACAGACGTAACAATTACTGACTTCCATTGTGTCTACATATTGAAACAATAACTTTGTGAAAACGTTTAAACTAGTGTCGTTGTCAGCTACTTCATGATGAATTTCTGCCTCATCTTCTGCCATTAGTTCTACTCTATTGCCCTTTATGTTTGCTGTCCTCCCTTTAGTTTCATTATTAATCTTTTTATCTATTATCATAAGGTAAGGAACTGCTACAATCAGGACTAACCATACTATAAGCACCATTACTAGACTACATATGCATATTGCACAGCATCTTCTACAACATTTCTGTTTTGGTCTCCCAGTAACTCTATCATCAGGCATTTTTCGACAAGGAAGATTGCTCTTCTTATCTTTTCTTCTTTTCTTTAGCTTATTCTTTTGCTTAGTCAGGGTGGTCTTGTTTCTTCTTCGTACGTCAATTCTGCACTTGTTCCTTCGCCACCACTGTCACTTGACTCTGAGCTTTCAAAATCTTCAAGGATGATATAAGTCCATTCAGGACCCTTGAATTTGTTATTCACAAGTTTCAGTCTTTTGCTTCTTCTTTTCGCAGTTTTATGTTCTTGTTCAGTTTGACTTGTCACTTCATTTACTTGATCTGGATCTTCACTTCTGGTTGTTATGTGGTACTTCACTCTTTTAATGACACTCGGCCAATGATCTCCTTTTCTTGTTTTCTTTGTCGGCACTGTTTCTTTGTTTTCGTCTCTAGAGATCTCGTTAATTTTACTGCTTAGCATTGTTTCGTGTTCTTCAATTACTGAGTTTCTTGTTTGCTCCTTTTCAGGTCTAATTGGTTTCTCTGTAACAACTCCGCTGTGAGTTTCCAATAACTGACCTTGTTCTTTATTTATTTCTTCAAGTTCATGTTTTTCAAGGTTTTCTTCTTCTGTGTACTCTTCTTGATCTAACTTGTACTGATCAGGGCTTATTGCACTGTGAACTTCTGCAGCCTGACCGGATTCTTCTAGACCTGTCTGTCCCTGATCAAAGTCTATTAGGTCTTCACTGTTTTGAGTCCAGTTTTCTTTCCCTATCTGACCTTGTTCAGGATTTCTTAATGTCTTTTCTTCTTGTGCCTGAACTGCTTCTTCTTCACCTATCTGATCTTCTTCAATTTCTTCCAATTTCGCTTGACTTCTTGTTCTGTGGTATACTTCAGGAACTTCTACCACTGGTATCCAATCCTGACTTGTGCTCGGTTGTTCTTCTTCAGCTTCTCTTGAATCTCGAACCTGAGATCCTTCAGCTGGGCAACCTTCAGCTTCTTCAGTGATTGGCGTTGTCTGAGGATTCTCTTCCTCGGGATCTGGTACTCTCTTGGTGTGACTTACATGGATCCAATTAGGAAATCCGGCACACTTCACTGCTGTATTCGTTGTCAGTATGACTTGACACGGTCTGCCCCATCTAGGTGATAGACACGTTTCTCTGGTGTGATTCTTCACTACCACCCAGTCACCAGGATTCAGATCATGTTCTTGCTCGGGCTGCCTGGAAACTGCGTCTTCTCCAACCTGATGAGAGATAGAACGCACTAGGTCAGCCAATCCTTTGCAATAGTCCAGAACCATATCATCAGATATATTCACCAGTTTGTTTGTGGGAACATGTGTTTGTCTCATTGCTCTTCCCATCATTATTTCATGTGGGCTCAATCCTGTGGTTCTGTCAGGTATACTTCTGAGTCCCATTAGAACGAGTGGTAATGCATCTGGCCACTCTAATGATGTTGATGCACACATTTTTCCCAGTCTTGACTTTATAGTGCCATTCAATTGTTCAACCACTCCAGAAGCTTCTGGACGATATACACAGTGCAGTTTCTGTTTTATTTGAAATGCTTCACAGATTATTTGAATCACTTCGCTGTTAAAATGTTTTCCTCTATCTGATTCCAAAGTTACTGGAAAACCAAACCTAGGAATGAGCTCTCGTAGCAACAGTTTTGCAACTGTAATGCTGTCATTTCTCCTAGTAGGGTAAGCCTCCACCCACTTTGAAAACAGACACACTATGACTAGTACATATTTCAGCCCTCTACATGGTGGTAACTGTATGAAATCAAACTGAAGTCTCATAAATGGACCTTCTGCCTTTCCAATTTTCCCAAATCCAATTACTGTCTTCCTCCCCGGATTATGCATCTGGCAAGTTAGACATCTCTGGCAAAGACTCTCTGCAACAGCTCTGAATTTGGGATTGTACCAATTTTGTCTGAACAGCCTAATCATTGAATCTCTCCCTATGTGTGAGTCTCCATGGTGCATTCTAGCCATTTGTGAGAGTAAACAGTCTGGCATGACTGGTCTGCCATCAGCACTGATCCACACCTCATCCTCTCCTCTTTGGGAGCAACCCACTTTGATCCACAAATTCTTCTCACTTTCATCAACCTCATCTTGCAATTTCTTGACGTCATTCCAAGTTTCAGGTGGCATATACAGCATAAGTTGGCAGCTGATTCCCATTCTTTCCACCCTCTTATTGACTGACATTCTGGCTTTGGCACAATGTTGAGCCACCAGATCCGCATATCTGTTGCCGACTACCACCCAGTCATCTCCTGACTGGTGTGCGGCACATTTCACCACTGCCAATTCTTTTGGTGATTGTATTGCTTCTAGCAATTCCCTTACAAATTGTCCATTTTTAATGGGGGATCCTGAAGAAGTCATGAAATCCCTCTGCATCCATAGTTGGCCAAAATCGTGCACAACCCCGTAACCATATTGGCTATCTGTAAATATGGTCACTCTCTGATTCCTCCCAATTTTGCATGCTTTTATCAAAGCAATCAATTCAGCTACTTGTGCAGATTTGACTCCTGGTAAATAGGATGCTTCAACTATTCCAGTTAATTCACATACCGCATAGGCAGCAGTTAGTTTACCATCTTCATGTCTTTGACATGAACCATCAACAAATAGCTCCCTGTCTGGCTTTTTAAGAGGCTGTTCCTCTATGTCTGGACGTGGTTTTGTGCATAATTCTGTAATTTGTATACAATCATGTTCATCGTCTTCATCATCTTTAATTCTCTCATGATATGGGTCTGGTAGTAAGGTTGCTGGATTTATTATAGTACACCTTACCATGTTCACATTTTCAGCACACATTATTATTCTTTCATATTTAGTCAGCCGACTAGGAGTAAGATGCTGAGTTCGGGTTCTTGTCAACAGAATGACAACTGCATGTGGAACATACACTTTTACAGGATGTCCCATTACAATTGACTCACTTTGTTCAATACTCAAACAAGTAGCCGCCACTGCTTTTAGGCATCCTGGCAATGCGGCTGCTACTGGGTCCAATGTAGCAGAAAAATATGCTATAGGACGTCTTTCTAGTCCATGTCTTTGAGTTAGGACAGAAAGTGCACAATTTTCTCGCTCATGACAGAACAATGCAAATTCTCTCTTATAATCAGGCATGCCTAAGGCAGGTGCTGAACATAGGGCATTTCTCAATTTTACAAAGGCTTCTACACTTTCATCCTCCCACTCAACAGGGTCCTTTGCTTTCTTTTTTGTCATGTTAATTAATGGTTTAGCTAACATAGAAAATCCTGGTATCCATTGTCGGCAGTAACCCACTATTCCTAAGAACATTCTCACTTGTCTTTGGGTTACAGGCATTTGCATTTTCTTTATCAATTTTACCCTTTCAGCTGTTACTCTTCTTTTTCCTCTCTCAATTTGGTGTCCCAGATACTTAACAGCTGTTGTACAGAATTGCAATTTTTCAGTTGAGACTTTATGCCCTTCTTCTGCCAAAAGATTTAATAATGCTATGGAATCAACAACACAGTCCTCTCTGGTGGTCGATGCCACCAATAAGTCGTCGATATATTGGACTAAGACTGAACTTCCTGGCATCACTAGTTTTTCTAGGCACTTTTTCAGTATCTGATTAAAAATAGAAGGACTTTCTGTGTACCCCTGAGGAACACGATTCCACACATAGACCTTGTTCTCAAATTTAAATGAGAAAAGATACTGGCTGTCTGGATGTAATGGTATTCAAAAGAACGCTTGACACAAATCAATTACTGTGAACCATCCTGCATTCCAAGGGATCTGGTATAGAATTACTGCAGGATTTGGCACTATGGGACAACATGGTTCCACAATCTTATTTATTTTCCTCAGGTCCTGAACAATCCTATATTTTCCACTAGGCTTCTTTAACCCCATTATGGGTGAATTACATGGGCTACTCATTACTTCTTTTAGGATGTTTTGTTCTACCATTCGATTTATTTCTTCAATGACTCCTGCTTTTACTTCTGCACTCATTTTGTACTGTCTGGTATTTGGGAAAATTGCACCTTCCTTTACAGTAATTTTAACTGGATCTATTTTAGCCATAAGTCCTACTTCTTTTCCAGTGAAATCCCATACTATGGGGTTTACTGTACCTTTTAATTCTTCTGGCAACTCATCTTTTGTTATTAACGAAAACATCTCGTCTACTTCTGTACCTTGTTTTGCAATCATAATTTTATATACATGGTCTTCATCTGGTGTCTGAACTGCCACACCATCCGGTGTGCAGAAAATTGTACAATTCATTTTGCACAGCAAATCCCTACCTAATAAGTTCACTGGACTAGAATCACACACTACAAACTGATGCATTTCTCTGAAGTTTCCAATTTTAACTTCCATTGGTTCGGTAAGAGGTGTTCTAATTCTTTGATTAGCTACCCCTACTACTTGGATATCTTCACCAGAGAGAGGAAGGTCTGGGATGTCTGCTGATCTCACAGTAGACCTGGTAGCACCAGTGTCCAAAAGGAAAGTAATATCATTACCTTTCACATTCCCTTCAACATATGGACCAGACTGATCTACCTGTAAGGATGCGCCAAGTACGCACTCCTTCTCCCCCTCTCCTAGGCACCGTCATGGACTGAATCGACAGAAATCGTCCTGCAAAAGAAATTGCGATGTCATATAATCATTCTTACCACTTCCTCCTTGATATCCGATGTCTGTACCATGCTTTGCTCTGCTTACATTACCCTGAATAGGTGCGGGTGGCAACTGACTCTGAGGATTTACACCCTGCTGTGAGTCATTTTGCGTCGGTGGATTTAAATTTTGATTTGGGCCATTATTATTCCGAATCTTTTTACACTCGTCCTTCCAATGCCCCAATTTTCCGCATCCATGACAAGGAAATTTCCTTTTAGCTTCTTCTCTACTCATTCGTCCTCTAAACTTTCCACCATTCCCAGCATCACCATTCGTTCCAGAATCTTTTCCTGGATTTTCACTTGGATTTTCCAAATTAATTCCCTGCTTTTCTGCCATTTTCACCTGAGCCCACATCACTTTTTCCTGCAATTTCTTGTGTCTATCCTCAATATCATCTCCACAATATTTTGCATACTTCAGAATCTCATCTATGGGCTTTCCCTGCCAACACAGCATATGCTGTTTAATCATCTGACAAATTTCTGGCTTGAAACCATAAACAAATCGATACACAAACTGACTCATGTTTTTGTCTCCAATGTCCTCAAATCCAATATATTGTTTAAATACCTGCAATAGACGCTCATAGTAAGAATGTACTGAGTCATTAGCTTCTTGGGTAGTTCGATCTATTTTTACCCAATCTGTTTCTTTCGGTGGTATTTTCCCTTTCAGGTAAGTTATCACTTGGTGATACTTTTTCATTACATCATTTGACGGGGCACCTGTCTTCGGATCTCTAGGATATTCATCACTAGGCCAATCAATTGTAATTTTACAATCTGTCCACAAATCGGCAGGTACCACTATGTCAAACAAACCATCCAAATCCTTCAACAATACTTTTGACACCTTCACAAACCTGTCAACCTGCTTGTACCATTCAATTGGTTTTTCTCTCAATTTTGGAAAATCATTCGTAAAAGATAAAATATCCTGTCTGCTCCATGGGACATGTACATATCCTCCTCCCGCAACTTCTCGCATGGGATACATTTGATCTGCTTTCCCTGTTTCCTTCATCACATATTCAGATGTTGTTCTACTTGTCCGTGCTTCTTCCTTTTTCTTGGCCCACCTAGTTTTTCATTTGTCTAGGTCTCCCCATTTTTGCAAAACTAACATTAATTCTCTTATTTGTAATCTTCTTCCAGAGGCATTCATATTTTCTAAATCTTTGTCTGAAAATTCTGCTCTATAGGGTTTCTGTAGTACCTTTGATCTCCCTATTTCTATACCCATCTGTAGTGCTAAGTTGGATAATTTTTCATGGAATATCCTTACATTTCTGGTGATACTTCTACACAGGAACAATAATTCTTCTTCATCATAGGTATTTAAGCGTTCTAGTCCTACATTTCCTGCTATTATTTCTTCTAATTCGACTTTCAATTTATGAATGTCCATTATTTTCGGAGGTGTGCACTGTTTAACTGACCCTTGCACCCATCTTTCTAGATCTTCAGGTGTTACTATGGTAGCACTTTTTGCTCCCGATGAAGTTACTAAACTTACATCTTTTGAACATCCAGGTACATCTTTTCTGGGAGTGCTATTTACAGAACCTCGAATAGGCAAGTCCATAAGTGATATTGTGGATTCACAGTCACTAAATTGATCCTCAATTATAACTGGAGCTTCAGGTTTTGGATTATTCACAGGAGTAGGTGCAAGTATCGGTGGAGGACAGCTTCCCTGAGTACCATATAATGGAACTACTGGACCAATTGTTACTGGTATGGTCAACGAATCAGGATGTACTTTTATCTGGGTTATTTTCTGTATTAATTCTGCTCTGGTCTTTTCTAGAGCTTCCTTTTGTTTGTCATGAAGTATTCTACTCGGGGTGAATTCATGCATTACTTGTGGCACTAATGGAGTTTTTGGTGGTGCACTTGGGGTGCATCCACTTGTCCCTTCCTGATATGGTGGGGGGTTTCTTAACATTTCCTCCATAAATTCATCTTCAGACTCCTCATTTCTCATTAAATGTCTTGTCTTTTCTGTGCACTTACTTCCTAATTTCTCCTGAGAACAATGGATATAATCCTTCTGTAATCATTGCCCTTCTCCATTGTTTCATCTGACCGTCCCTAGACTCACGTAGATATCTGGGGAAAAATCCTGGATAACTCCTATTACTTCTAGATCTATCCCGCTCAAATGCCTCGGTTTCCCATTCTTCTAGTGCTTCGTACTGAGTTAATCTAGGTCTGGGTTCTAAGTCATTCATCCTCAATCTCAAATTCTGAAGAATTCGCCCATTGAACGTGCCATTCTCAGGAAATGCTAGTATTCCATCATTTTTGGTATATTCTATCCAATTCTCCATCCATACACAAGTATGATAACCTCTCTTCATCATCATGAATGAAGCGGGCGTTTTAGCTGGTGGAATAATAATTCCTTCTCTAGTTTTGAGTGGTTTATCCTTTTTAAAATAGTTCTTAATCTTTTGCAGAAAGGACATTTTTCTCTTCTCTCCGTACATTCTATCTAATCTTCGGTGTACAAAATTATATTCTGCAAAACCTAGGAATCTCCTATCCGGACAAGTTGCTGTTAAAGTCGGATCGCGTTTTAACATGCAATCTTTATCCACTAAGATTTTAGCTTCTAAAATATCAACCAATCAAGTCTCTGCTAACTTTTATTTCTGAACCAATCCTTGCGCGGCCTTTTGGTGACGTTTATCTGTCAACCCCTCCTTTACAATCTGCTCTTTCCTGTCCTTGCTGGTTTAACCAATCCCAGCGCGGCACCTGTGACATCAGTACTACTCCTGACTACTGACCCCTCCTTTACAAGGGTTTTCCCACACCCGCGGATTCAACCAATCCCAGCGCGGCGTTTTGTGACGTCAGCTCCCTCTCCGGCAACTGACCCTCCCTTTACAAAAAAAAAAAAATTTACGCAAAGTTATTTTCTCTATAAATCTTAATTAAATTTCAGTAACAACATAAAACATTCGCTATCGTGCCAGTTTCTCGAAAAGATAGTTTTCTCTCACACTTAGTAAAACCTTTCCGTTTACTAAACATACACTACGAGTAAAACACTTCCGTCTACTCTTCACACAAGCTCCAGAAGTACCTGTTACTTCTCCAATGTTACCCTTTCTAGGTGATATAACATCAAATTTTCACCAGCGTACTCTTTTGCTATTACTCACACGCATAGAATCCCTAACGAGTACTGAAAGTCCTGCTTAACTTTTCAGTACTAATTCTGCCTGACAGATAACCTCACTGCAGTATGGCTTCCACTTACCAACCGCTATTCTTTTTACCCCGGGGTATTCTGGACAACATAAAACAAAACTCCATATTTAAGCGGATGTTAGTTCATAAAAATACAAATAAAATTCTCATTACCCAATAAACAAAAAGTAACCATCCTCTGATAACCAGAAAACTGATCCAGCGCGTTATTAGCAAACAGCATTCATACACCATATACTCACTTGGGCCCATACATTCACACTACGCTAATACTTATGCTGGGTTTATCAGTTGTTACTCTTATCAAAAATCCCTGCTACCAATTACCTTCTGATTGAAGAGTAATGACTTACCAATGAATCCTTTGCTAATTGGGAAATTTAAAATGAGTGACATTCATTATAGTACATAATCATGGAATAACCACTGAGTCAGGAAGTTTTAAAATGTTTATCTAAAGATTTTAGCAGAGTAAAATACAGAGCCACATGGTACTTAATCGCAATACCCAAGATTAAGCATAGAAATGATTATTGCTAATCAATGACGGTGTTTAAAGAAGAGGAGAACATAGAGACAGCAGCGCAACTAAAGGTTGCATTATATTTACCTAAGTGCGAGAACCAAACCGCTTAGCCAAGGAGTTGAAAGAATAGGACCCAGGAAGGATGAAGAGCAAAGACTTCTTCCAGGATCAGGACGGGACCGGTGACCTCTCTACAACGACGCCTCCGTCGTTCCCCTCTCTGATACTCGACTTCTCCTCGATTCTCCCGTGCCTTCCTTCTAATGGACTCTGCCGCCCCCTCCTCAGGACCTCTCTCTGGACAGCAAATTCGGGTCTGCAATCGATCAGCTTGGCAGTCTGGAGCTAAGCGCGCTCCTGGCAGCATGGACGCCTGTTCTCTGCAGCATCTCCTTCTAACTAATTAACTAATGCTATATTCTATTATACCCTTCTACGCCCATGTACCTCCCCTTAATGTTGCTAAAATATGGGGCCACTACTTCTGATTGGACAGGGACAGGGGGTGGATTCTCGCACCATATCGATTTGGCCTAAATTGTAAAGCCTATTGTCTTTACGTTCCCACCCCTTCAAATTAATACATTCGCTTTATTTCCCACCCGTCTCACGACAAATGTTATACATTTTACAGGGGAAAAGTATCAATTTGTCCACAGGAAACATAAAGTACAGCATCTTCGGCCAATGGGTCATGGCCTTGGGAGACGTCCAAGTTGACTTTACTTGGCAGGCACACAGGATACTTGCGCAGAACCATCGTCTCTCGAGTTGCAAGTCACCAACCCAGGCCCAAGTTTACGAACTAATAAAAGTGCAAGAAGAAAATATTAAAATCACAAATAAAATGTTTCACTGTATACCCACTATTTCTATTCTATTCCCAATTAAATATATATACTATTCCGCGTTAGTAGCTTAGGAAACGACAATTTAGTAATGACATGAGAGCAAGCTGAAGCATGTGAAAACATCAAGCAGCCATTTTACTACACACTGCGCAGAAGCAGAAGTTTCCCACCAAGCAAAGAAAGATGTCACACCATGTGATCAGGTTGCGACATGCGCAGTGAGGTTCCCGCGCTTTAGCGGCCATTTTGGATTACAGACAAGCGTTATTCTTTAGTAAAACACATATGCAAGCTTCTCTCCCCTTTGTGTAGTGTATGCAAAGGTTAGTCTTAACAATACAATTTTAATAAATTAATACTATGAGGAGGATTGCGTACAAGCAAGTTTCATTTATGAAACCTTGCTCCATCAGTGGTATGCTCAAATGTTGCTAAAAACATGCTCACAGACTCAAGTCTTGGTAGTGAAAGGCTCACACGCTATGATTCACAGGTTAGCAGCAACAAAACTGGTGTGAGTGATGACCCGCTCACGTGCTGGTGATAACAGGCTCAGATGTTGAAAGTATCAGGCCATGGGCTTCTTGCGACATTCTCTTACCCTGATAGTGACTGGGTCATGGGTTAGTAACAACAGACTTGTGTCAGTAGCTAAAGGCTCTTGTGTTGATAGTGCAAGACCCTGTCCCTTAACTATAATCTGCAGGCGTAGACACTCACTATTTCAGAGTACCTGTTTGCTACAACTAAATGTCTGTACACCCCCACTAGCAGCATTGCACACATGTTGAGAAGTGACAGTACTCTCACATTCAAGTTGAAGAAGTGCGGGCACTTAATACCTGACAGGACCTGCCTATTTAAGCACTTGGTGGCCTCAAGTCCTAGTGGCGAAATGTTCACTTTGAATGTAATGACAAGGTCCAGGTTAGTAGCAATAGACTCGT
Source organism: Calotriton arnoldi (assembly GCA_963921515.1). Lineage (NCBI taxonomy): Eukaryota > Metazoa > Chordata > Amphibia > Caudata > Salamandridae > Calotriton > Calotriton arnoldi. The sequence goes on from CAWUFW010002759.1 coordinate 1,651,341, forward strand.
GCCAGTCAGTGACAGTTGTACGTGTCAACGGCACGCGCACCCTCACCTCCGCCCTTGTCTTGTAATCCGTCAATGCGGCCCAGGCCGAGGCCCTGGCGCTCCAGCCCGCCCGCTTCCCCGCTCTCATCATGTTGGCTGCCATGTTTCATTTGTGGCGGGCGTCTGACACGGACTGTGCGCCGGACATGGTGACATCCGCAGTGACAGCTGGTGCGCTGCCTCCAGCTTCGTTGCAGAGGCCGGGGAACTTCAGTTCATTTTAGTCGCACAGTGAGAGAGGCATCTTTACCCTACCTTGCACATGAGTTCAGTAGCGGTCACTCTAGCCCCTGCAGGAGGTGCTTGTCTCTCAGCCGACTTGTCTAGCTGCTGGATGTGGTAAGAGTCTTCTACCCTGCTTTGTTATTATGTACATTTTTGACTGTAGGTTCAATATTTAGCTGTGAAGAAATTAAAGTACTTTGTCTTTTTTAAAGTAAAAGCACTCAGTGTTCTGAGATTCTAAACCACAGCAACTCCCTGAGTAAGCCGTGAACTGCTCTGCCTCGATACGCAGAGTGTTAAGAGCTAAAGGAGTGTGCTGGGAGCTCAGTTTGGGCGGAATAGTAAGGTAAGGACACTCTATAAAAAGCACTGACACTCACAGACAAGCAGTCAAACACTACTGCCAGCATCTCACACCCCACCCCTCGTATATCTCTACTACTGAGAGCACTCTCACACCTCGCAGTCTAGCAGTCTCACACTTCAGACTGCACTCTCACACTCAATAATAGTCTCACATCACCAACAGCACTCTCACACCACTCTTGAACTAGCAGTCACACACTACTGATAACAGCACTCTCACACCATTCATAGACTACCAGTCAAATACTCTAGGACCCGCTCTCACACACCTAAGAAACTAGCGGCAAAGGCAGTAATTCTGGCTCATAACTGAAAGTGTTAACTAATTGATTAGTGAGTTTGTGTGGTGTTGTGGATTGACCTGTGGGTGAAAGCAAGAATAAGCCAATGGCTGGTGAATAGATGCAGGAATGCAAAGATGAGTTACTGAGTACACAGATGATGAGTGATTGAGTGCATGAACAGATGGATAAGTGGCTGCAGACATGCCAGCATCCAGGCACGTGCAAAAAGAACAAGCATTTGCAATGCAATAGGTCTCGCATTTGCGAGAGTTTAAGGTATTGGCATTGTAAATGACAATGCCTTTTATTTATCTGTTTTAAAAACCAAAACATAAATAAAATGCATTGTGATGTACAATGCTAATATCTCAAACTCGCGTAAATGCGAGACCTATTGCATTGCAAATGTTTTTTTTGTTTTTTTTTTGGGTGGATGTATGTGGATTGTATTGGGATGGCACCTCTCTAGGAAAACGAAAGGGATGGATGCACACTATTAGCTCCCGAGAAGGGTGGACAACCATAGTTATAGGGGTTCTGCAACACACTAGAGCCCACTAGCTCTAAACAGAGAAGGGGCCCAGGTGAAAGAGCGCTACTTGAAAAGGGAAGGAGCAACTCTAAGTCGGGACGATAGGTGAAACTGGCAAAACAAGAAGTGTTGAAAGTTCACAGCGGAAAAGGGTTGTAGAAAACATTAGAAAGAAGCAGCACAGAAGAGACTTGATGAAGGAGTGCCGATTAGGGGGAACAGAAAGGCAAGAACTAACCCGCCTCTGAAGCTCGACTGCAGGTATGGGAACAGGAGTTTGTTCCACACGTGAAGCTGCGTGCCAAAAGGACAACGTTAATAAATGTTAATGAGGCGCCAACAGATGCTGAACAAATTGATTTACTCCGATCTGGTCGAACAACCATTTAAAGAGGGGGAGAGGAAGTGTTTAACGCCAAAGTAAACAACTGAATCTGTACAAACATCTCTGCAATTATTTAAAGCATTTTTTCTCTTGCCTTACTACCCCGACTTTTAAAATGTGGATCAGGCAGATGTTTCCAAAACATTTACAACGCTTTCAAAAAACGTTTGTCTACAACTTTGTTATCACGCACAGAACATTTAAAACCTGAAAGTCCGAATTCAGAGGGCTACAGGGTGGGGGGGGGGGGGGGCAGAGGAAAATAGCTTGCTAGTAACTTCCTAAGTTGGCTCAACTGCACTGTAACAAACTTTATTTTGTCGATCCCTGCCTTAAACGTAAAAATATGTTCAAGGCAATATTTATAGATCGGAAACGCCAAAAAGCAATACACAATCACACGTTTCTGGACATTAGATGCATCGTTCGTAAAGGCAGTTTTCAAACTATTGTTGCTACATTTGCAAAAGAAAGTCAGACCGTCCTTGACTTGCATTCTTACATATTTATTGTTCCTTATTTATGTAACATTTGAGGAGACCCCGGGACGAAGGGAGGCGGTCGGCAAGAGCAGCAAATACAGCAGAGGGGAAGGTTGCGTGTGTGCCAGTGGGGGGAGGGCTCTTAAGGCGAAGCGGGAGGGGTAAAGCAAACAGTGCTTTAAGGAGCACAACACAGTGTGCTAAACTAACAAAAGGCGTTCCAATAAGGAGAGAGGCACCTGAGGAGGTTGGCAATCCGGCGGTAAAGAGAAAAATAAGACGGTACTATGCATTTTAAAGATGTTGCTTAGTCAAGTGAATTCAGCAAATGTGTACATTTAGAAATGTTCAAGGGGACGAGGAACCGGAGTTGTACTCACCGGGAGTGAAAGGAAGGTTGAACTGCTCCTGGTACAGCCCCTGGCAAGCTAACATATGCGCAAAACTTACACCCGCACAAAGGTCAAATATAAGTCCAACACAGGGTCAAACACTCGTTCGCTCCTCAAACCCACGGGTCCCTCACCTGCTCATGACGTGGCGCCTAGGGTGACTGCCAAGGCTGCCCAGGGGGGCCCCGTAGGGGACCCTCCAACAGGGCGGCCGCCTTAGTGCCACAGGAAGGCACAGAAGTCCTCTGTCTAGGCTCCCTGGGCTAGGGACCAGGGGGGTCTGCAGGCCGCGTCATTTCCGGCCGTGGGGAAGGGGACAGGGGTATAATTGCCTTCCCCGCCCACTGTACGGTCTCTTGACCGCTACCCGTCTCGCTGTTTGGTCATGCCTCTGGTCTCCTCTGGTGCAGTTCTCCGGTGAGTGCTATCTTTTCCCCCCTCCCCCTTATACCAAGCGGCAATGTCCGGCCATCGCCGTGGCAGCGGCCGCCATGGGAGGGGGGGAGGACTGCGCCAGGGGGGGACCTCCTCCAGTCGGGGCAAGCCCTGAAGGAGGGGAGAGGCCATGTAGGGGTTCGTGGCCCGGATCACTCCAGGAGCTTGCACACGCGGGGACTCGGCGCTTTGTGATCCTGGGGTCGGGATGTAGTGTGGTGAGCCCGCCGGGTCTCCGCTCTCCTATAACATGACGGCGTTGATCCCGGCTTGCCTCGGTAATGCTGCACTGAGAGGCCACGGGTGCCGGGTTCGGGTGGGGGGAAGCCCGCTGTTCACCGTAACTTCTGCCCTGTCGGTGTTGGGCCCGGTTGAATTTCGTGTGGGGTGGCAGCTAGGTTGCGAGGCGCCCCCATACCCCCCCCGCCATCTCACCGTCTGGGGCGTCCCGGTGGCGACAGCGCCGGCCCGCCCGGTTTGCCATGCTGCGCTTGGTGGGGAGGGCAGCGAGGCCCCGCTGCTCCCCCTGTGGCCTGGGCTGCCGGGGGCAGGGCCCAGCTCTTCTCCGTGCCTCGGCTTTACAGCCTCTTGCCGCGTCCGCTGGCTGGGCAACTCCGCATGCGCCGCCAGTGCGCGCAATATGCCCCCAGCTCCACCCGAGAGCCTGGGCAGGCCACAGCTTACCTCTCTCCACCTGCTTATTCGAGGACTTGATAGGGTAACCAGGGCAGTGATGTACAGGTCACCCGGCCCGGTACCCATCAATGTCTCCGCTGGTGCCCCCGGCTGTACGGAAGGTGCCGGCACTCCCGGTGACGGGAAGGGGCCGCGGGCGTGAGGCCGTGATAGTGCGGGAGTCAGCTGGTTCAGCCAGAGCTTGGCTGCGCTCGGTGCCTTTGAGGTCCACAGTGCCGGGGAGGCATGCACGGTCAATCGGGTGGCGCATGACTGATGCGAGGGGGACGGGGGATTTGTCCGCCGGGCGTTCCTCCGGGCACTGGCCAACACGAGGGGATTTTTTCGATTGCCTGTATCATAGGCTAATTCCATGCAGCTGCCGCCATATCTCTGAGGGGATGTGGTCCGTCGGCTAGACTGCCGACTGTGGAAATGGAAACCAGGGTTTGAGTCGCTTTGGGCTCATCAGTCGGGGTCGCGTCCACATCCTGTGACTCTGGGCAAATCACTTAATCTCCCCGTGCCGGCAGGTGTAATATATATTCGGTGCTCAGATAAGCGCTCCAATACTTCCGGGTCGAGTTTGCCCTCTATTAACATGCACACAAAAAAAAAAAAATGCGGTACCTCCCTGCTCTGCGCTAGTCACGTTTGGGAGACGAGCTGGGCACTTGCTGCCCTTGTGGGGACAGCGCCGTGTGCCGGTGCGGTCCCTGTGGGCTGTTTGACGGGTTGAGATTATGGCTTGGGGAATTGCGGGGGCTAATGGGTATAAGTACCAAAGATGTCATGAAGGGTAATTTGGTTGCTGCACAAAGCAAATTACACTTAACTCTAATATGTATCAGCAGCATTGACCAGCCCAGTCAAGGCATTCAAGTTGGGATGCTGCAGGGCAGCAGTACAACTCAACATGGTTGTCGGTGGCCAGCCCCCACATTGAAATTGTCCCAGTATCTTGCAGTGAAAGCCTTTGCAGGAGTTCTCTATCATGGTGAGGGAGCAGATGTTACCGTTCTGAGGTATTGAACGCCTCGTATTAAGGCCTAAGAGGCAGACCGCAATAAAGAGCCAGAGGCTGCCTCTATTATAGAACAGAAGGGTGCCCTTATGGAGTGCTGCTGGTAGAGAGTCAGCGGCTGCCATAAACAGCCACTTGGCAGCTTGTTGCTTGCAGGTTTGCGTGGCCTGCGCACGTTCTGTTTTGTCTTCTAAGTGTTGGCTGTCTCTAGCAGGGGCTGTGGATGTGTCTTTTATGCCAGGTACGCGTCTGAGTAGTGGGTAGTTGACTCTGCGTGGAATCCTTTGTGCACTTGTGTGTGCACGGACAGTGCCGGGATAGCTGGGATGCACCAGGTAGACGGCCATAGGCGTCGCAGTTATGCCTGGTACACGCCGGCGGGCACCGCAGCACGGTGGTGTTCAGAGTTCATGACCTAGGCACGTTGGTCAGGTGTGGAGAGCTCCCATCGAGGTACGGCAGGCAGAGGCCACTGTCTTCCAGTTCAGGCAGAGAAGAGGACTCTGGTGAAGCCTAGCAGCGTAATACCAGGAGCCATGGCACTAACTACTGCATTCTGCCTCTGCGAGGTAACCTGGTTTAGCCGTAGCACAAAAATTAGGGCAACATTGTGACAGGACGGTTGTACATGTTATAGGGTTGCCAAACGCCAGGGCTTCTCAGCCTCGCAGTTGGTCGTACAATTGGGGGTTGGAAGAATGACACTAAGGAGGGACAAGCGTGATGTACAAGGAGGACCTTTCCGTTAATTTAGCTACAGGCAGGCTGGGGATCTAGTTCATTTGGCAATTGTAAGGTCCTATTTACATTTGTTCAAAACTGGCATTGACTAATTGTACATGCATTGGCATTACTATACCTGCAGCCCAAGCCATTCTTCTAGCTTGGGGGCTTGGAATAGTCTGTTTTGTCACGTTTCAATATTGTCAGGGATGGTAGTAGTGATGTTCTAGGGGGGAAACGCGGCAGGAGCAAGGTGTGGTGCAATTTGGGGGTACAAATGTGTGTAGTGGAGAGTAACTAAGGGGAGACCCAAAACATCAAGGATTGGGAAGGGATATATGCAACCTTGGGCGCCTGCCCCTCTCGGGGATGAACATGGTGCTGGTCCAGGAAGACTGGTTTTCATCATCTACATATTATTATTTACTATGCCTGGATAGCGATTGCCCAAGGGTTAGGGCTGGATGCCGTGGGCGCCCATCCAGAGGGGTGTTGATACCTGCACTTCTGCTTAGGCAGTCGCGGGCGCAGCACCAAGGGGCCACGATTCAGTGGCATTGCAGCTCTGGTGTCAGCTGTGCGAATCTGCACATTCATGGGATGCTGATGTTCTCGCCTGGGTCTGGCAGGTCAGTTCTGCAGCGCGCATTTCTCCTGGATTTTTAAGCAGTTTATATAGCACTTTAATTTTAAACTGGCATTATTTTGTCAGCCTCATTTTGCTTAAATCCACTTTGTGCGAAAGTCAACCAGGGAATTTCACAAGAGCTGCTCTGTCACTTAGTGTCAGCTCCGGCGCGTGTGACAATCTGCCTCTAGCGGGCGCAGCGTTTTGCCCATTATGGACTGACTAGGGCAGGGGTCTCCAACCTTTTCAGTAATAAGAGCTAATTATGTTCAATTAAAACCATCCAGTGCTACAAATAACCTGCACTAATGATTTGCTCAGCTAGCAGGGAGATATGTGGGTAGGTGGGGCGGAGTAGACAGACAACAGCAGCTCCCGTCTACCAATGAGGCTTGGAATAGGTGAATTTGTCACGCTGACATGTGTGTCGGGGTTAGTAGTCGTGGTGTTACTAGGATTGGCAGCACGACAGGAGCAAGGTGTGGTGCAAAGGAAGTGGCCGCCTGACGTGAGTCATGGCTTTAGTGGCACAAGTGTCAGGTTTTCTGTAGAACTGCTGTGCTGCAATGTAGCGCGGGCGAATGCGGATCCTAGTTTCGCGCAATATTGGTTGTCTCTAGGTATGTGTCGCCGTGAACAGCTCTAGGTCAGAACATGTTACTCTGTTTATATACATTGAATGTCGTGCTTGCTGCTCAAGCCATTCTTATAGCATTGGTGGCCTGTTTAGGAGGATGGTCACACTTGCACTAACTCAGGGTTAGTAGTTGTGATGTTACTATGATTGGCAGCACGGCAGGAGCTAGGTGTGGGCCAAACTGAAGCGTCCGCCTGAGGTGAGGCCTGGCATAGTGGCTCGACTGCCTGCAGCAGGTTGCAGTGAGCGAGGCAGGCGGGCCTACAGGGGGCTTGGGAGGTACCCGGGAGGGTCTCTGTCATTGAAGGCCAAGGTGATGCGCCGAGGAGAGGACAGGATAGACGTACATTATTGGGGCAAAAATCCCAGCACACAATTTGCAATTCTTTGGTTTAAGACCACACTGTGAGGAAGTACCCATGGACTTTAATTAAGTGCTGCAATGGCCTTCCAATTGCAGTGGGTAGGCAGGGATGCAGCGGCTTCCCAGAAGAGCCTTATTGGGTGAAAAGGAGCACAAGGAGGGAAGGCCAGGGACAGAGACTGACATGGTTTGGGGCCACAATCTCAGCGAACAGCTTCATATCTATCTAACTGCAGCTTCATTCGGTCTGGGGTCAATACCTCAGCGAACAATTCTGCTTGTAAGTTTCTGTGGCGGAGGGTATGCTGCCACGTTTTAACACATGCGGTTGTTCCAGTTCTGGACCAGTGGGAAGCAGGGCTAGGGGTCAACTGGGTTATCCCCTCGGTGCTGTTTTCAGATCTGCTGGTTCTTTCTAACCTCGTTGGCGGCTCACGGCATCCGATGCGCGTGAATTTGCCTGCCTGGTGTCCTCCACAGGGGCGGGCAATTGCTTTGGGGGCTTAGCCTTGCAGGCTACCCTGCGCCCTGGTTTTAACAGACTAGGGTGCGCGTTGGAATTGGTGGCAGGCATGCGCCAAGAGATAGGTCTTCCGATACATCTTTACCTGGTTTAGCATCCTGGCTACGGAGTGGGTGCGGGACACTCTAATTTTGAAGTGGGCAGCTGGTTGTCAGGCCTTCTAGAGGTGGGTCTGCAGCTCGGGCATGTCCAAGTAAGGGATCAGGTGCCAAAAGCCTGCCCTGGGTTCTCTTGGTCACATGTTCAGAGCCTGGTAGGTCCCTTAGAATTTCATCCTGCTGAGGTTGATAAAACTAGTACCATTGTGTGAGTAACATTTAACATGTTATGCAGCGCCAAGATACTATCGGATGAACGTATTCTAGCCAGTTGCGGGGGTCAGGGGGATACCAGGACATTACTATGGCCATACATGTGCAGAAGGATACAGTGCAAGGAACAGCGTTTCCTCTGCTCGCACTGGGCTATCGGGTGTCTTCCTAGATATGCGTGTGCTGTGTCTACTAGGAGGCCTGGCCCTCGCGCTCCAAGAGAGGGTATTGCCAGTGGCATGCTGACAGCTCGCCTCTTAACTTGGTTCAGGTAGAGCGGATATTGAGGAATCGTTAGTGTCAGGCATTGCGGGTATGGCTAGCTTTCTGTAGTCTCTCTTCCTGGATGGGCAGCATCAGCAGCTTGCAGGGCGGGCCTGGAGCGGAGCGCATTATGCAAGCGGGACTGGGTATTCCAAAGTTTAACGGTACTTCCGTCCGTAAGCCAATCGGGGAGAGGATCACGTCCAGTGTGAATTCTGAGTACCGAGGGCAACCCTGTGAGGTAAAGACAAATATCATTGTGCATCGCGCACTCAGCAGTAAAGCAAGCTAAGTTTCAGCATATCCTGGTATACCGTCAGTGAAACACATAAGGTTATGGGCTACACACGAATAGGCACTTTCTGTCAGCTAGGGCGTGAGTGTGCCATTCCCAAGAGGGTGCGGTTGGCCTTGATAGTGCTGCATTGGAGGGGACGGAGCACTAATACGGACAACTACAAGAGCACATTTTACAGTCATAGTTAGGGTGGTGCATCACTCATGTTACTCCAAGTCCCCTGACCAGAATTGATTACATGTCACCAGTTGCTCCAGTTAAGCGAATTGTCCTGGGGAGTTGGCAGCTAACACTGGGACTGCAATTTTGGGGTCAGCCGGTTGGCAGGCCTTTGAGATTTGGTTTTCTAGTCCAGACATGTCCAAGTAAGGGTTAGGTGCCTGAGGTTGGCCCTGGGGTACAAGTTCACAGGCATGTGGAGCGGCAGAACCGAAAGGGGCTTTGTTCGACATCTTGGTCACAGATTCTGGTAGGTCCTCTTAGCATTTCATCCTTCTGAGGTCGATAATACGAGTACCTTTGAGTTGAGTAACAATAAAGTTGGGTAAATTCTCCCGCCCTATAGCCATGGCTGGCAGCCATGCAGGTTGTGGAAGTTGTCATCCATCGAGTGGGCTACGGTCCAACAATTGGGGAAACTCTGGGTTAAAGCACAAAAGGGCTGCAAAAGATTAAAGAACACCTGGCTTTCCCAGTAAAGGGGCAGGTATTTATACATATGGTTCCCCTCCGGTTCACTGCCTTGTTTGCTACCTGGTGTACTAGCAGAAGTTTGGGAGGGCAAGGTGTCACCTAGGGTGGTGACTGGCTGAATTCGAGGGACTTGCTCCGACAAGCGCACTACACAGATAACTGGGTGAGTGGAAGTAAGGCGGGCTTATAACTCTTACTTCTACCCGCATTGGCACGTCTTGTCAGGAGGGACTGGTCTAAGGTATTGCACCAAGCTAATGGTTTTAGGTCATCCTGGGTACATATACACTCGCGAAGGGTATGGACACCAGGGTGGCAGCACAGCACCGGTGGGAAGGTGCCATTATACTATATGGGGGGGCCGGTTGATCCTACCATGTCTCTCCTTTTCAGGGTACTGCTCCAAGACTTGAGGGACATCATGTGTCAGTTGAGTAATCAGCTGGGGGCATGTGAACTGTGGTGGTTTGAAATTTTACCTCGCCCAGTTTGGCAAGGAGCCCAAGCGGGAGACGCAATTGAGATATCACGTAGGAGAGTGAACAGCGCCAGGCGTAAATTCACGGGGCAAAAGGGATTTGGCTTCATCAGTCATGGTTTTCTGCATGCCAAGTCTACTTGATGCGGGGAAGTGAATGGGATTCACCTCTCAAGGGTAGGCATGGACTTAATTTTGCTGGGCCTTGGGGAGGCCTTGGAAGCAACAGGCTGTAGGTAGGAATATCTGCCTTGGTGGGGGGCCCTGGTGGTGACGGTGGCCACCCCCAGAGCTGTGGAGGAGTTACAGGGCGATCCAGAGTCTGCAAGGTACAGAAGGGTACTATATTGCAGCAGCACGCCAGGGTGCTAAGCCAAGGATACCCAGGGATGTATTAGCGGGTCCCCTGGAAGAACTACGGCGCCCCGTTAGCCTACAGGCGGTTGTGGGTCTGAGCAACCGGGGGCTGCCTGGAACGCTCTGCCCACCTGTGGGGGGGCGTGAGTAAGGGAGTGGACTGGCGGTCCACTGAGGGGAGAGGTGGCCTCTCCCAATAATTGGTAACCACCGGTTGGCGACGGCCACGGTGCAATTTGGCTCATCAGACGGGCAGGCGGCATAGGGGCTGGACTGCCCTGGGATCGCCCGTAAGATAACCCACCATGTTGGCATATTGGTTATGCAAATAAACCTGCAGCAATATTCTCCACTAAAAAGGTGTCGTGTGGTTTATTTATGTATGTTGCTGTATGGGAACTGAGTGTTGCCGATATTGGCACTATGCCAAGGCTGCCCAGGGGGCCCCGTAGGGGACCCTCCAACAGGGCGGCCGCCTTAGTGCCACAGGAAGGCACAGAAGTCCTCTGTCTAGGCTCCCTGGGCTAGGGACCAGGGGGTCTGCAGGCCGCGTCATTTCCGGCCGTGGGGAAGGGGACAGGGGTATAATTGCCTTCCCCGCCCACTGTACGGTCTCTTGACCGCTACCCGTCTCGCTGTTTCCCACCCTACCGCTTACCCTGCGGACGGCCAAAGGGTAGTACGGGGAGGGGAAGATTCTAACTTATTGTTTTGTGTTGCAGGAGGAGTTACAGGGCGATCCAGAGTCTGCAAGGTACAGAAGGGTACTATATTGCAGCAGCACAACAGGGTGCTAAGCCAAGGATACCCAGGGATGTATTAGCGGGTCCCCTGGAAGAACTACGGCGCCCCGTTAGCCTACAGGCGGTTGTGGGTCTGAGCAACCGGGGGCTGCCTGGAACGCTCCGCCCACCTGTGGGGGCGTGAGTAAGGAGTGGACTGGCGGTCCACTGAGGGGAGAGGTGGCCTCTCCCAATAATTGGTAACCACCGGTTGGCGACGGCCACGGTGCAATTTGGCTCATCAGACGGGCAGGCGGCATAGGGGCTGGCCTGCCCTGGGATCGCCCGTAAGATAACCCACCATGTTGGCATATTGGTTATGCAAATAAACCTGCAGCAATATTCTCCACTAAAAAAGGTGTTGTGTGGTTTATTTATGTATGTTGCTGTATGGGAACTGAGTGTTGCCGATATTGGCACTATGCTCTGCGCGTCAATGGCATGGGCCACAGAGAGCAGCTCCGCCCGAGCCTCCTGCTTCCGTTGCCGCTGTACGGTGACTGCTCAGCCAATCGATGGCAGGGGCAGCAGAGAGCAGCTTCGCCCAAGCCTCCTGCTTCTGTTGCTGCTTTCAGGGCCACACCGCCAGCACAGAACGGAGCAGATCAACGGCGAGCAGAAGCTACAAGTTATGATGGGCCCTTGATCCATGACGTGCCGTGGGACCTGCCGGGCGGCACCGGGGGCTCAGTAAAACGGGTACCGTAGTTATAATAAAAAGAATAACAATGAAATAAGGGGCCGCACTCAAATATAAAGCGCGGCGCCCGTTCATGTTTCACTTATGTGCATGGCATCCCGTGAAGTTGGCGCCATGGTGAAAAACAAGGGGGGAGAAGCGAGGCGGGAGTGAGAGCGGAGAGCATGGTGGAGGAAACAATGAAACCATTATCAGGACGGCGCTCGTAAAAGGGCGCCGTGCTGATTATGTATGCATGTGTGTGATCCTCGACCTAAAAATACAACAAGCTTCAAGCGCTGCTGGAAAGGGGAAGGTTGTGCGCGCATGTTAATGCGCACTATTTTAAAAAAAAACAATGATGCTCGACCTAAAAAGACAACAAGCTTCAAGCGCTGCTGGAAAGGGGAAGGACACTGAAGTTAGGCGGTGCTGCTTCCGGAATAAACGGAAGTGACGCATCGGAAGCACAGCCAGTAATAAGCACGGTAACAAAAGAAATGCCTGAGTTAACTAATCCCAAGCGGCAGGACAAATTACCCGGCAATAGGCGGAGTTTCCCCCAATATTATAGATTACTTTATGTCTCGGAGAGGCAGCGCATGCGCGCTGCCTAGGCGAGACCTAAAAAGGAATGCTGAACAATGTCAAACATTCACCCCCTAATACGGAGATCTGGGCCTAAATCAATCATTTGTTTTGCTCACCACGCCATTCCAGCTTGAACCCAGCCATATGCAAATCAGTCTTGACCCTGCCCCCCATGGGAACAGTCCAGCCCGAACTGCCAGGCCAGGTCCTCCCCTGGACCGGAAACAAGCATCCTAGAACCGGAATCAGGGAATCACCCCTCGCCAGCCAGGATGGACTCCAGTGTCATTGCCAGCACGGGACCCAAAGCCATACCACTTAGGGCGACAAATGCAAAAATAACAATTGCAAGCATTCCTTCCATCACCTTTTGTGTGTTTTCAAGCATCCAGGCACTTTCAGTATTAAGTCAGACTTATTAGTTTTGCCGATACTTGTTACATATTAGGGCAAGGCATGAATCCCAGCATCTATGATGGACACAAAAGTCACCTTTTCCCAAAAGGCCACGATCCTCATTTACATAGTGTTTTTACAGAATGCTAACCAAACATGGTGGCAGATCTGCCTCTGTAGATCAAGGGACTGAAAGGTCACATGATTTATATCGAAATACAATGATATCACAATTATATATGGAATAAAGTACCCCCTGTCATACATTATAAGGGTACCACAAGTCACTGAGGAGTTCCATAACCATATAGAGGCACGAGACTGAAGGCCGAGTTCTTTTTTAAGGTTATGAAACGCCTAGGTGACTTGAAATATCCTTATCATGTACGCCAGGGGGTACATTATGTGATATAATACATGGTAATATCATCACCTTTCCCACAAACCACCTAAAACATTGGTGGTTAGCTCTTTCATATGAAAGAGCAAGCATGTTGCAAACATGAAGAATACAAATAAAAACTCTAGTGCAAAATTAAACACAACAAGAACCTGTTATTTATATGTTGCAAATATTAAAAACAGTTCAATAGAAGTCAGGTTTAAAAAAAAGTATCTAGGAAGTGCAAAAAATAAACATGTTCTCTCTGCTTCTCATTGTAAGCTAAAAAATTGAGCTGAAGAAAGAAAAGCAACATCCTTTTTCATTGCTTTAAACAGCGGACGTCTAATCGGCAACTGAGTGCGTCACTAGTCACTGATTATAAAGGAATTAGATACTGACATTTGTACCGGGATTACAGAATCCCATGTATTATATACTTACCTTGATCATTAGTAATTATATCATTACTTTGACAGTGTAGTAGTTGGTGATGTGCTGGATGTGACATTGTTGTAGGTCAAAGTTATCACCCTCGATATAGGTACTTGGAATTGGAGCAGCGTAATTTTGGCTCCATACTTACACATCATAAATATGCTATGTATATATATGTGCAATTAGCACTATATACTTGTGTGTCCTAATGATATTAATGTAAAGTGTTGCACTTGACATCACTATTGAAGTGCATTCACTGTAGAATACGAGGCTCATATATAAACTGTGTGCCTTAACCGTATTAAATGATATGTACTTCGTAGAAATCTGATGAAAACTATCCTCACACTATTAAAATGTGCTTACTTTAGAAACAAAAGACACACAATTGATGGACGGAATGCAGAACAAATCAAAACATTCACGCCCAGTCAAGAGATCTGTGTTAAATCCATCATTCTTTTACTCACAATGCCACCCCAGTTTAGACCTGGCCATATGCAAATCAGTCTTGACCCTGTGCCTCATGGGAACAGTCCAGCCCGAACTGCCAAGCCAGGTCCTCCCTGGACCGGAAACAAGCATCCTAGGACCGGTTTCAAGGTTTCACCCCTCATCAGCCAGGATAGCTTGAATCCAGTGGACAGTGAGCCCCGGACCCACGTCTGGGCATACCCGGCACACTTAGGGCGAGAAAGCAAAAGACACACAATTGATGGACGGAATGCAGAACAAATCAAAACATTCACCCCCAGTCAGACTTTAGAAACAAAGGCTTTTGTAAAGTGTGCACTAATGTTTCATATTTGCATTCAAATGTAGTTCTTAGTTACATTTCAAGACCAATACTCAAAGTTATTTTACATTTATGAAACCGTAACCTGAATCTAATGTACTGACAATTTTATTCATTTGTGGTTGAATATGGACACGTATAATGGATGTGCACCATTAATTTAATATGTTAACTGATCATACCTAGGCCGTATTTCTTTCTGCATAAAATGCTGTTTTCCATTTTCTGTTTGCGTGTCTTTTCCTTGCAGGTTCATTCACATGGTTTGTTAGTTTGAGAATAGATGCAACACTGTACTAGTATAGAGAGAGCCTGAGAAGACCTTGACATGGAGCATGTAGAGCCAGAGCGTCAACTGAAGGTGTCCATTCAGTACTGTTGCAAGGACTCACAGGTGACCAAGGACAATACAGTTACCATGTCTGGACTGGGAGAAATCATTAGTTTCAGTTCATAACGTAAGAATGTAAAGGACGAGGGGCGTGGCTACGCTGTCGAGCGTAATGGCCGCGAGTTAGAGCAGCTCCTAAACCACCGAACCCCTTCCTGACATCCGCCACAATAATCCGACTCCCGTGGAGTGGGTGAGCAACCAGAACCTACAAGGGCGCCGCAAAGATAAAAATCGCCGCCGACGGACCAGTATTGGAGGAGCTGCAAGCACTTGAAAACTGCGGCCTTCCCGGACCCTGAAGCCGGGACCTGGGGTGAGCGTGCGTGGCCGCGCTGAGTGAGTCTGCGCCGGGGGTGGGGTAGTGTATTGCACCCGAAGTGGACGATGGAGGGGAAAGCAAGGCACAGCGCTGCCGGAAGGTGGCATAACGGCTTGAAGTAATCACCCGTGAAGCCTGCGGGTAGCGGGGCCCACGGGGTGCAGCCTTCCCCCCCCCCGGTTGCCTCATACCGGCCAGAGCGGATCGGAACCGTGACGGCAAATACGACAGTCCCGGGGGTCACAGCCGCAGCGCCGCACACTGGAGGCTAGTAACGCAACCCAGGCCGCATCGAGCCAATTGATCTGTGGCGGTCGGGGCGCAAGAAGTACGGCTCGTAGACGGTAGGGAAACAGAGATAATTAAGAAGTGCGACACAGTTGGCCCCGCCAGAGCAGGAGAATCAGGAGAGTGCGCAGCAAAGGCCCGGACAGCCCTGAAGGAGAGTGGGAGCCCCGAACCATGCGTCCTTAGTGTCGGCTAAATTGGAGCATACGACAGTATGACAGCACAATCAGGGAGAAGTCGTCCTGTCTGTGGTAACCGCAACGAGAGGGCAACGACCAAGCAATCATTGGACTGCACCTCAATGAAAGTGGGCGACAATACCCGGAGACCTGGGAGCTCTTTCCCCCCCCCCCCATCGGCATTGCATCGTAGCTGAGGGCCCCATAACACCTACCAATTAGTGAATATTGGCGAGGAGTAAAGTGTCTACGAGCTGAAAGTACGTCGTCACCGGGAAGAGGCGGACGCGCAACACGCAACTGGGGAAAGATGTCGAGCTCAAGGGGCCCCAAGGTGACCCAACAGAGCAAGTTGGACAGGTATGCCCTGCCGAAAACAGCAACAACCAAGGGGGGTAAAAACGGCGGCCGGGGCGGTGGGCGACCCCTCCGACCTTACCCTAAAGGACGTCATGGAAGCAATCTCGGGGGTGCGCACGTCTATGGAACAACGAATGGACACGATAACATCGGAGGTGTCTTTAATCAGGGCAGATCTAACGAAAATGAGGGAGAAAGTAAAACAGATGGAAATCACCACCTCTAGCCTGGTTGATGATGCCTCACAAATACAACAAGAGATTAAAGAATTGCAGGCCTTCAGAAAGTTCGCGGAAGACAAACTCGATGACTATGAGGGACGCACCCGATGCAGCAATGTGAGCATTATCGGAGTGCCGGAGAGGGCGGAGGGGCAAGCAGCCGACCTGTTCGTCGAAGAACTCATTGTCAAACACCTGCAACCCAAGAGTCTTTCAAAATTCTTTGTGGTCGAAAGAGCACACAGGGTCCCAGGAGGGTGCCCGAAACCCAGTGCACCTCCGCGTCCGATCCTGGCGAAATTGTTGAACTTTCGAGACCGAGACATCATCCTGCAAACAGCCAGAGTGGGCCCACCTCTAAAGTACGAAAACGCAGAAATCTCTTTCTTCCCAGACTTTACCATCAATGTGCAGCGGCAGCGACGCTCATTCCTCGCAGTGAAGAAACAACTGAGAGACAAAGGGGTCAAATATGCCATGCTGTTTCCGGCCTGTCTCCGGGTGGAGGCTGATGGCAAGGCCTGGCTCTTCGATCATCCTGAAGCGGTTACAGACTGGCTGGAGAGGAGCGAACTAACACAATGCTCGATGAGAGTAAACCCTATCCAACAGAAGGTGGGGACAGGGTGGAGAAAGTAAGGTGATCCAAATGCACACTGACACTATCAGACTGTCCACATTTGTAATGGGGGACCGCATATTGATCCATAATGTGGGGAGATGCCCTACTAGAGACTTTAAATATCTGGGTGTGTTATTGTGGTTGTTGACCGGTCCCTAACCAGGGAGCTTATCCATCACATTAAACAAGGAAGGAGACGGAGTGGTGGAGTATCTCACCTCGCATTAATCTACTTTTAGTTCCAGTTTGGGCGACAGGCACTCTGCATAGTTGTTAGATGGGCAGTTTCAAGCCCAGAGTGCAGGGGAGCAGGGAGGGGGGCAGTTGGGTGGGGAAGGGGTGGTTACGACACCCGCAAGTTCAATCGACATGGTTCAGTGACAGGCAACGAGGGATAAACAGTGATAACACACGATACAATGAGTACGCAGTGGGACAAAAGCTTTAGACTCCTAAGTTGGAATGTCAATGGGCTTGGGGACAAACTAAAAAGATGCATAGTTTTACAACACATCAAGCGGCACTCCCCGGAGGTAGTGCTTCTGCAAGAGTCCCACCTGGTGAGCAACACATGTAGGGCGCTGAACAGATGGGGCTACAAATTGAAGGCACACTCTGGCTTCACCACTGGTTCCAGGGGAGTGGGGATCCTGCTTAAACACTCATTCCCACTTTCCATACAAAGAACATGGATCGATGAAATGGGAAGATATGCAGCAATCTTGGGGCAGTGGGAGGGGCAGCTGCTCACTTTGATGGCAGTATATGTCCTGCCGGGCCTCCAGGGTCGCACTTTCAAAGACTTGGGTACAATAATGCTCTCATTCCCGGTGGGCCACTTAATAGTAGGGGGTGACTTCAACTCGCTAGCATCGGGACTTCTCGATCGCCATCCCCCCGTGATACAGGCTCCTCAAGTAAATGGCTCCCTGATTATCCAGAAGCCTTAGGCCTCACGGACGTATGGAGAGCCTACCACCCGGACAGTAAACAATACACCTTCCACTCAGGACCACATAACAGTCTTTCCCGGATTGACTATCTACTTGCCCCTGCATCGCAGATTACAAATATCCGCAAAGTTAGGCACATGGCGAGAGGGATATCTGACCATTCCCCGGTTTGGGCCCAACTTGTCCTGGGGGAGAAAAAGGTGGGATGCATTGCACCCATTAACCCATGGCACCTTCGTAACCCAGTGGTTAAAAAAGCACTTTTGCTAGCACTAGACCACTATTTCCAGAAGAATGAGGGGTCGGTGGGGTCATCCCAAACTATATGGGAAGCATTTAAAACGGTAATTAGGGGGCAGGCACTCTCGCTAATAGCTGGGGCACGTAAGGAGAAACTAAAAGAACTAGTTCACCTGGAGAGTGAGGTCCTTCGACTGGAGGAAGAAGCAAGTGAAGAAGGTGGTCAGGAGAGACTTCACGCCCTGAAACTCAAAAGGGATGAATATAAAGCAATAGCAACTGACATGGCCAAAACACTAGCGAGGGATAAGGAGGGAAGAGTGTATGACCTGGGGGATAAGGCGGGAAAATTGATAGCATGGTTGGACAGGAAAGAAAAAGAAATCAGATTAGTGCCAGAATTGATAGATGACGTGGGTGAGAACATAACAGATCCACAAGCCATAGTTAACGAATTTGCAGAACACTACAAGTTAGTATATCAAAGAAGCTCAAACCTGCTGGAAGAAGACTCAAGGGCTCTACTGGCGGACATTGGGCTCCCCACCCTGTCGGACGAGGAAAGGAACACGCTAGATAGCGACCTTACGAGTGAGGAAATAGCGCAGGCAATAAGAAACCTTAAACCTGGTAAAGCCTTGGGCCCTAACGGCCTGCCAATTGAACTATATAAGTTAAAACCGGATAAACTGGCCCCGCAACTACGGGCCATGTTTGAGGAGAGCAAAGAGGCGGGACAGCTTCCATACGACCAGCGAGTCGCAACATTAATTACCATACATAAAGAGGGGAAGCCAATGGGGACATGCACATCTTACAGGCCCATCTCCTTACTTAACGTGGAACCAAAAATATTAGCTAAAGTTCTGGCGTGCCGCCTAGCCCAAGTCATATGTAAGGTGGTACACCCCGACCAATCGGGCTTCATGCCGCATCGGAATACCGCATTAAACCTGCGAAGGCTGCATGGCGTGCTGGGGAGAATTGACACAATCCAGGAACAAGCAGTAGTAGTTTCATTGGACGCCACGATGGCGTTTGACACCATCGAATGGCCATACCTCTTCGCAGTGCTTGCAAAGATGGGTTTCGGACCTAGTTTTATCGGATGGGTGAAACTCATCTACGCCGCCCCTCTGGCACAAGTAGTGGTTAATAACAAGAAATCGGAGGTGTTTGAACTGGGTCGTGGGACTCGCCAGGGTTGTCCGCTCTCGCCCTTGCTTTTTGCCCTCTCCCTGGAGCCCCTGGCGGTGTGGATCCGCAGAGACCCCGTAATAAGAGGGCTCAAGTGGACAGAGGGTTGGGAGGACCGCATTTCTCTGTATGCGGATGATATCCTTTTATTCCTCGCCTCCCCAAAAGCATCGCTTCACAGAGTACTTAACATTTTTACAACATTCGGCAACTACTCAGGATACATGATTAATTGGGGTAAGTCCCTCTTATATGGCCTACACGGGGACATTCCTCCCCCGCCCCGGGGTTGTCCAATACAGGTAGCAAGGGTGGGCTTCAAGTATCTGGGAGTCTTTATCACCACAGACCCCAAACTCCGATATGAGCGCAACTTGCTCCCCCCACTGCAGAGATTGAGGCGAGATGTCGCAAATTGGAAGGCGCTGCCGCTGTCCCTGCTGGGAAGAGCAGCGCTCTTTAAAATGATGTCGCTGCCACGATTCTTCTATGCCCTACAAAATTCCCCAGACTTGGTCCCAGCAAGGTACTTTAAAGAAATTGAGGGTTTGCAGAGGGAACTGCTGTGGGACGGCAGACCCCGCATCGCATTGCATAAACTGGTACTAGGATGGTATGATGGGGGGATAGGACTCCCGGATGTTAAAAAATATTATTGGGCGGCACACTTGGCTGCCATAAACCACTGCACCTACCGACAGGGAGATGACCCAGGGTACAGAATGGACAAATGGCTACTGCCTGGTGGCAACTACAACAGGGCTATCTACTCCAGACCCCTACGTACCCCCTAACCGGGCCAACCAAACACTTAGTTCAGGTTTGGCACGCGGCAAATAAAAGCCTGGGATGGGACCAGAAACTTACACTAGCCACCCCTTTGTGGCACTCGGAACAACTGGGTATGTTGTGTCTACACCAGCCGGTACTGATGCCGTGCGTCCTTGACCCAATTTGGGTAAGTTCAAACACGATGCTCTTCCCAGCTGCCATTTTTTAATGTGTTGTTATATCTTCCTCACCACTTTTAGCTCAGACTTAACGCATGCCATCAGTCACCCGCGTCCGGCATGCGGTTGATGCACCTTGGATATTGATTAGGGCACAGGTTCCTTAAATAACCAGAATATTCTTACATGAATACTTAATGTTTGTTATTCTGTTTTATTGCAGGTTGTTTTTAGATCTACAGGTATCACTTTTTAGGGTGCTGTATGAGTGGTTATTACCTCACTTAACGTAGTTACTGACCACCACCGAAAAGTGTAGGTAGATCCTATTTTGGTCCTGAGGAATTGCCATCTACTTGGAATAAGGGCAAGAAACATGTTGACCCATGTCATAAGCGTATAACCTCACAACTTTAGAGTGAAGATACGCGTTTTCTTTTTTCTTTTTTGGTTTTAATTAGGGTGATGGCCACACTTCATTAAAATTGTTTTGAGTGGACCACCACTTCCTATTTTAAATTACACCTACTTACACATCCTTATCACCTACACTGTTCTAGGGCCCTCACATGCACTCCACCCTACGGCATAAGGAATAAAGATCTCCGCCAAGAAGGCCACATCTCGGGTGCCGATCGGGTATTGCAGCGCCGACCCGATAAGGAGCAGACCCGATGATGAAGCAAGACACCTAGCTGGCTGGGTGTGTGAGGGTCTTTTTCCGAAAGGAGGAGATTCTCCTCCTGACGTCTCGCTCTACACCACCATGTGGAGCCCTTGATTGATCACAACCACCTGCTTTAGACATTAGGAACTGCATACTATAATTGTAGAGATATAATTTTGGGCATGTATGCTGGACCTGAGTAAATAACTGCCCTTGTTTCCCTCCCTTTGGATTAACTGATTGCACGGGCCTTTGCCCGCGGGAATATAATTAGCAGGTTACCAGGAAGTTACGAGTTGTTCTCCTGGCCCAAACTATAAGATAGGGAGTTTTCTACTCTCCATCTTCACTCTGATCAAGCCCACTAGGACCTCCGACAAGAGGTATGGAGGACTATCAGGGATTGAGCTTTGGTGATGAAGCTGCAGCTGAGATATTGAGAGCACCGTCACTATTGGGGCCGGATGGTAGTTCAGCCTCCGGCAGCCAGTCAGAAGATTGGACTTCGTTAACTAACATGAAACATGAATGGCTGAAGGTGACTCTGCATGGTGCGATGATGACAGAGTACCTTAGGGCTAATATAGCCCCAAACGGCTTGATTGTTAATAATTTCCCACGTTTATTTTTGGAGGATCCTGTCTTTAAGAAAGAATGGTCCCTAGTAGCATGGAAGTGCACTAGGGACTGGTTGATCCTTATAATCAATACGGCTAAGAGAATTGCAGACACCCTGCTGATAAGAATACAAAAGGCAGAAGGCGCGATTAAGGTCATTGTCCAAACAGCTGCATATAAGAGCAAGCTAGCAGAGATCAATGCAGAGATTGCAGAGAATAGGGTATACTTAATGAAACAGAAGATTTCAAAACTCCAAAAAGATATCCAGAAATTCTCTACTGAGAAGATCTACCCCTATCTCAAGGCAGACTATACTGCAACAGCTACAAGTTATTCTTCTGATGAAGGTTCCAACCCATCACGTAGGGGTTCTTCATCTAACAGTGATTCCAGCACTGGGAGCTGGAATAACAGGAAAACAAGAACTTTCCAACAGCCTATGTATCCTCCTTTCCACATACCACCGAATCAGGAACCTCCATACTGGCAATACCCAATGTACCAACAAGGCCCTCCGCCTTTTTTCCAACATGGGGCTGAGCCACCTTTTTTAGACAGAGGCTGGGGCAGAGGAAGAGGGCGCAGAAGAGGTCAAAAAAGAGTACAATGGCAGGATCTGCCAGAACAGTCAATACGAGCAGTAGAGACCAGGAGTCAGACAAGGGGGAAGAGACATTGATTATTAACCTCTCCCCCAGAGCCCTTTCACCTATTGAGGTAAAGGTTCTCCAAAAAGGTCTGGGGTACGTCCCCACACCTAGAAATGATAAATTTCGTGACATTTGTGAAGTACAAGGTTTTTTCCGCAAAATCCGCCTACAAGCCTTTTTTCAAGACCAACCGCCACAACCAACGGGCGATTCTGGTTTGCACAGACCATCTACTTTTACACCTAATAGTAGCATGATTCCCAACGAGGTGTTAACATTTGAGCAAGCAGTGTTAAAAGATATGAACAGAACATCTACCCCTGCTCCGTATCACAACTTGTCTTCCAATGAAACCACTGCCATCTTAGACTTGGCGAATGATGTGAACATCATAATCAAACAGGCAGATAAAGGTGGGGCTACGGTGATCATGTCCTCAGTGGACTACGACAATGAATGTCGCAGACAACTAAGTGATAGGGTATACTACACTCCTATAAGGGAAGACCCCACGCCCAGACTGAGTAGAATCATATCCTCTATGGTCTTTTCTGCCGAAACAGAGGGTTGGATTACAAAGAAGGAAGCAGAATTCCTAATAACGAAGGATCCCAAGACCCCCTATTTTTACTGCTTACCCAAGATCCACAAGGGGATCACCCCGGTTCCTGGACGTCCCATCGTGTCAGGGATCGGGTCCATCTTGGAACCCCTCTCCAAGTTTGTGGACCATTTCATGCAACCACTGGTAAGAGCAACTCCCTCTTTCATCAGGGACACCACAGACGTCTTACTTCTACTCGAGGGGGCCCAACATCCAGAAGAAGTAGATCTCCTGGTCACCCTGGATGTTGAGGCCCTCTATACTAATATTCCTCAAAGGGCAACCCTTGATGTAATTGAAGATGCTCTTAGCCACAGTGAGTGGGACTCACCAACCCCAGTGGCCTTCGTACTGGATTGTGCCACTTTAGCACTTACAGAAAATTACTTTGAATATGATACCCAGCTCTACCATCAGACGCAGGGCACTTCGATGGGCAGCACATTCGCGCCAAGTCTGGCATGTATGTACATGGCAGCGTTCGAGGAGAGGGAGATCCACAACCCCAGGAATCCGTATGTCACCAATGTATTAATGTGGAAACGATTCATTGATGATATTCTGATCCTATGGAAAGGAGAACGCACCAAATGCGACGAATTCCATTTGGATTAACACATTGAACCCCTTTCTGGAATTCACTAACACCATTTCAGAAACGGAGATCCCATTTCTTGACCTGTTGATTAAACTAGAGAGTGACAAGATTTCTACCACTCTTTATCGCAAACCAACCGACAGGAATAGTCTCCTACTTTTCAGTAGTCATCACCCAAGGGCCCTGCGACAGAACTTACCCTTTGGGCAATTCCTTCGTATCAGAAGGAATTGCAGTACACTTACTGACTACAAGAAGGAGTCCAACACGCTGAAGACAGACCTACTTCAACGAGAATACCCTAAACAGGTTATTGATCTCGCGTACAAAAGGGAACAAAATAATAACCGTGAGAGCCTATTGGAGGTCAGAACTAGAGAACCTGCCAGGGTCATGACCTGTGTAACGACGTATACCCCTGACTCTAACCGGGTTAGGAATATCATTCTTAAACATTGGAACATCCTAAATACAGGAACTCTTAAGCTTCCAAAACCCAGGTTCGCGTTTAAACGAACTAACAACCTCAAGGACATGCTGATACACACGAGACCCAAGAAACAACAGAGAAATACACAAAGAATGCTATGGGATTTGCCCCCTGTTAGGGGACACTACCCTTGTGGGTCCTGTTCAGTGTGCCCACAAACTAAGGTTATTAAAGAACTGAGGTTCCCTAATGGAGTTAGTTGGAGAATGGCCACACATACCAATTGCAACACTTCTAACTGCATTTATATACTGGATTGCCCGTGTGGTCTCCTTTACATAGGGATGACCTTGAGACCAGTCAAAGTCCGGATAATGGAACACAGAAGCAATTTCAGATGCCAGAAAACTAATACTAAAATGACCAGTCACTTCAAACAGGCGCAACACCTCCCTGGCTCTTTCAATTGGGCCGTACTAGAAACCCACCCGGGGATGCCCACCAATTCATTGTTCCGTTTGGAACAACGTTGGGTTCTACGACTTGCCACTGACAAGGGAGGGCTTAACGAAGATATCCCTTGGAGCCAATTAACCTAAATACTAACCTGGGCTCATTTATTTTGCACCTTACACTGTGTATTTGCTCCCAATGATATATCCCAGAGTACCTTTAGACTCTATCCTGACCTCGTGTGCGTTTCCACAACATATCGCCTAACATAATTAGCAAAACACACTTTATGATCCCACCAAGAGGGAGCCCCTGCACACAGTTTAGTCTAGATACCACCCCGGACTACTCATGAGATATACTAGAAAGGTTGTGCCAGCTTCAACCACTCGTAGCACTACCATAATTCTTTCCGTGCATGACAACATTTGCACAGGTATATCATGATAAGTTTTCCCTTCCATACTAGACTATGGCAACGATTCAGCAACTCACAGGTGACTAGAACCCGTTCACTTTGTCATATTAAATTAATACGAAGCGAGACTTTGCTAATGGCGCCCACGATCACAGCTGGCCTGTGGTGTGTGTCCCGCATCAGTTGAAGGAAACCCAACATGGCGCCCAAAACAGGGTTAGCGCTCCAGTTGCAGCACTTTTTCTTCCAGGAAGTACCGGAAGTACCACCCCCACCCTTCGCCGGTCGCTGGTACTTTTGTGAGACCCACTCATCTGGTCGGCACTACCCGGACCGGCTGAGTGAGGGGTAGGAGTACTGCCGACCCGCTTCCCACGGAACAGTAAGTAATGGAATAGCCAGCTCCCTGAGTGTCTTTTATTGTGTATTTATTGTGTTGGTTTGAAGGGCACCCTTATGTTCCTTCAGTGAGCTGCCGAGTTCATTTGTGGGGTCAATTGACCCGCACGCTTGCCATCACACCGGGTTGACTACCTTCCGAATGGGGTGATGTGGTTACGTCGGCTCTCAAATTCCCCACGACATGAGCTGGGGTTACTCACTCTATGCGGACTGCTTGGTTTGAACGCTGCCTTGTTGATGTGATACGAGCGCGGTGTTGTTTACTACGACGTGCACCGGGTGCGGACCTGACGCTGACCATGGTTAGTGTCGGTACAAACACCGGGGGGCGCAGACTGGTGTAATCAACGCTTTTAACGTTACCCCTTGACATAGACGGGACAGTGTGTTCGCCTGAGAGATATGTACAAATAAGCATGATAAAGACACAACCAGATACCCGTGTATTGTGGCCTCCTCCTCCTTACTGCTGAATACACCTACAGGTAACTGTACCTGGCCGTACATTTTTCAAGTACTTGTTCTCTATTTTTTACCCATCAGGACACTACACTTTAGTGTCTACACCAGCCGGTACTGATGCTGTGCGTCCTTGACCCAATTTGGGTAAGTTCAAACACGATGCTCTTCCCAGCTGCCATTTTTTAATGTGTTGTTATATCTTCCTCACCACTTTTAGCTCAGACTTAACGCATGTCATCAGTCACCCGCGTCCGGCATGTGGTTGATGCACCTTGGATATTGATTAGGGCACAGGTTCCTTAAATAACCAGAATATTCTTACATGAATACTTAATGTTTGTTATTCTGTTTTATTGCAGGTTGTTTTTAGATCTACAGGTATCACTTTTTAGGGTGCTGTATGAGTGGTTATTACCTCACTTAACGTAGTTACTGACCACCACCGAAAAGTGTAGGTAGATCCTATTTTGGTCCTGAGGAATTGCCATCTACTTGGAATAAGGGCAAGAAACATGTTGACCCATGTCATAAGCGTATAACCTCACAACTTTAGAGTGAAGATACGCGTTTTCTTTTTTCTTTTCTGGTTTTAATTAGGGTGATGGCCACACTTCATTAAAATTGTTTTGAGTGGACCACCACTTCCTATTTTAAATTACACCTACTTACACATCCTTATCACCTACACTGTTCTAGGGCCCTCACACGCACTACACCCTACGGCATAAGGAATAAAGATCTCCGCCAAGAAGGCCCCATCTCGGGTGCCGATCGGGTATTGCAGCGCCGACCCGATAAGGAGCAGACCCGATGATGAAGCAAGACACCTAGCTGGCTGGGTGTGTGAGGGTCTTTTTCCGAAAGGAGGAGATTCTCCTCCTGACGTCTCGCTCTACACCACCATGTGGAGCCCTTGATTGATCACAACCACCTGCTTTAGACATTAGGAACTGCATACTATAATTGTAGAGATATAATTTTGGGCATGTATGCTGGACCTGAGTAAATAACTGCCCTTGTTTCCCTCCCTTTGGATTAACTAATATGTTGAGAACCTCAAAGGGATTTGACAAATGGGACTTAATTGAGATCTCGAAGATTGGGGATCTATGGGAGAAAGGCAAAGTCGTGACATTCGCATTGCTCCAACGAGATCACGAACTGGCGTCTACAGAATATTTCAGATACCTGCAAGTCCGACACGCATTAAAGTCAAATATAACAGCAGGCTCCTCTCCACCGGAGTCGTCCCCATTGGAGGACAGACTACTAGATGGATACATGCCAGACAAAGCGATATCCTTGACCTACAAAAAGTTGGTAAACAATACACCAGATCCCCTTGGGCAGACAAGAGAGCGCTGGGAAGGGGATGGGCTGGTCCTGGATGATGAGGAGTGGCAGGAGGCGGTGGCCTCCACACGAGAGGTAGCGATTTCTTCTAGACTGCGTCTTGTTCAACTCAAAATCTTGCATAGAGTCTACATCTCAGGCCCCAGACTAGTTGGAATGGGAAGAGTAGATGATGGCAAATGTAGGAAGATGTGTGGTCAGGTTGGCACGTTTATACATATAATATGGGAATGCGGGGGAGTCCAGAGATACTGGAAGAAGATACATGACTGCATGAGTGAGGTGCTGGAAGTGGCAATACAGCCTGAAGCCAAAAGATGCCTACTAAATGTGTGGGAGCCTACTGACCTCAATAGAACAGACAAATTGTGGGTTACACTGGGTCTAATGGTGGCGAAAAGAAACATTGCACAGATGTGGGGGGGGTGGGGGGGGAGACAGTGCCAAAATTAGAAGCCTGGAAGGCGGACATGGACTGGTGCATGATCAGAGAAAGAACAGTTTATATTGCACGTGGATGCCCTAGAAAGTGGTCTGCAGTGTGGAACAGGTGGAATGTATACCGGGGAAATATATGTGTCCCGCCCATTGTCCCCTCTCTCGACGAACCAACAACGCCATAAATGCTGTATCCCACTGTGTCTCAGGAGAGTGTACTATGTGATCAAATGTATTCCATCTCTCGTTGTCGCATAATTCGTTGGTAACTAAGCTGTAATGTCGAACATTCTTATGTTTAATAAAAAGAGTTATAAAAAAAAGAATGTAAAGGACAATGGAGCCCGTGGGGATTGATGCGCACAGAGGAGTGTTACTGTGGAGGTTCTGGTGGAAATAATTGGAGTTCACACTGTCTGAGGTTACGCCACGTTCCTTTGGACTCTAAGAGATTTATATCTCTATGCTTCTTCCTTTGATTCTTGCAGCGTGTGGCTTAGGCTAACACTCATTTCGCTGTCCCAAGAAGACTCTTGACCAAGCTACTGAAATGCTGACACCTTCCCGTACTTTCCCACATTTTCCTTTTTTTCTGCATTTACCTGAATTCTGAGATACTTTTAGAGTATTAAACTATCCTCTTTAGTGTAGACTTAATATAGATGATTTTAGACTTCACCCATGTTGTTAGACGGGAAGTTTTCTACATGTCTCTGGCGAGCGTGCTTCCCCTGCCTTATGCTGATCTCCAGGCAAGTCACTTAAAAGTTACTGTATGGTTTCTAGATACCTACCTCAGTGAACATAACAATCATGCATGTCCACTGAGGGTCTCTCTATTTACATGGGTTGAGACCCCCTAGAGCTTGACTCTGAGGTCGAGAGGGGCATGCATTTTGTGCATTCCTAGTTCACAGAGAGTGGCTACTGCCCTCTCTACCCAGGCTGTGGTAGACTGACAGTAGTGGCATGTTAGAAATGGGATCTCTAGTTGGCAAGGGCTTGCACCTTTGTCCAAGTAGGGACCCTTCTTCCTAGTCAGGGTAAGGGTTGTTACACTCGTGAAGTAACCCCTGCTCACCCTCGTGGTAGCTTGGCACGAGCAGTCAGGCTTAATTCAGAGGCAGTGTGTAAAGCATTTGCACATAACCAACAGTAATACCGTGTAAGCACTACAAACGGACACCACACCAGTTTAGAAAAATAACCAATATTTTATATACTCAAGACAAGACCAATTACAACAAAAATCCACAATACTATACTTTACGAATGAATGCTTGATACGGTAACTTCTTCTTTGCAGGAATAGCACAAAAGCAAAGTTCGTACGAGTCGGTAGCTCCGTCCGAGCCTACCGTGATGCTGAAAACCACAGAGTCTAACAGTTCCAGCCGACCGCGTCGATACGGGCCAGCAGAGTCGTGAACAGACTCGGTTACAGTACCTTTCTCGTTGTGGCTGGTACGGAGTGTACAAGCCGGTCGGCGTTCGTCGCGGTTGCGGTGCAAGACGGAGTGATGCAAGGTGCGGTGTCCCTCGATGCGGTGCAGGCAGCGGCTCGATGAGCGTCGTGCAGACGGAGTCGGTGAGTCCAAGGCGTGCGATGCAGGGCGAGACGATGCTCGATGCGGTGCTGACAGGTTGCGATGCAGGCGACCTAGCCGGAGTGCGGGAGCTGGCGTCGGACAGCGGTGCGAGTCGGAGCGGTGCGTCGCAGACGTGCGAGCGGTGCCCCAAATGCGGTGCGGTCTCGACTCTTGAGCCAGTTGCAGCGACCGCGTCGGTCGGGTCCGGTTGGTTCAGTGAAGCGATGCGATGCGAACTGCGGTGCCCACAGGTCACGGTGCAAGCAGCGGCTCGATGTTGGCGGCGTCGGACGTCGCCCACGGTGAGACCAGGGTTGCGATGCGAAGCTGGGCGATGCGGTCTGCGGTGCAAACAGGTCACCGGCCAGGGGGATTCGGTTGACGGAGTCGGTTGCGGTTCCCTTCCTCTGTGGCAACTGAAACAGCGTTCCAGAAGCGGTACCCAGAGGCTTGTGAAGTCTTTGTAGTCCCTGAGACTTCTTAACAGGAGGCCAGCTCGGTTCCAGGCCCTTGGAGATACTCAGCACAAGTTTGTAGAAAGTTCAGTCCAGTCCTTTCACTGCCCAAGGCAGAAGCAGCAGCTGCAGGCCAACCCAACAAAGCAACAACACAGCAAAGGGGCAGTACTCCTCCTGGCAGCTCTTCCAGCTCTTCGTCTTGGCAGGTTCCTTGATTCCAGCGAGATCTAAATTCATGGGGTCAGGGCCCCAATATTTATATCCCAAATTCCTTTGTTCTCTGAAGGCAGAGAGGCCTTTGCCTAGTCCAAACCAGTTCTGGAGCACTTTGTTGACAAGTCTCCGTCCCTTCTTTCAGTGAGTAGGCCAGGGACATCAGACGCACCACAGGAGGTGGAGCCAGCATTGTGGAGGGAAGGCACTGTCCTATTCAGGGCCCAGGTGCGACCCCTCCCACCCATCTACATGTAGATCTTGCTATTCAGCCCTGTGCTGACTCACCCTGTCTCCTGGCATCCCCCAGCCCCTGTCACTCACATTCCAGACAAGGAATACACAACCTCGCAGAGGCAGGCTTGGATGGTTAGACAAGAAAATACCCACTTTCTAAAAGTGGTATTTTCAAACACAGAATGTTAAAACCAACTTCACTAAAAGATGCATTTTATCATTCTGAGTCCAGGCATACTAAACTCAAATTTCTACCATCTTCCCGGGGTCAGTTAGGATTATAAGCTGTAATAATCAAAACTGCCCGTCCTGGCCTAGGGGGAACAGGTAGCCTTGCAATAGTGAAAAACGAACTAGGCTGTAATTCACTATCAGGACATGCCGCACACACCAGGGCATGTCCTACCTTTCGCATACACCGCACCCTGCCCACAGGGGTACCTTGGGCCTACCTTAGGGGTGACTAACATGTAGCAAAGGGAAGGTTTAGGGACTTGCAAGTGTGTGCACTTGCCAAGTCGACATGGCAGCCCCAGGCTGCGCACAGGCTCTGCGTTGGCAGGCCCGAGTTACACTTTACGGGCTGTTTGCGTGGGTGGCACAATCCAGTGCTGCAGCCCACCAACAGCATTTGGTCTATAGGCCCTGGCACTCGCAGTGCACTTTACAAGGGACTGACACATAAACCAAATAGGCCAATCATGGAAACCCCAATCCATAACACAGTTTATACAGGAGCACTTGCACTTTCCCACTGGACCGCAGTGAGGAAAGTGCGCAGAATCATCACACCAGCAAAAACAGAGTCAAAACCGGGAGGTCAGAAAGCAAAAAGTCAGGGGAAACACGCCAAAAGATGCCAAGTCTAACACATGTCCCCTCCAGCTGAAAGTAGGGAGAACTACCCAACCCCATTGGAGTTCTCCTCACTAAGGCGGAAGAACCTGGACAGACCATCTGCGTTGGCGTGTTCTGTACCAGGACGGTGCTCCACCGTAAAGTCCATTCCCTGTAGGGAGATGGACCACCTCAGCAGTTTTGGATTCTCACCCCTCATTTGCATCAACCATCTGAGGGGCCTGTGGTCTGTCTGAACCCGGAAGTGAGTCCCAAACAGGTATGGTCTCAACTTCTTCAGCGCCCAGACCACAGCAAAAGCTTCCCTTTCGATGGCACTCCCCCTCTGTTCCCTGGGAAGTAGTCTCCTGCTAAGGAAGACTACAGGCTGATCCAGGCCCTCTTCGTTCAGTTGTGAGAGCACCGCTCCCACACCATGCTCTGAAGCGTCAGTCTGCACGACAAATTCTTTGGAGAAGTCAGGTGCCTTGAGCACGGGCGCCGTGCACATGGCTGCCTTCAGGGCATCAAAAGCTTTCTGGCAGGACTCCGTCCAGATCACTTTCCTGGGCTGCCTCTTAGAGGTCAGCTCTGTTAAGGGGGCAACGATGGTGCCATAGCCCTTAACAAATCTCCTATAATAGCCGGTGAGACCTAAGAAGGCTCTCACCTCTGTCTGGGTCTTGGGGGGCTCCCAAGCCAGAATGGTGTCAATCTTGGGTTGTAGGGGCGCCACCTGGCCGCTTCCTACCTGGTGCCCCAAGTACACCACAGAACCCTGCCCAATCTGGCACTTACTGGCCTTGATCGTGAGGCCTGCACCTTGCAGAGCCCTCAACACTTTCTCAAGGTGCTGTAAATGTTCTTCCCAGCTGGAACTGAACACAGCAATGTCATCCAGGTAGGCGGCACTGAAATCCTCCAGCCCAGCCAACACCTGATTGACCAACCTCTGAAAGGTGGCAGGGGCATTCTTCAACCCAAAGGGCATCACCCGGAATTGGTAATGACCTTCTGGGGTTGAGAATGCTGATCTCTCCTTGGCCCCATCGGTTAAGGCAATCTGCCAGTACCCAGACGTCAAATCAAACGTGCTGAGGAACCGGGCAGCTCCCAACCGATCAATGAGCTCATCAGCTCTGGGGATGGGGTGCGCGTCAGTCCTGGTGACGGCATTGAGCCCACGGTAGTCCACACAAAACCGGAGTTCTGGAGTGGCACCGGGCGCCGCAGCCTTTGGGACCAAGACCACTGGGCTGGCCCAAGGACTGTGGGAGGGCTCAATCACCCCTAACGCCAACATCTTAGAGACCTCCTCCTTGATGCTGGCTCTGACCCGGTCAGTCAACCTGTAAATCTTGTGCTTCACAGGAGGGCTGTCACCGGTGTCCACGTCATGGGTACACCAGTGAGTAACACCGGGGGTCAGAGAGAACAGTGGGGCGAACTGTCCCAACAACTGGCGACAGTCCCCCTGCTGCTCCTGAGTCAGAGTAGGGGAGAGGATCACACCCTCTACTGACCCATCATGCTCCTTGGTAGACAGGAGGTCAGGGAGAGGCTCGCTCTCCTCTTCCACCCCATCATCTGTCGCCAAGAGCATACTCACTTCGGACCTCTCGAAGTGGGGCTTGAGGCGGTTCACGTGAAGGACCCTCAAAGGGTTCCTTGGAGCCTGCAAATCCACCAGGTAGGTGACGTCACTTTTGCGCTCCTTTACCTCATATGGCCCAGTCCACTTGTCCTGCAAGGCACAAGGTGCCACTGGGGCCATGACCCACACTTTTGCCCAGGTTGAAATTCGACCAGAGTGGCATTCTGGTCATACCATCTCTTCATTTCTTCCTGGCTTGCTTCTAGGTTCGCCTGAGCGAGTTTCCTGAAGCGGGCAGTTTGGTTTCTAAAGGCCAGCATGTAGCTAAATACATCCTGGGGAGTTTTCCTGGGAGCCGCCTCCCAGCCTTCCTTTACCAAACTCAGAGGTCCTCTGACAGGGTGGCCATACAGGAGCTCAAAGGGGCTGTACCCAAGAGACTTCTGAGGCACCTCCCTGTACGCAAAGAGTAGGCATGGCAAGAGGACGTCCCACTTACGCCTCATGGGTTCTGTTAGACCCTTGATCATGCCTTTCAAGGTCTGGTTGAATCTCTCCACCAGACCGTTTCCTTGTGGGTGGTAAGGAGTGGTGAACTTGTAGGTTACACCACACTCCTTCCACAGGGATGTCATATACTTCGATATGAAATTGGTCCCCCTATCAGAAACCACCTCTCTGGGGAATCCCACACGGGAAAAGATCCCCATTAACGCCCGGCCCACCACGGGTGCCGTCGTTGTCCTGAGAGGGATTGCCTCCGGGTACCGGGTGGCATGGTCCACCAAGACCAGGATGTACCTGTTGCCCATGGCTGTCTTGGGATCCAGTGGCCCCACAATATCCATCCCTACCCTTTCAAAGGGTGTTCCAACAACAGGAAAAGGTTGGAGAGGAGCTTTGACCTTCCTCCCACTCTTACCACTTGCCTGGCAAGTTTGGCAAGACCTACAGTGTGCATCCGACTGCCTTCGCATTTGGGGCCAAAAGAAGTGGGTGACAAGCCTGTCAAAGGTCTTGTCCTGCCCCAAATGTCCTGCCAAAGGCACGTCATGAGCCAGACCCAGTAGGAAGGTCCTGAAGCGCTGGGGTACCACCAGCACACGGGCTGACCCAGGCTCAGCAACCTTAGGCTCACTGTATAGGAGACCACTCTCCCAGTAGATCAGATGTGACCCGGACTGATTACCAGCTGCCTGGTCTGCAGCCTGCCGCCGCAGACCCTCCAGAGTAGGGCACTCGTTCTGCTCCCTGCAGAACTCCTCCCTGGTGGGACCCCCTTCTTGCTGCCAATGGGTCAGCTCAGAGATGTCTCCCAGTTCGGCTACCTGCTCCCCTGTAGGCACCGGGGCGTCCCCCTCGAGGTCCGCCTCCTCCCGGTCCGTGGGAACTTCGGGGGCCGGTTTCCCGCGCCCCCTGCCCTTTCTCTTGGCAGGGACTTGGGCCACTGTTTCAGGCTCCAAGTCCTCTTGATCACCCTTTCTGGCTGCCATTGACCGAGTAGACACGCATGCCCACTCTGGCAACCCAAGCATCTCCAAGTGAGACCTGAGCTCAACCTCCTTCCATGAGGACTGCTCCAGGTCGTTTCCTAGCAGACAATCTACAGGCATGGTAGGGCTCACAACCACCCTCAAGGGACCTGAGACCCCCCCATTCAAAGGGAACCTGCGCCACCATACACTGGCGCTCAGAGTTGTCGACAGCAACTACTTGGTGGAATGCTCCTGGGACTACTTGCTTCTCAGACACCAGGTGACACCGGACTGAGGTCACACTGGCTCCAGTATCTCTGAGAGCCTCTACCCTGTTCCCATTAATGGTCACCCAGGTGCTATATTTCTTTGTGTTAGGGGGCACCTGGTTTCCTGGGACCATCTCACTGTCCCCGAGTGAGACAAGGGTCATTTCTGCGGGATCCCCACCCTCCTGTGGGCAGCCCTCCTCCCCAAGCACTACACTAGCCAACACTTTGGACTGTCCACCGGTGGGTGGCTGTGTCCCCTTCGGGCACTTGGGGTCCCCCTTAAAGTGACCTACCTGGTCACATGCATAACACTTGCGGGGGCCGGTCTCAACAGGCTTCCCTGTGGAGACCCCTTTCTTCTTATCACCGGGGGCTGGGAACCTTTACCCTGGGTACTAGTTTGGGGCCCTTTAGAGAACTCCTGTGCTTTACCCTTGTCCCCCACCTTTCTGCTGGGGACCCTGCCCACTTTTGGCTGAGTCTCCCCCAAACGCTTTCTTGTGGACCCTGGTACTCACCCAGCGGTCCGCTTCCATAGCAAGCTTCCTGGGGTCAGTTAGCTTACTATCAACTAGGTGCTGGCGCAGATCTGCAAAACATAGACTAGACAAGTGCTCCCATGCAATCAAGTTGTAGAGCCCCTGAAAATCTGTTACGCTACTGCCCTTCACCCAACCATCCAGAGACCTGCAGAACACATCCACACATTCCAACCAAGTGTTGGCATCAGACTTCTTACTGGACCTGAACTGATCCCTGTACTTTTCAGGAGTAAGACCATACTTCGTGAGAAGGGCATCCTTCATGTCAGCATAGGTGAGGTGATACCCCTTATCCAAAGCTATCAGAGCATCCCTTGCTTCTTCAGGGAAAAGCGGCCACAATCCTGCTCCCCAATTCTCCTCAGGGACCCCATTCATGTGTATGGCTGCCTCATAACCCTGAAACCACCTTTGTATGTCATCCCCCTTCTTGAACTCCTTGCCTACGTTCTTGGGAATGTGCACAATCCTGTCTGCCTTTCTGGACGAATTGCTGCCACCATCTGAGCCTGACTTATTCCTAAGTTCTAGCTCCTTCAGTTCTCTCTCATGCTCTAAGAGCATCTTCCTCTCCTCTCTGGCCAATCTCTTCTCCTCCCGCTCACTCTCCAGCCTGAGCTTCTGCAGCTCAAACTGCCTTGCCTCCCGCCTGTCCTCCAGCTCCTCTGGGGACAGACTGCTGCTGCCTGACCTGGCGGGTTCCCCCTACCCAAAAGCACATCCACCCTGGAAATAGGCTCCTCCACCTCCTCACTGAGATCACCAGGCTGCCCATTGGCATGTCTGGCTGCTACCCAGGCCCTCAGCGCCTTCTGTAGCTCCTCCTTCCTTGTGAGGCCTTTAATTTGGACTTTCAGGTTTTTACAAATCGCTCGTAACTCCTTTACGGCGTAGGATTCCAACCTGTCCTCCTCAAAGATAACTTCCAGAGATGCAACGGATGATGTAATTGATTCAGGCATGACAAAAGTCGTGAGTTGAAAACTGGCAAGATCAAAAATAGGCCAAAAGAAAAAGAACCAGTATGTGGTACGTAATGGTCTGCGATATGGTAGTAGTGCACACCAATCACTGTAAGTCAAGTGCAAACACAAGTCCTATCCTCACCGCTGACAACCAATGTTAGAAATGGGATCTCTAGTTGGCAAGGGCTTGCACCTTTGTCCAAGTAGGGACCCTTCTTCCTAGTCAGGGTAAGGGTTGTTACACTCGTGAAGTAACCCCTGCTCACCCTCGTGGTAGCTTGGCACGAGCAGTCAGGCTTAATTCAGAGGCAGTGTGTAAAGCATTTGCACATAACCAACAGTAATACCGTGTAAGCACTACAAACGGACACCACACCAGTTTAGAAAAATAACCAATATTTTATATACTCAAGACAAGACCAATTACGACAAAAATCCACAATACTATACTTTACGAATGAATGCTTGATACGGTAACTTCTTCTTTGCAGGAATAGCACAAAAGCAAAGTTCGTACGAGTCGGTAGCTCCGTCCGAGCCTACCGTGATGCTGAAAACCACAGAGTCTAACAGTTCCAGCCGACCGCGTCGATACGGGCCAGCAGAGTCGTGAACAGACTCGGTTACAGTACCTTTCTCGTTGTGGCTGGTACGGAGTGTACGAGCCGGTCGGCGTTCGTCGCGGTTGCGGTGCAAGACGGAGCGATGCAAGGTGCGGTGTCCCTCGATGCGGTGCAGGCAGCGGCTCGATGAGCGTCGTGCAGACGGAGTCGGTGAGTCCAAGGCGTGCGATGCAGGGCGAGACGATGCTCGATGCGGTGCTGACAGGTTGCGATGCAGGCGACCTAGCCGGAGTGCGGGAGCTGGCGTCGGACAGCGGTGCGAGTCGGAGCGGTGCGTCGCAGACGTGCGAGCGGTGCCCCAAATGCGGTGCGGTCTCGACTCTTGAGCCAGTTGCAGCGACCGCGTCGGTCGGGTCCGGTTGGTTCAGTGAAGCGATGCGATGCGAACTGCGGTGCCCACAGGTCACGGTGCAAGCAGCGGCTCGATGTTGGCGGCGTCGGACGTCGCCCACGGTGAGACCAGGGTTGCGATGCGAAGCGGGGCGATGCGGTCTGCGGTGCAAACAGGTCACCGGCCAGGGGGATTCGGTTGACGGAGTCGGTTGCGGTTCCCTTCCTCTGTGGCAACTGAAACAGCGTTCCAGAAGCGGTACCCAGAGGCTTGTGAAGTCTTTGTAGTCCCTGAGACTTCTTAACAGGAGGCCAGCTCGGTTCCAGGCCCTTGGAGATACTCAGCACAAGTTTGTAGAAAGTTCAGTCCAGTCCTTTCACTGCCCAAGGCAGAAGCAGCAGCTGCAGGCCAACCCAACAAAGCAACAACACAGCAAAGGGGCAGTACTCCTCCTGGCAGCTCTTCCAGCTCTTCGTCTTGGCAGGTTCCTTGATTCCAGCGAGATCTAAATTCATGGGGTCAGGGCCCCAATATTTATATCCCAAATTCCTTTGTTCTCTGAAGGCAGAGAGGCCTTTGCCTAGTCCAAACCAGTTCTGGAGCACTTTGTTGACAAGTCTCCGTCCCTTCTTTCAGTGAGTAGGCCAGGGACATCAGACACACCACAGGAGGTGGAGCCAGCATTGTGGAGGGAAGGCACTGTCCTATTCAGGGCCCAGGTGCGACCCCTCCCACCCATCTACATGTAGATCTTGCTATTCAGCCCTGTGCTGACTCACCCTGTCTCCTGGCATCCCCCAGCCCCTGTCACTCACATTCCAGACAAGGAATACACAACCTCGCAGAGGCAGGCTTGGATGGTTAGACAAGAAAATACCCACTTTCTAAAAGTGGTATTTTCAAACACAGAATGTTAAAACCAACTTCACTAAAAGATGCATTTTATCATTCTGAGTCCAGGCATACTAAACTCAAATTTCTACCATCTTCCCGGGGTCAGTTAGGATTATAAGCTGTAATAATCAAAACTGCCCGTCCTGGCCTAGGGGGAACAGGTAGCCTTGCAATAGTGAAAAACGAACTAGGCTGTAATTCACTATCAGGACATGCCGCACACACCAGGGCATGTCCTACCTTTCGCATACACCGCACCCTGCCCACAGGGGTACCTTGGGCCTACCTTAGGGGTGACTAACATGTAGCAAAGGGAAGGTTTAGGGACTTGCAAGTGTGTGCACTTGCCAAGTCGACATGGCAGCCCCAGGCTGCGCACAGGCTCTGCGTTGGCAGGCCCGAGTTACACTTTACGGGCTGTTTGCGTGGGTGGCACAATCCAGTGCTGCAGCCCACCAACAGCATTT
The DNA here is from genome assembly GCA_963921515.1 of Calotriton arnoldi. Lineage (NCBI taxonomy): Eukaryota > Metazoa > Chordata > Amphibia > Caudata > Salamandridae > Calotriton > Calotriton arnoldi. The sequence goes on from CAWUFW010002759.1 coordinate 1,688,839, forward strand.
GGTCTATAGGCCCTGGCACTCGCAGTGCACTTTACAAGGGACTGACACATAAACCAAATAGGCCAATCATGGAAACACCAATCCATAACACAGTTTATACAGGAGCACTTGCACTTTCCCACTGGACCGCAGTGAGGAAAGTGCGCAGAATCATCACACCAGCAAAAACAGAGTCAAAACCGGGAGGTCAGAAAGCAAAAAGTCAGGGGAAACACGCCAAAAGATGCCAAGTCTTACATGGCATCAATAATTCTATAGTCAGGTATCCCTGTATTCTAAGAAGGGTGAGTTACTAGCCACCCTCCTGATCAAGTGTGGGCAGTCTCACTTGCCTGTGATCCTGTTGCCTTTGTCTACCTGGGACATGTGTTTGAGAGAGAGTGGGTGTACTGGGGGAGGATGGTGAGTTGAGCCATTGTGTGTAAAGTGAGCTGTTATGATGGACTTTCCAGCTCCCCTGTGCCCCTCACTATTCCCTGGAGAAAACTGGTGGACTGGGCATTGACACTCCCTCTTATCTGTGTTTAGCTACTGCTAGGGGGGCCCTCCCCCTTTCTGTTGTGTGATGGTCAGGCCCCCGGCTCTGGAGTTAATTAAAATTCCTCTCTTGGGAATACCCTGGGCTGGCACTAAGAGCCTGTCCGGGGAAAGACAGTAAGTCATCCTTTGCATGCTTTGAACACACGGTGAACATGCTACAAATGTACTTCACAATTGGAGGGGCACCCAGGATTCAAACATAGCAGACCCTCAAAATGGATCAGCCTATCAATCATAGGTGATAAAAGTCTAGCCTTAGTGGTCAGTTTTTGTTCAAAACAGTCTAACAAGGAGACCCACACAGTGTCCATCCTAGGAAGCCAGCCAGGGCCCGTGGTATGAAGGCAGGATAAGAGGATTGCTCACCGAATCTGGAACTTGAGGAAGTTTTCTCTATGACCGATGAATTATGTTGCAAAGGAATTTGCCAGTTTGGCGAGAAGCAAGGACATCGGTCAGCATCGGTTGGAGGACCAGCTGTTCATATGAGACTTGTGAAGTGGCCATTTGGGAACACAAGGAAATTGCAGACAGCTGCTCAAGATAAGGAAGCTTGCAGCACATCAACAAAGGCAGAGGGAGACAGGGAAGCTTGATCCCAGTCCTTGAAGGTGAGATCACTTTGCCCAGATCTCTCCCCTGTGCTGTGGGAGCCTGTGTGGTACTTTCAATTACAATCTGTAGCTGGCGAAGAGTGTCCCGTGGTACAAGCCACGCCTTCCTTTCTGTGACATCTGTGTGTATCACGTCATACTGGCACTCTGGCCAGCCACTACACTCCTACAACTAGCCAGTGGCTAATGGACAAGTGGGGCTCCAGTAAACTGCGCCAAGACATCAGGCACCTGTGATCAGATCCCTGACGCCACTAGAGCAGTGTCCTCACTCAGGACAGGAGGGCACTTCTGTTTATTTGGGTGACAGGTTAAGGGCTGATCAAGAACATTTGATTTCACATCAAATGCTGAAACTATATCATTTCAGTAAAAGGATTGGTATCATGGTTCTAGCCAACGACAGCAGCCCTGTGCAACATGGTCTGTAATATGCATTGCTAATTGTGTGTCTCCATGTTAACTGTTTGTTTTATAGTGCTTAGCGTCTAGGCGCTATAATACTGTTTGAGGTCAAACTCTGGCACAGAGGGTTGTAGAGACATCTGGTTTTTACTGTTTATCCTAGTTTTATGTGTAGTATAATTCTCTTGTGTGTATTAAAGTACTTGTCTTTTTAAAAAGTAAAGCACTAACTGCACATTGATTTTACCAGCTGGTAGTACGGTGTGCACGGTATTCTAAATATCTAACCCTACCTCCTTGAGTAAGCCTTGGACTACTCTGTCTCGCTGCCCTGAGAGAGTCAAGTGCTGGAGAGGAGTACTTGGCTATCCAGTTTTGGGTCCACCCGTACTGAGGCCCCAAGACACCAGCGGTGGACACTCCAGTTGATGTGATTAGAGCACAGTAACCCAAGTGCCCTGGTGCCCAGGAAGCTAGGTCCAACATTGGTAGCAAGCAGTGTTGGAACACTAGACTTCAGTCTCAGTGGACACTGAAGCCAGTTGATAAGTCCAGCAGATACCCAAAAGCTATATGTAAAATGGCACATAACATTGGAGAGGAACTTGAACTGCAGAACTTGACCGTAGAGGATTTAAAGCAGATGTGTGCTGAAAGGGGGAGGAAGGTCTCAAGGTCTGATAACAGGGAACACTTGTTATAAAAAAAAAATGCTTTGAGGAAGAGGTCACTGTAATGCGTGAGATGGAGGGCACTGCTGTCACAAGCCTGCCAAGTCTGTCATTTCAGGCTTCCCCTACACCTGCCCCTAGGTTTTCCCCTAGGATTTCCCCTAGACCTGCCCCTGGACTTTGACCCCCCCACCCCGCCACCCGTCTCTAGAGCTAACTTTCCCCCTGCCCCAGGATTCGCCTCCTTAGAAGGGACTGACCTAGCAGAGACCCTGAAAGTTCAGCTGAAACTCCAGGAAACTAAGGATTTAGCAGAGGAAAAAGCGAGGGATTTTAAGAGGGAAAAGCTAAGGATGGCCCGCCAGGCAGAAGAGGAGCAGCAAAGGGTCAGACAGGAAGAGTGGGCTTGGAAGGAGAAGGAGAGGGAGAAGCAGGAGAAAGAGAAAGATAGGGAACTGGAGAAAGAGCGGATAGCCCTGGAGAAAGAGAAGCTCAAGTTAGCAACGGATAGAGGGCTTAGCTCTGTGGATAGTGAGTCCGCTTCAAAGTCCCAGGGCAAGGAAAACACCACCAAGATACCAAAGGAGTTGATACTTGTAGGAGAGTAGGATCTGCCTCTTATGTTGCCCCCACTTTTTTTCTGATGTTAGCACTGGTTTCTGGCTATAGTCTGGCTGGGTCCCTGCCAATCAGGGCCCCAGCCTCTCTGTTCTCTCTAAACGACATGGAGTGCTCTCTAGGTGCACTAGTGATTGGATACTGTGGTGCCTTATGAGTCCCTAGTATATGGTACCTTAGGTACCAAGGGCATAGGTACTTCACAGGCCTACCAGGGGCTGCAGCATGTATTATGCCACCCCTGGGAAGCAGACTAAATCTGACACCACAGGCCTGCTACTGCAGCCTGGGTGAGGTGGTGCTAGCACCCCTCACTGAGATATAGGTTTCCTATATCTCTCCTGCACACACATATAAACCTATCAGTCACCACTAAGGCAGGCCCTATCAATCCTGAGGGCAGGGTGCTTGGCTTCTATGTGAGGGGGTGCCTCTGCCTGAGCAGGGCCCCTCTGCAGCTCTCAGAGTCTATTCTCTGGTGCTGTTTGTGGATGCGGTTAAACCATATACTCTTAAGTGCATTATATCCTCGCGGTAAAATGCTAACTTTGGAATGGCTGCATCAAAACATGTCGTGTTTGGTGTCAAACATCTTGGAATACTACCCCCCGCCAATCCTGGCGGCGGGGGTAGCATTCCACCCTTCTAGAGGGATAAGACATGTACCTGCTGTGGAAACGCGGTAGAATCCTGAAGAGCCCTGGCATCACAAAATGGATGCCACCAGTCACAGACACTGGGCTGCCCTCCTGCTGATGACCGAAACTCACAGTGGAGGAAGCCCAACAATAGGCATCCTGTCACAGGGAGGTGTAACCACCTCCCAGACAGGGTTTAGTGTATTGGGGCTGGGTGGGTGCACTCTTAGAGTGCTTTGAAGTCCTGCACTGGGGGAGCAGAAGGCTCCTCTGTGCATATGCCAGTTCAAACCGGCTCAGGGGATACCTGCCCCTGCTCTGGCGCGAAACTGGACAAAGGGAAGTGGGTGTAGCCACCCCCTCCCTTGACCCTCCCATAGGTGGGGTCATAGAGCTAGTCCATCCCCTCTTTTTAGTATAAGAAGGGGAACCCTTGAACTTGCTAGTTAGATAACCCCTGGACGACGCTCTACAGAAGATACCTGGCCCTTCGACGTTCCACTACCTTTGGAAGACAGAAGAATCTCCCTTGGAGTCAAGGAGTGACTCCCCTGCTTGGCAGGCACCAAAACCGACAACGACGGTCGCAAACTACGCCGCTCCCGCCGGAGTCCGAAGTCCCTGCAGCCCAAGAAGTGGATTTCCTGACTTCTCCAAGGACATCGTGAGTCCCCAGCGAAGCTGAGGCAAGTGGACCCCACGAGTGATGAGGAACCGCGACCCCTGGGTACCGCGCACTATTGTCGAGTGCAACCCCTTCACAACGTTCCACGAACTTGTGCTTTGGACCACGTGTGGTCCCGACCTCCAGCAGGAATCCCTCCGAAGATCAGAGGCCTACACCGTCCCGAGTGACCGTGGGCCCCTGTTGAGTGATTCCGCCCGAGGTGTCTTTGCGATCCCTTGCCAGCCGGCTCGTGGGTCCCCAGAAGACTTCTTAAAGAAACCAAAGGGCTCCCCTGGTTGCTCCAGGCCTGCCCTGACTTACCCTTGCTGGGTGAGTCCCTCAGACCTTGCTGGTCTGTGCCATCGACTTTTCTTCATCTCCCCGAGACTTGCTGTTGCCAAGGCTTGTTGGCTCCGATCGAGTTGCCGACACCGCAGTAAGCTGCACACTTCGTGGGACACACAGAATCCAGCTCCTGGTCGTTGTCGACGCCTCCTGGACCTCGTGGCTGAAGAGTCAAGGCACCCGCGACCGACCTGAATCAACCGACGACGGTGGGCATCCATCTTCCTTGCCCCGGGTCACTGCCAAGTGACTTTGAACACTGTCCCCTCTGCTTTCAGGTCATCCTTCTTCAGAATCCAGGCTTGGATTCCACCGGACACTTCTTCAGCTCCCGCAAGCAGCAAGTCTTCTTTGTTCGCCATTGAAAACGACGCCGCGACCCGACACCAAAGGACACCTATGCACCCGGCTTCCCTGGGTGAGGTAACTCCAGCACTACGGTGCTCCTGTGGGTGTGGGCCCTAGAACTACTTACCCTGTAAGTGACTTACCTGTAGCTTCCTTAGAAGTGTCCTTAAACTCTTACTTTCCCAGTGTGACTCGTAGCACTGACTCGTACCTGGTTCGCGTCTGTGTCAGACACACCGCGTCCAACTCCCTTGCAATCCTATCTGAAACCGTATCCTTCGACTCGTACGAGTCCGATCGGTGTGTTCGCCTCGAACACGCAAGGGGCCTTTTCCATTGAAATCTCTATCGCGTCTAAGTGCATAGACTCGTACAGGACTCACATTGGTGCCCAGACACCGCGTCCGTCCCCTGTGGGTCTCCTACAACTACCTGGGGTGGTTCTTAGGGGTCCCTCGATTCTAGATGCCCTAGACCTAGGTCTAGAACCTAAGATTGTGATATTCAATTGTGCTTAACTTATTGTGAAACGTTGATTTGTGCATATGTTTGTCTTCTAATCTCATAAAGAGATTAGTAGAGAGTTATTTAGAAATAAATACATATATATTTGATATATATACCTGTGTGGTGTCTTTTCATTTGGTGATTCAAGAGATTATATGGTAAAACAAGCTGCTTTACATTCCTTCAAGACTTAGCCTGAAGGCTGCTCTCCACAGCTACCACTAGGATAGCTTTCTTTAAAAGGTTGTCTTAAACCTATCTACCATAAGAGTCGATTTGCCCTGGTGCAAGGTGTCCACTTTAATTAGTGAACAGCATATACCAGGCCAACTTCTCACATTGGTGGGCAGCGTGTGGGATTCCAGCTTGCCATTGTTTTACCAGAAAATCTCTATTTGAATTACTAACTGAAAACCATTATAGGTACTCAAGGTACATATAAAGTCAAGCTTAGTATCAATAAGTTCTACTGAACTTAGAGCTGTGTGCCAAGGGATAGCACACCCTTTCCACAGCTCAAGCTAGGATCAGTAGGCCACAAACTAGTGTAGGTAGTACAACACTGCACAACACTAGAATGTCCTTAAAGGGTGGACCCAGTGGATCCACTCAGCCTCAGTATAAGGACATGGCTTTCTCTGACTTGAGAGCCATGTGTGTTGAAAGACACCTGAAGCTAGGACAGAGTCCCTCAACACTACACCTGATAGATCTGCTGACAGCAGATGACCTTAGATTGGCTCTAGGAGCTAAAGGGTCTGAATCAGTGGGTGGGTCAGTCATAGTATCTGGGTCAGATGATGAAAATCAGAATGACCAAGACTCTGTGATTGAAGGGCCAGGCTTCAAGGGGCCTGAAAAGGACAGAGGAATTCTCCCTAAGAGAACTGACAGAGAGGAGGAGAGGCACAGATCCCCTTCCAGGGAATCTGACCACTCTTATCACTCTGGCAGAGAATTTGTCCAGCAGAGGAGCTCATACTTTTCCTTAAGAGAGACCTCCTCTGAGAGAAGGTGCAAACTGCTCCAGTATGAGGAAGCCAAAGTGGCCCTCAGAACCAAGCAGTTGGCACTGGATAGGGAAGCCCTGGAGATCCAGAGAGCTTCTAGAAGAGAGGGGTTAGAACCCCCTGGTGGCAGCAACAGTGTCCCTAGAGGCAGAGAATATATTCCTGACCATAGGAACCTGAGCAAGGTTGTTCCTCCCTACCAGAGTGGGGATGATATCCACAAGTGGATAACTGCTATGGAGAGGGCCTGTAGAGTACAGCAGGTCCCCCAAAAGCAGTGGGCAGCAATCTTGTGGCTCTCCTTTTCAGATAAAGGAAGAGACAAGCTCCTCACTGTTAGAGAGGAGGATGCTGATGATTATGAGGTCCTGAAGAGTGCACTGATAGATGGGTTTGGCTTAACCACTGAGCAGTACAGGTTGAAGTTCAGAGATACCCAGAAGGCACAGACTCAGGACTGGACTGACTTTGTTGATTGTGCAACCAAGGCTCTAGAGGGTTGGCTGGTTGGCAGTAGGGTTACTGATTTCAAGGGATTGTATAATCTGATGATGAGAGAACAGATCCTAAATAATTGCCAGAACCAGTTGTTGCATCAGTACCTGGTGGACTCTGATCTGACCTCTCCCCAAGAATTGGGAAAGAAGGCAGACAAATGGGTCAGAACCAGGGTGAGGCAGAAAACCCAGAACCAAGGGGGTGACACTAAGAAGCAAGATCCTAAAGGCTCTGAGAAAGGTGGGGATAAGTCAAAAGACCAGAAGTCTTCACAAGGGCCCCAAAAATCTGCATCTGGTGGGGAGTCACAGTCCAACAAGGGAAAAGGCCAAAAGAAGCCCTGGTGCAAATTCTGTAAACAGAAAGGGCACTGGACTTCTGATTGTACCAAGTCCAAAGACCAAACCACCACCACTCCTGCCCCTAAGGCAACTGTGCCCCCTAGCTCAGCTACTGGTGGAGGTGGTACGCAGAATAAGGGTGTAGTAGGGTTGACCCTGGGTTCTGAAGTGGATTCTGACCTAGTCAGAGTGACCACTCAGGCAATGCTGATTTGTGATGGAAACATTGATATGTCCTTCCTAGTAAGCCCCAGTAATCTGGGCAAGTACAAACAGCAGCCTTTGATAAATGGCAAACAGGCTTTGGCATTTAGGGACACAGGTGCTAGTGTCACCATGGTGGCAGAGGACCTAGTGGACCCTGGACAGATCATCCTGGGCGAAATGTACCAGGTGACCAATGCAAGCAATGTCCAGACCAACCATAGTCTGGCAGTTGTGAATTTCTCCTGGGGAGGGGTAACTGGCCCCAAGAAGGTTGTAGTCAGTGCAGACCTCCCTGTAGAATGTCTGTTGGGCAATGATCTAGAGACTTCAGCCTGGTCTGAAGTAGAGTTATGGACTCATGCTGAGATGTTGGGCATCCCTGCAGAGGTATTTGCTGTGACCAGGTCACAAGCAAGAATGCATGACACTGAACCAGCTCTGGATCCTGGAACAATGGACCAGATGCTTCCCAAGAGGAGGAGCAGTAGGGTTAAGGCAGTGCCTTCCCCTCTGTCTCAGATCAAAGATTCACTTCCAGAGGGAGGTGAAGCAGAACCTGAAGAAGGAACTGCCCCAGAGGGACTTGAACCTGACCAGGTTGAGTTCTTGGGGGCAGGGGGCCCTTCTAGGGAAGATCTGAGTAAGGAGCAACAGTGCTGCCCCTCTCTTGAACCCCTCAGACAGCAGGCTGCTGCTGAGGCTGCTGGGAGTGCTAGTGGGTCCCATAAAGTTTATTGGGATGAGGGACTCCTATATTCTGAGGGTAGAGACCCAGCCCCTGGAGCCACCAGGAGGTTGGTAATACCTCAGAAGTTTAGGGGGTTCCTCTTGACCTTAGCACATGATATCCCTTTAGCAGGTCACTTGGGCCAAAACAAGACCTGGGACAGGCTTGTTCCACATTTTCATTGGCCACATATGTCAGAGGACACAAAGGAGTTTTGTCGCTCCTGTGTCACTTGCCAAGCCAGTGGTAAGGCAGGTGGCACAACAAAGGCCCCCCTGATACCACTACCTGTGGTGGGGGTACCCTTTGAAAGGGTAGGGATTGACATTGTTGGTCCCCTTGACCCTCAGACTGCATCTGGGCACAGATTTATCCTGGTGGTAGTGGATCATGCCACCAGGTACCCAGAGGCAATTCCTCTGAGGACCACCACAGCCCCTGTGGTGGCAAGAGCCCTCATTGGAGTTTTCTCCAGAGTGGGTTTCCCAAAGGAGGTCATTTCTGACAGAGGTACCAACTTCATGTCAGGATATCTGAAAGCAATGTGGAAGGAGTGTGGTGTAACTTATAAGTTCACCACCCCCTATCACCCACAATGCAATGGTTTAGTTGAACGTTTCAACAAAACCTTGAAAGGAATGATTAAAGGACTCCCAGAGAAGCTTAGGCGGAAATGGGACCTTCTTCTTCCTTGCCTATTGTTTGCATACAGAGAGGTTCCACAGAAGGGGTTGGTTACAGCCCATTTGAACTTCTGTTTGGACATCCTGTGAGAGGTCCACTATGTTTGGTAAAAGAGGGCTGGGAGTTACCTCTCAAACCCCCCAAACAAGATGTGATGGACTATGTACTTGGTCTCCGCTCCCGGATGGCAGAGTACATGAAAAAGGCAACCAAAAACCTGGAGGCCAGCCAAGAATTGCAAAAAGCTTGGCATGACCAAAAGGCTGTGCTGACTGTATACCAGCCAGGACAGAAAGTGTGGGTGTTGGAACCTGTGGCCCCAGCAGCCCTCCAGGACAAGTGGAGTGGCCCCCATACAATAGTTGAACAGAAGGGAGAAGTCACCTATCTGGTGAATCTTGGAACTCCCAGGAGCCCCCTAAGGGTGCTTCATGTCAACAGATTAAAGCCATATGTTGACAGGGCTGACATGGGCTTGCTCATGGCAACTGATGAGGACCAGGAGGAGGAGAGTGACCCTCTCCCTGACCTGCTCTCTCAGAACCCTGATGATGGGTCAGTAGATGGTGTTGCTTTGGCAAGCAGCCTCACTGACCATCAGCAAACTGAGTGCAGACAAGTTCTGCAACAGTTTAGACATATGTTTAGCCTGACCCCTAGTCAGACTACCTGGTGCACCCATGAGGTGGACACTGGGGACAGTCTGCCTGTCAAGAATAAAATCTACAGGCAACCTGACCATGTCAGGGACTGTATCAGGACTGAAGTCCAGAAAATGTTGGAGTTAGGCGTGATTGAGCCTTCAGATAGCCCTTGGGCTAGCCCAGTAGTCCTGGTACCCAAGCCTCATACCCAGGGTGGTAAGAAAGAAATGAGGTTTTGTGTAGACTACAGAGGCCTCAATGCAGTCACTAGGACTGATGCCTATCCCATACCAAGGGCAGATGAGCTGATTGATACTTTGGCCTCAGCCAAGTATCTAAGCACATTTGACCTAACAGCTGGCTACTGGCAAATCAGATTAGCTGATGATGCAAAAGCCAAAACAGCATTTTCGACCCCTGGTGGGCACTACCACTTTGTGGTGATGCCCTTTGGATTGAAAAATGCACCTGCCACTTTTCAGAGGTTGGTGAATAAAGTTCTGGCAGGGATGGAAACTTATTGCTCAGCTTATCTAGATGATATTGCTGTCTTTAGTTCCTCCTGGCAGGATCACCTGGTCCACCTCAGAAATGTTTTGGAGGCCCTGCAGAAAGCAGGCCTCACTATCAAGGCCACCAAGTGCCAGATAGGGCAGAGTCAGGTTGTGTACCTGGGCCACCTTGTAGGTGGAGGCCAGGTTCAGCCTTTACAGAGCAAAATCCAAACCATAATGGAATGGGTTGCTCCAACCACCCAGACACAGGTGAGAGCCTTCTTAGGCCTGACTGGGTACTATAGGAGGTTTGTCAAGGGATATGGATCTATAGTGACCCCCTTGAATGATCTGACCTCAAAGAGAATGCCAAAAAAGGTTCAGTGGACAGCAAGCTGTCAAAAGGCATTTGAAGACCTAAAGCAGGCCATGTGCACTGCCCCCATCTTACAGAGTCCAGACTACACCAAAAAGTTCATTGTCCAAACAGATGCTTCTGAGCTGGGTGTGGGAGCTGTACTGTCTCAACTGAATGATGAAGGTCAAGACCAGCCAGTAGCTTTTATTAGCAGAAGGCTGACCCCTAGAGAGAAACGTTGGTCAGCTATAGAGAGGGAGGCCTTTGCTGTGGTATGGGCCCTGAAGAAGCTGAGGCCATACTTGTTTGGTACTCACTTCATAGTTCAGACTGACCACAAGCCCCTCCTATGGCTAAAGCAGATGAAAGGTGAAAACCCAAAACTTTTGAGGTGGTCCATTTCCCTACAGGGGATGGACTATACAGTGGAACATAGGCCTGGGACCCAACATGCCAATGCAGATGGACTCTCAAGGTATTTCCACTTTGAACACGAAGACTCAACTGGTCAAGGTTAGTTTAGTGTCCCTGCGTTTGGGGGGGTTGTGTAGGAGAGTAGGATCTGCCTCTTATGTTGCCCCCACTTTTTTTCTGATGTTAGCACTGGTTTCTGGCTATAGTCTGGCTGGGTCCCTGCCAATCAGGGCCCCAGCCTCTCTGATCTCTCTAAACGACATGGAGTGCACTCTAGGTGCACTAGTGATTGGATACTGTGGTGCCTTATGAGTCCCTAGTATATGGTACCTTAGGTACCAAGGGCATAGGTACTTCACAGGCCTACCAGGGGCTGCAGCATGTATTATGCCACCCCTGGGAAGCAGACTAAATCTGACACCACAGGCCTGCTACTGCAGCCTGGGTGAGGTGGTGCTAGCACCCCTCACTGAGATATAGGTTTCCTATATCTCTCCTGCACACACATATAAACCTATCAGTCACCCCTAAGGCAGGCCCTATCAATCCTGAGGGCAGGGTGCTTGGCTTCTATGTGAGGGGGTGCCTCTGCCTGAGCAGGGCCCCTCTGCAGCTCTCAGAGTCTATTCTCTGGTGCTGTTTGTGGATGCGGTTAAACCATATACTCTTAAGTGCATTATATCCTCGCGGTAAAATGCTAACTTTGGAATGGCTGCATCAAAACATGTCGTGTTTGGTGTCAAACATCTTGGAATACTACCCCCCCGCCAATCCTGGCGGCGGGGGTAGCATTCCACCCTTCTAGAGGGATAAGACATGTACCTGCTGTGGAAACGCGGTAGAATCCTGAAGAGCCCTGGCATCACAAAATGGATGCCACCAGTCACAGACACTGGGCTGCCCTCCTGCTGATGACCGAAACTCACAGTGGAGGAAGCCCAACAATAGGCATCCTGTCACAGGGAGGTGTAACCACCTCCCAGACAGGGTTTAGTGTATTGGGGCTGGGTGGGTGCACTCTTAGAGTGCTTTGAAGTCCTGCACTGGGGGAGCAGAAGGCTCCTCTGTGCATATGCCAGTTCAAACCGGCTCAGGGGCTACCTGCCCCTGCTCTGGCGCGAAACTGGACAAAGGGAAGTGGGTGTAGCCACCCCTCCCTTGACCCTCCCATAGGTGGGGTCATAGAGCTAGTCCATCCCCTCTTTTTAGTATAAGAAGGGGAACCCTTGAACTTGCTAGTTAGATAACCCCTGGACGACGCTCTACAGAAGAATCCTGGCCCTTCGACGTTCCACTACCTTTGGAAGACAGAAGAATCTCCCTTGGAGTCAAGGAGTGACTCCCCTGCTTGGCAGGCACCAAAACCGACAACGACGGTCGCAAACTACGCCGCTCCCGCCGGAGTCCGAAGTCCCTGCAGCCCAAGAAGTGGATTTCCTGACTTCTCCAAGGCCATCGTGAGTCCCCAGCGAAGCTGAGGCAAGTGGACCCCACGAGTGACGAGGAACCGCGACCCCTGGGTACCGTGCACTATTGTCGAGTGCAACCCCTTCACAACGTTCTACGAACTTGTGCTTTGGACCACGTGTGGTCCCGACCTCCAGCAGGAATCCCTCCGAAGATCAGAGGCCTACACCGTCCCGAGTGACCGTGGGCCCCTGTTGAGTGATTCCGCCCGAGGTGTCTTTGCGATCCCTTGCCAGCCGGCTCGTGGGTCCCCAGAAGACTTCTTAAAGAAACCAAAGGGCTCCCCTGGTTGCTCCAGGCCTGCCCTGACTTACCCTCGCTGGGTGAGTCCCTCAGACCTTGCTGGTCTGTGCCATCGACTTTTCTTCATCTCCCCGAGACTTGCTGTTGCCAAGGCTTGTTGGCTCCGATCGAGTTGCCGACACCGCAGTAAGCTGCAGACTTCGTGGGACACACAGAATCCAGCTCCTGGTCGTCGTCGACGCCTCCTGGACCTCGTGGCTGAAGAGTCAAGGCACCCGCGACCGACCTGAATCAACCGACGACGGTGGGCATCCATCTTCCTTGCCCCGGGTCACTGCCAAGTGACTTTGAACACTGTCCCCTCTGCTTTCAGGTCATCCTTCTTCAGAATCCAGGCTTGGATTCCACCGGACACTTCTTCAGCTCCCGCAAGCAGCAAGTCTTCTTTGTTCGCCATTGAAAACGACGCCGCGACCCGACACCAAAGGACACCTATGCACCCGGCTTCCCTGGGTGAGGTAACTCCAGCACTACGGTGCTCCTGTGGGTGTGGGCCCTAGAACTACTTACCCTGTAAGTGACTTACCTGTAGCTTCCTTAGAAGTGTCCTTAAACTCTTACTTTCCCAGTGTGACTCGTAGCACTGACTCGTACCTGGTTCGCGTCTGTGTCAGACACACCGCGTCCAACTCCCTTGCAATCCTATCTGAAACCGTATCCTTCGACTCGTACGAGTCCGATCGGTGTGTTCGCCTCGAACACGCAAGGGGCCTTTTCCATTGAAATCTCTATCGCGTCTAAGTGCATAGACTCGTACAGGACTCACATTGGTGCCCAGACACCGCGTCCGTCCCCTGTGGGTCTCCTACAACTACCTGGGGTGGTTCTTAGGGGTCCCTCGATTCTAGATGCCCTAGACCTAGGTCTAGAACCTAAGATTGTGATATTCAATTGTGCTTAACTTATTGTGAAACGTTGATTTGTGCATATGTTTGTCTTCTAATCTCATAAAGAGATTAGTAGAGAGTTATTTAGAAATAAATACATATATATTTGATATATATACCTGTGTGGTGTCTTTTCATTTGGTGATTCAAGAGATTATATGGTAAAACAAGCTGCTTTACATTCCTTCAAGACTTAGCCTGAAGGCTGCTCTCCACAGCTACCACTAGGATAGCTTTCTTTAAAAGGTTGTCTTAAACCTATCTACCATAAGAGTCGATTTGCCCTGGTGCAAGGTGTCCACTTTAATTAGTGAACAGCATATACCAGGCCAACTTCTCACAATACTCATGTATGTCCCAGGCACTGATATTCTCGGCTGGATGCGTGCTTTTGATATCGCATGTATGGCTCAAAGTCTGAATGGTCAGTCCAGAGCAGCGACTTTACTGAGTCGCCTCCCAATGGAAGTGACTGAAGTCATTGAAAGGATGCCTGAGAAAGACAGTCTGGCATATGAGTTCATGAAGGATGCCTTGATTAGGTAGTTTAGGTTGAAACTAGCTCAGCACTTGCAGCGGTTCCGTGAGAACAAGAAGGTGGATGGAGTTCCTTTTGAGAATTGGGTCCATGACATAGTGAGAGACTGGAATGAGTGGGTGAGCAGGATGGAAGAAAAGGATTACCAGTCCCTAAATCAGGTGATGATAGCAGAGTCTCCGGGAGGAGTGCTCTAAACCACTCAGACAGTATTTGTCAAACCTTGCTGAGAGGGATCCCGAATAACTTGCAGTGTTGGAAGATAAGTGGCTTGCCAACAGAGTGAACAAGGGGCAGGGACAACAAAGTTCCAAACCCAAGGGGGAGAAGAACTTCCAGCAGCCTGGCCCTATACCAGAGGGTAAGGGCCAGTACAGGTCCCCAGGCTCTCAGCCAGTACAGGAGTCTAAGGGGAATGGGGCCTCTAGTCATCACCAGAACGGGAAAAGAGGGAAGAATCCTTTCACTCCCAAGGTGGTTAAATGCTATGTGTCACTGAGAGGTACGCTTAAAGCCGGACTGCCCAGTGAAAGACGCGATGCCAGTGGCACCCGTGATAGCAAGTGCGCTTTCAGTGGAGGCAGACCTGAAGGGAGGCTCATCTGAGTTTAACTTAGGCACCAAGGACATCTGGAAACTTGACCCAGAAGCCCTTAAGCATATTCAACCTAACTCAAGGGGATATATGAGCGTAACAAGTATCAATAGAAAGAATGCTCATACCATGAGGGAACGGAAATATCTCAAACTCAAGGAGATCATCCCTGGTACCAAGTGTCATGGACTCGTACCTAGCAGTGATGACATGGAGTAACCTGTTGGAGGTAGAGGTGAATGGCAAGAAGGCTAAGGTCAACATGGGGGTGTGGGAGAAACAGGGTGCTGGGCGCTCTCTGTGGAATGAGCTGGTTGAACCCGGGTTAGTACCAGGCCCTGGGGCCTATATGGCCTGGATTTCATCAGCAGTGCTCACTAGGGCACAGACTATTAAACCGCTTCCTAGTGTGGCGGGGACCACTCTAGCGAAAGAGAGACTGTAGGATATTAGTCCATGTTAGAAATAGGGGTCTCTATTTGGCAGAGGTAGGTACCTTTGTCCAAGTAGGGACCCTTCTTCCTAGTCAGGGTAAGGGGGATACACTTCTAAAATAACCCCTGCTCACCCCCTTGGTAGCTTGGCACAAGCAGACAGGCTTATCTCAGAGGCAGTGTGTAAAGCATTTGTGAACACATACAGTGAAAACACTACAAAATAGACACCACACCAGTTTAGAAAAATAAGTAATCTTTATCTAAACCAAAACGACAAAAAATCCACAATACAGTAATAAAAATAAGACTTTCAAATGGTAGAAATAGTTCAGTTCAAAGCAAACTGCAGATGCAACACTTTTCACACAAAGTACCTTGGATGCGTTGCGCACACAAACAAAAAGGGTCGCAGGGAAGGTGATGCGTCGGTTCCTTACACTCAGGGAAGGTGATGCGTCGATTCCTTGCTCTGGAGGAGGTGAGGCGTCGGTTCCTTACTGCTGCGCAGGGGAGGTGATGCGTCGGTTCCTTACCGGAGAGGAGGTGATGTGTCGGTTTCTTACTGCATCCCCCAACTATGCGACAGACTTGGCGCCTCGATGCGACGATCCGGGGCGATGCGTGCGTTCTTGCAGCCGCACAGCAGGCCTTGCTTCGGAATCGGTGCGGTGATCTCGGACTTCGGAGATCGGTGCACTTGATGCGGTATGTGGCGATTTCTCGAGCTGTGGGCAGGCGCTGCGACAATTTCTTCGGCGATGCGTCTGAAACAGGTGCGAATGCGTCGCACTTCTCGAAGTTGCGTTACTTTTCCAACTGCCAGCGGCAAACAGCCTCCAGAGGTCCAAAACAACAGCAGGCCCCTCTTAGCAGGTCAGAACTCCCAGCAAGGTAGTTCAAGGGAGCTGGTGGTGGAGTCTTTGTGTTCCCTGAGTCTTCAGAACGGGAGGCAAGCTCAGTTTCAAGCCCTTGGAGATCTTCCTCAAGCAGGGGACACAGCAAACAGCAAAGTCTTTTCGCCTTTACTTGGCAGCAAGTAGGCACTGCAGGCCAATCCCAGACAGAAAACAGCACAGGGGCAGTATTCCTCCTCAGCTTCTCTGGCTCTTCTCCTTGGCAGAGGTTCCTCTTGATTCCCAGAAGTGATCTAAAAGTCTGGGGTCTGGGCCCCTCTTTTTATACTACAAAATCCTTTGTTGTCTGTGGCAGAGAAGCTCTGTGCTCAGTCAAAACCAGTTCTGTCCTCTCTGGTGCAGCTTTCTGGTAGGAGGTGGAGACAGCATTGTGGAAGGCAGACCAGGCCCATTCAGGTGAAAGGAAATCTCCTCCCCCTACTCTAAATGCGGCCCAGGTCTATTCAGCCTAGCCCTGACTCATCCAGACTCTCTGGAGCCACTGCACCTCCCCAGCCCCTGTCACTCCAAAGCCAGTCAATACACATTCTAGCAGAGGCACACTGGATGGCTAAGCAAGAAAATACCTACTTTCTAAAAGTGGTATTTTCAAACACAGAATGTAAAAATCAACCTCACTAAAAGATGCATTTTAACATTCTGTTCAGGCATATCAAACTTTATTTTCCTATCTTGTTCCCATGGTAGTTATGCTTATAAGATGTTATAAGCAAACTCCCCATTCTATCCAATGGGAACAGATAGCCTTGCAATAGTGAAAAACGAAATTGGCAGTATTTCACTATCAGGACATGCCACGCACATCAGGGCATGTCCTACATTTCACATACACTGCACACTGCCCACAGGTATACCTCGGGACTACATTAGGGGTGACCAACATGTAAGAAAAGGGAAGGTTAGGGCCTGGCAAGTGGGTACACTAGCCAAGTCGACATGGCAGTACTAGACTGCACACAGGCACTGCAATGGCAGGCCTGAGTTACATTTCCAGGCTGCTTGTGTGGGTGGCACAATCAGTGCTGCAAGCCCACTAGCAGCATTTGATTTACAGGCCCTGGGCGCACACAGTGCACTGTACTAGGGACTGACTAGTAAATCAAATAGGCAATCATGGAATCACCAATCCATAACAATAATTTACAATGGGAGCACTTGCACTTTGGCACTGAACAGCAGTGGCAAAGTGCCCAAAGCATCTAGACCAGCAAAGCGAAGTCCACCACACAGCAAAATACAGGAGGCAAAGGCAAAAAATGCAGAGGAAACCCACGCCAATGGTGCCAGGTCTAACATGTGTCCCCTTCAGCTGAAATGTGGGGAGAACTACCCCCCCTCTTGGGAGTTCTCTTCACTAAGGTAGAAAAATCTGGACAGACCATCAGCATTGGCGTGTTCTGTACCAGGGCGATGTTCCACCGTTAAGTCCATCCCCTGTAGGGAAATGGACCACCTCAACAACTTTGGATTTTCACCCCTCATCTGCATCAACCATCTGAGGGGCCTGTGGTCGGTCTGAACCCGGAAGTGAGTCCCAAACAAGTAGGGCCTCAGCTTCTTCAGCGCCCAGACTACAGCAAAAGCCTCACTCTCAATCGCACTCCACCTCTGTTCCTGTGAAGGTAACCTCCTACTAATGAAGGTTACAGGTTGGTCTAGGCTGTCCTCATTTAGCTGTGGGAGCACAGCCCCTACACCATGCTCTGAAGCATCTGTCTGCACCACAAATTCCTGTGAAAAGTTGGGTGCCTTGAGCATGGGCGCCGTGCACACTGCAGATTTCAGGGCATCAAAAGCTTTCTGGCAGGCGTCAGTCCAGTTCACCTTCCTGGGCTGCTTCCTAGAAGTCAGCTCTGTCAAGGGGGCAACAATGGAGCCATAACTCTTGACGAATCTCCTGTAATACCCAGTGAGTCCTAAGAAAGCTCTCACCTCTGTCTGGATCTTGGGGGGTTCCCAAGCCAGAATGGTATCAATCTTGGGCTGTAGGGGTGCCACCTGGCCGCTCCCTACCTGGTGCCCCAAGTACACCATTGAACCCTGCCCGATCTGGCACTTGCTTACCTTGATCGTGAGGCCTGCCCTATGCAGAGCCTTCAACACTTCCCAGAGGTGGTGCAGATGTTCCTCCCAAGTGGCACTGAACACTGCTATGTCATCCAGGTAGGCGGCACTGAAGTCCTTCAGTCCGGCCAACACCTGGTTGACCAACCTCTGAAAGGTGGCAGGGGCATTCTTCAACCCAAAGGGCATCACCCGGAATTGGTAGTGCCCCTCTGGCATTGAAAATGCTATCATATCCTTTGCCCCATCAGTTAAGGCAATCTGCCAATACCCAGATGTTAAGTCAAATGTACTGAGGTACTCAGTAGCTCCCAACCGATTAATGAGCTCGTCAGCTCTGGGGATGGGGCTGGTGACTGAATTGAGCCCTCGGTAGTCCACACAGAACCGGAGTTCTGGCGTGGCACCGGGTGCGGCAGCCTTTGGGACCAAGACCACTGGGCTGGCCCAAGGGCTGTTTGAGAGCTCAATCACCCCTAGCGCTAACATCTTGGAGACCTCCTCCTTGGTGCAAGCCTTGACCCTGTCAGTCACTCTGTAAATTTTGTGCTTCACAGGAGGACTGTCCCCAGTTTCAACATCATGGACACACCACTGAGTGACACCAGGGGTCAGGGAGAACAGAGCAGCAAACTGTCCCAACAGTTGACGGCAGTCACTCTGCTGTTCAGGAGTCAGGGCGAGGGAGTGTTACACCATTCACTGACCCATCATGCTCCTTAGCAGACAGGAGGTCAGGAAGAGGCTCAGTTTCCTCTTCTATTCCAGCATCTGTCACCAGGAGCATGCCCACTTCGGACCTCTCCAAGTGGGGCTTAAGGCGGCTCACATACAGGACCCGCAAAGGGTTCCTTGGAGACTGCAAGTCCACCAGGTAGGTGACTTTATTCTTGCGCTCCACCACCTCAAATGGCCCAGTCCACTTATCTTGGAGCGCGCAAGGCTCCACTGGAGCCATGACCCACACTTTCTGGCCAGGCTGAAACTCGATCAGAGTGGCATTCTGATCATACCACTGTTTCATCTCCTCCTGGCTGGCCTCCAGATTTGCCTGAGCGAGTTGCCTGAAGCGCTTAGTCTGGTTCCTGAAGGCCAGCATGTAGCTATATACATCCTGGGGAGGTTTACTGGGAGCTTTCTCCCAGCCTCCTTTGACCAGACTTAGAGGTCCTCTTACAGGATGCCCATACAGGAGCTCAAAGGGACTGAACCCTAAGGACTTCTGCGATACCTCTCTGTAAGCAAACAAAAGGCATGGTAAGAGGACGTCCCACTCACACCTCATGGGCTCACCAAGACCCATAATCCTGCCCTTTAGGATCCGGTTGAATCTCTCAACCAACCCATTACCTTGGGGGTGGTAAGGAGTGGTGAACTTGTAGGTAACACCACACTCCTGCCACAGGGACTTCATATACTTAGATATGAAGTTGGTACCCCGGTCAGACACCACCTCTCTGGAGAACCCCACACGGGAGAAAATCCCCATCAATGCACAACCCACCACGGGGCCATCACAGTCCGGAGAGGGATGGCTTCCGGCTACCGGGTGGCATGCTCCACCAAGACCAGGATGAACCTGTTGCCCATGGCTGTCTTGGGATGCAGAGGCCCCACAATGTCAATACCCACCCTCTCAAAGAGGGTGCTGACTACAGGGAAAGGTTTGAGAGGAGCCTTGCACTTCCTCCCACTCTTACCACTTACCTGGCAAGTCTGGCAAGACCTACAATGTGTGTCAGAGTTCGTACGCATTTGGGGCAAGTAAAAGTGGGTGCCAAGCCTTTCAAAGGTCTTGCCTTGCCCCAAATGCCCTGCCAAAGGCACATCATGAGCCAAACCCAGTAGGAAGGCTCTAAAGCGCTGGGGTACCACCAGCATACGGGCTGACCCAGGCTCAGCAACCTTAGGCTCACTATACAGGAGACCATTCTCCCAGTAAATCCAATGCGATCCAGACTGATCACCTGCTGCCTGGTTTGCAGCCTGTTGCCACAAACCAACAAGAGAAGGGCATTTCTTCTGCTCCTGGCAGAATTCCTCCCTGGAGGGGCCTCCTTCCTGCTGCCAATGGGTCAGCTCAGGCAGGTCCCCCAGTTCAGCCACTTGTTTCCCTGTAGGCTCCAGGGCATCCCCCACAAGGTTTGCCTCCTCCTGGACTGTGGGAACTTCAGGGGCCGGTTTCCCGCGCCCCCTGCCTCTTCTCTTTCTGGCAGGCACCTCGGCCACTCTTTCAGGCTCCAGGTCCTCTTGGTTGCCCTTACTGGCTGCCATAGACCGAGTGGTCACACACGCCCACTCAGGCAGACCCAACATCTCCAAATGAGACTTCCGCTCCACCTTTTCCCCCAAGGGGAGCTCTCCAAATCGTTGCCTAGCAGACAGTCAACAGGCATGGCCAGCCTCACAGCTACTCTCAAGGTACCTGAGACCTCCCCCCCCCCCCACTCAAAGGGAACCTGTGCCACTTTGCAGAGGCACTCAGAGTTGTCAGCTGCAACTACTGTGTAGAATGTGTTGGGGACCACCTGCTCCTCAGACACTAGCCGGCAACTGACAGCTGTCACACTGGCTCCAGTGTCTCTCAGAGCTTCCACACTATGGCCATTGATGGTCACTGACTGCCTGTATTTTTTTGTGTTATCAGGCAGATGAGCTCTTGGGACCATCTAACTGTCTCCTAAAGAGACCAGGGTCATTTCTGCGGGACCCCACGCCTCTTGGGCACCCGACTCCTCCCCCAAGGCTACACTAGCCATCTCCCGGGACAGTGCACCAGTGGGTGCGGTGGTAATCTTTTTGGGACACCTAGGGTCCCCCTGGAAGTGACCCACCTGACCACAACCATAACATGCCCTGGGGCCCTTCTGAGCAGGCTTACCTGTAGGGACCCATGGCTTCTTTTCAGTGGGATGCTGGGAACCTTTCCCTTGGTTCTCTTGGGAATTACTTTGGGGCCCTTTTTGGAACTCCCTCTGTTTACCCTTGTCGCCCCAACTCTTCTGCTGGGGACCCTGCCCACCTTTGGCGGAGTCTCCCACACGACCTTTTTGGACCCTGGTACTGACCCAGCGGTCCGCCTCCAGAGCAAGCTTCCTGGGGGTCAGTCAGCTTACTGTCAATCAGGTGCTGGCGTAGCTCTGGAAAACAATTATCTGACAAGTGCTCCCATGCAACCAAATCATAGAGCCCCTGAAAATCATTTACCTGGCTACCCTTTACCCATCCATCCAGTGCTAAGCAAAAATAAGAGACATACTCTGCCCAAGTGCTTGCCTCAAGCTTCTTACAAGCCCTCAACTTCTGCCTATAAAGCTTTGGGGTCAAACCATACCTCCTTATAAAGGCTTCCTTCATGGGGGCATAAGACATTTGATCCTCAGTGGGTGATGCTAGCAATGTGTCCCTCCCTTCACTGACAAAGCGGCTCCAAAACCCCGCTCCCCAGTCTCTCTCACGGATTCTGTGGGACCTCATCGCTACCTCATATGCTTTAAACCACTGACCAATGTCCTCATGCTTCATAAAATCCTTAATAACCTCCTTGGGGATGTACACCCTCCCTTCTCCAGGCACTGATGGTGCGCTGCCACCTTTGGAATTGGACTCTATACTCTTTGCTTTTAGATCCAGCTCCCTCAAACCTCTTTCATGCTCCAAGAGCATCCTTTTCTCTTCCAGGGCTAATTTCTTCCTCTGAAATGCCAACTCCTTATCCTCCTTCCCCAGCCTGAGCTTCGTGAGCTCCAACTCATGCATCCTGTTTTTCTCCCTGTCCTCCACCTCTTCTGCTGGAGACAGCCCCTTTGAAGAGACACTGCTGGTCCTCGGGAAGGTAACCTCCCCCCAGGCAGACCTAATAGCCTATTCTGCTGTTCATCTAAATCTTCCACCTCCTCCACAGGTTGGTGGTCATTCCTGCTGGCATCCCATGACTCCAATCAGGCCCTCAGCGCCTTTTGGAATTCCTCCTTTCTGGAGAGGCCTCTTACAGAGATTTTACATTTTTTGAAGCTAGCTTTTAGCTGTGGCACAGTGTAGGTTTCAACCCTATCCTCCTCAAACTCAATATCCACAGATGCAAGTGATGCTGGCCTTGTCATGATGAAGATTGGCAGTTCTCAGTTGCAAAGAAAAAATAGTCCCAAAGAAAAAGTTCCACCAATTGTATGTGGTTGCCTGATGGTCTGCACTCTACTAGTAGTGTACACCAATCACTGTATGTAAGACACAAATGCAAGTCCAGATCCTCACCGCTGACCACCAATGTTAGAAATGGGGGTCTCTAGTTGGCAGAGGTAGGTACCTTTGCCCAAGTAGGAACCCTTCTTCCTAGTCAGGGTAAGGGGAATACACTTCTAAAATAACCCCTGCTCACACCCTTGATAGCTTGGCACGAGCAGACAGGCTTATCTCAGAGGCAGTGTGTAAAGCATTTGTTAACACATACAGTAATACAGTGAGAACGATACAAATGGACACCACACCAGTTTAGAAAAATAAGTAATCTTTATCTAAACCAAAACAAGACCAAGCGACAAAGAATCCCCAATACAATAATAAAAATAAGACTTTCAAATGGTAGAAATAGTTCAGTTCAAAGCAAATTGCAGATGCAACACTTTTCACACAAAAAGTACCTTGGATGCGTCGCACACAGAAACAAAAAGGGTCGCAGGTAAGGTGATGCGTCGGTTCCTTGCTCCGGGGAGGAGGTGATGCGTCAGTTTCTTACTGTGTGGGGAGGTGATGCGTCAGTTTCTTACTGCGTCCCCCAACGATGCGACAGACTTGGCACCTCCATGCGATGCGACGATCTGGGACGATGCGTGCGTTCTTGCAGCCGTACAGAAGGCCTTGCGTCGGAATCGGTGCAGTAATCTCGGACTTCGGAGATCGGTGCACTCGATGCGGCTTGCGGCGATTTCTCAAGCCGCGGGCAGGCGCTGCAATGATTTCTTCGGCGATACCCTGAAACAGGTGCGGATGCGTCGCGCTTCTCGAAGTTGTGTTACTTTTCCAGCTCCCAGCGGCAAACAGCCTCCAGATGTCCTAAACAACAGCAGGTACCACTTAGCAGGTCAGAACTCCCAGCAAGGAAGTTCAGGGGAGCCGGTGGTGAAGTCTTTGTGACACTGAGACTTCGGAACAGGAGGCAAGCTCAGTTTCAAGCCCTTGAAGATATTCCTCAAGCAGGGGACACAGCAAACAGCAATGTCCTTTCTCCTTTCCTTGGCAACAAGTAGCCACTGCAGGCCAACCCCAGACAGCAAACAGCACAGGGGCAGTATTCCTCCTCAGCTTCTCTGGCTCTTCTCCGCAGCAAAGGTTCCTCTTGATTCCCAGAAGTGATCTAAAAGTCTGGGGTCTGGGACCCTCTTTTTATACTACAAAATCCTTTGTTCTCTGTGGCAGAGAAGCTCTGTGCTCAGTCAAAACCAGTTCTGTCCTCTCTGGTGCAGCTTCCCGGTAGGAGATGGAGACAGTATTGTGGAAGGCAGACCAGGCTCACTCAGGTGAAAGGAAATCTCCTCCCCCTACTCTAAATGCAGCCCAGGTTTATTCAGCCCAGCCCTGACTCATCCAGACTCTCTGGAGCCACTGCACCTCCCCAGCCCCTGCCACTCCAAAGCCAGACAGTCAATACACATCCTAGCAGAGGCACACTGGATGGCTAAGCAAGAAAATACCTACTTTCTAAAAGTGATATTTTCGAACATAGAATGTAAAAATCACCCTCACTAAAAGATGCATTTTAACATTCTGAGTTCAGGCATATCAAACTTTATTTTCCTATCTTGTTCCCAGGGTAGTTATGCTTATATAGTATATATGTTATAAGCAAACTCCCCATTCTATCCTATGGGAACAGATAGCCTTGCAATAGTGAAAAACGAAATTGGCAGTATTTCACTATCAGGACATGCCACCCACATCAGGGCATGTCCTACCTTTCACATACACTGCACCCTGCCCACAGGGTACCTTGGGCCAACCTTAGGGGTGACTAACATGTAAGAAAAGGGAAGGTTAGGGCCTGGCAAGTGGGTGCACTTGCCAAGTCGACATGGCAGTACTAGACTGCACACAGGCACTGCAATGGCAGGCCTGAGTTACATTTACAGGCTGCTTGTGTGGGTGGCACAATCAGTGCTGCAAGCCCACTAGCAGCATTCGATTTACAGGCCCTGGGCACACACAGTGCACTGTACTAGGGACTGACTAGTAAATCAAATAGCCAATCATGGAATCACCAATCCATAACAATAATTTACAAAGGGAGCACTTGCACTTTGGCACTGAACAGCAGTGGCAAATTGCCCAAAGCATCTAGACCAGCAAAACGAAGTCCAACACACAGCAAAATACAGGAGGCAAAGGCAAAAAAAAAGGCCAATGGTGCCAGGTCTAACAGTCCAGAACAAGAACCAAGGGCAGATTCTGAGAAGGCACCTGTCCTGTTGTCTGCACCTCCTGCTCCGGTTGGAGAGGAGGGTGAGCATCCAGAGGTGGATAAGGTGTTGGAGTCCGGGTCCCTGCCAGAGCTGCAGGAGCTGCTTGTGGCAAGGGGACAAGTCTTGTGAGGAGTTTTATATGGCACAGGCTGAGTGTCTTACACTTGTTGGCCTGCAGATGACTGCTTAGGAACAGGTCTCTACTGGAGTAGTTGGAAAGCACAAGGAGGCTTGGGAAGATGGACTCCTTTACAGTGAGTCCACTGACCCAGAGCCAGCAGAAGGCTGGAGGCTTCTCAGGTGCACAGGAATTTCCTGTTGCAGCTAGCCCATGAAGTACCCTTAGCTGGTCACTTGGGCATCAAAAAGACAAAGGACCGGTTAGCACCTCTGTTTTACTGGCCAGGAGTTGGTCAGGATGTGGAGAGGTTTTGCCGTACCTGTCTGGTTTGTCAGGCCAGCAGCAAGTCTGGTGGCCAGACGAAAGCACCCTTGGTGCCCCTACCTGTCATGGGGGTACCTTTTGAAACGGTGGGGATTGATATAGTTGGTCCGTCTGACCCTTCATCATCCTCAGGCAATAAATACATTCTTGTGGTGGATTATGCCACCAGGGAACCTGAGGCGGTGGCTTTGAGGAGCACTACTGCCAAGGTGGTAGCTAGGGCTCTTCTAGGGATCTTTTCCAGGGTTGTATTTCCGCAGACGGTGGTTACCGATAGGGGAACCAACTTCATCTCGTCTTACATGAAGGTCATGTGGGAAGAGATAGGTGTGACTTACCACTTCTCCACCGCTTACCACCCCCAGACCAATGGTTTGGTGGAGCGCTTCAATAAGACCTTAAAGAGCATGATGGGGACTCTGTCTGATCCCCTCAAGAGAAAGTGGGATCTCCTCTTGCCAAGTCTGTTGTTTGTTTACAGGGAGAAACTGCAGAAAGGAGTAGGGTTCAGTCCCTTTTAACTTCTTTTTGGGCATCCTGTCCGAGGTCCTCTAACTCTGGTCAAGGAGAGCTGGGAAGGCAACCCTAAGTCCCCTGCCCATGATGTTGTGGACAATGTCCTGGGCCTCCGGAGACTGATGGACTCATGGACTCATGAGGAAAGCAAAGAACGATCTTCAAGCCAGCCAGAAGCTGATAAAGTAGTGGTATGACCAGAAGGCTATGCTGACTGGGTACCAGGAGGACCAGGAAGTGTGGGTCCTGAAGCCGATTAGTCCCCGGGCTCTGAAGGAAGTGACCCGATTAGGGCCAACCGGGTCACTCGCGACCACCTCTCAGCCTTCCATACAAATGAAGAGTCGGTCAGACAGTAGAGAATACAAACCAAAGTTATTTATTAGTATACGCTCGAGCGGAGTCCGGTTTCACCAGCCTCCTCAGATTGCGGCAGAGGGACTGACCCCCGTCAATATGGTAATACAAGATATACATTTCCAGCACCCCTAAAGACCCGCCCAGACTGGAATTTTCCAGTCTCAGAGCTGACGAACAAAGGTGGTACAGAAAGATGAGCTACTATCCTGAGACCGGGTACATGCTATCTTAGTTTCAAGGTTACTCTGCCCGTGCCTGTCTCTCTGAGAGTGGGAGCAGGCCTACCTACTGGGAAAGGCATGCAAAAAACAGAACAATCTATTCATTAGCGCAGCGAAGCTCAACCTTGAATAATGAAGAGAAACAATCGAGGCTGCTTTCTGCTGAGGCAGGCAGTGTAAAACAGAAGCTTAATTTTGATCATGGTACAAAATGGCGGCTGAATACAAAATGGTGTTGCAAATGCTAACTTAACTCGCACAATGCTACAAGGAGTCGGTAGAACGCATTTTCCAGTCCAACAGACCCTCCTTTTAGCATTTGCTAACAATTTTGTCTAATGCTAATGCTAGGAGACCAAGAGCTGCTCACATACTAAGGAGACCACTATTACATGTTAATACACACATTATCAATATTCAAAAATACCTTCATCTATGGACATTAGGTCGTGGACAGCCTGCATCATCATGGCCAAAGCCTTAGCATCATATATAGGGGCCTTTGGTGTGGGTGTCAATTTTCCAACACAGTAAGCACAACAAGCAGGAAGACAATGTACGCATAGGCAACATGTGAAGATGACACCTGCAACTACTAACAGGAAGATAAAAATCTTCCACCCCCGGATGCTATTAAACCCCAGAACCAACCAGAAAGACTCCAGGTACCATTCTCTTGGTGGATGTCAGCTGCGAGCCTATGCAACTTCTGTATAGCAGCGTATACATTAGGGGCTTGGTCCGGTATGTAGACACAGCAACTGCTGCCGATGATGCGACAGGCCCCTCTCCGATCAGCAAGGATGACATCTAACACCATCCTGTTCTGAAGAGCAACAAGCCTCGTAGCCTGAAGCTCAGCTGTAATATTTGTCAAAATCCCTGCTGTTGTAATTATGACCCCTTCCACAATCCTGGTAGGTCGACGAATGTTGAGGCTGTTGGACATAGGGCCCCAAAAGGGCAAAATACCCTTTATAGCATCTGTAAACTGCTGCAGAATGGTGTCTGTCTGGTCTATGTCTTCTGTGTTAATAACCCTTCTGATTCGGGACAGATGGACACTCCTACGCTGCAATCGATGGTCCTTATGATAATTGGACGGTGCTATGTACACTGGGGGAAGGAGGAAAGAGAGGTAACACACACCAGACCATCCCCTAGGAAGCCAAACATAAACTTGTGATCCACAAACAAAATAGATATTATGCGGTGGGAGCAAAGGAGGGCTGTTATTCATGCTTAATGTATAGGTATAGTTGCAATTACTCTCACCCACTTTCACCTTCCCAAACCCTTGAACACAAAAACCAGCTGTGGTGTTGACTACTGGCACCGGTATTGCCTCATCCTGAGTAATATTTCGCACATGGAATGAGCGAAAGTATTCAGTAACATTAAATCCCTGGAAATCCAACATTTCATTTTGAAGCCATGTTACATTTTTCTCTCTTTCATATATATTCATGCAGGCTGTTGGGGATAATGTATCAGGGGTCCCTTGTTCTCCCGGGGTAAATCCTTGGTGGCACGTATATATTCTAGCACTGTGTGATAATCAGCAGATGTCATATTCATAGCACAAGAATGATAATGAATGTATACCATAGAGAACAATTTGAACCATCCCTCACAACTGCCTAAGTAAGACATAGGCAGCGATAACAGGCTATCACTCTTATGTGTAACTGAAGGGAGCAGTCCACATATCCAACAGTTTGTAACATTGGATGAATCATGGGCTTGGTGGAGAGTTTGCAAAAATACATTGTCTACATATGTTTTTCTGTGTTCACCTTTATGGGGGGCCAAAGTAACAAATGTATGTTCAGGGGGAACAGGTGTTGTACCAATCAAAGAGTGCACAGGATATTTCTCCTCTAGGAACCACACTATTCTAAGAACTGTTATCAGGAAATCAGAACAATTACTATGAAAACTATTTTACTCCTTGTAGACCAACTAGACCAACCAGACGCATTCTGCCCGTAACGTGGGGCTGCAAAGGGCTGTTCCTCCTCCCTAATGGGGCGACCAAATGGATACATTTTCACCAGAGGAAAGGACATATAATGGAGCCAATAACAAAAAGACAATAGAGGGGCAAATGTTCCCAGTGTCCGTCAGAGCCTCACTGGTAGACTCCTATTGTTCATCAATCGTTGGCGTTATTGAGCACGGGCGGTGGAGCTGTCGGACCAGCTCTTGAAGAATCCCACGTCGCTCAGGATAAGGTACCTCCCTTCCCAGGGGAGCACACTCGATCAATCCTGTTCAATGACCAAACAGTGCACCAATCTCGTCTCTCCCTATGCTACTGTTGCCTGACTTATCGAGTCATCCCTGCTAATCTGACTTCTCCTTTGGTGCACTGTTCCTCCGTCGGGGGTGCAGATTATACCTAGCTACTCCAGGGACAGAGGGGTCTGCAAAAAGGGGCTCAGACACAGAGGGGCCAATGGGCTGGGGCTCATGCACAGATGGGCCAGCAGGCTGAGGCTCCTGGGTGGCCTTGATCTCAGGAGGCACTGCCTTGTTCAACACTGCATCATTTTCCTCCTCCGTTTGTGCCCACGTCAGCCGGTCATCTGAGAAAGGAACAAAATGGGGCACCTGTTCAGTTTCAGAGTCGCCGACTCCGTCAAGCACCCATTGGTCGTAGGGTAAAGGGAGGGGCACCTTGCGGCAGTGCTGGGAGTGTATCCAATTCTTCTGGTCGGCCACCTTCACGGCGGTGCGGGTGGCAAGGAGCACCTGCGCAGGCCCCTTCCACCGCGGCTCCAAACTGCCCTCCCTCTGGAAGTGTCTAGTCAGCACAAAATCCCCAGGCCGAATATCATGTCCTGGCCCCTCGGGTGCTGGTGGTAGGGTTTCGTGGATCTGTTGGTGAATAGAACGCAAGCTTTTAGTTAACTCATACAGATAATCCACTAACAAAGGGTATTCAATTTCTGAAAACCGTCGAGGTCGCGGGACGCCCCAGACATTCGCCGGGCGTCCGAACACGACCTCGTACGGTGACAACCCTGTCCTAGTGGGAGCCGTAGCTCTTGTAGACAAAAGAGCTAATGGTAAAGCATCTGGGCACTGCAATCCTGTGCTCTTCTGAATCTTTGCCAACTTCAGTTTGAGAGTATCATTGTACTTCTCAACCAAACCTGCTGACTGGGGGTGGTTTGCAGAATGAAATTTCTGTTTAACGTGCAAACCATCACACACCAACTGGATAACCTTTGAGTTGAAGTGGCTTCCGTTGTCACTCCAAATCAAACGGGGCAATCCGAATCGAGGGAAGAACTCTTTTAGGAGTGCCTTCGCCGTCGCCATGGCTGTATTCTCTTTAGTGGGTTAAGCCTCAACCCATTTGCTGAATGCACAAACAACCACTAATACATATTCCAGATTGTTGACTCGTTCCATTTCGATGAAATCCATCTGAAGGACCTCGAAAGGGAAAGAAGGGGTGCAAAATTACCAGGGGTGCAGAGGTGCCTTTTCCAGGATTATACATCATGCACACAATACAGTGCTTGACTAGATGAGCAGCACCTTGGGAATGTTGTCATTCTGCCATACAGGATCTAACAGTCTACAGATACCTCTTGCACTAATGTGGGCTGGCCCATGCGCCATAGTGACTACAGGGAGGACATATGCATCTGGTAACATCCATCTCTGTTTCCCTGACTTATCCGCCCAACCGCCATCCTCGTCTAAGCGTGCTGTGCTCTCCTGCCATACTGCTAACTCCTCAACCGTTGCCTCACTCTGGATCTCTTTCACATTGTTTAGTGTATCCTCAAACGTAGTGGCCTCGGGCACCCACCTGGCGGGACCCGCTACAAACATCCTTTTCATCTTTGTTCGAGCTGTCTCATTAGCTGTCTGATCTGCAAATGCATTCCACTTTCCCACATCATAAGTAATCAACGTTTGGGCACTACACTTTACTATGGCCAATTTCTTAGGAAGTGTCAAGGCGGACAGAATCCTGTGTATAAGAGGGCCATGCTGAATACGTGTCCCATGGGAGGTAAGGAACCCTCTCTCCACCCAGAGTCACCCAAGTTATGGGCGAACCCGAAGGCGTACTGGCTGTCAGTATAAATATTAACAGCCAGTCCCTTGCTCAATTCACAAGCTCTAATAAGGGCGATTAGTTCAGCTGCCTGGACGGACCGATAGGGAACTCGTGATGTCTCAACTACCGTATGTAGTGTAGTAAGTGCATACGCATCAGTGGTGGTGCCATCTGGTAATTTGAAACAAGAGCCATCGACATATAGTTCCACTTGGGGGTCAGATAAGGGAACATCAGTCAGGTCTACCCGTCCCTTTGTCTCTTCCTCTGTCCGAAAAATATAATCATGGATGTCAATTTCCTCACTCTCAGAAGGGAGGGGTAGTAACGTGGCTGGGTTCAGAGTGGCACATCTTTTAATTGTGACATGTGGAGCAAAGAGAGTTAGCTCATAACCGGTCAGACCTGCACTGGTGAGGTGCTGTGCCTTGGTCTTATTCAATAGGGTATCCACAGCATGGGGCACCATGACTGTGAGGTCAGTATCAAGTACAAGCCCAGCCGATTCCCTTATAGAGATGGCCACTACCGCGACCGCTCTTAGACAGCTTGGGAGGGCTCTGGCGACTGGATCAAGCAAAGCAGAAAAATAAGCACACAGCCGTTGCTTACCTCCAAAGGCATGTATTAAAACAGAGAGCGCACAGCCAGCCGTCTCGTGTACATACAACACAAACGGCTTCAAATAATCAGGCCTGCCAAGCACAGGTGTGGAGCAAAGCGCAACTTTTAATTGCTCAAAAGACTGCTGTCATTCAGGCCTCCAAGGCAGAGGTTCATGCACATCTTTAGTAGTTAATGTGAGCAGGGGTTTAGTTAGTAATGAATAATTAGGGATCCAATGGCGACAGTAGGAAGTGATGCCAATAAAAGCGCGCACATCCCTCTGAGTTTTAGGGATAGGCATTTTAACAATAGCACTGATGCGCTCCGGAGTGAAGGGAGTGACCCGTTTAGGGTCACTCGGGTCACCTAGACCTCCGCTAGCCTTCCATGCAATGAAGAGTCGATGACGCAGTAGAGAATGCCAACAAGCTAGTTTATTCGGAATTTACACTGCAGTGGAGTCCAGCCTAACCAGCCTCTACTACTGGCTGACGAAGGACTGACTTGAACAAGCATAAAGTTACATTATGTAGGTTGCAGAGCCCACTAAGACCCGCCTATTATGGAAAAGTACTGGTAGCTGTCGTAATACAATGGGGGTACAGTGTATGAGTTTCAGTTCCACAGGCTGGCACACGCTATCTACTGCCCAAGGTCGTCTAGCTTATCCTCCCCACCAGACAGGTGGGAGAAGGCCTTGATGTAACAGTAGAAGAATGTACTAACGAGCAAAATCTTAGCATTGAAGAAACGAAACTTACCAAGGGCTATTTCTCAGAAAGAACAAACATAACAGTTTCGTTCTGTATATAAAATGGCGTCTAACAAGACAAAATGGCAGTGCACATGTCAATCGGACGAATATAATGCCGGCATCCACTGATTACATATTTCACACAATATACATATTAATGCATTAGTTATATCAATGCTAACATCACTTTGAGTATAAAGCGAATAATATGGTCATTTTCAGTTCTATTCTAACAGACCCTCCTTTTAGCATTGATTGCTAATGACAATCGTCTTTATTAGTGCCATCAGGTAAGGGTCTTTACAATTCTAAGCAAAGAGTAGATATATTTATGTGCTTGTATATATACTAACAGACAAAAGATAGAAACAAAACTGATATTTAGTCATCAAAAGAAACTTTGGGGACAGACTCAACAATAGAAGGTGAAGAACCAAAAATCTCGTCATCCATATTCATCAGATGATCGACCTCCTGTTGGAGCATGATCTTTGTATTGGTGTCACGGATTGAGAATTTTTAGGAGTTAAATAGGCGGTACAATAGGAGCAACATAAGGGAAGGCACTGAATCAAAACACAACAGCAGATCAGGATAGCTATAAAATATATTATCTTCTCTAAAATCCAACCCCAACCTCCAAACAGAGACCAGCTCCAATTACCACTCTGCATGCCTTGAACATTTTCTTTAATGTCTAAAATATGTTTGGTAATATTTTTCTCCATATTAGTGATACCTAGTATTCGGCGAATTGCTCGCGGTGTAACGCCGAGAGGGCAGATTTTAAGCACATGTTGTGGGACTGCACATTTCTAGATAGTTACTGGGAGGACCTAACATCGATACTGATGGATATCACGGATAGGGAACTGGAACCGTCCCTGAAACACTGCATCTTACACTGGTTCCCTCATACATCCAAAACTAAAGTCACAAGTAAGTTTCTCGATTTGGGTTTACTCCTGGCTAAACGTAATATAACTATGCATTTGAAAGCGAAGGGAGCCCCAGCGTAGCGAGATGGAAAGCAGAGCTCCTTAAATGGGCTGAATGCGAGGGAGTGATTAAATTGCAGATAGCGAAACGCACAGGGAGCGAGAAGGCGTTGGAAACGGCTAGGGCCTGGGAGGCATTGGTAGTAGCACTCAAATCCCCTGACAATAGCGAAGACGACAACTCAGTAGAGGGCCCGCGGTCGACACAGCGTAATCTAGGGGCGAACACAGAATTTCGGGGGCCTACTGCCCCGCCTCAGGAGAATACATCGAAACACCTTGCCGAGGCGAGTTCCCCTACAGGGATACCCCAACTAGTGGAGAGGCCCGACAAACCCTGTGCGGATATCTTATATCATTGACCTAGACCTATGTGACACGCCTGGGGGGGAGGGAAAGGAGGGGGTAGTTAGAAGGGGATAGTTGGAGGGAAGGGGGGTGGGGGGTAGGTTGGGGACCAGAGGCTGCATCTGCCGCAGTTGCAGCAGGACCTGTCTGCACGAACCTACATAGAGCCGGCTAGCCACGAAGAGCACCTCAAACTCCAACTGCAC
This sequence comes from Calotriton arnoldi, assembly GCA_963921515.1. Taxonomy (NCBI): domain Eukaryota; kingdom Metazoa; phylum Chordata; class Amphibia; order Caudata; family Salamandridae; genus Calotriton; species Calotriton arnoldi. Next base: position 1,721,764 of record CAWUFW010002759.1, read on the forward strand.
TGTTGCCTTATGGGTCATGTATTGCTCTGCTGTTGTTCTAAGTAAACTATGGCTCAACTGCATGATTGACGGGGGGAAGATATTACGGTCTATGTGCTTTTTGTTTTGATTTTGTGTCGTATAAAACCCAATAAAGTCTGTTTAAAAAAAAATTAGTGATACCTACTACACACTGATCTCCTATTACTGAGCATGCACCACCGTTTTTAGCTAAAATAAAATCAACTGCATATCTAGTCTGTTCAGAAAACATTCTCATACTCTCTAATTGAATGGTGATGTTACGCAATGCTGCCACAGTAGTATTGGACAATATCTGTATTTTACAGCCGAAATATTCCCTGGCCTTTTCAGTCCTACTCATAGCCATGCCCCCTAAAGTGAAAATAGCAGACAGAATATAACCAAAAGTGATGCCATTACTGTAATTATTTATTTCTATTTCTGTTACTCCTTCACAAAATTCTTTCGTAAGTGTTTTTTTACCCATTTTATCTGTCTATGAGTATATCTGCAAGGGACTCCTAGAGGTAGCACCATACCAAGGGCTACATCATTGGTACCATTATCAACATTTGAATATGTTCCGTTTGTGAGGAAAAAGAATCCAGGGTGAGCATAAATTGGTCTGTCATAATCCACAGCTGCATAACGAGAATTACCGACAACTGTTGTAGAACCCCTCACACTCTTTAAAGGAAAAGTCTGTTTAGACATAATTACTCCGGAGCAATTGATGTACAAAATAGAGTCAGTACTATTTAGAATGGGGCAACAAGCAGGATAATAACCAGCTTTCCGGGGAACTATCACTTGTTTGTAATGCCAGCCTACTAATGTGATGTTTTGCTCTTCAAAATAAAAATTATCACAATAGGTATTATTATCACAACCGACATACCCTATACCTGTGGGCTGACGATGATACAAACATGGCCCTGGGTAACCGAGCCGAATTCCCCTTTTACCTCAACGAAATTTGTCGGCTTGGAATATGTATAATTTATTAAAGACCGAGGATAAGCAGTCCATAGGCTAGTAACAGAGTATGTAGGATAACAAGCAACACCATTACCGAAAAAAAATTATGCGTGTCTAGAAAAACATTATTGGAGAGCATTTGTTTTCGTCTTGGTGTGGAAGAAACATTATTACTAGAAACAGATGAATCACTTGCATGTTCTACTACCCAGAGAATCCCACCAAATATGATCATTAACAAAATAGCAAGCAAAAGGAAATGTATCCTCCGCTGTCTTATCCAGAATAGTCGGGGGAAAACGACAAATTCTAATGGCTGTTCTTCATCCCCCATCGGCCTACCAAAAGGATACATGACAACTTTATTCACTACAATGAGAAGTTTCAGAAAAAGACTACTGAATGGAACCCACGGTGGAAGGACACGGGTCGGTGGAGTCACACTGCTGCAACTCGTCTGCAAATGTTCACGAACCTCAGGATAGGGTACTCTTCCCCCCCCAGGGAAAACACCCTCAGCTTATCCTGTCCAGTGTCACTGACAGTGCACCAATTATTCCGATCCTAACTAAAAGAAACACCCAATCAAAGGAACATGTTGCTAATCTTTCCCACGAAGTCCATCCCTGCTACACTTCACTAATCCTTTGGTGCACTATCCTTCCGTCGAGGACGCAAATGGTACCTTTTACTCCAGGAACTGTTTCATCTTGCAACAGGATTTGAAATTCAGGTGTCGGAAAGCGAGGCTCAGGTTCCTGTCGATCAGGCGAGGAGGAACCCTGTGCAGTTTTAATTTCTGGGGGAACTGCTTCATTCGAAATGGCCTCACTCTTGTCTTCAGTGTTGGCCCAAGTCAGCTGAGCATCAGAAAAAGGCATGAAACGGGGGACATGCTCTGTTTCATGGTTCCCTATTCCTTCTTGTACCCAACAATCATAAGGGAGGGGAGCGGAACCCGTCGGCAGTGCGTAGAATGGATCCAGTGTTTCCGACTTTCCACTCTCACTGCCGTCCTCGTCGTAAGGAGGACGAAGAAAGGTCCTTTCCACCGGTGTTCCAAACAGTTCTTTCGCTGAAAGTTCTTGATCAAAACATACTTCCCGGGCTGTATAAGGTGCCCAGGTCCTTCTGGTGCTGGAGGCAGCGTCTCGTGTATCTGGTGATGAATAGAACATAGACTTTTAGTAAGGTCATACAGATAATCAACAAAGGGTGCTCTATCTCGGAGCATTTCTTGGGTCTAGGGTCGCCCCACACATTCGCAGGACGTCCAAAAACCACCTCATATGGGGATAGCCCTGTTCTAGTATGTGCAGTCATTCTAGTAGACAATAGAGCAAGGGGTAATGCATCTGGCCACTGTAACCCGGTACTTTCTGTTATCTTAGCCAATTTTAACTTAAGGGTGCCATTGTATTTTTCAACCAGGCCCGCTGATTGAGGATGATTCGCTGCATGAAATTTCTGTTTAATGTGCAGACCTTCACACACCAATTGAATCAATTTGGCGTTGAAGTGACTGCCGTTATCACTCCCGATCAAGCGGGGCAAACCGTAGCGTGGGAAGAACTCTTTTAGAAGAGCCTTCACCGTGGCCATGGCTGTATTTTCCTTTGTTGGGTAAGCCTCAACCCATTTGCTAAATGTGCAAACCACTACCAATACATATTTCAAATTGTTAACCCGTTGCATCTCTATATAATCCATCTGAAGCACCTCAAAGGGAAAAGAAGGTGGTGCAAAACTTCCAGAAGGTGTAGGGGTACCTTTTCCAGGATTGTGTCTCATACATATAATACAGTGCCTTACAAGGTGGGCAGCAACTTTCGAAATATTGTCATTCTGCCATACTGGATCTAATACTTTACAAATTCCCTTCGCGCTAATATGAGCTGGGCCGTGTGCCATGCTATCTACAGGAAAAACATATGCATTAGGTAACATCCATCTTTGCTTCACCCCTTTGTCAGTCCAGCACCCTTCATCATCCAACCGCCCTGTACTTTCCTGCCATACAGCCAACTCTTCAAGTGTTGCTTCAGACTGTATTTCCCTGATGCTGTCCAGTGTATTTTCGAACATGGTAACATCCGGTACCCATCTAGCAGGGCCTTCCACAAACATTTTCGGCATCTTTGATCTAGCTGTCTCTTTTGCTGTTTGATCTGCAAAGGCATTTCCTCTCCCTACATTGTCAGTGATTGCTTTATGTGCGCTACATTTCACTATTGCCAATCGTTTAGGAAGCGTTAAAGCTGTCAAAGTCTTTCTATCAATGGACCATGCTGTATCTTGGCCCCATGTGAAGTCAAAAATCCTCTCTCTGCCCAGAGGCGTCCAAAATTATGGGCCACCCCGAAGGCGTACTGACTGTCAGTATAAATATTGACAGCCAGTCCTTCGCTTAATTCGCATGCGCGCAAAAGAGCTATCAGCTCCGCAGCCTGAGCAAATTGGTAGGGAACGCGCACTGTCTCAACTATAGTGCGTAGCGTAGTAATAGCATACGCCGCTGTAGTGGTGCCATCTGACAATTTGAAACAAGAGCCATCGACATATAGTTCCCCTTGCGGGTCGGATAAAGGAACATCAGTCAAGTCTACCCGTCCCTTCGTCTCTTCTTCAGTACGAAACAAACAATCATGGACGTCTTGGTCCTTTTCGTCTGAAGGAAGGGGCAGTAACATGGCTGTATTCAGACTGGCAATATGTGGTGCAAATAACGTTAACTCATATCCAGTAAGACGAGCACTGGTAAGGTGCTGCGTCTTTGTCTTGTTCAAAAGTATATCCACAGCATGGGGTACCATTACTGTGAGATCATAATTGAGGACGAGCCCTGCCGACTGTCGTATAGAGGCCGCAGCAGCCGCTGTGGCTCTTAATCAACTGGGGAGGGCTCTGGCGACAGGGTTAAGCGTGGCATAAAAATAAGCACACGGCCTCTGCTTACCTCCAAAGGCTTGTGTTAACACTGAAAGCGCACACCCAGCCGTCTCGTATACGTACAGTCCAAAAGGCTTCTGATAGTCAGGCGTACCAAGCACAGGTGCAGAGCAAAGCGCAATCTTTAATTGTTCAAAAGCATGCTGGCATTCATACGTCCAAGGTAAAGGTTCATGCACATCTTTAGTAATCAAATGAAGTAAAGGCTGTATTAATAAAGAATAAGCAGGAATCCAGTGACGACAATACGAGGTGATGCCAATGAAAGCACGCACATCTCTCTGTGTCACAGGGACAGGCATCTTAACTATGGCATCAACTCGTTCAGGTGTTAACCTCCTACCCTCCTTCGACAGCAGGTGACCTAAGTAGGTGACCTGCTGTTGACAATATTGGAATTTGGAAAGGGACACTTTATGCCCCGCACCCGCCAAATGTTTCAACAAGATAACAGTAGCCTCCCTACAACCCTGTTCAGTATCGGAGGCGATTAGGAGGTCATCCACATATTGCAATAATACATTGCCTGCGGGAAGAGAGAGAGAATCCAATTGACTTTTTAAGGCTTGACTATAAATACTAGGACTTTCAGTATACCCTTGAGGAGCCCTGCAGACTTGGAAACTCCTTCCAGCTAGGGCAAAACCGAAAAGGTGCCTGCTGTCGGAGTGAATAGGAATACTAAAGAAAGCATTCTTTAAATCAATTACAGAAAAGAACTGAGCTGTGGAAGGAACCATCGTTAAAAGAACAGTGATGTCTGGCACCACTTGGAACTGTGGAACCACTACTTTGTTGACCTCCCGGAGGTCAATTACAAAACGATAGACATGAGGGTGGGTATCAGGAGAATCTAACGGTGCCTTCTTAAGAATAGGGAGCATAGGGCTATTGCAAATGTTTCCTGCTGTCTCCTCAACCACCCCAGATTTTATCAGGTCCTGTATAATCTGCATCAGTGCCTGTTCTCCTGCCTGTGATATCTTATACTGAGAAGTACGAGGGAGCACAGCATTCTCCTTAACTTTTATAGAAACTGGTGGTATGGGTAGCAGCCCTACATCTGTATCCCCTTTTGCCCACAATGAGGATGGTACATCTTTAAATTCAACTGGGCGGGGTGCATCTTTTGCCGAACACTGTTTCGCCTTAGCCACATTAGGTCCAATAGTCATATACACACCATCTGGGGAACAGGAAGTGGTAGCATGTAACTTTTTCAACAAATCCAATCCCATCAAATTCTCGCCACAATTAGACGTCAACAAAAATGGAGAGTCCACAGTAAAAGGACCCAATGTTAAAGCAAGGGTGTGGAAATGGGGCTCACAACCGGCACGCCTGAAGAGCCTACCGAAACATTATTACGGCCAGACAGAGTTGCCCCAGGGACCAGTTTATGTGAAACAGAGCTATTCATCGCACCTGTGTCCACCAAAACTTTCTGTACGGAGCCATGCAAATCTGCTGTGACATAAGGACCACACTGATCTACAGGAATTTGGACTGGACCCTTACCCTGCCCTTGGCTGTCCTAGCCATACAACACTCCTGCAGCATCGTCCATAGCATAATCATCATGATAGTATTGTCGTCCCCGGGGATCATCAAAATAATTCGAATCAGAACGATCCCCTGAAGGCACACCCACTTGCCCTTCTTCCCTATTAGCCTCATAACGGCCTCTTCCTCGCGAACCTCGCCCTCCGGAACCGCAAGGTTTTGTAACAAATCTGGGCACTCACTCCGCCAGTGTCCCTCCTTTTTACAGTAGGCACACTGGTTAAACCCCAAAGGTGCACCACCTCTACCAACACCTCGGCCCCTTTGAGTCGGACCACCACCACATCCTCTTCCAGACCCTCTAGCAACTTGCTGCAACAATACTTTTGTTTTCAAATCCTTACTCTTCTTCTCTACCTTGTCTTTTTCTTCATTTTCACGATGCTCGTAATACTGAGCCATACTCAATATCACTGAAGGGGAAGAGGTAGTCCAGGTACTCTCTGAGGCCTGTAGCCGGGCCGCAATTTCCGGAAGCAAATTTGTAACAAACCTATTAACAAACAAACAAACGCCCCCTTCCACTGACAAGTCCTGCCCACTGAAATCCAAGAAAACCCCTTCAAACCTTGTAAAAAAATCCGATACACTTTCCTCTTTCTTCTGTCTACATGCTGTTAGCTTGTCCCAATCAACCCGTCGAGGTGGGATAAGGGAATGCATATACGTAATAATACGATTCGGCAAAGCCAGAATCTCAGCCCTAGGTTTTTCACCGGGCTTTCGCTCTGCATCCCACCCTTTAATCTCGTCCCACGTACCGCCTAGCTCCACCCTATGGTCTTGAGTATGTACCTGTCTCCATATATCCACCGGTACTAGTAACCCGAAGAAAATTTCTATGTCTGCAAGAGTCATAACTGACAAGGAGGCTGCCTCTGTCAGCTCCTTATAGTACGCTGTGGGATTCTTTCGTGGGTCTGGTAATTGACCCTTAAGGGCCAATACCTCACTCCTTTTCCATGGAGTATAAACCCACTGTTCCTGAAAGCGAGCCTCCACCCGTTGTTGGACCACCTAATTTCTCTGGTTCCTCTGCTCTGGGATCTCAGGATGAAAAATAGGATGCACCTCCCTCATCGGAAACTGGGATTTCCCAACCGGAGTATTGCTTTGTAATTTCTCCCGATAGCCTATCAACGTCCCCACATTACCAAAAACCTCCCCGGAGGCCATGCCAGCTGAATATACTCGATCTCGAATATCATAAATTATTTGAGGGGCTATGTCCCCAATACACTGTTCCCATTAATTGATCAAAGTAGCTGACATATGTTGGAGGGCATGCTGCTGTTCAAACGGATCAAAATCTTTCATTACACTCCATATATCCTCCGCACTATAGATCGGACTCCGAGCCCACTGCGCTGCTTGATTCGCCACCATCCTCTTTTCTTCCTCACCTACATTCGATCGAGTTAACACCTGTTCCATTCGCTCTTGTACTGTCGCCCAATTCCCTCTATCCAGCCCCCTTACTGGTGTCTGAACGCTACTTAACACAGTAGGTAACAACCCTGGGGAAGACATAAATGACACAGGTAAAGGAGACAATGTCATCAGTGGCTGTGTAGTGGGGGCAAGGGAAGGAGGGAAAACAAAAGCAGACATAACAGACGTCACAGGGGTGCCCGCAGTCACCGCACTCGTAATCGTTAAAGCAGAAAGGGGGGGCAGAGAAAACAGGGGCCGAAGACGTCGAACTCACAGGAACACTTAAAGAAGGTGCAGGAACAGGTGAAGGAACATCGGGATATATTCTCTGTGGGGCATTCGGAGGTGGAGGACGGGTCTCCAATAGTTCCTCCACAAAAGTATCCCCCTCCTCTCTAACCACATATGACTTATCACACTGTAACCGAAATTTCCTATCTGCACACTCAATACCTTTCTCTGTCTGTTCTCTATCATACGCTACAGCTTTCTGCACCACTGTCTGCATTGCTTTCTTCCTAGATACCTTCTCGGCCCTTATACGTCGCTGTTTGGCTTCTTTCTGCCATACCTGCAAGGTATCGAACATTGACTGCCTACTTCTTCTAGCGAACAATTTATCTTGTAAATAATTCAATTTCTGTTCATCAAAAGTACCATCAAGTGGCCACTGAAGCTCAGCATGGTCTCTCGTATATTTGTGCCACAATGTACGAAACATAATAGGGCCAATGACATGCTTCACATACATCTCAAAATCCGGAGTGCCTTCCGGAGGCGCGGGCTGCCGTTCCTCCAGTCTGTTTTCCTCTGAGCATCTTCGACACCCAAAACACCACAATTTACTCCAACAAGACATCTTAGCATCAGACACTTCCACTCATCACATGGACACGCACTCCCTCACAATACAAACAAAGAGCTCCCAAGAAGCAGTCCAAAAACTGCACCAAAACAAGACAGTCCTCAGACTGCACCAAACAAGATAGGCTCTAGCCCCAGGCCTTTTCAAAAATACCAAATTACCAGGTGGCCTGGCGGAACATTTTCAAACGCCCCGTATCACAAGGGTCCGCAGACCTACCAAATTAATCAAGACGGCACCGCACTTATCAAAGCTCACCTGGTGCACACAGGTCATACAAGTTTATTCTCCACTGCCGACTCTTCAGACCTAAACAGTCAGATCCAAGGGTTTCGCCTCTTCAGGACCCCAGCCGAGATGACCACTAGACGAGGAGCCGCCCGATCAGACAGGCGGGACAGCTGCGAGAACTAACGCTCGATCGTGTGGAGTACTCCGACCAGACGCAACCCCAACCTCTACAACCCATCTACGGGCGAGATGGGTCATCTGGTGGAGTCCCTGTTCGGGCGCCAACTGATGGAAGTGACCTGTTTAGGGTCACTCTGGTAACCTAGACCTCCGCTAGCCTTCCATGCAATGAAGAGTCGATGACGCAGTAGAGAATGCCAACAAGCTAGTTTATTCAGAATTTACACTGCAGTGGAGTCCAGCCTAACCAGCCTCTACTACTGGCTGACGAAGGACTGACTTGAACAAGCATAAAGTTACATTATGTAGGTTGCAGAGCCCACTAAGACCCGCCTATTATGGAAAAGTACTGGTAGCTGTTGCAATACAATGGGGGTACAGTGTATGAGTTTCAGTTCCACAGCCTGGCACACGCTATCTACTGCCCAAGGTCGTCTAGCTTATCCTCCCCACCAGACAGGTGGGAGAAGGCCTTGATGCAACAGTAGAAGAATGTACTAACGAGCAAGATCTTAGCATTGAAGAAACAAAACTTACCAAGGACTATTTCTCAGAAAGAACAAACATAACAGTTTCGTTCTGTTTATAAAAGGGCGTCTAACAAGACAAAATGGCAGTGCACATGTCAATCGGACAAATATAATGCCGGCATCCACTGATTACATATTTCACACAATATACGTATTAATGCATTAGTTATATCAATGCTAACATCACTTTGAGTATAATGCGAATAATATGGTCATTTTCAGTTCTATTCTAACAGGAGTCAATCTCCTAACCTCCTTCGACAGTAGGTGACCTAAATAGGTGACCTCCTGTCGACAGTATTGAAATTTAGAAAGGGACACTTAATGTCCATGGTGAGCCAAATGTAGCAACAACTTAACCGTACTGTCTTTGCATCCCTGTTAAGTGTCAGAGGCTATTAGTATGTCATCCACGTATTGAAGCAATACATTAGCTGGGGAAAGTGTGAGGGAGTCCAATTGGGCTTTCAAGGCTTGGCTATATATAGTAGGGCTCTCAGTATAGCCCTGAGGAGCTCGACAGAATCTAAAGCTTCTGCCAGCTAGGGTAAAACCGAACAAATTTCGGCAGTCAGGATGGATCAGGATGCTAAAGAACGCATTCTTCAAATCAATGACAGAGAAGAATTTAGCAGAAGAAGGAATCATTGTCAAAAGGGCAGTAATATCAGGGACCACCGGAACTGAGGGACCACTATTTTATTAACCGCACACAAATCAATCACAAAACAATAAACATCTGGGTGTTCATCGGGGAGTCTGAAGATGCCTTTTTAGAATAGGAAGAATAGGGCTATTACACACATTCGCCGCTGTCTCTTCAACCACTCCCGACTAGATCAGATCTTGTATAATTCGCAGCAAAGCTCGCTCCCCCGCTTGTGGAATTTTGTACTGGGGAATACGAGGCAAAATGGCATTGTCTTTAACTTTAATGGAAATTGGGGGAATTTGCAACAGTCCTACATCCGTGTGAGCAGCACATCCTTAAACTCAGCAGGAAGGGGGGCATCTTTGGATAGACACTGCTTAGAGCTGACCACAGTCGGACCCACTGTCATGTAAACACCTTCCGGAGAGCAATAAATTGTTGCATGCAACTCCTTTAATAAATCGAGGCCCATTAAATTTTCTCCACAATTTGATGTCAATAGGAACGGTGAATCCACAGTAAAAGGACCGATAGTCAAGGCAAGAGGTCTGGAAATGGGGCTCACAACCGGTACACCAGAAAATCCTACCAAAACATTATTTGAGCCAGACAGAGCTGCCCCGGGGACCAGCGAATGAGAAACAGAGCTATTCATTGCACCTGTATCCACCAAGAATTTCTTAACTGAGCCTTGCAGATCTGCGGTGACATAAGGACCGCACTGATCTACAGGTATCTGGACTGGTCCCTCACCCTGCCCCTGGCTGTCCTAGCTGTGAGACATCCCTGTCACATCATCCAGATCATAATCATCGTGGTAATACTGTCTCCCTCGAGGGTCATCAAAATAGTTCTGATCTGAGCGACTCTGCGATGCCTTCTCCTCCCGAGCCCTATCCATATCACTTTCTTCACGGCCCCGTCCACGAGAACCTCGTCCTCTGGGGGCCGCAACTTTCTGCAATAACACCGGACACTCGCTACGCCAGTGCCCCTCCTCCTTGCAGTACGCACACTGATTCGGCCCTACTGGCGCAGCGTTCCTGCTAGTACGGGAAAGCTGCTGGGCCGGACCAGCTCCACGTCCGTTTCCCCTAGACGCCTGCTGCAACAACACCTTCATCTTCAACTCCTTGTGCTTCTTTTCCACCTTCTCTTTCTCCTCGTTCTCCCTGTGTTCATAATACTGTGCCATACTCAATATGACATAAGGGAAGGATGTCGTCCAAGTGCTCTCTGAAGCCTGCAACCGAGCTGCAATCTCTGGAAGCAAGTTCGTAACAAATCTATTGACGAACAATCGGACACCTCCCTCCACTGACAAATCCTGTCCACTAAAGTCCAAAAACACACCCTCGAACCGCGTGAAAAAATCAGACACACTTTCATCTTTCTTCTGAAGACATGCCGTTAACTTGTCCCAATCTACTCTCCTTGGTGGAATAAGAGAATGCATTTATGAGATAATTCGGCCAGGCAAAGCTAGTATCTCGGCCCTAGGCTTCTCACCAGGCTTCCTCTCCTGATCCCATGCTTTAATCTGCTCCCATGTACCACCCAATTCTGCACCGTGGTCCTGTGTGTGTACCTGCCTCCAAAAATCAACGGGTACCAGTAAACCAAAGAACATTTCAATATCTGCAAGCGTCATCACTGTCGATGAAGCGGCTTCTGTCAATTCCTTATAGCATGCGGTAGGATTTTTCCTAGGGTCGGGTAACTGAGTCTTAAGGGATAACACCTCACTCCTCTTCCATGGGGTATAGACCCACTGTTCTTGAAAACGGGCCTCTACCCTTGGCCTAACAACAGCATTTTGCTGATTTCGGAGCTCCGGTAACTCAGGGTGATGTATGGGATGGACTTCCCTCATCGGAAACTGGGACACTGTCTTCGGGCTTTTCTCAAACAGCCTACTTCAGCAAGCTAGCAACGTCGCAACATTACCGAAAACCTCCCCAGGCGCCATACCGGCAGCATATACATTGTCCCTGATATCATAAATAATCTGGGGTGCTACATCATTGAAACACTGTTCCCACAATCCAATCAGTGTAGCCGACATGTGTTTAAGGGCATGCTGCTGCACAAACGGCTCATAATCTTTCATCACAATCCACACATCCTCCACACTGTAGATGGGGTGACGAGCCCACTGAGCGGCCTGATCGGCCACCACCTTCTTCTCTTCATCGCCCACATAAGATCGTATCAATATCCGTCCCAGTCGCTCCCTAGCAGTTGCCCAGTCCCCGTCCCCTGATCCACGTACAGGTGTTCCGTTACCCAGTACTGTCGGGGAATGAAGGAAAAGGGAAAGAGTAGCAACAGAGGGAGCAGGCACCAATGTCGTCAATGGCTGTGTTGTGGGTGTAAGGGCCGGAGAGAGGAGAGACATCGACACAATAGGCGTAGCAGGGAGACTAGCAGTTATCGCAGGCGCAGGCGCAGAAGGCGAAGCCATAGAATTGACAGGAGGCGTGGCGGCCAAAGCAGCTGGGTCGGTAACGGAAGAAGCAGAAACAGCAGGGGCAGAAGAGAAAGACAACTGAGGCTGTGGCATAGCAGGGTATATTCTCTGCGGGGCATATGGAGGTGGAGGTCGGGTGTCTAACAATTCCTCCACAAATGTATCATTTTCTTCTCAAACCACATAAGACTTTTCACATTGCAATCGAAACTTTTTAACGGCACACTCTATCCCCTTCTCAGTCTTCTCTTTATCATACGCAACAGCCTTCTGAGTTACTGTCTGCATCCTTCCCTTTCGGGCCTCCTTTTCTGCTTTCATTCGTCTCTGTTTAGCTTTCTTTTGCCTTGCTCTAAGGGAATCAAACATTGACTGCCTACTTCTTTTGCAAACAATTTATCCTGCAGGAAATTATGCTTTTGCTCATCAAAAGTGCCTGTCAACAGCCATTGCAACACAGCATTGTCCCTCGTATATTTGTGCCATAATGTACTAAACATAATAGGGCCAAGGCCATGCTTGACATACATTTCAAAATTTGGAGTGCCTTCCAGAGGCGCAGGCTGACTCTCTTCCAATCGAGCATCAGTAGAACAACAACGACAACTCACACAGCATAGTTTGCTAAAACAGGGCATTTTAAAACGAAAACGTGTTCACTATTTATGCCGAGCAGATATTTGTAAATATCTTACCAAAGTTGGTCCTCAGACCTCACCAAATCCAAATCAAAGTGGTACCATGTTCACAAAGAACTCAAACAAATTCAAGCGCTTGTCCAAAAACGATCCTCAGACTGTACCAAACACAAACCAAAGTGGCGCCATTGCCACAAAACAAAACCAAAACAAACTCACCTGGTGCACACAGGTCGAACGAATGTATTCTCCACTGCCGACTCTTCGGACCAAACGGTCAGATCCAAGGGTTTCGCCGTTCAGGACCCCAGCCGGGATGACCACTGGCCGAGGCACCGCCCGGTCAGACAGACGGGGCAGCTGCGAGTACCAGACTCTCTCGTGCAGGGATCCCCGGTCCGCCAGTCCGACCCGACATGGCCACGACCTCCTCAACCGTCCGCGGGCAAGGAAGGGTCACTCGCCCGATGGGGTCCCTGTTCGGGCACCAACTGAAGGAAGTGACCCGATTAGGGCCACCCGGGTCACTCGCGACCACCTCTCAGCCTTCCATACAAATGAAGAGTCGGTTAGACAGTAGAGAATACAAACCAAAGTTATTTATTAGTATACGCTCGAGCGGAGTCCGGTCTGACCAGCCTCCTCAGATTGCGGCAGAGGGACTGACCCCCGTCAACATGGTAATACAAGATATACATTTCCAGCACCCTAAAGACCCGCCCAGACTGGAATTTTCCAGTCTCAGAGCTGACGAACAAAGGTGGTACAGAAAGATGAGCTACTATCCCGAGACCGGGTACATGCTATCTTAGTTTCAAGGTTACTCTGCCCGTGCCCGTCTCTCTGAAAGTGGGAGCAGGTCTACCTACTGGGAAAGGCATGCAAAATACAGAACAATCTATTCATTAGTGCAGCGAAGCTCAACCTTGATTAATGAAGAGAAACAATCAAGGCTGCTTTCTGCTGAGGCAGGCAGTGTAAATCAGAAGTTTAATTTCGATCATGGTACAAAATGGCGGCTGAATACAAAATGGTGCCGCAAATGCTAACTTAACTTGCACAATGCACAAGGAGTCGGTAGAACGCATTTTCCAGTCCAACAGCTCTGGAGAACAAGTGGAGTGACCCCTACAAAGTTGTTAGGAAGATTTCTGATGTCAACTATTTACTTGACACAGAAGCTGCACGGAAGTCCTAAAGGGCGTTCCATGTTAATCGGCTGAAGCCGTGTCTTTGCAGGGATTGCACGGTTTCTTTACTACAATGGCTGAAGAAGAGGAGAATGAGCCACTCCCTGACTTATTGCAAGGTGATGAGAAGGATGGTTCAGGTGAGGGAGTTAAGCTTGCCTCTGATCTGACAACCTGAACAGCAGGTGGCGTGTGAAGAGCTTCTGGGGAGATTTTCCCATCTCTTTTCACATACCCCAGGGCTGACACCTGTCTATGTTCATGACATAGACACAGGGGACACCCTGCCTGTTAAGAGCAAGACGTACAGGATGTCAGACCGGGTCCAAGAGTGCATCAAGACTGAAGTGGCCAAGATGCTGGATCTGGGTGTTGTTGAACCCTCCTGTAGTCCCTGGGCCTGCAGAGTGGTGTTAGTACCTAAGCAAGGGTCAGCTGACCTGCGCTTCTGTGTGAACTATCGCAGTCCAAATACTGTAACAAAAACTGATGCCCATCCTATTCCCTGAGCTGGTGGATAAGTTGGATGTTGCAAAGTATTTTAGTGCTTTTGATCTAACCAGAGGTTACTGGCAGATTGCCTTAACCCTTGATGCCAAGGAGAAAAAAGCATTTTCAACCCCAGGGGCCTCTACCAATTTAAATTTATGCCTTTTGGATTTTAGAATGCTCCGCTACTTTCCAGCGCCTAGTCAACCATGTGTTGTCAGACCTGGAAGAGTTCGGTTCGGCGTACCTGGATGACATTGCTGTCTTCAGCACCTCCTGAGAGGACCACATGGAACACCTGGAGTAGGTGTTGGTGAGGATGCAGTGAGCCAAACTGACCATCAAGGTAACCAAGTGTCAAGTTGGGTAGTCATCTGTTGTTTATCTTGGGCATCAGGTGGGTAATGGGAAGGTTTGCCCCCTGGAGGCTAAAGTCCAGGCGGTGCTGGACTGGGAGATTCCCACTGCCCTGACCAAGGTAAGGGCCTTTATGGGCCTTACAGGTTATTATCGGAACTTTGTAGCAGACTATGGGACAATAGTTGCTCCATTAACAGCCATGACCTCTAAGAAGCAGCCCAGGAAGGTGATCTGAACCAAAGAGTGCCAGATGGCATTTGATGAATTGAAGACAGCACTGTGCAATTCATTTGTGTTGAAGGCCCCTGATTACAGTCAGACCTTCATTGTGCAGACAGATGCTTCAGACAAAGGAGTTGGGGCAGTCCTTGCCCAGCTCAATGGGAAGGGAAGGGAGCATTTGGTGGCTTTTATAAGTCTCCGACTATTACCCAGGGATCAAAACTGGCCTGCTGATGAAAAAGAATGCTTTGCCATAGTGTGGGCCCCTTGAAGACTCACGCTTTACTTGTTTGGCACAAGGCCTGTGGTACAGCCAGATCACAAGCCCCTCAAGTGACTCATGGCAATGAAGGGGGAAACCCAAAGTTGCTCAGGTGTTCCATATCTCTGCAGGGACGAGATTTCACTGTGGAAAATAATGCAGGCTTACAGCACGGTAATGAAGATGGCCTTTCCCACCTGGTTACCCAATCAGATGATCGGTCTTTCCCACCTGGGAGAAAGTACTGGCCATTCTGATCTGGGGGGCATATGTTGGACAGGAAGTCTTCTGCATGCCTCTGGAGAGCGTGCTTCCCCTGCCTTAGGCTGATTCCCAGGCAAGTCACTTAAAAGTTACTGTATGGGTTCTAGATCCCTACCTCAGTGAGCATGAAAATCATGCATGTCCACTGAGGGTCTTCATGTTTACATGGTTGAGACCCTAGAGCTTGGCTCTGAAGTCCAGGGAGCATGCCTAGTCCACCCCGATTTCACAGAGAGTGGCTACTGCCCTCTCTACCCAGGCTGTGGTAGACTGACAGTGGTGGCAGCAATAAATCTATAGTCCGGTATCCCTGTATTCTAAGAAGGGTGGGTTACTAGCCACCCTCTTGATCAAGTCTGTGCAGTCTCCCTTGCCTGTGGTCCGGTTGCCTTTGTCTACCTGGGACATGTGTTTGAGAGTGAGTGGGTGTACTGGGGAAAGATGGTGAGTTGAGCCATTGTGTGTAATGTGAGCTGCTCTGCTGGACATTCGAGCTTCCCTGTGCCCTTCCCTATTCCTTGGAGAAGCCTGGTGGACTGGGGGTAGACACTCGCTCTTATCTGTGTTTAGCTGCACTAACTCTGCTAGGAGATACCCTTCGCATTTATGTTGGGTGATGGCCAGGGCCCCCTGGTCTGGAATTAATTAAAATTCCTCTCTTGGGAATAGCCTGGACTGGCACTAAGACCTTGTCCGGGGAAAAACAGTAAGTCACCCTTTGCATGCTTTGGACATGCAGTGAACATGCCACAATGTGTGCCTCATGATTGGAGGGGCACCCAGGATTCAAAAGTAGCGTACCCTCTGACTGGATCAGCCTATCAATAAGAGGTGATAATAGTCTGGCCTTAGCGGTCAGTTTTTGTTCAAGACTGGTCTACTTATGAAGGTGATCCACACAGTGTCTGTCCAAGGAAGCCAGCCAGGACCCGTGGTGTGAAAGCAAGATAAGAAACTTGCTCACCACGTCTGGGACTTAAAGAAGTTTTCTCTAGGACTGATAGATTATGCTGCAAAGGAATTCACCAGTTTGATGAAAAAGCAAGGGCATCGGTCAGCGGACCAGCTGTTCATGTGAGACTTGTGGAGCGGCCGCTTGGGAACAGCAGGAAACTGCAGACAGCTGCTCAAGATAAAGAAGTTTGCAGCACATCAACGGAAGCAGAGGGAGATAGGGAAGCTTGATCCCAGTCCTTGAACGTGAGATCACTTTGCCCAGACCCCACTCCCGCGCTGTGGGAGCCTGTGTGGTACTTCCATTTACAGTCTGTAGCTGGTGAAGAGTGTCCAGTGGTACAGACCCCACCTTCCTTTTTGTGACATCGTGGGGTATTGGGGTGTACTGGCACTCTGGCCAGCCACTACCCTCCTATAGCTAGCCAGTGGCTACTGGACTAGTGGGACGCCAGTAAACTGTGCCAAGAAATCAGGCACATGTGATCAGATCCCTGATGCCACTAGACCTGTGTCCTCGCTCAGGACGGGAGGGTACTTATGTTTCGTTGTGTGGCAGGTTAAGGGCTGATCAAGAACGTCTGACTTCACATCAAATGCTGAAACTATATAATTTCAATGCAAGGATTGATATCATAGCTCTAGCGAATGAAAGCAACTCTGTGAAACATGGTTTGTAATATGCAATGCTAGTTGTGTGTCTACATGTTAACTGCGTTTTTTTTTTTATAGTGCTTAGCGTCTAGGTGCTATAATACTGTTTGGGGTCAGAACTCTGGCTCAGAGGGTTGTAGAGACATCTGGTTTTCACTGTTTATCCTAGTTTTATGTGTAGTATAATTCTCTTGTGTGTATTAAAGTACTTCTCTTTTTTAAAGGTAAAGCACTGTCTGGACATTGATTTTATCAGCTGGTAGTATGGTGAGCACTGTATTCTGAATGTCTAAACCCACCTCACCTCCTTAAGTAAGCCTTAGAATACTCTGTCTCGCTACCCTGAGAGAGTCAAGTGCTAGAGAAGAGTATTTTGTTATCCAGTTTTGGGTCCACCAGTACTGAGGCCCCAGGACACCAGCGGAGAACACTCCAGTTGATGCGATTGGAGCACAGTAACCCCTGAGTGCCCTTGTGCTAATGAAGCCGGGTCTAACACATGTATAGAAGAGAGAACCAGAAACTCTTCTCTGAGCGTCAAATTCTGTTATTGATCTTTTGTATTGCTGTGACTGACATTCTGGTCTGCCTTATTCTGGTACTCCTGAACTTCTTTAAGAGGTTGGGTTACCCAGTTGTTATTCTGTATCTTTACGGCATGATTTTGAGATTTTTTTTACCTTAACCTGACTGCTAACTTGTAATAAACCTTCTTAACTATAGTCACTGATTCCTGGTCCTCAATGTGTATCCAAATGGGTTGCACTGTTAAATAAAGTGTTTGATGAAGTGCTAACTCCCTTTACCTCTCAGGTCGGCGAAAAGGGACCATCTGACAATAAAGGTAAGAGGATTGCCCCAGCGCTGCATCAGAAGCAACTAGTGGCTTTGATGGCAGAACCAGCCATGTGCCTGCTGGAGGGATGTCAGCCATGCACTGAGCTCTGAACAGGGAAAATCATTTTCCAGTTTTTGTAAGATTCTCTCTTACCCTCAGTTTTAAATAAGGCCCATGGAGTCTTGCCCCTCTGATCAAAGACATGTGCCAGCTCTAGATAATGTAGAAAAAGTGTGTGATCTGTGCAGTGAAAATGAGCACTGAAATGTGCACCTTCTAATGCCTTGCATAACCATCACTATCAATGCCGGTCTTGTGCCTTAGAATGTGTGGTTAAATCGCTGATAGCTTCTTTCCTTTACTGAGCCCCAGCAGTGCAATACATACACAAAGTCTTCTTCAATGATTTACTATCAGCTAATGAATGATTTCAGGAGGAAACCAGTTTGTTTAAGTGACAGTCAGTGCTCTGATGTGGAAGTTGCCATTCACGCCATCAACAGTGCCAAGATTTTTAATGCTCAAGGGAAAAAAATTAAAAATACTCGCGGCATTCCCCATACACTAATACAATGGCCATTTGTTTCGTTTTTTGCTGCCATTTCATGCTCTGTAGTGGTGGCACCGAAATGCAACTACCGTATTGTGTGTTGTAGACACATTTGCCTTGATTCACGCAGTGTGGTGGAAGACATGGTTACGCCCCAACTCAACTGCAATAGATAATTGCAGTGAATTACTGATGTAATTTTCCTATTACAGGAGAGTAGTTCTGTCAGAACTACACTGTGGTCAGGAATTAGGCACTTCGTTTTGTACATGGATTGCCGGCTGCTTTGTATTATAATTATATATAATTATAATATAATTATTATAATTATAAATTGAGGGCAATCCTTGAACTCATGGGCCTGGAGGCAGACCTGGTGTCTTTCCTTAGACTCCTACACCGGGATCTCATAGCCTCAGTTAGGTTTGGCGAGACCGAAGAGTGCACTTCTCCATTTAAAGTCAATCGAGGAGTATGCCAAGGCTGCGTACTCACCGCCATAATCTTTTTATTGTATATTAATGATTTGGAGAGGACAATAGATGTTGCTTGGGCAGATGTATCGCTTGCCAGCGTGAACATCGAGGACACCATCAAGACCATGAGCACAATACACTCCGGCTCCCCGTCAGACCCTTTCCCGCACCACATCTTCAACAAAGCCAGCAGCTCCATCGCACCCCACCTGTGCAACGTCATCAATCTCTCCTTCGAGACCGCGACCTTCCCAGAGAGCTGGAAACACGCAGAGATCAACGCCCTACTCAAAAACCCAAGGCGGACCCGAGAGACCTCAAGAACTTCCGGCCCATCTCCCTGCTTCCGTTCCCAGCCAAGGTCATCGAGAAGATCGTCAACAAACAGCTAACCCGATACCTCGAAGAAAACAGCATCCTGGACCCATCCCAATCGGGGTTCCGCAGCAACCACAGCACTGAGACTGCCCTCATCGCCGCCACCGACGACATCAGGATCCTGCTGGACAACGGTGAGACCGCAGCCCTCATCCTGCTGGACCTCTCCGCCGCCTTCGACACTGTCTGCAACCGCACTCTACGCGCACGCCTCCACGACGCAGGGATCTGAGACAAGGCCCTGGAATGGGCCACCTCCTTCCTCGCCGGCAGAACCCAGAGAGTCCGCCTCCCACCATTCCGATCCGAAGCCTCCGAGATCATCTGCGGCGTACCCCAGGGATCGTCCCTCAGCCCAACACTGTTCAACATCTACATGGCCCCGCTCGCACGCATCGCCAGACAGCACGACCTCAACATAATCTCCTACGCCGACGACACTCAACTGATCCTCTCCCTCACCAAGGACCCCTCGCCGCCAAATCCAACCTCCATGAAGGAATGAAGGCCGTCGCCGATTGGATGAAGATCAGCCGACTAAAACTGAACACGGAGAAGACAGAGGTCCTCATCCTCGGCTCCAACCCATCAGCCTGGGACGACTCCTGGTGGCCAACGACGCTGGGAGCAGCCCCGACACCCACCGACCACGCACGCAACCTGGGAGTCATCCTCGACTCAACGCTCTCCATGGCCAAGCAAGTCAACGCAGTCTCATCCTCCTGCTTCAACACCCTCCGCATGCTTCGCAAGATCTACAGGTGGATCCCGACAGACACAAGAAGAACAGTCACCCAGGCCCTCGTCAGTAGCAGACTTGACTATGGGAACGCCCTCTACGCGGGAGCCCCGGCCAAGCTCATCAAGCGACTGCAACGCATACAAAACGCCTCCGCACGCCTGATCCTCGATGTACCACGCCACAGCCACATCACCCCCACCTGAGGAACCTGCACTGGCTCCCCGTCGACAGGAGAATCTCCTTCAAATTCCTCATCCACGCACACAAGGCACTCCACAAGACTGGCCCAACCTACCTCAACAGACGACTCCTCTTCTACGTCCCCAACCGCCAACTCCGCTCCGCCGACCTCTCCCTCGCCACCGTCCCTTGCATTCGAAGAACTACCACCGGCGGCAGATCCTTCTCCCACCTCGCCGCCAAGACCTGGAACACCCTTCCACTAAGCCTACGACAGACCCAAGACCTGCTGACCTTCAGGAGGCTACTCAAGACCTGGTTGTTCGACCAGTAGCAGCACCCCCCTCTTTTTTCCCTAGCGCCTTGAGACCCTCGCGGGTAAGTAGTGCGCTTTACAAATTCTGTGATTGATTGATTGATTGATTGATTGTTGAAAATAAAGCAGTGCCCGCCTTATTATATACCGATGACGCAGTGCTTCTTGCTAGAACGGCGATCGGTATGTAGTTATTACTCAGTAACTTTGTGAAATTCATTAAGGGTCTTGACTTGGAAACAAATTACTCCAAAACGTTTGTTATGGTGTGTGGTCCTGTTAGAAATGGGATCTCTAGTTGGCAAGGGCTTGCACCTTTGTCCAAGTAGGGACCCTTCTTCCTAGTCAGGGTAAGGGTTGTTACACTCGTGAAGTAACCCCTGCTCACCCTCGTGGTAGCTTGGCACGAGCAGTCAGGCTTAATTCAGAGGCAGTGTGTAAAGCATTTGCACATAACCAACAGTAATACAGTGTACGCACTACAAACGGACACCACACCAGTTTAGAAAAATAACCAATATTTTATATACTCAAGACAAGACCAATTACGACAAAAATCCACAATACTGTACTTTACGAATGAATACTTGATACGTTAACTTCTTCTTTGCAGGAATAGCACAAAAGCAAAGTTCGTACGAGTCGGTAGCTCCGTCCGAGCCTACCGTGATGCTGAAAACCCCAGAGTCTAACAGTTCCAGCCGACCGCGTCGATACGGGCCAGCAGAGTCATGAACAGACTCGGTTACAGTACCTTTCTCGTTGTGGCTGGTACGGAGTGTACGAGCCGGTCGGCGTTCGTCGCGGTTGCGGTGCAAGACGGAGCGATGCAAGGTGCGGTGTCCCTCGATGCGGTGCAGGCAGCGGCTCGATGAGCGTCGTGCAGACGGAGTCGGTGAGTCCAAGGCGTGCGATGCAGGGCGAGACGATGCTCGATGCGGTGCTGACAGGTTGCGATGCAGGCGACCTAGCCGGAGTGCGGGAGCTGGCGTCGGACAGCGGTGCGAGTCGGAGCGGTGCGTCGCAGACGTGCGAGCGGTGCCCCAAATGCGGTGCGGTCTCTACTCTTGAGCCAGTTGCAGCGACAGCGTCGGTCTGGTCCGGCTGGCCCAGTGAAGCGATGCGATGCGAACTGCGGTGCCCACAGGTCACGGTGCAAGCAGCGGCTCGATGTTGGCGGCGTCGGACGTCGCCCACGGTGAGACCAGGGTTGCGATGCGAAGCGGGGCGATGCGGTCTGCGGTGCAAACAGGTCACCGGCCAGGGATGGATTCGGTTGACGGAGTCGGTTGCAGTTCCCTTCCTCTGTGGCAACTGAAACAGCGTTCCAGAAGCGGTACCCAGAGGCTTGTGAAGTCTTTGTAGTCCCTGAGACTTCTTAACAGGAGGCCAGCTCGGTTCCTGGCCCTTGGAGATACTCAGCACAAGTTTGTAGAAAGTTCAGTCCAGTCCTTTCACTGCCCAAGGCAGAAGCAGCAGCTGCAGGCCAACCCAACAAAGCAACAACACAGCAAAGGGGCAGTACTCCTCCTGGCAGCTCTTCCAGCTCTTCGTCTTGGCAGGTTCCTTGATTCCAGCGAAATCTAAATTCATGGGGTCAGGGCCCCAATATTTATATCCCAAATTCCTTTGTTCTCTGAAGGCAGAGAGGCCTTTGCCTAGTCCAAACCAGTTCTGGAGCACTTTGTTGACAAGTCTCCGTCCCTTCTTTCAGTGAGCAGGCCAGGGACATCAGACGCACCACAGGAGGTGGAGCCAGCATTGTGGAGGGAAGGCACTGTCCTATTCAGGGCCCAGGTGCGACCCCTCCCACCCATCTACAGGTCGATCTGGCTATTCAGCCCTGCGCTGACTCACCCTGTCTCCTGGCATCCCCCAGCCCCTGTCACTCACATTCCAGACACGGAATACACAACCTCGCAGAGGCAGGCTTGGATGGTTAGACAAGAAAATACCCACTTTCTAAAAGTGGTATTTTCAAACACAGAATGTTAAAACCAACTTCACTAAAAGCTGCATTTTATCATTCTGAGTCCAGGCATACTAAACTCGAATTTCTACCATGTTCCCGGGGTCAGTTAGGATTATATACTGTAATAATCAAAACCGCCCGTTCTGGCCTAGGGGAACAGGTAGCCTTGCAATAGTGAAAAACGAACTAGGCTGTAATTCACTATCAGGACATGCCGCACACACCCGGGCATGTCCTACCTCTCGCATACAACGCACCCTGCCCACAGGGGTACCTTGGGCCTACCTTAGGGGTGACTAACATGCAGCAAAGGGAAGGTTTAGGGACTGGCAAGTGTGTGCACTTGCCAAGTCGACATGGCAGCCCCAGGCTGCGCACAGGCTCTGCGTTGGCAGGCCCGAGTTACACTTTACGGGCTGTTTGCGTGGGTGGCACAATCCAGTGCTGCAGCCCACCAACAGCATTTGGTCTATAGGCCCTGGCACTCGCAGTGCACTTTACAAGGGACTGACAGATAAACCAAATAGGCCAATCATGGAAACACCAATCCATAACACATTTCATACAGGAGCACTTGCACTTTCCCACTGGACCGCAGTGAGGAAAGTGCGCAGAATCATTACACCAGCAAAAACAGAGTCAAAACCGGGAGGTCAGAAAGCAAAAAGTCAGGGAAACATGCCAAAAGATGCCAAGTCTAACACATGTCCCCTCCAGCTGAAAGTAGGGAGAACTACCCAACCCCATGGGAGTTCTCTTCACTAAGGCGGAAGAACCTGGACAGACCATCTGCGTTGGCGTGTTCTGTACCAGGACGGTGTTCCACTGTAAAGTCCATTCCCTGTAGGGAGATGGACCACCTCAGCAGTTTTGGATTCTCACCCCTCATTTGCATCAACCATCTGAGGGGCCTGTGGTCTGTCTGAACCCGGAAGTGAGTCCCAAACAGGTATGGTCTCAACTTCTTCAGCGCCCAGACCACAGCAAAAGCTTCCCTTTCTATGGCACTCCACCTCTGTTCCCTGGGAAGTAGTCTCCTGCTAAGGAAGACTACAGGCTGATCCAGGCCCTCTTCGTTCAGTTGTGAGAGTACCGCTCCCACCCCATGCTCTGAAGCGTCAGTCTGCACGACAAATTCTTTGGAGAAGTCAGGTGCCTTGAGCACGGGCGCCGTGCACATGGCTGCCTTCAGGGCATCAAAAGCTTTCTGGCAGGACTCAGTCCAGATCACTTTCCTGGGCTGCCTCTTAGAGGTCAGCTCTGTTAAGGGGGCAACGATGGTGCCATAGCCCTTAACAAATCTCCTATAATAGCCGGTGAGACCTAAGAAGGCCCTCACCTCTGTCTGGGTCTTGGGGGCTCCCAAGCCAGAATGGTGTCAATCTTGGGTTGTAGGGCGCCACCTGGCCGCTTCCTACCTGGTGTCCCAAGTACACCACAGAACCCTGCCCGATCTGGCACTTACTGGCCTTGATCGTGAGGCCTGCACCTTGCAGAGCCCTCAACACTTTCTCAAGGTGCTGTAAATGTTCTTCCCAGCTGGAACTGAACACAGCAATGTCATCCAGGTAGGCGGCACTGAAATCCTCCAGCCCAGCCAACACCTGATTGATCAACCTCTGAAAGGTGGCAGGGGCATTCTTCAACCCAAAGGGCATCACCCGGAATTGGTAATGACCTTCTGGGGTTGAGAATGCTGATCTCTCCTTGGCCCCATCGGTTAAGGCAATCTGCCAGTACCCAGACGTCAAATCAAATGTGCTGAGGAACCGGGCAGCTCCCAACCGATCAATGAGCTCATCAGCTCTGGGGATGGGGTGCGCGTCAGTCCTGGTGACGGCATTGAGCCCACGGTAGTCCACACAAAACCGGAGTTCTGGAGTGGCACCGGGCGCCGCAGCCTTTGGGACCAAGACCACTGGGCTGGCCCAAGGACTGTGGGAGGGCTCAATCACCCCTAACGCCAACATCTTAGAGACCTCCTCCTTGATGCTGGCTCTGACCCGGTCAGTCAACCTGTAAATTTTGTGCTTCACAGGATGGCTGTCACCGGTGTCCACGTCATGGGTACACCAGTGAGTAACACCGGGGGTCAGAGAGAACAGTGGGGCGAACTGTCCCAACAACTGGCGACAGTCCCCCTGCTGCTCCTGAGTCAGAGTAGGGGAGAGGATCACACCCTCTACTGACCCATCATGCTCCTTGGTAGACAGGAGGTCAGGGAGAGGCTCACTCTCCTCTTCCACCCCATCATCTGTCGCCAAGAGCATACTCACTTCGGACCTCTCGAAGTGGGGCTTGAGGCGGTTCACGTGAAGGACCCTCAAGGGTTCCTTGGAGCCTGCAAATCCACCAGGTAGGTGACGTCACTTTTGCGCTCCTTTACCTCCATATGGCCCAGTCCACTTGTCCTGCAAGGCACAAGGTGCCACTGGGGCCATGACCCACACTTTTTGCCCAGGTTGAAATTCGACCAGAGTGGCATTCTGGTCATACCATCTCTTCATTTCTTCCTGGCTTGCTTCTAGGTTCGCCTGAGCGAGTTTCCTGAAGCGGGCAGTTTGGTTTCTAAAGGCCAGCATGTAGCTAAATACATCCTGGGGAGTTTTCCTGGGAGCCGCCTCCCAGCCTTCCTTTACCAAACTCAGAGGTCCTCTGACAGGGTGGCCATACAGGAGCTCAAAGGGGCTGTACCCAAGAGACTTCTGAGGCACCTCCCTGTATGCAAAGAGCAGGCATGGCAAGAGGACGTCCCACTTACGCCTCATGGGTTCTGTTAGACCCTTGATCATGCCTTTCAAGGTCTGGTTGAATCTCTCCACCAGACCGTTTCCTTGTGGGTGGTAAGGAGTGGTGAACTTGTAGGTTACACCACACTCCTTCCACAGGGATGTCATATACTTGGATATGAAATTGGTCCCCCTATCAGAAACCACCTCTCTGGGGAATCCCACACGGGAAAAGATCCCCATCAACGCCCGGCCCACCACTGGCGCCGTCGTTGTCCTGAGAGGATTGCCTCCGGGTACCGGGTGGCATGGTCCACCAAGACCAGGATGTACCTGTTGCCCATGGCTGTCTTGGGATCCAGTGGCCCCACAATATCCATCCCTACCCTTTCAAAGGGTGTTCCAACAACAGGAAAAGGTTGGAGAGGAGCTTTGACCTTCCTCCCACTCTTACCACTTGCCTGGCAAGTTTGGCAAGACCTACAGTGTGCATCTGACTGCCTTCGCATTTGGGGCCAAAGAAGTGGGTGACAAGCCTGTCAAAGGTCTTGTCCTGCCCCAAATGTCCTGCCAAAGGCACGTCATGAGCCAGACCCAGTAGGAAGGTCCTGAAGCGCTGGGGTACCACCAGCACACGGGCTGACCCAGGCTCAGCAACCTTAGGCTCACTGTATAGGAGACCACTCTCCCAGTAGATCAGATGTGACCCGGACTGATTACCAGCTGCCTGGTCTGCAGCCTGCCGCCGCAGACCCTCCAGAGTAGGGCACTCGTTCTGCTCCCTGCAGAACTCCTCCCTGGTGGGACCCCCTTCTTGCTGCCAATGGGTCAGCTCAGAGATGTCTCCCAGTTCGGCTACCTGCTCCCCTGTAGGCACCGGGCGTCCCCCTCGAGGTCCGCCTCCTCCCGGTCCGTGGGAACTTCGGGGGCCGGTTTCCCGCGCCCCCTGCCCTTTCTCTTGGCAGGGACTTGGGCCACTGTTTCAGGCTCCAAGTCCTCTTGATCACCCTTTCTGGCTGCCATTGACCGAGTAGACACGCATGCCCACTCTGGCAACCCAAGCATCTCCAAGTGAGACCTGAGCTCAACCTCCTTCCATGAGGACTGCTCCAGGTCGTTTCCTAGCAGACAATCTACAGGCATGGTAGGGCTCACAACCACCCTCAAGGGACCTGAGACCCCCATTCAAAGGGAACCTGCGCCACCATACACTGGCGCTCAGAGTTGTCGACAGCAACTACTTGGTGGAATGCTCCTGGGACTACTTGCTTCTCAGACACCAGGTGACACCGGACTGAGGTCACACTGGCTCCAGTATCTCTGAGAGCCTCTACCCTGTTCCCATTAATGGTCACCCAGGTGCTATATTTCTTTGTGTTAGGGGGCACCTGGTTTCCTGGGACCATCTCACTGTCCCCTAGTGAGACAAGGGTCATTTCTGCGGGATCCCCACCCTCCTGTGGGCACCCCTCCTCCCCAAGCGCTACACTAGCCAACACTTTGGACTGTCCACCGGTGGGTGGCTGTGTCCCCTTCGGGCACTTGGGGTCCCCCTTAAAGTGACCTACCTGGTCACATGCATAACACTTGCGGGGGCCGGTCTCAACAGGCTTCCCTGTAGAGACCCCTTTCTTCTTATCACCGGGGGGCTGGGAACCTTTACCCTGGGTACTAGTTTGGGGCCCTTTAGAGAACTCCTGTGCTTTACCCTTGTCCCCCCACCTTTCTGCTGGGGACCCTGCCCACCTTTGGCTGAGTCTCCCCCAAACGCTTTCTTGTGGACCCTGGTACTCACCCAGCGGTCCGCTTCCATAGCAAGCTTCCTGGGGTCAGTTAGCTTACTATCAACTAGGTGCTGGCGCAGATCTGCAAAACATAGACTAGACAAGTGCTCCCATGCAATCAAGTTGTAGAGCCCCTGAAAATCTGTTACACTACTGCCCTTCACCCAACCATCCAGAGACCTGCAGAACACATCCACACATTCCAACCAAGTGTTGGCATCAGACTTCTTACTGGACCTGAACTGATCCCTGTACTTTTCAGGAGTAAGACCATACTTCGTGAGAAGGGCATCCTTCATGTCAGCATAGGTGAGGTGATACCCCTTACCCAAAGCTATCAGAGCATCCCTTGCTTCTTCCGGGAAAAGTGGCCACAATCCTGCTCCCCAATTCTCCTCAGGGACCCCATTCATGTGTATGGCTGCCTCATAACCCTGAAACCACCTTTGTATGTCATCCCCCTTCTTGAACTCCTTGCCTACGTTCTTGGGAATGTGCACAATCCTGTCTGCCTTTCTGGACGAATTGCTGCCACCATCTGAGCCTGACTTACTCCTAAGTTCTAGCTCCTTCAGTTCTCTCTCATGCTCTAAGAGCATCTTCCTCTCCTCTATGGCCAATCTCTTCTCCTCCCGCTCACTCTCCAGCCTGAGCTTCTGCAGCTCAAACTGCCTTGCCTCCCGCCTGTCCTCCAGCTCCTCTGGGGACAGACTGCTGCTGCCTGACCTGGCGGGTTCCCCCTACCCAAAAGCACATCCACCCTGGAAATAGGCTCCTCCGCCTCCTCACTGAGATCACCAGGCTGCCCATTGGCATGTCTGGCTGCTACCCAGGCCCTCAGCGCCTTCTGTAGCTCCTCCTTCCTTGTGAGGCCTTTAATTTGGACTTTCAGGTTTTACAAATCGCTCGTAACTCCTTTACGGCGTAGGATTCCAACCTGTCCTCCTCAAAGATAACTTCCAGAGATGCAACGGATGATGCAATTGATTCAGGCATGACAAAAGTCGTGAGTTGAAAACTGGCAAGATCAAAAATAGGCCAAAAGAAAAAGAACCAGTATGTGGTACGTAATGGTCTGCGATATGGTAGTAGTGCACACCAATCACTGTAAGTCAAGTGCAAACACAAGTCCTATCCTCACCGCTGACAACCAATGTTAGAAATGGGATCTCTAGTTGGCAAGGGCTTGCACCTTTGTCCAAGTAGGGACCCTTCTTCCTAGTCAGGGTAAGGGTTGTTACACTCGTGAAGTAACCCCTGCTCACCCTCGTGGTAGCTTGGCACGAGCAGTCAGGCTTAATTCAGAGGCAGTGTGTAAAGCATTTGCACATAACCAACAGTAATACAGTGTAAGCACTACAAACGGACACCACACCAGTTTAGAAAAATAACCAATATTTTATATACTCAAGACAAGACCAATTACGACAAAAATCCACAATACTGTACTTTACGAATGAATACTTGATACGTTAACTTCTTCTTTGCAGGAATAGCACAAAAGCAAAGTTCGTACGAGTCGGTAGCTCCGTCCGAGCCTACCGTGATGCTGAAAACCACAGAGTCTAACAGTTCCAGCCGACCGCGTCGATACGGGCCAGCAGAGTCATGAACAGACTCGGTTACAGTACCTTTCTCGTTGTGGCTGGTACGGAGTGTACGAGCCGGTCGGCGTTCGTCGCGGTTGCGGTGCAAGACGGAGCGATGCAAGGTGCGGTGTCCCTCGATGCGGTGCAGGCAGCGGCTCGATGAGCGTCGTGCAGACGGAGTCGGTGAGTCCAAGGCGTGCGATGCAGGGCGAGACGATGCTCGATGCGGTGCTGACAGGTTGCGATGCAGGCGACCAAGCCGGAGTGCGGGAGCTGGCGTCGGACAGCGGTGCGAGTCGGAGCGGTGCGTCGCAGACGTGCGAGCGGTGCCCCAAATGCGGTGCGGTCTCGACTCTTGAGCCAGTTGCAGCGACAGCGTCGGTCTGGTCCGGCTGGCCCAGTGAAGCGATGCGATGCGAACTGCGGTGCCCACAGGTCACGGTGCAAGCAGCGGCTCGATGTTGGCGGCGTCGGACGTCGCCCACGGTGAGACCAGGGTTGCGATGCGAAGCGGGGCGATGCGGTCTGCGGTGCAAACAGGTCACCGGCCAGGGATGGATTCGGTTGACGGAGTCGGTTGCAGTTCCCTTCCTCTGTGGCAACTGAAACAGCGTTCCAGAAGCGGTACCCAGAGGCTTGTGAAGTCTTTGTAGTCCCTGAGACTTCTTAACAGGAGGCCAGCTCGGTTCCTGGCCCTTGGAGATACTCAGCACAAGTTTGTAGAAAGTTCAGTCCAGTCCTTTCACTGCCCAAGGCAGAAGCAGCAGCTGCAGGCCAACCCAACAAAGCAACAACACAGCAAAGGGGCAGTACTCCTCCTGGCAGCTCTTCCAGCTCTTCGTCTTGGCAGGTTCCTTGATTCCAGCGAGATCTAAATTCATGGGGTCAGGGCCCCAATATTTATATCCCAAATTCCTTTGTTCTCTGAAGGCAGAGAGGCCTTTGCCTAGTCCAAACCAGTTCTGGAGCACTTTGTTGACAAGTCTCCGTCCCTTCTTTCAGTGAGCAGGCCAGGGACATCAGACGCACCACAGGAGGTGGAGCCAGCATTGTGGAGGAAGGCACTGTCCTATTCAGGGCCCAGGTGCGACCCCTCCCACCCATCTACAGGTCGATCTTGCTATTCAGCCCTGCGCTGACTCACCCTGTCTCCTGGCATCCCCCAGCCCCTGTCACTCACATTCCAGACAAGGAATACACAACCTCGCAGAGGCAGGCTTGGATGGTTAGACAAGAAAATACCCACTTTCTAAAAGTGGTATTTTCAAACACAGAATGTTAAAACCAACTTCACTAAAAGCTGCATTTTATCATTCTGAGTCCAGGCATACTAAACTCGAATTTCTACCATGTTCCCGGGGTCAGTTAGGATTATATACTGTAATAATCAAAACCGCCCGTTCTGGCCTAGGGGAACAGGTAGCCTTGCAATAGTGAAAAACGAACTAGGCTGTAATTCACTATCAGGACATGCCGCACACACCCGGGCATGTCCTACCTCTCGCATACACCGCACCCTGCCCACAGGGGTACCTTGGGCCTACCTTAGGGGTGACTAACATGTAGCAAAGGGAAGGTTTAGGGACTGGCAAGTGTGTGCACTTGCCAAGTCGACATGGCAGCCCCAGGCTGCGCACAGGCTCTGCGTTGGCAGGCCCGAGTTACACTTTACGGGCTGTTTGCGTGGGTGGCACAATCCAGTGCTGCAGCCCACCAACAGCATTTGGTCTATAGGCCCTGGCACTCGCAGTGCACTTTACAAGGGACTGACAGATAAACCAAATAGGCCAATCATGGAAACACCAATCCATAACACATTTCATACAGGAGCACTTGCACTTTCCCACTGGACCGCAGTGAGGAAAGTGCGCAGAAATCATTACACCAGCAAAAACAGAGTCAAAACCGGGAGGTCAGAAAGCAAAAAGTCAGGGGAAACACGCCAAAAGATGCCAAGTCTAACAGGTCCCAAGAACACCAAAACTAGTACCCAATCGACTGAAGGTAAAAATTTAGACAGGGTATCCTCTTTTCCCTATCTTGGCCTAGATTTCGATGATGCATGCACATAGTCTGCGTGTTTTAGAAGTAGACTAACCCAATTTTCTCGTGCGGTCGGCACCATTTTCTCTCTTGCTGCTTGCATCGGTAGAAAGCCACTGGCCCCATTAATAGAAATTAATAAAAGGAAATGCCTTCCAACATTGACGTATGGCATGGAGTTATGGGGTGACAGACGTTGCCACCATTCAAGTCGAGGAAAATAGATTTTGCCGTCACCTGTTGGGGCTTTCTCCCACGACACTCCACTTCCCCCACACCAAGAATTAGGCCTTGGGTATGTTCAGGACCTTATTGGTGCTGCCCCTGTAGCCCTTTGGTGTTCCATTTGGCCAAATAAGGAAGCTGAGCTCAACCGTGCAGTTGTTAGAGATTGCCTCGCTTGTTACCATGGATTGAAATTTCCATGGCTAAAGTATATAAGAGATACCACTTTGGCTCTGAGCTGAGCACACTTGTTTGAGAACCCGGAAAGTATCACCAAGAAAGATAAAAGCTGGACCCAGGCATGCTTTTCTTCACACAGACAAGCCTCTAGAGAGGCTGTGGAAGTGGTGAAGCCGTCTGTAAGAGATTATTGTTTGGTTCAGAAGACAGAAGGGATTGCCCCATACCTATTATTTGTGCAGAACGTGTACGAACGCAACTTACTGACTCGTTTTAGGTTAGGAACGATACGCTGGATGTTGTGTTTTACTTTAGGGCAATACTCCTTAAACAATATTTGCCCATGTGACGAGCAATCAAACCAGACCTTATTGCACATTGTTTTCTTTTACTATTTCTATCTTCCTTGTACCAGGAAATTTCTATTGCCTCTTCCAGCAGCTAAATGACCAAGATACCTGTTATTTGGTTGGCCATTTTTTGAGGCGCATTTTACGTGTGAGAAAGGCAATGTTATGTTATCCTAACCAACGAATGCTCAATTCTACTTATATCTTATGTCTTGGCTTTTGTGACTGTATTGTTTTATATCATTTCACGTTTTTAGAATAGGTCTTTTTTAAGGCTTTTGTGCCTGGTATGCATTCTATTTTTATTGCTGTATTTTAAAATGTTAATTATTTGACTGTTTTATATTAATCTGTGAGTGTTTTAAATCATGTACGTCTTTTATGATCATCTGGGAAATGATTGAATAAAGATTATTTGATTGATTAATTATAAATCCATCATATCTAAGTCACGGTGTGAGGTAAGTACATTTCACCCTGACTGTGAAGTACCCCATGGTCTGACTGTTACCTGAGCTCTCATACCTTACCCATGATGTGAGGTAAATTATTTTTACTTTAACTGTGACATATGTCATACTCTGCTTGTGACATGAGGTCTGTACCTAGTAATATAGGTGCTGAGTAAGGTATACACATCTTTCTTTAGCCGCAGCACACCTCATACCCTGCCTGTGATACCAGGCAAGTTCCTCAAGCCCAAGCTGCAATGTGAATGAAAGGAATCAAAACCCTAATTTAGATTTAGGCCCTAATTATTCTGTTCACTATTCTGTTTTACCTATCACTTGCCCACAAACTGTGAAATATCATGTAAAGAAAGAAAAACAGTATAATGTGGTTTAAAAGTGTGGTTAAAAGTGCATGTTAAGTTGCACATTTGTATCTGGAAATAACGTACAGCCTGCTTTCAAAAAAGGTCTAAATGCAGTCTGGCTTAAGTGTTTTTTTCTTCTCATTGTATGTTTGCTGAGAAACTTCCTGTCTTGAATATGTAACAGGAAATTCGGAGCAGCAAGAATGTTCTAATTGTAGTCTGTAAGTGTGGCGTGAGAAGTCATGAACACAGGAAAGAGCTGTTCTTGAAATAATGTATGTAATCTGGGTGGGCATAACTGAAAAGCAGGAAGCTTTTTCTATTGTTCACATTGTATTGATCGTATGGATCTATACCAAAATTAGTATTATAAGACTAGACTCGCAGCGTATGTAATTTGAGACTGACTTGTGCTTCTCTCATAGTACGGGTCGCTCTCCCGGCTGTATTACTCTGGCATATGCACTAAACCTGTTTGTACTCCCTTTTGTTGCAGATGTGGTGATTAAATGATTTGCACTGCTTAAAGGATTTTTTTCCCGACATCGTGGTGAGCCAGCCAGGAGATCCCCTTTGCTCCGGCCTGCCGCTGGGGAGGTTCCCCTTCGGACAACTAATTTAGTTGTGCACAATTTGAGGAGGATGACAGACGCCCGTTGAGACGAAAGATCTGTTTTTTGGACGACAGATCGTCGAATCCTTGTGTATTGATCC
Source organism: Calotriton arnoldi (assembly GCA_963921515.1). Classification (NCBI taxonomy): domain Eukaryota; kingdom Metazoa; phylum Chordata; class Amphibia; order Caudata; family Salamandridae; genus Calotriton; species Calotriton arnoldi. Next base: position 1,754,535 of record CAWUFW010002759.1, read on the forward strand.
ACAACTGTTACAAAAGGAGATGTGTATTTAGTTAGTCCTGGCAGACCTTTGTTTAGGAATCGTCAGAGAGGAAGAGAGAGAATTAAATGTGTTTTGTTGATCCTGACAGACCTTTGTTTAGGAATCGTCAGAGAAATAGAAGTTTATTTAGTTAAACTTGGCAGACTGTTTTTCTTTCCCTTGGGGAATTATTAGAGAAATAGGAATTATATAAGAAGTTTATCCTGACAGTTTGAATTAGGAAAACGTCAGAGAAAGAGAGAATAAGTTGACATTTTGTATTAATATGTTATGTGAGTTGCTTTTTTAAACAAAATATATATATATATATATATACAAACGCTCCATTCACACCAAAACTCGAATCACTCATGGACGGGTGCTATTATGCGGCGGTGCATTCCGCGAGTATTCGGGCTCAATTTTCTTTGTTTGCAGAAAATAAGCACTCACGGCAGGCGTTTGAAGATGTTTTATTCTTCCAGAAACAAACGCGTTTCGGCGGTCTGCCTTCCTCGGTGTAACTGACACATCGTACCCAGTAGCGAGGCATTATGCAGAAAAACATTCTAGCAATAGAAACATGCTACAATACAAAACTTCGCAGGTTAGAATCGCGCTACATTATTGATTTGCAAACTAAATTTCCTAAAGGTCTGAATAGTAGTGAGGAATTAGCATCACACTTGGGCTCATGAACAATGGATTGATAATAAAAAGAAGTCCCCCGAGACAGTTGTCTAGTGTGTTTTATGAAATGTGCATTAATGAAGAATTGGAATAAAAGGGACTCTTTGCCGATCCACGGCAAGATTTGGAAATGATCACCATGTCACAGTGATGTCACAGTGTTGCTTAGCTGATACACGGCATAATCGATGTTTAGACATTATTAAATAACAGTGGAAAATTGTCCAATCAATGATAATATTTTGTGAGCATTATGAATTTGTTTACATAAGCTTTTTGCATGTAATGAATTCTATGATATTGTATGATTTCACTATGATATGTTGTGGTCTGCAATGCATTTGCATATGTATTACGGCGATATGAATTGCTTTTTATATACTACAAAATGGCGTTCATTTTTAAACGTATTTTGTTGAGTCCCTTTTCAATTGTTAAAGCACGAGAACGTTTGTTTAAAGGATGGCTGCTTCCGGTGTGTCAGTATCACCGAGGAATACAAAAGGGGATGATGGACGGAACGTTTGAGCCAATCAAACACTCACCCCCAGTCAACTGATCTGGGTTTAATCCATCATCATTCTTTAGCTCACTCCACCACCCCAGTTCAGACATGGCCATATGCAAATCAGTCTGACCCTGTGCCTCATGGGAACAGTCCAGCCCGAACTGCCAAGCCATGTCTTCCCTGGACCGGAAACAAGCATCCTAGGACCGGTTTCTGGCATTTCAGCCATCATCAGCCAGGCTTGCTTGAATCCAGTGGCAAAGTGAGCAAGGGACCCCCGTCTGGGCATACCCCGCTCAACTTAGGGCGACCAAAGCGATACAAAAGGGGATGATGGACGGAACGTTTGAGCCAATCAAACACTCACCCCCAGTCAACTGATCTGGGTTTAATCCATCATCATTCTTTAGCTCACTCCACCACCCCAGTTCAGACATGGCCATATGCAAATCAGTCTGACCCTGTGCCTCATGGGAACAGTCCAGCCCGAACTGCCAAGCCATGTCTTCCCTGGACCGGAAACAAGCATCCTAGGACCGGTTTCTGGCATTTCAGCCATCATCAGCCAGGCTTGCTTGAATCCAGTGGCAAAGTGAGCAAGGGACCCACGTCTGGGCATACCCCCGCCAACTTAGGGCGACCAAAGCGATACAAAAGGGGATGATGGACGGAACGTTTGAGCCAATCAAACACTCACCCCCAGTCAACTGATCTGGGTTTAAAGATGGCTGATGACGGCTGGAATGCCAGAAACCGGTCCTAGGATGCTTGTTTCCGGTCCAGGGAAGACATGGCTTGGCAGTTCGTGCTGGACTGTTCCCATGAGGCACAGGGTCAGACTGATTTGCATATGGCCATGTCTGAACTGGGGTGGTGGAGTGAGCTAAAGAATGATGATGGATTAAACCCAGATCAGTTGACTGGGGGTGAGTGTTTGATTGGCTCAAACGTTCCGTCCATCATCCCCTTTTGTATTGCTTTGTTCGCCCTAAGTTGGCGGGGGTATGCCCAGACGTGGGTCCCTTGCTCACTTTGCCACTGGATTCAAGCAAGCCTGGCTGATGACGGCTGGAATGCCAGAAACCGGTCCTAGGATGCTTGTTTCCGGTCCAGGAAAGACATGGCTTGGCAGTTCGTGCTGGACTGTTCCCATGAGGCACAGGGTCAGACTGATTTGCATATGGCCATGTCTGAACTGGGGTGGTGGAGTGAGCTAAAGAATGATGATGGATTAAACCCAGATCAGTTGACTGGGGGTGAGTGTTTGATTGGCTCAAACGTTCCGTCCATCATCCCCTTTTGTATTGCTTTGTTTCCCTAAGTTGGCGGGGGTATGCCCAGACGTGGGTCCCTTGCTCACTTTGCCACTGGATTCAAGCAAGCCTGGCTGATGACGGCTGGAATGCCAGAAACCGGTCCTAGGATGCTTGTTTCCGGTCCAGGGAAGACATGGCTTGGCAGTTCGTGCTGGACTGTTCCCATGAGGCACAGGGTCAGACTGATTTGCATATGGCCATGTCTGAACTGGGGTGGTGGAGTGAGCTAAAGAATGATGATGGATTAAACCAAGATCAGTTGACTGGGGTGAGTGTTTGATTGGCTCAAACGTTCCGTCCATCATCCCCTTTTGTATTGCTTTGTTCGCCCTAAGTTGGCGGGGGTATGCCCAGACGTGGGTCCCTTGCTCACTTTGCCACTGGATTCAAGCAAGCCTGGCTGATGACGGCTGGAATGCCAGAAACCGGTCCTAGGATGCTTGTTTCCGGTCCAGGGAAGACATGGCTTGGCAGTTCGTGCTGGACTGTTCCCATGAGGCACAGGGTCAGACTGATTTGCATATGGCCATGTCTGAACTGGGGTGGTGGAGTGAGCTAAAGAATGATGATGGATTAAACCCAGATCAGTTGACTGGGGGTGAGTGTTTGATTGGCTCAAACGTTCCGTCCATCATCCCCTTTTGTATTGCTTAGTATCACCGAGGAAGGCAGACCGCCGAAACGCGTTTGTTTCTGGAAGAATAAAACATCTTCAAACGCCTGCCGTGAGTGCTTATTTTCTGCAAACAAAGAAAATTGAGCCCGAATATATATATATATATATATATATATATATATATATATATATATATATATATATATATAATGTAGATTTGGGATTGTTATATCATGTGTAATAGATCATGAGTTCTCTTGCATTATCAGAGGTACCAACTGTTTTTTTAGTGTTAACTCCATTAGGACAGGAGCCTTTAAGAATAGTAAAAGTTGGGTCTACTAGGATACCAGGTAGATTTATTCCGTGTAATATAGATCCATCTGATTTGAGTGTAGGAGTGTCGTGTGAAACTCTTGTAAGTATCCCACAACTTGCTTATTTAGGGATAACCGAACACGAGGCTAAACATAAGGGAGTAGTCTGTGTTATAGTCCACAAGTTTTTTCCCCACGAACAGGAATAGTAAAAGTTTTTGGTAGATTAAAAGGAAAATTGTGAGGTCATGCCTTTCTTTAAGAAATCTTCCCAGGGGAGGCAGGGAGAGAAAGGGACTCCTTTAGGCCATATGATTTCCACATTTCCAGGAGACTCTGATAGAAAAGACATTGTCAGGAATGGGCAGAAGGTACAAAGACTTCCCTGGTTCCATGGCCACCAGATGGCTCTTTTGATAATACAGTGATAGCCCATGTAATATCATATTTTAGGAGCATATAAAGGAGATAAAAGAACAAAGAGATTAGCATCATTAGACATGTGGAAGATATTCAGTCAGGATTCCCATGTAGAAGCCACAGCACCACCCCCGACATATTCTGAGATAATTAAAGGGCCCTTAAGCCGTCAGGGTATGTATCCATCATTGTCAGTGGAAGATAAGGAATCCACTACCTCAATAGACTCAGTGGACACTGATGTTCCAGCTTTAGGCTATAAAGATCCGATATTAATACCCCTGACTGACATAAACAAAATTACACCAAAGGTTGATGACTTATTAAAAATGGGGGAGGTTGATCTTGCTCAAACAATTAATAAAGATTCTCTTAAACCTGAAAAAGTATATGAGGGAACAGTGTCCCTAACAAGAGACATTTCAATAAAATTAAGACAATACAATAATAGAAAATTGCTGGAACAAAAGTCAAAAGACATATTAGAATGGGCTACCAAGATTCCTCAAAACTCAAGTGAGGGAAATGGATACTATACTAGCACCCCACAGGTGAAGTTTGACTTAGGGGCACAATCAAAAATACATCAGGAAGAGGATAAGGGTTATCGTGACAAGACCACCAGTGTAAAACGAATACAGAATACAATTAAGAGATTAAGCCTTATTGCTGATGACTGTTCAAATATATGTAATTCCATATTATTTAAACCAGATGAAAAGCCAGTTGTAAGGGACATAGGATATGATCTAGAAATCAAGAATGTGACAGGAAAGGATGAGAAAGATGAGGAAGAAATAAATTCAGTGGGGAGTGAAATTAGAAGGGTTCTTGACCGGGAACGCATGGAATTGTGGCAAGAGGCTGAGAACAGAAATGCTGAAATAAATAGAAGAAGATTAGAGGAACAAAGTGCCTTTAGAGAACAAACAAGAGGAGAGCAGGTGTTTCCCAGTAGTATAACACGGTCTGGTCGTCCATTTCGAGCAGAGGGTATGATAGAGTTAGGACAAAGTTCCGCTCCGGCTGAAGTAAGATCCCTTCATGTACAAAATATGCAGGGAATGACAAGTTCTATACAGAGAAAAGAAAGGAAAGGAAACAGTGACTTAACACCCAATGAAAAAGTAGCGAAGGGAGAAAATAGTTGGTATAATGTTCTCCCATTTACTAATAACCTTGCAGGGTGGACAGAAGGTATGGTGCCACAGATGAAAGTGTGACCAAGAGCAGGATCATTTGACCCTGAATTGATAAATATGGCTGATTTATGTATTTTTCAAGGTTATGGGGACCCAGAGTGGGATTATGATTACATGCAACAAAGTCTGTGTGTGTGGAAGAAATATGCTTTAAGGTCTGAGACACCTTATGAGGGACATGGTGGCAAGAATACCGCTGTAATGCAGATGCCACTGATGTATAAGACACAGAGAGCACAGCCTGTCTATGTTCCATGGCAACACATGGATAAAGAAAATCTAAAAAAAGGCCTACCTCCGTTACATGAAGGAGCAGGGAAATGGATAAAAGCATTTGAAAATGCAACAGCTGGGATATCTTTAGCTCTTGGGGATGTAAAGAGCCTGTTGAGCTCCATAGTAGGGGATGAGGTGGACAGTATAATGAGAAGTGCAGGGATACAAGGAGTAAACATTACTAAAGGAAAACATGAGTGAGCTCTGGCAACCACTCTTAGCCATACTAGTCCAAGAATTCCGGGAACTCACGTGCCCCAGGTTTACGTCTCACTACATCCGACGCTACCACCCAACGGGACACGACATAACAGTGAACACTCTGTACCCCAACATGATTCCTAACTTGCAGTGGACGGGGGGGATATTGGGAGGGGGGAGATGTTACTCCTTTTGTTTTTTACATCCTCAGTTTGTATCTTGGGTCAAGTTCCCTGCTTGGGCTCTGCGTAGCCCACGATTTGATATTTCCTTCATGGCACGTTGACTTGCTGGCCGTTAAACTAATAAAAAGATTTAAACCTAAAGGAAAACATGATGGGTCTGCTTTTGGAGGTGCGCGCTCTAGGGTGTGGACTGAATTAAGGAATAGGTACCCAGACTGACCAGACATTGGGGCATTGATGACACAAACTATGTCTCCAGGACAGTCCTGTGCAGACTACATAACAATGATGAAGAAAAAGTGGGAAGCAGATGTAGGACCTGTAGACATGGGAGGTAGTTGTAGATTACTCTACAATGTTTTAAAACAGGGGCTACCAGGAGACATACAAGACCATTTAGATCAGGTTGTGGCCTTAGATGTAAAACCCTGGGCAGAAATACAAGCACATATTATACATTTTTGAAGAAAAAAGGAAGAAGAGGAGAGGAGAAATAAAGACCAAAGTGACAGAGCCCAAGCCAAACCGATGACACAAAAAATACAGAAAAATGAGAAGGAAAAGACAGGAAAAGAAATGACTGTGCAGGTTCCTGCTGCAAATAGGGAGCCAGGAAGGGGTTAAAGAGAGGGGAGACAAATGCAAGGAAGAAGAAATTTTAAATGCCATTACTGTGGTAACATTGGACATTTTATTGCGGAATGCTGCTTTAAGAAGAGTGATGAAGCGCATGGAGTGATAGGAATAGGGAGAGAAAGGGGAAGACAAAATGTGAACACGTCAGGGCCAGCGCCTCAATATGGTCCTTATCAGTATGCCCCCTATCCTCAACAACAAATAACTCCACTACCACAGGTTTATATGCCACAACAGCAATTTGCTAATGTACCTGTTGAAGGGGCACCAGCACCTGTTGTACAAACAGGAGGCCAGCATCAGGTGCAGACTACTGCAGTGGTGAGCACAGGGAGTCAAGGACAAGGGGGAGTGATTGTTCAAGGTGGAAACCCCTTTTATCATACAGCCTGATGGGACGCACCAGGGAATCCCAATTGTTCTGTGGTAGCTAGGACTCTAGACCCAGAGGAAGAACCAATGGTAGAAATGATTATAATGGGAAAGGAAGTATGCTTTCTTGGTTGCTACAGGGGCAACAAAATCTTGCCTCTCAGAAGGAAATGTTCCATTGTCCTCTGCCACCATGGATACGCAGGACTTCTCTGGTGAAGTACAGTGCATTCCATACACAACACATGTGCCCATAGAGGTGGCAGGAGTGCGAACGCAGGAGCATCTCCTTTATTCTCCAAATTCACCAGCAAATTTATTAGAAAGGGATATCATGTCTAAATTAAACATGATAATAAGGTTTTCCTCTGATGGGTCCATGACATGTGAAATACCAGGGCAAGCGAAATGTGGGATACATCTGCTAAGAATACCAGAGGAAAATGTGGTTGGAAGGGCAGAGCCAGTGCATTATAAATTGCTAGCAGATGTAGTACTTACGGTTCTGAAGACAGAAGAAATACTTTTAGGGAGATGGATGGAATTGCCACCTAGACTAATTTTCAGGAGACAAGCTGGTGGAGATGAACTGGGACAGGTGAATACCCTTTACCTTGAGTGCATAAAAATATCCAGTAGGTGGGGCGCTCTGGTGGCATCAGATAATGATGGAGGAATTTGGAAGGTCCTGCTTTTTCTTATGCCTGGTCTGAGACCACAGGACATTTCTGATTCAGAACTCTTTTCAGACGATCCCATCAGGACTGAGATAGTTTAGACACACACTGCACCCTTGTTTGTGCGTGTTTACCGTGCACAGACCACGTTACCAGTTGTGCCATCCACCTCCCATGATATTGAAGCACTTGCAGCAGTCCCGCCTTGTCTCTGGACATCAGCTCTAGATGAGGTAGGACTGATACTATCTGCAGAACCATTTAAGATAAAGTTGAAGCCAGGTGCACAATTGCCACGTGTAAAACAGTATCCACTGTCTAAAGAAGCAAAAGAAGGTATTAGAGGGACAATACAAAGACTGAAGGATCAGAGAGTCCTGTATTCCTGTCCATCACCTTGTAACACCGCAATTTATCCTGTAAAAAAATCTACAGGTAATACTTGGAGGATGGTTCAGGATTTTCGCTCCCTTAATGCCATAGTATTAGCAGAGTACCCCATAGTGCCAGACCCATCTGTGATATTGACTAATATACCAAGTGACAGTAAAAGGTTTTCTGTAGTGGATCTAAAGAATGCATTTTTTAGCATACCATTATATCCTGATAGTCATTATTTGACAGCCTTCAGTTTTGATGGCGAACAAATCCAGTATTCTAGACTCCCACAAGGCTATTGTGAGTCTCCATCTGTGTTTAATAGATATGATTTGTTAAATTTCCAGTCAGACAGTACAGTCTTGCAATATGTAGATGATTTACTAATATGTAGGAAAACAGAACCTGAATGTGTTTTGGACACTGTCAATCTCTTAACGCTACTTGCTACTAAGGGATACAAAGTGGACAGGAAAAAATTACAGTTTGTGCAAAAAGAAGTGCTGTATTTGGGGCAAAGGAGAAACAGTAGCCCTCATCCTCCTCGACCTATCAGCGGCGTTCGTCACAGTCTCCCACCGCACCCTAATATGCAGACTCTACAACGCAGGAATCCAGGACAAGGCCCTCGACTGGATCCGCTCCTTCCTCTCTGGCAGGACGCAGCGGGTCAGACTCCCCCCTTTCCTCTCGGACCCCACACCTGCAGAGTCCCCCAGGGCTCCTCCATCAGCCCGACGCTCTTCAACGTCTACATGGCTCCACTCGCCCCCATCGTCAGAACCTACGGACTCAACATCGTGTCATACGCAGACGACAGCCAACTCATCCTCTTCCCTATCCACCGAGCCCAACACCGCAGACGCAACTTTCGAGAAGGCATGGAAGCCGTCGCCAAATGGATGAAAAATAGCTGCCTACAACTAAACACCAACAAAACAGAAGTACTCATCATGGGCCCAAACCCTGACGCCTGGAGCGACACCTGGTGGCCCCCCGCCCTCGGAAACCCGCCAACCCCCACGGACCACGCACGCAACCTGGGAATCATCCTGGACTCCGAGCTCAAAATGGACCGCCAGATCAACTCCGTCTCGTCTTCCTGCTTCCACACCCTCTTCCTCCTTCGTAAGACCTTCAAATAAATCCCCCTCGAACACCGAAAGACCGTCACTCACGCCCTGGTCACCAGCAGACTCGGCAACGCACTCTACGCCGGAATAAACAAAAACCTCACCCGCAAGCTACAGAACGCCGCCGCAAGACTGGTCCTCAACCTGCCAAAACACTGCCACATCTCCCAGCACCTGCGCACACTCCACTGGCTCCCCGTCGAGGCGAGAATCACCTTCAAGATGCTCACCCACGCCCTTAAGGCCCTCCACGACACCGGACCAGCATACCTGAACAGCCGACTCAAATTCCACGCACCACAAAGGACCCTACGGTCAGCCCAGCTCTCCTACGCCGTGGTCCCCCGCACCAGAAAGACCAGATCGGGAGGCCGCTCCTTCTCCTTCCTCGCGGCCAAAGCATGGAACGCCCTTCCGCTCCACCTCAGACAGACAACATCGCTCCCCATCTTCGCAAGAAACCTCAAAACCTGGCTCTTCGACAGACCCCTCCTTGATGGAATGGAACCTGCACCCCCCCCACCCGACCCACCCCTAGCGCCTTGAGACCCTTACGGGTGAGTAGTCGCGCTTTAACAAACCCCTGATTGATTGATTGAGTGTTGTCTGCAGAAGGCAAAAAGATAGCAGGTTCTAGAATACAAACTATACGTGATCAGCCTCAGCCCAAGACAGTAAAAGACATGCAAAAATTTCTAGGCCTTTGTAATTTTGTACGTCAGTGGGTATTTGATTATGCTACCATCATACAACCACTATTATATGCAATGAAGCAAGCTAAAACTGACAACACAGGCATACAGTGGAGTGATGACAGTGTAAGTGCATTTCAGACATTGAAAGAAGCTATTGCTTCAGCCCCAGTGCTAGCAAATCCAGACTATACAAAGAGATTTTTTCTGTTTTCTGCTGCCACAGAGGAATCTATGATATCAGTCCTTACTCAAAAATACCCGATGGGTCACAAACCCGTCGCCTATTTTAGTGGACTATTAGATCCAGTAATGAAAGGTCACTTTCTTTGTGAGCGAGCGCTTGCAGCAGCAGCTTTTGCAGTAGAAAAGAGTAGTACTATTACAGCAGGATCCCCTGTGACACTGTATGTTGAGCACTCTCCATTCGCTGTGCTGCAGAAAAGTAAAAGTACATTGACCACTCAAAGAGCAACAGGTTATGAAGTAATACTGTCAAACCCTTCTATCCGCATTGAGCGAGTACACTCAGTCAATCCTGCAACTTTTTTAGTGCACCCACTAGAGCCCACTGATCATGACTGTAGTGTAACATTGGAGGAGGACGATCACCTGGAACATGAGGACCCCTTGTCTGATGGCCGACAATTGTTTATTGATGGTTCCTCATGGATAGACCAAGAGACAGGCAAAAGACATACAGGTGCAGCTGTTGTTGAGGCTATTGGTACACCTACTGATTATACCTTACACATATTGCACCTCTTACCCTTGCCATCCCAAGACCCAGCCCAAGTGGCTGAATTAAAAGCATTGATAACGGCCCTACAGGCTTGTCAGGGTCAGCCAGTAACAATATACACTGATGCAGCATATGTAGCTTCCACAGTTCACTCAGGACTGAAGAGATGGGAACGGCGAGGATTTCTTAAATCTGATGGGAAACCAGTAGCCCACCAACATCTTTTAGCTGACCTTATTGCTGCATTGCAAATACCATGTCAAGTAGCAGAGGGTAAGTGGGGCGTGGCCAAGCAGGTCAAGATGGCGGCAGCACTCCTCTAGCGCTCCGCACTGCAGCCCGCTAAAGCCCGACTATAATATGCCACACAGCCACGATAACCGGCGAGAAAAGCCGATATAGCAGCGGCGATCGTGGGGGACACGGGCCGGTCCCGAGGAAACGACCAACGAGGCGACAATGGGGGCGCCGGAGGCTCTGACAGGGTCGCGGCCGGAATCCCAAAATGGCGGCACCCTGTGAGGCCCGGGAGCTCCCGCTTCTAACCTGGGACCGATGGCGAGACACATCGGGCTTCTGCCGCGTGGACCTGGTGGCATGCCCCACGCGAGCTCCGGAATCCGCCTAGACAGGTGAGAGCGCCGTGGCAGCTGCTTGGGAGCCCCTCGGGTGACTGGAGCCCCCGCCCGGGAGGAGTCCCCGATCGACGGAGACGCCACGCCGGCGCCCGGGGTCACAGCGGCGCCCCGCAGCCCATCGGTCCCACCCAGCACGGATTGCGCTACAGGCGACATCGCCCGGAGGACCCACGCAGGGAACCCCCTCCCTAAGTGCAGGGACAATCCCCTCCCCGCTACGGCGCTAGGCCTCGAGGCGCGCGGAGGGAGCAACCGAGCAGACTGTGGGACACGGAGGGGCAACTAGACACGGTGCCACTGACCTTTCGGCTCCACGGAGCCTGGACCGGTGGCCTGCGGGACGGGGCGGGGCGGCTTGTGTGGGGCCACGGGGCTGTCGCCCTGCGCCCCTCCCCCGCGGCGGCGCCAGGCCTCGAGGCGCGCGAGTGAGGGGAGACGCATGACCGGAGTGTGAGCCTACTGGTGGGGACGGCGAAGTATAACTTGATGAGGAACCCCTAGTCAACGACAACAACAGCACTTTACTGGCATACACGCTGGCAGCCTAATCAGAGGGATCCAGGAGCGCGACAGTGCCACCGTCCCCGGACTGGGGCAGACCACAGGCTGCGGACCGGGAGGGTGCAGACGTGATTGGCCGGGAAGCAGGTGTGCGCGGCTGTCCACCACCACACACTGATCCCTAAGAGGCCCGGAACCGAGCTTCTGTGCTCTGGGAGGCCTGGAGCCCCGCCGGCGGTGGTTGGGCCGTGGGACACGGAGGGCATTCCATCAACGGGCCCCAATCGACCGGGGCACGCGTCGAACCGGAGGAGCGGCGGGACACCCTGCGCCCTCCCCTAGCCCGGCGGAGGCCCTCCGCTAATACAACCAGGACACGCTACGGGGGGCCGGTAAGCGAGGTTGGGAAGAGCTCCGGTAACTAAGGCGGACCAAAATAGAAACAAGGGCGAGAAAGACCACAGGACGTCATAGCAGCCACACCTGACCACAGGTATTGCGACCCACTCACGGGAGAAGCGTCGTGGAAGACGAACGGGGTCCGTCGGCGGAAGACACGACCATCATGGGGCGCCAACGCGCAACGGGCACGGCGCAGACCTCGGGACCCCCAAGGGCGACATCCCCAGCATCCCACACTACACAACCAGGAGGAGAGCCCACAGGTGCAGACTCCATGTCCAATAAACTGGACAAAGTCCTAGCGGCGATTGAACACTCGAGAGTGACCATGGAACACAAATTCGGAGAGCTAGCAACGGATCTGAATCTACTCCGGGATGACCATAGGAAACTGGCGGACAAGGTGAAACAAGGGGAAACAGCGCTACACACTCTGGAACCGCAAGTGCAACAACACCAAGACACCTTGAAAGACCTACAATCACGGGTGAGAATCCTAGAGAACAGAGCAGATGACTTAGAGGGACGGTCCCGGAGAAGTAACATCCGCATTATCAATCTGCCTGAGGGAGCGGAGGGGACCGACCCTCTCAGCTACATCACAACGTGGATCGCAACGTTCACCCCAGCAGGAGAACTGACCCCATTTTATTCTGTAGAACGGGCACACCGAGTCCCGGCCCGCAGACCACCACCGGGGTCGCCACCCCGTCCATTTCTTCTGAAATTGCTCCATTACCAGGACAGAGACACTATTCTTCGAGCCGCGAGGCGGCAGGGCATAATCCGAGTGGAGGATAAGCAAGTGATGCTGTTCCCGGACTACTCGCGGGCAGTCCAGCAACAAAGAGCCACCTTCACAGCGGTCAAGCGCGTCCTGCGCCAAAAGAACATCCAATATGCACTTCTGTTCCCGGCTCGGCTCAAAATCATCCACGACGGAACCACGCACTTCTTCTCGGACCCCTCGGAGGCCAGCGACTGGGCTGACCAGCACTTGACGAACTTGATCCACACCAAAAAGGCGCAAGTCAGTCGCTCATCAGGTCGCCAACGCCGGCAACAGAAAAAGGTCACACTCACTCAACTAACCTCGCGCTCGGATTCCTCCAGTAAGAACTCTCCGGACCTCACCCAAATCATTGCAGAACGCCGGAAAGCGCTTCAAGCAGTTGCAGAGTTGGGACACCTGGGGGACAGCACGGATGGTGAGAGGGATCCGCGCCTGTTCACGTCCGAAGAGGAGGGCAGCGGCGGGGGCACCCCAGGGGATGGCTCGGGGACTCCGCCGATGGTGACCCCCCAAACAGCAGACACATTGATTTGACACCCCCTGGTGGCCACGCCGGACCCCCGGGGGTGGGGACGCTCGGGACATCCGGGCCTCCCACTCTAAGAAAGGATACTTGGCAAGCCGGAGACGCCCTGGTGGCCTCTCCGGTATTTGGCGAGTTCGCCGACCGGATTTCGCACTGGATTCCACTGAGTGGCGGTGGCAACAATAAGATATAGACAATGAGCGGGCGGCTGCAGCGACGGCGATGGACGGAGGCCGACGACCACTTCCCCCATATAACGAACTAGAGTTAGCACATGTTGTGCAGTTTGGACGTATCGCTCCCAATGATAGGTCCTTTTAGTTGGGATGGTTTCCCGCTGACTTCTTTCAGTTCCTCCCAGTTATATATCCCTTCCACATTCCCTGGACCACGAACACACGACATACACACAGATGGTTCGGTTAACAGAGATCGACATCCGGACACGAGGGGGACACGTGAGATGCTGGGACATTACGCCACGAGACACATCACCCAAATATCAGGCATAAAGGATGGCTAGAATCCCCAATACAGACCTAAAAGTAGTCACATTAAATGTCAGGGGTATGCATACAGCTAGCAAGCGATATGCAATATATGCATACATGAAAAGACAGCAAGCACAGGTGGCGCTCCTCCAGGAGACACACCTTACGGGGACAGAGGTGGACCGCCTCCGTAAAAAATGGCGAGGAATTATCTGTGCCACAACGTACTCTGCATTCGCTAGGGGAACCTTAATCTGGATCAGACCTGGCATCCCCTTCAACGAACAGTCCAGGGTGGTAGATAAAGAGGGCCGGTACTCCCTAATAACAGGGCACCTCGAGGGCAAGGAGATACTGATAGGAAGCATTTACGCCCCCAATGTAGAACAGGAACAGTATTGGACCCGCCTCACAGGGGTACTAGCACAATACACTGCGATACCGTGGTTATTGGGAGGGGATTACAATTGTACCCTAGACACCGGGTTAGACAGATCCCATCCCCCACCGGCACATTCACCCGCGCAAAAACAGACAGAACAATTTAAAAACTGGGTTACCCATTGGTCACTTATAGACGCCTGGCGCGAAAAGAATCCGAACACCAAGATATATTCCTTTTACTCCGCCCCGCACAATCTCAGAGTGAGGCTCGACAGATTCCTCTGTACAGCAACACTGGTCCCCCTGATACAACACACTGACTACCTAGGCAGAGTATTGTCCGACCACGATGCACATACTGTGACCCTTAGATGGAGACCACCCCATCCCCCAGTCCCTACTTGGAAATTGCCTCGAGAGTGCCTCACGGACCCGGTTTTTGCCAGACACACGGCGAACACATTCAGGAATACTTCTTACTAAATGCGGGCACAGCATCGTCTAGAGCAGTAGAATGGGATGCATTTAAGGTCGAGGCAAGGGGGCACTGCATTCAACACATAATAGGGGTACGGCAGGTGCTGGAGCGATCATTACACACTGCGGAGACACGACTGGCGGGCCTGACGAAAAAATTAGATCAGGAAGAGGCTACCCCAGAACAGGTGGCGATAGCGAAAACAACACACGCGGAAACCATGAATGATCTCCGCAAATACAATTTTAGAAAGTATGCAGCCAGAACACATCGAGAAGGGAATAGGGCCGGTACACTCCTCGCCTGGCTCGCGAAACAAGACACGGAAATGCCACCCATCACAATTTTGCGTGATAAGTCTGGCATCCTTAAACAATCGCAAGTAGAGATATTACACATTTTTCGCGACTATTACATGGAAATTTATCAGGCCCCACCACGGTCGTCGTCTCTAGCAGTGTCCCGTTTCTTTCGATCCACACCCTGCCTGGCATTCCATCGGCGGACGCGAAAGCGATGGACTCCAAAATTAAATCCCCAGATGTCATTCAGGCCATCAGGGCATTGGCGCGTCGTAAAGCGCCGGGAGCGGACGGCTTCCCCTGGAATACTATACCGCCTTTTTAAGACAGCTAGCCCCGCGCCTCGTAATTACATACGACGAAGCGCTACAAACAGGAGAGCTGCCTAGTTCTCTTAGGGAGTCTACCTTGGTTACCTTCCTAAAACCGAATAGAGATCCCACTCTCCCGTCCTCATACAGGCCCATAACTTTGCTCAACGCGGACTGCAAGATCTTAGGGAAAATACTAGCAGACAGATACATACAGGTTCTCCCGCAGTTGATCCACCCGAACCAAAATGGCTTTCTTCCCAACCGCACGGTATCACAGAATATACGCAGACTCTTTCATATTCAGGACAGAGCACGGGACCGCTTTCCACAGGCCGCATGCCTAATCTTAGATCTTGAAAAGGCCTTTGACACGCTCCTATGGCCATATTTGTTCGCAACCCTTCGAAAAGCGCATGTCGGTCCGACCCTATTGGCATATACGCAACTCCTCTATAAGGGCCTTACCACTAGAGTAAGAGTGGGAAAGTATATCTCAGATCCACTCCGGGTGGAGCGAGGTACGAGGCAGGGGTGCCCCCTGTCCCCCCTCCTTTTCGCCGTGGCGGTAGAACCTCTAGCCATCCGTCTACGGCAGGGGGCGAAACCTGGGGTATCCCGATCGCGGACACGGTTCATTGCGTGTCATTATATGCCGACGACCTCCTGATCTATGTGCGGGATATCACGAGGGATCTCACGCCGATCTGGGAGATATTACAGACCTTTGCAGAGGTCTCCGGACTTAACGTCAACTGGGGAAAATCGACGATCTTCCCCCTTAGCCCCCGCCTGGCTCCCTCGGAGATCATGCTGGGACCCCAGACACTTGGTTGGAATGCAGAGGCACCCCGATACTTGGGTGTACGGCTGTACCATTCACCCGAGGATCTATATGAGGGGAACCACCGCAAAACTTTAGCGGGGCTGCGCGCGGCAGTCGCCTTCTGGAAGACCCTGCCCTTGGCCCCTATCGGGCGTGTAGCCTTAGCAAAGATGATCATGGTGCCCAGATTGCTTTACTTCTTCACCAATCTCCCGGTGATACCGCCACGCTCCTTTTTTCAGGAGCTAGACACACTACTTACGACGTTGATATGGGGTGGCGGCAGGCACAGAGTAGCCTTACGCACCCTCTACTTACCTACCACACAAGGGGGCTTGGGGGCCCCCTCCTTCGAAGCGTATTTCCTAGCGGCACAGCTCCAATGGCTGTCACATTGGACAGCAGAACGACACATAGAGGAGACATTTACTGACGTGGGTCGGATGCCTCTCCCAGCTATCCGGAGATTACTGATGCCGGGCACCAAGCCTCAAAGTACACATTCCCTACAGGTGTCGATAGCCCGCAAATGTATGATGCGTATACACCGCATGTCACGGGACATACCCCTCTACTCCCCACTGCTCCCACTAGTGGGATTCCCACAGAAAAAGAACTACTACACATCCGGAGCCCTCCGGATATGGACGGAACACAGAGCGACAGAGATTGAAACACTGTTTGAAGATGGGCAACTGAAAACATACGTCCAAATGAGGGATAGTTACGATCTCCCCCAGGACAATTCCTAATGCACAGGCGATTGGTAGATAGCGCCCGCCAATGCTGGGATCTCACTGAAGGGGAACCACCGACACATCCTGTACTACATACAATCCTACGTATGGGCGGGGGCAGACACTTAGTCACTTGGCACTACAAGGCAATTAGGGAATTGAATACGGCCCCTTTGCAGGCCCTACGCCAAAAATGGGAGGATGAAATAGGACGAGTGCTTCACGACCAGGAATGGGAAAAGGCTCTAGAAGACCCAAAGAAAGTCTCAAGGAACGCCCGATTCAAAAACATCCAATTCAATGTATTACATCGCGCGTACCTAACACCGCACCAACTACATCGCTTTTATCCCGACACACAATTTGCATGCCCCAGATGTCAAACACCCGAGGCCAACTTCAAACACATGTTCTGGGATTGTCCCACACTCCAACCATACTGGGATAGGATACATCGGGTATTGAGGGCGACCGTACACCTCACGCACATAACCACATGGGAAGCATGCGCCCTGGGAATCTTCCGCAGGCGGAAGGCAGACAAAGTGCAGGGCAGGTTTGCATCCCTAGCGATACTCTTGGCAAAGAGGGGAATAGCCATGCACTGGAGGGCACCGGCGGGACCCCTGAAACAGCTTGGGTAGGGGCGGTTAAAAAATGGGGGCAGCGGAGGAAACGCTACTGCGGGAAGAGGAAGTGAAAGGGACTCGCAAACACCACATCTCCATGGACTGGGCACAACTCCTGTTTCGGTTCACGCAAGAGATAACACAAGCAGAACCACCTGGGGCTACGTCATCCCAATCCCAGACCCCAACCCTGTCCCCGAGGGTACGAGCAAGTGCGAACCCCTAAAAGTCATATTAGCAGATGGATCACCCACATAGTTGGGCCCCGCCAAACTGACAGCCCGACCTGTGACACGAGACATAATTTACCATTGGCATCCTTGATTCCCCAATTCCGAGGCCACGGACATCTAGTAGGAAAACTGACACCGACCACAAGACAGATACTCACTACAAGGGTTATTTTTATTCGTGGACATTCCAGACCCCTCCCCTCCTTTCCCTATCACCCCCCCACCGTTACTGTTTATCTTGTGAAAGCGTAAAGTTAGCTTTTATATATTAGGAACAAAAACATGGTCGCCAACCAAGGAGGTGAACAGGGAGGGAGGGGAGGACTACACAACAATTCGCGTCCTTATGGGAACCCACATATACAGACGCCTGACACTAATCAACCGTCCCAAGCTCACATTAGACCTCTGAAGATGTAATTCAAGTACAATTAAATGTTTGATCCGCACTGTCTGAAGTTACATGTTTTTATGTATAATCAACGTAATACAATGATGTACCATGGAAAATACAAACACCAATAAAAAAATTTAAGCTAAAAAAGTAGCAGAGGGTAAGTGCCAGGCACACACAAAAGGAACAGATTTGGTGTCTAAGGGAAATGAAGCTGCTGATACAGCAGCAAAGGATGCTAGTTTATATGCAATGAAAACATGCAGTATGTACACTTTAGATGCAGATGATGAGATTGAGATACAACACTATGAGACTATTTCTACAGAGGCATTATTAGACATTCAAAATGCAGCACCACAACATGTAGGAAGCTGGCTCTGTATATACTATACCAAAGTGAGGTATAGTGTGCACAGAGTCCAGTGGAACCCCAAAGGTAGGCAGAGGTAAAGTTAGATAGAACTTTACTCTCTATTTGTGGTAGTGTGGTCGAGCAGTAAGGCAGTATCAGAGGACAGTGTTAAGCATTTGTTGTACACACTCAGTCAGCAAATGAATTCACACACTCAAAGACTGAACTTCAGACCAATTGTTTTTGTATAAAAATATTCTTTTAGTTATTTTATTTCTAGAACCAAGCAAGCCTGGCACAGGTAAGCAATAAATATTTTACAGTAGTGAATGCTGATTGCAAAACAGTTCAATTGCAATTGTAAATGTACTATGGTTTGACTTACAGTATTGTTTCAGAGAAATGCAATCAGTTGTAAATACAGTACATAGACTTCAATGGGATTTTCAGTAAAATAGCAGGTAAGTTACTTTTGGATTACTTTTTCTTACTCAGTGCTGTATGCCTGGATGCAGCACTGGGACATTTCCTGTAAACAGGTGAGTAAAGGCGGTTTTGTTAAATCGTACAATTTTAAAGAATTCCTTTAGGTTTCAAAACTCCACACTTAGAAACTTTTTCAGGAAAAAGTGTCAATGTTATCCTATGGAGGAAAATATGGTTATCGGTTTTTAGGTAAGTAATCGGTCTTTGGAGTTGAGGTTCTGGGGTTAGACTCAGGGGTCCCCCAGGGTCAGTGATGCACTCTTGTTACACCCTCAGCGGCACTAGGGCGGCCGGGTGCAGAGTGTTGAGGCCCAATGTTATCCAATGGGGGATAGGGGGCCTCCGGTTGGTGGCTGCTGGCAAGCAGGCCACTGGGTTGTGGGAGCAAAGCTCCTGGACTTTAGCTCAGGGCAAATGGGGAAACAGATTAGCACCAAAGGTGCACCCTCAGCGGCACTAGGGCGGCCGGGTGCAGGGTGCTGTTTCGAGGTCGGATGCCCTGTTGTTTCCAATGGAGAACCTCCGGTTTGCAAAAGCACTGCATGCAGGGAGACGAAGGACTTCTGGGTGCGACCACCACTTTGAGAGGTAAGTTGGGAAGTTAGGGGTTGGTTAGGCACCGTTGGTTTGGGCACACAAGGCTGTGGGGCGTCGGGTGCAGAGGTGCCTTTTGGGGTCGGATCTTCTTACCAGCTCCTGGTCACGGTTAGGGGGGCCTTCTGGTTTTAGTCTGCAGGCGTCGGCTGGAGGCTTGAGGCAAGTCAGGGGTCGCCGGTTCTCGGTTCAGGATCGCCGGGGTGACCTCCTCGTGGTGTTTGCCCACTCGAGCTCGGGCCGTGGACGGCGGGTGCAGAGTGGGGCGGATTCGCAGTCTCCGGTTGCTGCCAGAGGTTGCAGTTGAACA
This sequence comes from Calotriton arnoldi, assembly GCA_963921515.1. NCBI lineage: Eukaryota > Metazoa > Chordata > Amphibia > Caudata > Salamandridae > Calotriton > Calotriton arnoldi. The sequence goes on from CAWUFW010002759.1 coordinate 1,774,286, forward strand.
AATCCGGTGTTCACAGGAGAAGCAGTCTTTGGAAGTGAAGGCAGGCAGGTCCTCCGGGGTTTTTGAGGTTGCTGGCTGCAGGACACACCGGGATTTCGCAGGAGCAGGTTCGAGGGAGAGACAGGCCGGTAGGGCTGGGGCCAAGTCAGTGGGCGTCTTCCTCTTGTTAGCTGATGCACGGCTGTTCGGTCCTTCTTCTTCTTTTCTTCTTGTTTCTTGTCTGGATCTGAGGAAGCAAGGTTCAGGGGTGCCCCTAAATACTAGATTTAGGGGCGTTACAGGTAGGTAAAGGGCAGGGACCAATGGGTCCCTTCCTGGGGTGGGTACACCCCTATTATGCCACCCTCCAGTGGGAGGGGGCATGTGCCTGTACCTGGTTGGCTGAGTCCCCCATCTTCAAGATGGCGTGGACTGAGAGTTGTGCTTCACCTCGCCTCCCCCACCTGAGGGGTGGAGTTGGCAGGGGTGGGCACACCTCTCTTCCTCACTTGTTTTTCCCGCCGGTTCTCCCACCCAAAGTGGGGGTCAGAACCAGTGGGGACCAGTTGCTGAAAGCAGCAAGTGGCCTGGGGAAGCTCACAAAGGCGGCAAGTCTTTGAAGCTTCCCCTTCGTGAACCCTGCCCATCCTGGGGGAGGAGGCTTGGCATCTCGTCCCAGGATGTGCATTGTTTCAGGCCCCAGAGAGCAGCAGGCTCTCGACCCAGGGGTCCAGAAACATGTCTGGTGGTGGCAGCTGAAAGCAGCCACTCAGCCTGGACACTAGAGGTAGGTTAGTTTTCAGGGGGCATCTCTAAGATGCCCTCTGTGTGCATTTTTCATTAAATCCCACACTGGCATCAGTGTGGGTTTAATGTGCTGAGAAGTTTGATACCAAACTTCTCAGCTTTCAGTGTAGCCATTATGGTGCTGTGGAGTTCGTAATGACAAACTCCCAGCACCATATACTCTTAATGGCAGCACTGCACTTACAATGACTAAGAATGGACTTGGCCACTGTAGGGGTACAGGGCTCATGCACCTGTACCCTCACCACTGGTATAGTGCACCCAGCTAGAGGGGTGACTGACCTATGCCAAGGCAGTGGGTTGTAGGCATGGCACACAGAGATGTGTGCCATGTCGACTCTTCACTTTGTTCTGCACCAAAACATGCAGCCTGCAAAGGCAGTGTGTGAGTGTAGTGGTACAGGACCTCTAAGGGTGGCACAATAAGTGCTGCAGTCCTTAGAGGCCTTCTCTGGTCACAGTGCCCTGGGTACCTGTGGTACCATTTACCAGGGGCTGACCGGTGGCCAGAGATGCCAATTGGGTTTAGGCTTCAAAGCAGTTTTAGGGAAAGAACATAGGCCCTGGGTACCTGATTAGCAGGAGCCCAGGGCCCACTCAGTCAAAGTACATCAGCAATTCAGCAAAAAGTGGGGGCAACCATGCAGAAAGAGGGCACTTTCTCACACAACCCCCCCGCCCCCAAACGAAAGAGGATGAGACTAACCTTTCCCTAGAGAGTCTTCATTTTCTAAGTGGAAGAACCTGGAAAGTCCATCTGCTTTGGCATGGGCAGTCCCAGGTCTGTGTTCCACTACAAAGTCCATTCCCTGTAGGGAGATGGACCACCTCAACAGTTTAGGATTTTCACCTTTCATCTGCAGTAGCCATCTGAGAGGTCTGTGATCAGTTTGAACTAGGAAGTGAGTACCAAACAAGTATGGTCTCAGCTTCTTCAGGGACCAAACCACAGCAAAGGCCTCCCTCTCAATGGCACTCCAACGCTGCTCCCTGGGGAGAAGCCTTCTGCTTATAAAAGCAACAGGTTGGTCTTGGCCTTCATCATTGGTCTGGGATAGGACCGCTCCTATCCCTAGCTCAGAGGCAGCAGTCTGCACAATGAACTGCTTGGCATAGTCTGGCGCTTTGAGAATTGGTGCTGAGCACATAGCCTCTTTCAGGGTGTCAAAAGCATTTTGACAACTAACTGTCCAGTTTACCTTCTTGGGCATCTTCTTGGAGGTGAGTTCTGTGAGGGGAGCCACAATGGACCCATATCCCTTCACAAACCTCCTGTAGTAACCAGTCAAGCCAAGGAATGCCCTGACTTGGGTTTGGGTTGTTGGAGCTGCCCAGTCCAGGATGGCCTGGATCTTGGGCTGTAAGGGTTGTACCTGGCCTCCACCAACAAGGTGGCCCAAGTACACCACAGTTCCCTGCCCTATCTGGCATTTGGATGCCTTGATAGTTAGGCCTGCAGTTTGCAGGCCATTTAAAACCTTCCCAAGGTGGATCAGGTGATCCTGCCAGGTGGAGCTAAAGACAGCAATATCATCTAGATAAGCTGCACTAAAGGACTCCAATCCAGCAAGGACTTGGTTCACCAGCCTCTGGAAGGTGGCAGGGGCATTCTTTAAACCAAAGGGCATAACAGTAAACTGATAATGCCCATCAGGTGTGGAGAATGCTGTCTTTTCTTTTGCTCCGGAGGCCATGCCAATTTGCCAGTACCCTACAGTTAAGTCAAAGGTACTTAGAAATTTGGCTGCACCCAATTTGTCTATCAACTCATCTGCTCTTGGGATAGGGTGAGCATCTGTCTTGGTGACAGAGTTGAGCCCTCTATAGTCCACACAGAACCTCATTTCTCTCTTTCCACCCTGTGGATGAGGTTTGGAGACTAGAACCACTGGGCTGGCCCAGGGGCTCTCAGAGGGTTCAATAACCCCTAACTCCAGCATCTTGCTGACTTCAGCTCTGATGCTTTCCTTGACTTGATCAGACTGTCAATAGATTTTGTTTTTGACAGGTGAGCTGTCACCAGTGTCTACATCATGGGTACACCAGTTTGTCTGACCAGGGGTCAAGGAAAAGAGCTTAGCATACTGCTGCAAGACTTGCTTGCAGTCAGTCTGCTGTTGGGCAGAGAGGGTGTCTGAAAAGACAACTCCATCCACTGACCCATCTTTTGGGCTGTATGAGAGGAGGTCAGGGAGAGGTTCACTCTCTGTCTCCTGATCCTCATCAGTCACCATCAACATGGTGATGTCAGCCCTGTCATGGGAGAGCTTCAGGCGGTTCACATGGATAACCCTTTTGGGTGTCCTGCTTGTGCCCAGGTCAACCAAGTAGGTGACCTCACTCTTTTTCTCTAGGATAGGGTAAGGGTCGCTCCATCTGTCCTGGAGTGCCCTTGGTGCCACTGGCTCCAAAACCCACACCTTTTGCCCAGGTTGAAATTCAACCAGTGCAGCTTTTTTGTCAAACCAGTGCTTCTGAAGCTCCTGGCTGGCCTCAAGATTTTTGGATGCCTTTTCCATGTACTCAGCCATTCTGGACCTTAGGCCAAGCACATAGTCCACAATATCTTGTTTGGGTTCTTGGAGAGGCTTCTCCCAACCCTCTTTTACAAGACAGAGTGGTCCCCTCACAGGGTGGCCAAACAGACGTTCAAAGGGGGAAAACCCTACTCCCTTCAGTGGCACCTCTCTGTAAGCGAAAAGCAGACATGGTAAGAGGACATCCCATCTCCTTTTGAGTTTTTCAGGGAGCCCCATAATCAAGCCTTTCAATGTCTTGTTGAATCTCTCAACAAGGCAATTGGTTTGTGGGTGATAGGGTGTAGTAAACTTGTACTGCACTCCACACTCTTTCCACATGTGCTTTAGGTAAGCAGACATGAAGTTGGAACCTCTGTCTGAAACCACCTCTTAGGAAACCCTACTCTGGTGAAGACACCAATGAGGGCCTTGGCTACTGCAGTAGTCCTAAGGGGAATTGCTTCAGGGTACCTAGTGGCATGATCCACTACCACTAGAATGAATTTGTTCCCTGATGCTGTGGGAGGTTCAAGTGGACCCACTATGTCCACACCTACCCTTTCAAAGGGAACCCCCACCACAGGCAGTGGTATCAGGGGGGCCTTTGAGGGGCCACCTGTCTTGCCACTGGCCTGACAGGTGACACAGGAGCTGACAAACTCCTTTACTTTTTGGTGCATCTGGGGCCAGTAAAACTAGCCTTTCCCAAGTCTTGGTTTGGCCCAGATGTCCAGCTAAGGGAATGTCATGAGCTAAAGTTAAGAGAAACTCCCTGTACTTCTGAGGCACTACCACTCTCCTAGTGGCTCCAGGTTTGGGGTCTCTGGCCTCAGTGTACAGTAGTCCCTCTTCCCAATACACTCTGTGGGTACCACTGACATCTCCTTTTTCCTCGGTAGCAGCTTGCTGTCTCAGGCTTTCAAGAGTTGGACAGACCTGCTGTCCAAGGCACAGCTCTTCCCTAGAGGGTCCCCCTGGGCCTAAGAGTTCAACCTGGTATGGGTCAAGCTCCATGGGCTCAGTTCCCTCTGGGGTGTCCAAGTCCTCTCCCTAAGGAGAGGGGTCCTGATCCTTTTGCTGTACAGAAGCTGGTTCCCCAGTCTTCTTACCTTTTCTCTTGGAAGGTTGGGCCATACTTTCAGGCTCCAACACTTCTTTTTCACCCTGTCTCTTGATCTGTGCTCTTGTTTTTACACACACCAATTCAGGGATGTCCAGCATTTCTGCATGGGTTTTTAGTTCAACCTCAGCCCATGCTGAGGTTTCCAGGTCATTGCCAAGCAGACATGCAGCTGGTAGCTTTGGAGAGACCACTACCTGTTTCAGGCCAGTAACCTCCCCCCCCAGTCTAATGTCACCATAGCCATTGCATGGTTAGTGGTAACACTGTCAGCATTGGTAACTGGGTAAGTTCTCCCAATGAAGTATTGCTCAGGGTAAACCAGTGTGTCTCTCACCATAGAGACACTGGCACCTGTTTCCCTCAGAGCTTCTATCCTAGTTCCATTGATCCAAGGGTATTGTAAGTACTTTTTTAAGTTGGGTAGCCACACAGCTACAGTGGCAAACTCAACTTCCCCTTCTGACACTAGAACTGCTTCAGTGTGCAACCCGATTTGCTCTTGGCACACTGTTGATGCCATCTGGAGACTTGCTACACCAGGAGTAGCTGTAGTAGAACTAGGGGCCTTCTTGGTTGGGCAAGCAGCATCTCCAGTTAAGTGTCCCAACTTTTTACAGTTGTTACACCAGGCCTTTAAAGGATCAAAGTTCTTTCCCCTGTACCTATTAATGGACTGGGAAGAGTTTTGGGACCCACCCCCCTGTGCAGGTTTTTGGGGCCCTTTAGAAGACTCAGGCTTTTTATCTTGGGGATTCTCACCACCTTTCCCCTGGGGAGGTTTTGTAACCCCTTTCTTTTGGTCACCCCCAGTAATTGTTTTTGTCACCCTTGTCTTGACCCAGTGGTCTGCCTTCTTTCCCAATTCTTGAGGAGAAATTAGACCTAGGTCTACCAAATGCTGATGTAACTTTTCATTAGTGCAATTACTTAAAATATGTTCTTTCATAAACAGATTGTAAAGTCCATTGAAATAATGCACATTGTGTCCAGTTAACCAACCATCTAGTGTTTTAACTGAGTAGTCTACAAAGTCAATCCAGGATTGGTTTTGGGTTTTGTGAGCCCCCCTATATCTAATTCTATATTCCTCAGTTGTGAGTCCAAATCCCTCAATCAGAGTTCTCTTCATGAGGTCATAAGACCCAGCATCTGCCCCAGAAAGGGTAGGCTGTCTGTCTCTGCAGTTACCAGAGAACAGTTCCAAAAGGAGTGCCCCCCAGTGTGACTTCTTCACTTTTCTCATTTAACAAGCCCTCTCAAAGGCTGTGAACCATTTTGTGATATCATCACTCTCCTCATATTTAGGGACAATCCCTTTGGGGATTTTAGTATCATAAGATTGCTCTTTATCCTTATTTAGTAAATTGCTGCCACCATTAATGGGTGCTAGGCCCATCTCTGCTCTCTCTCTTTCTAGAGCCAGCAACCTGGTCTCTAGATCCAGTCTTTTGGTCAGCCTTACTAAAAGGCTGTCCTCCTCATTGAGGCTGTCCTCAATGTCCTCACTGATACCTGATCCACCTGTGTGAGATCTAGGTACTGAGAGGTTTACTCTTGGAGTCAAGGGTACTTGAACCCTTCTCTCCCTAGGAAGTGGAGGGGGTTGATCTACCAGATCATTCCCTTCCTCTACTTCCTCATCTGATTGGTCTTCACCATTTTCAGATGGGTTGTCCTTAGCATACCCAGCCAACAGCTCCTGGAGCTTTTGTTTGGTGCGATGGGGACCCATGGTTATGTTTTTAATTTTACATAGGGACCTCACCTCCTTGAAAGACAAGTGAAGATAAGGGGTGAGGTCAAGCTCCTCAACCCTGTCCTCTGTCATTGTGGTTTTTTTACTAATAGCTGGGTTCTTATTTTGAGACATTGTTAAAAAACTTCTAACCCTAGCTACAGTGACTTTTTATTTTCTAAAATTCTAAAGGGACTTAACCAAGGCCCTAACAAGACTTTTAGTAATTTTGCAAAAATGTCAATTTGGAAAAAATCAGAATTCTAAAGACAATTTAAGAGTTCTGTTGTGTGATCAGGTGGTAACCAAGCAGTCCAACAAATGCAAAGTTGTATATCCCACCGCTGATCCACCAATGTAGGAAGCTGGCTCTGTATATACTATACCAATGTGAGGTATAGTGTGCACAGAGTCCAGTGGAACCCCAAAGGTAGGCAGAGGTAAAGTTAGATAGAACCTTACTCTCTATTTGTGGTAGTGTGGTCGAGCAGTAAGGCAGTATCAGAGGACAGTGTTAAGCATTTGTTGTACACACTCAGTCAGCAAATGAATTCACACACTCAAAGACTGAACTTCAGACCAATTGTTTTTGTACAAAAATATTCTTTTGGTTATTTTATTTCTAGAACCAAGCAAGCTTGGCACAGGTAAGCAATAAATACTTTACAGTAGTAAATGCTGATTGTAAAACAGTTCAATTGCAATTGTAAATGTACTATGGTTTGACTTACAGTATTGTTTCAGAGAAATGCAATCAGTTGGGATTTTCAGTAAAATAGCAGGTAAGTTACTTTTGGATTACTTTTCTTACTCAGTGCTGTATGCCTGGATGCAGCACTGGGACATTTCCTGTAAACAGGAGAGTAAAAGCGGTTTTGTTAAATCGTACAATTTTAAAGAATTTCTTTAGGTTTCAAAACTCCACACTTAAGGGGCCCATTACGATACCCGGCGTAAATAAATCCGCCAGGCATGGAAGCGGCAAAAATCCGCCCGCACACACCGCCTGAACACCGACCACGCCATTACGATTACACAAACCGAAAACCGCCATCGGCGGAAAAATCACACAAAATACCGCCCGCCAACGTCCGAGTCGGAGTCAAACCGCCCGCCACGGACGGAAACACGCACGACAACACAAAACCGCCCGCCCTCACGGCCGACACACCGCACGTGAAATTACGATCGCACCGACATGAGCGCGGAAAAACCACAAATATACCGCCCGCCAGCGCAAACAACGCCGATGAGAATCGACACGGCAGAAGCCATGGCGCCAACGTACCTGCACAGAAACGATCCGCACACAAAACCAATAGCACACAACATGGCCAACAAGTCCACACAGCAAGGCACGCACAAATACACAAGCACAGTACACATCCCGAAAACACCCCCCGGACAAACAAAAAATACAAAGGCCAGAACCCCAGACACAACACACCTGAAAACAACAGACCATGAGGACACACCCACATAGGTGAGTACAAAAGCAGCACTCCCACAGACCACAACCCCTTGCTACATTGCAAACCAGAGAGGAGAGGAGAGGACACAGTGACACAGCAAGGACAGCAGCACACCACAGAAACGCACACATCACTACCACCACCACCACCACCACCACCACCAAACACCACCACCACCACCACCACCACCACCAAACACCGGCACCACAAACCCCCTGCACATTACACAACACACACCGCACCAGCACCACAAACATCATGGCACCACAAAGAATGCCCAAGTTCACGCCCATGGAGCTGACTGTCATGGTCGACGAGATCATCAAGGTGTACCCACAAATCTATGGGAACATGGTCCAGCACACACCACTAGCCACCAGAAACAGAATGTGGAACCGGATCGTAGACCAGGTCAATGCAGTCGGGACCCTGCCCAGGAACAGAGTCGAGATTAACAAACGTTGGAATGACGTAAAGAGCCTGGTCAAGAAGAAGGAGGGCAAAAACAGAGAGCTGGCTGCCGTCACTGGCGGAGGGAATCCCGCGCTCTTTAAGACCTTCAAAGCGTGGGAGGAGAAGGTGCGAGTCGTAATCCATCCGGAGATCCTCGCCGGATTAGCAGAGGGAGTGGAGGCTGGTAAGTACAAACTAATGTATACCAGCACACCGCTATGTACTCACATGCACTACCACCATGCCACAGCTCCCAGGGACAAACACCCCCATGTCCAGCACACAATACACAACACATCACACACACATGCAACAGACACTACCACACACAGCCCAAACCGAACAACTGTTAGATGCGTGGGGACATGTGTACACTAAGCCAGCCACGTAACCACCAACAGGTCCCCAAATATGCCAGAAGCGCCACAACGAGCACCCACCACACCCATGTGTCCGCCACAGCTGCACTAACCGACAAGTAACAGGTAAGTGGCAGGAACACAAAGTGCAGTGGGTGGGAGGGTGGACAGCCCAAGTACAACACACACCAGGCCCCAGTACCACAGCACAGCAAGGAGGAGCATCCCCCACACCCCACAGCCACGTGTCAGCCACCGCAGTGCACAACGACAGCCGAAAGGCAGACATCACGGTCCACAGCAATCGGTGTCAGTGGGTGTCCAGCCACCCCCACGACCCACAACACCCCCCACCCCCACAGACCTGCAACATGGAGCACCCCCGCTTAGAGCCATGTGGCATCCAGTACAGTGCACGCACGAACAACTTGCAGGTGGGAAACTGGACAGGGCTGGATTACTGGAGGCATGAGGACCATAACACGACCAACACATGGGACATGTCACGTAGCAGACGAACACGCAGCACCGCCCACCGTCACGAACAAGTGAACAATGTGCACACGGACATGAACAACAGACTCACACCCCACATGACCCATCACAGACATAGCAACACCCAAGGAGCCACGTCTGCATGCACAAGCCACACTGAATATAGTCCCACACGGCAGCCACTGTGCAACTCATCACACACAACCGAAACACCATTGAAGTCCTGTCCATGTAGCCCCTACTGCCTGTCAACAACACACCCCACAACTACGCCTATGTAAGACAAACAACACTAGACGCAACAGAGCGGAACAACATAAATGCACACGAACACCACTGAACCCATCAAACTCACAGACACACCATGCACATACAACATACCATCCATCCCATCCGTCAGCCCCAGTCTCATGAAAGGCATGTCATCCGCACAGCTGCCACACATACAGCAGTCACGCTAAGACACATGCCCATGACCAACCATGTGCCAGAAGTCAATTAAGCGCACGACACACTGTGAGCAACAACACACAACATGGGCCACACCCCCCGAGCACTGCAGTGATGCACATGGCACAGGGCAGCACGCACACCAAGGAGATGGGACAACTGCAATACGTTGGCTGGCACACAACTATCACTCACTCATAACGATGCGTCCAATGCCATGTCCAGTAATCACAACAGACAGCAAATATGCAGGCCATGTCAAGCATGCACACACCTCAAACCATGCACTGCCATGCTGCCACAACACATGTCACGTTCGGCACCCATGGCTCACAGCATGTACCCCAAAAGCATATCCCCTCCCAAATGCGAATCTGGGGAATGGCCCCCATGTTGCCATATGCGTTCCTAAGCGTTCCATTTGAACCCCAAAAGCATATCCCCTCCCAAATGCGAATCTGGGGCATAGCCCCCATGTTGCCATATGCGTTCCTAAGCGTTCCATTTGAACCCCAAAAGCATATCCCCTCCCAAATGCGAATCTGGGGCATAGCCCCCATGTTGCCATATGCGTTCCTAAGCGTTCCATTTGAACCCCAAAAGCATATCCCCTCCCAAATGCGAATCTGGGGCATAGCCCCCATGTTGCCATATGCGTTCCTAAGCGTTCCATTTGAACCCCAAAAGCATATCCCCTCCCAAATGCGATTCTGGGGCATAGCCCCCATGTTGCCATATGCGTTCCTAAGCGTTCCATTTGAACCCCAAAAGCAAAGTACAAACCAGACCCAGGATGGGCCAGGAGCCCGCATACACCAGAGTCACAATAAGTAGGGGCACAGCAACACACCCATCGGCATGGCCAATCCGTCCCATGCCACATGTGCACAGCACACAGTCCCATTGCCAAGCACACACAACTACAAATGCTACAGCCACACACACGCCTCCGGGAAACCCATGTACGAGATTGCACGAACTGTCAATGTCAGACGACAAATACATACTTCGCCAGGTGCAACACAATAACAAATCTCATTCTCTCCACAGGTGACGAACTGCTGGATGCTGGGGATGGAGCCAGCAGCCAGCACAGCCAGCCTACAAGCCCCCAACGAGGACACACGGATCTGGAGGATCTGTCCTCCTCTTCGGACACGGACAACCAAGCAGGCCCATCTGGTGTGGCAGGGCCCAGCCGCTCCCCAGGACCCCTCCTACCCACCAACCCATCATCCAGGGCTGCTGAACATTCCCAGCCCCCTGCTGCCACTGTCGTTGCGGCCACACCCACGGTCATTGTGGCCACTACCACTGCCGCAACCGCCACCATCGCCGCACCGACCACCACCGCCGCCACGTCTTCGCTGGCACCAGCCCCAGCGCAGGTGGTGGCCCGGACGACTGGATCCACCCTGGGAGCCACAGCGAGGACCGTGGTGAGCAATGTGGCTAGTGGGCAGGCCGGTGGCAGCAGGACTGGTAGGAGGAGCAGGGTCAGGGAAACGCCAGCCTCCCCTGGGAGCCATGCCCTGCCTCACATGGCCAGAGTCCTTGGGGCCTATGAAGAGGCCCAAGGACAATGGGTCCGGTCTGCTTCAGACACGCGTGAGGTGCTGGGGGTGCTGAGGTCCATGGACGCCCGTATGGGCCAAATCGTGGACCTCATGGGACAGCTGGTGGTGGCGGTGAGGTCACAGCCAGGGACAGCAGCTCCCCCTCCGCCACCACCTGCCGGGGCGCAGGGTGGAGCAGCAGTGTCCAGTTCCCCTGCGTCCACAGCCAGTGATCACACCTCAACCACCAGCATGTCGCAAGCAGGCACCCCCCCTCGCAAACGTGGAAGGGGCCGTCCGAAGAGGAAACAGATCTCCCTGGAGGACTTCGCACGCTCCAGACGCAAGTGAGGCAGCCAGCCAGCCTACCTTGACCAGCCACTGCATTGACTTGGACTACGATCCCACTCCACACAGCCATCTGGATGGCATGTGTGTGTTGGACTATGGACATAGAACCAGTGGGTACACCCTGATCATCACGCAGCCATGACCGACAGCTCATTGTCACTGCACGCACCACTTTTGTCATCACCTTACACACAATCACATGTCACAGTTTGTAATAAATGCACCTTTTTCACTAACTGCTGTTTGTGCCCTGTGTCTTATTTGTACGGAATACAACGGCCACCTTGGGCGGAAAGGCACCTGATGCGTGGCATGGCATTTGAATCCGGAGGGCCTGTAGGGACCTAGGGGTGGGAGACAGAACAGGAGCACATTCAATGAGTGTGTCACACACCCATCACACAGTACATGTCAACAACTACAAGCAATGTACACACATCGCACAGAGCAATAGGGCACAATGCCACAGCCACCAACAGTGGCATACTACCCTGGCCATGGAGCGTTGACACACAGCACGCAGTGAACAAACGGCCACCCTGACACAGCACACACACACCTGCACAGATACAGCCACATCAGCCGTCGTACATGGACACTCACCGTCAAGTGAAGTAGCGGGCGATGAGCTGCTGCCGCACATTACCAGCTTCCTCCTCTCCGCTGTCCTCCTCACTCGAGCTGTCCTGGTCTGCGGGCTGGGGCCCTGGTTGATCTCCGTCATCCACGATGAGGGGGATCTGCTTCCGAATGGCCAGATTGTGCAGCATGCAGCACGCCACCACTATCCGGCACACCTTCTGTGGGGAGTACGCCAGCGCACCCCCGGTGCGGTCCAGGCACCTGAACCTGGACTTGAGGAGGCCAAAGGTACGCTCGACCACACGTCTGGTCCTCCCATGTGCCTCATTGTAGCGATCGTCTGCTGGGGTGCGAGGATTCCTCAATGGACTGAGCAGCCATGCCCCATTCGGATACGCAGAGTCACCTGGGTGTGAGGGACACAGAGAACCGTTGCTAATCCAACTGGACAGGGGACAGCATCGCACAGCCAGCACGCTACACCACTCCACATACTCACCGACAATACAGGCACGATCCTGTTGCATATTGGACATCAGTCGTGGCAAGATGCTGTTGCGCATTATGTGTGCGTCATGGGCCGAGCCTGGGAACTTTGCACACACGTGGGTGATCACCATGTCCGCAAGGCACACCACTTGCACATTCAGGGAGTGCGTGTGCTTCCTGTTGCGGTACAGGTGCTCAGTGGCCTGTGGTGGAACAAGGCCGACATGTGTGCAGTCAATGGCTCCAACGACGTGTGGGATTCTGCCAAGGGCATAGAATGCACCCTTCACTGCCGCCAATTCACGAGCCCTGGGGAAGCGGATGTACCTGTTCCGGTACAGCATCATGGCTGCCAGTACGTCCCTCAGCACCTTGCTGAACATGGGCTGGGACATCCCTCCTCCACTGCCCACTGTGTGCTGGAATGACCCAGTGGCGAAGAAATGCATGGCGGCCATCACCTTAGCCGTGGGGGTGACAGCAGTCGGATCACCCTGCGGGGACGGAGATGGGGTTCTAACATGGCACACAGTCGATGCAGGGTTGGCCTGTCCAGCCGAAACTTCCTAATAACCTCTGTATCGTCCATGTCCGCCAGCAATTGGTATGGGCGGTCAATGTTCGGTCTCCGCCTAGGGACAATGGCAGAGGACACATGTCAATGCAACACGACACATAGCAATTTCGCATACACATCACTGACATGACTGAGCAAGCACATGAGCCACAGCCCAGCTGTCAAGCTGGGACGGCACGGCCACAATACACTTACACAGGTCTCCCAACAATGGCAATGGCTAGTGATACAAACCACTGCCATGTGCATGCACATGGGGATCTAGGCCCCAATGACTTGCGGGGCGTGCTGATGGGGACTGACAGCATATCCGTCAAGCGGCAACGCCACGGCAACATGAATGTCTGCTGAGCATGGAACTGCTTCCGCGGCTGGATGAGTATGGCACACGACGACGACGATGTGGGCACAGGCTGAGCGGCCAAAACAAGTGGGACCTGTGGCACGAGGGGATATGAGACAGTAGTAGGTGTCAGCACTGCACCCTATGTACAGCACTGTACGGATCACACCTCCCGAAACATTGACAGGTGTCCACATTGACAGCCCCATGCCAAGACGGCTGTGTGCTTGCAGTCACACGTCACAGGTGAGAGGTTACATTGCACGTGCCAGGTGGCAGTCGTACATAGTGGGAGCTGGCATGTGTGTGCATGTGTCTCCTGTTCAGGATCCACCAGATGGGCGCTGACTCTGTACTGACCATTGGACACAGCATGTTCCGTGGAACGCTTGTGTGTGTGGGATGGTGGCACTGGATGTGCTTCCTTTGGGTGGGGGGCCATGCACAGGGCGGGTACGTCGATGATTGCGCATTGTTGGTCACGGTGGGTGCTCCCACTAAGATGTGTTGCCCTGTGTTCAATTCCTATGTCCGCATGATGATGGACTGTAGATGTGGGCAGACTACACATTGGTCGATGTGCTGTCTATATGCATGTGCCTTCACACCAGGCACAGCTGCCCCTGCACATGTGACCCCTGCTGGACTCGCTGCTGGGTCTGTGGAGCTGATGCACCTTCTGCGCGTGGGGCGGGCAGCTCTCCTCACTTCCCTCATTGCGCATGTCATGACTTTGCCGCAGGTGACATGGATCATGGAGGGCCCACATGTACGCGTGGGTAGGCTACACATGATTGTACACTGGTCGCCACCCCCAGTCAGTGTTTCGAATGGGAAGGTTGTCGTGCTGGTGGTATGTTCGATGTGGCGGATGGGCGGGCCTAGGTGCGGGCTTACATTCCGGACATGGGGGGGTAGTTGTATTGGCGACTAGTTGCAGTACACACGGGACACGTCTCTTCCTTTCCACATCTGGGTCATCCCTTGTACTAACTGACAGTGATACAGTCATCTTCGCCCCAGCCCTCATGTCCTCCCCTCGCTCCCCCAATGTGCATGCTCACCTGCGAGGCTAGCGCTTGCACAGGCAGCCCCAAGCTCGCACCAGAGAGGGCAAGGAGTGTATGTGTGGGTCCAGTTGCACGAGTGGGCTGTCTCAGGGTATGATGTGTGGCGGGACGCCGTCCACCTGCGTGGTGCCCCAAATGGAGACCCGGCCTGCATGGACTATGCATCACAGTCTTCGCCTTCCGGATCCGCCACCTGCGACACCCAGTGGCTGTGGCTGCCCTTGCGGCCAGGCCGCGTCCGTCTGTGGCTGATGGCCCACACATTCACTCTTTGGCCTCTCTGGGGAGGGCTCGGGGGTGGTGGCGCACGCGCTTGCACTTAGTCGCAATGGCATGTGGCGTGGTTGGTATGATGGGCAATGGATGGGATGGTGCGAGCCACCTCCCGTGATGTCAGTGCTGCTCGTGCTGTGGTGCGTCCCCCTACACTTCCATTTGACTTGTGCCATGCTAGACGTTGAGGTTCTATTGCCTGCGTGATATGACCAGGAGGAGCGCGAGGAGACCTCTCACACACCATGCTCCACTGCCATCCCGTGCCCTGTATCGCCTGTGCGGATTGACTATGTTGGGGTTACACCTGGTCGACTGGGGCTGTGTGTGCCTTGTCAAGGGGCATGGCGGGCGCACAACAGGATCCAGCTTGTCCACAGAGGGTGGGCTGAGGTGCGCCTGGTACCGCTTTGTACGTGTGCCCGGCTGCTGTGCACACACGTGTTCACTCCCCCCGACAGGTGTCCTCTCACAATGCCCAGGGAAGCGGTGGTGTACTGTTCATGACCCCTCCCAACACGGCGTGCTCCAACTTGGCATGTGCGCATCTACCCGTCGCACCCACCCACCTGAGCACTGCGTCCATACGACTTCACACGACACATGTGTGTCTTCCACTGTAGTGCTACTCATTTGCGTTGACATCCAATACCAGTGGACTACATGGTCATGTCACGACTGCCGTGTACTTCACATACTCTCATCCTCTCTCATTCGTACTTGTGAAAGAGTCAGCGGAGACAGTTTTGGTTTCAAACATTATATTGAGTCTTCTGTCCTCTGTGATGCAGTATAGTGGACACTACTGGCAGCGGAATACATGTTGAGGATCTACTGAGCATGATTACAAATGGGATAGGGTGTGGGGTTACATGTGATTGGCTGTTGCATGTGGGATGTGGGCTTCAGAGTGACATCTGCTTGGCCAAGGCTGTGCTAATGTACATTTACGTATTGCTGCGGAGCTGCGGACTTTGACACAGACGGTATACATGTAGCCTACCAGACCGCTTGGCATCATGGGCACAGTCCATCTCAGTTCCATGTGACAGGTTTGCTGCGGTTGTTCCTCATGCACGCGTGCATGTGAGATGACATCAGGGCAGGTGCTTGCGTGCATGCAGCGGCGTGCCACTTGTTGTTGCACTGTGGTGGTTACTGGACATGTCACAGTCACTGGGGTCGTGTTGTTGTTGTATGCACTTGTCGTCCATGCAAAGGTCCTGGTATGGGATTCCCGGGGCGGGGGTGGGAGGGGTGCAGCACCCACAGACTCCAGGCGACCTATTCATGTCCACTGAGCGGTGTGTGTGTCCATGTGCGCTGGATCCATGTCGTGTCCTGGTTGTTCGTGCAGTTCCGTCCATGTGGGTGCGATACACAGACCCCATGCCACTGCCTCCCACGATGCATGCGGTGTTCCTGGATGTGATGGGGAACAGTGTGCATGTCCCGGTCATATCCGATGTCATGGCGATGTCGTTGATGGTGTGGTTACAGTTGCCGGTCATTTGGTATGGCTGTTGTGGTGGTGACTGGCCAGTCCGTGCGGAAGCTAAGCATGGGTGCGGGGTTGGACATCATAGGTCACTCGGGGAACCTGCGTTGTGGTCCGACGTATTTACAGGTTGTCAGGTATGCAATGCCGTCCAGCAGGGCTTCCATGTCATTGGTGGTGTACATGTTTGCCAGCCAATGTAGCGGATGGTGGCTGTCAAGGTGTTGTTCGTAAGTTGTCCCTTGGAGGACCATGATGGGGCATGCTGGGTGACATTCGATGTAGCTGTTCTCGATGATCCGTCGTGTGGAGGCACAGTGGTCCCATTTCAGTGCGGGTGCGATGTTGGCCACATACGCCATGCCCCCATAGGCAGAGCAGGCCCTGTCGTGTGCGTCCAGAGGGAGGAGTAGTGGTAGCAGGTCCGCCTTCAGACATGCCGGGTTGGAGAGGCATATCTCGACGGGATGCTGGTAGGGACACCTCCGACAGTAGAAGACGGGCATGACGCAGCTGAACAATGTGATGCGGTAAGTCAGTCGGTAACTTACGTTCAGCAGGGACAGGAGATCGCATCCCAATGTATGGAACAGGTTGGTTTTGTACAGCTTGAGCTGTTCGGCGTAGTTGGGTAGGTGTGTTGCGGTTGCCATTTCGCAGCGGTTCGTTGAGGTGGCGTGCTCCGGCTGTGTGTGCAGTCTGCAATGTGCACGCTCCGGGGTTGCTGTGAGCTCTGTGTAGTCGTAGGGAGACAGGACTTGTGTTCTGTTGGCTTGTTTGGAGGACACGGGCCCTCTTCCCACATGCTTCTCAGACAGTTCAAGGTCAGTGCTGTGTGACTCCTTCCAATTAACTTGCATGTGGCCGACATGGGGGAGTGTTTTCTTCTTTCTTCCCCGTCCGTTGTGTGCTTCTGTGATATGCGCTATCTGCCCTGTGGTCGGTCTCCTCGGCATGCCTGTGTTGGTCTATTCTTGGACAATGGCTGTATTCACCGGCTTCTGTCGTAGGGCTGTGGTTTCGGAGTTGGAATGGAAGGTCATTCAGTGCTGTCTGCTCTCCCTTGTGTGGGCGGCAGGCTGCCTTTCCGCTCTGCGTTGGGCCTTGTGTGTGAATGTTATTCTTGGGCCACCTGTTGTCGGTCCCCGGGCTCTTTGGTGTTCCGTTTTATATGTCTTGTTCATATGTGCAGGGTGGTATGGGTGTTTCTGTGTGGTACTGGCGTTCCTCTTCCCGTAGGGGCCCTGCTTCTCCTAGTTGGTGTTGCCGCCGCTGTGTGCTACGCCATGTTTGTTACACTGGGGTGTGTCCTGCTGTTGCGTGTCTTCACTGACATGTGTGCGTCGGTTGTGTGGCGTTGGGTGTTGTCCGTGAATTGGGCGTTGGGGACATGTCTGTGGCCGGCCTGTCACGTGTCATGTGCGTTCGGGGTGGGGCTGATGTGTGTGCTGCTTGGTTGTGTCCCTGTGTCTGTGTGCGACGCATGCATGGCGCTGCGGTTGGCCTCTGCGTTGTGCGCATGTGTGGCGGCGTCATCGGCGCTTTGGGGCCGTGACGGGGTGGTTGGTTACTAGTCCCAGGTGGTGTGTACACATGTGTTCTGCGATGTTACGATTTGGCCTGTGTGTCATATGTGGATGCGATGGTGGATGTGTAGTGTACACGCGCTGGTGGGGGGTTGTCCGCTTTTTCCGCCCTTGCACTGTGTGCGCTGTTTGCGTGCACTTGTTGTGTGTGTGCCTACCTGCGTCTCCGCGGTACGTTGCGTCCTTGGTGGTGCATCAGCAGAAGCATGGGGAGTGCCTGCAGTGCTGGATTCATGCTCGGGGAGCCGCTTCTTCGTTGTCCGTGCTCGGCATCCGTGTTACCGCTTCGGTTTGTCGTACGGTATCTCTTGGCCGTGGGAGCCGTTTGTTTGCGGCATCGTAATTTATGCGCCGGGCGGGACGTGTTTCGTCGGACGGTGTGTGTCAGTTGGGCTGCGCCGCTACATGTACGGGCGCACTTTGATGGCGGACGGTGTTGCTGGCTTGCCGGCGGTGTTTGGCCTACTTTTCGCATCGTAATTGGACGGACGTGTGGACTGCTGCGTGCCGGCGGTAACTGGTGGTTTTTGCATCCGCCAGCACGGCGGTGGTGCTTCCGCCCGCCATCGTAATGTGCCCCTTAGAAACTTTTTCAGGAAAAAGTGTCAATTTTATCCTATGGAGGAAAATATGGTTATCGGTTTTTAGGTAAGTAATCGGTCTTTGCGTTGAGGTTCTGGTGTTAGACTCAGGGGTCCCCCAGGGTCAGTGATGCACTCTTGTCACACCCTCAGCGGCACTAGGGCGGCCGGGTGCAGAGTGTTGAGGCCCAATGTTATCCAATGGGGGATAGGGGGCCTCCGGTTGGTGGCTGCTGGCAAGCAGGCCACTGGGTTGTGGAAGCAAAGCTCCTGGACTTTAGCTCAGGGCAAATGGAGAAACAGATTAGCACCAAAGGTGCACCCTCAGCGGCACTAGGGCGGCCGGGTGCAGGGTGCTGTTTTGAGGTCAGATGCCCTGTTGTTTCCAATGGAGAACCTCCGGTTTGCAAAAGCACTGCAGGCAGGGAGACGAAGGACTTCTGGGTGCGACCACCACTTCGAGAGGTAAGTTGGGAAGTTAGGGGTTGGTTAGGCACCGTTGGTTTGGGTACACAAGGCTGTGGGGCGTCGGGTGCAGGGGTGCCTTTTGGGGTCGGATCTTCTTACCAGCTCCTTGTCGCGGTTAGGGGGGCCTTCTGGTTTTAGTCTGCAGGCGTCGGCTGGAGGCTTGAGGCAGGTCAAGGGTCGCCGGTTCTCGGTTCAGGATCGCTGGGGTGACCTCCTCCTGGTGTTTGCCCACTCGAGCTCGGGCCGTGGACGGCGGGTGCAGAGTGGGGCGGATTCGCGGTCTCCGAATGCTGCCAGAGGTTGCAGTTGAACAAATCCGATGTTCACGGGAGAAGCAGTCTTTGGAAGTGAAGGCAGGCAGGTCCTCCGGGGTTTTTGAGGTTGCTGGCTGCAGGACACACCGGGATTTCACAGGAGCAGGTTCGAGGGGGAGACAGGCCGGTAGGGCTGGGGCCAAGTCAGTGGGCGTCTTCCTCTTGTTAGCTGCTGCACGGTTGTTCGGTCCTTCTTCTTCTTTTCTTCTTGATTCTTGTCTGGATCTGAGGAAGCAAGGTTCAGGGGTTCCCCTAAATACTAGATTTAGGGGGTTACAGGTAGGTAAAGGGCAGGGACCAATGGGTCCCTTCCCTGGGGTGGGTACACCCCCTATTATGCCACCCTCCATGGGAGGGGGGCATGTGCCTGTCCCTGGTTGACTGAGTCCCCCCATCTTCAAGATGGCGTGGACTGAGAGTTGTGCTTCACCTCGCCTCCTCCACCTGAGGGGTGGAGTTGGCAGGGGTGGGCACACCTCTCTTCCTCACTTGTTTTTCCCGCCGGTTCTCCCGCCCAAAGTGGGGGTCAGAACCAGTGGGGACCAGTTGCTGAAAGCAGCAAGTGGCCTGGGGAAGCTCACAAAGGCGGCAAGTCTTTGAAGCTTCCCCTTCGTGAACCCTGCCCATCCTGGGGGAGGAGGCTTGGCATCTCGTCCCAGGATGTGCATTGTTTCAGGCCCCAGAGAGCAGCAGGCTCTCGACCCAGGGGTCCACAAACATGTCTGGTGGTGGCAGCTGAAAGCAGCCACTCAGCCTGCACACTAGAGGTGGGTTAGTTTTCAGGGGGCATCTCTAAGATGCCCTCTGTGTGCATTTTTCATTAAATCCCACACTGTGCTGAGAAGTTTGATACCAAACTTCTCAGTTTTCAGTGTAGCCATTATGGTGCTGTGGAGTTCGTAATGACAAACTCCCAGCACCATATACTCTTAATGGCAGCACTGCACTTACAATGTCTAAGAATGGACTTGGACACTGTAGGGGTACAGGGCTCATGCACCTGTACCCTCACCACTGGTATAGTGGACCCAGCTAGAGGGGTGACTGACCTATGCCAGGGCAGTGGGTTGTAGGCATGGCACACAGAGATGTGTGCCATGTCGACTCTTCACTTTGTTCTGCACCAAAACACGCAGCCTGCAAAGGCAGTGTGTGAGTGTAGTGGTACAGGACCTCTAAGGGTGGCAGAATAAGTGCTGCAGCCCTTAGAGGCCTTCTCTGGCCAGAGATGCCAATTGGGTTTATGCTTGAATGCAGTTTTAGGGAAAGAACATAGGCCCTGGGTACCTGATTAGCAGGAGCCCAGGGCCCACTCAGTCAAAGTACATCAACAATTCAGCAACCATGCAGAAAGAGGGCACTTTCTCACACGCAACATGAAAAAGATCTCTGGAAATCAAGAGGGGGAGTGACTGGATTCCCAGATCTCCTTTATAGATCAGCAACTTCAGGTAAAGTTATAATGCCTCAGTCACTACTTATAACAGCCCTTCGACAACTTCATTTACCAACACACAATGCTAAAAGAGTAATGATGGATGAATTAAATAAAATCTGGTTTATCCCTAATCTAGGACCGGATCACTGACATAATATCGACGACAACATTATCGACCTACCAGAATATCGTGTCAAGAATATCGATGGACAAAATATCGACATCCTATCTCTACAAAGGTAAGTACAAAAATATCGAAACCAAAATATCGTTGTTTAAAATATCGTTGTTCAAAATATCGTTTTTTAAAAAATGTCTTAAAAATAATATTAAATAAATTAAATAATAAATATAATTAATAAAAACATAGTTATAATTATTTAAAATGTTAAACATTATAAATAATAAATGTAATATAAAAATAAATTAAACATACATATATAAAAAAAATATATATATTTACTTAATATTAATAAATAATTATTTTATTAAATTATAAAACATTACAAACATAATAAAAATTATACATACATATATATATATATATATACATAAACCTGTAAGATATATATAAAAAAAAATATATATATAATAAAATAAAATATTAAAATAAATATTTATCTTTAAAACAACATTTTACACTACATTAACTAAAACAGTAGGAAAAATATTGGATAGCGTAGGGCATAAAATTACTATTCCCACTCCAAGGAGTGCAACAGTAGGGAAAGTGTTGGATAGCGGAGAGGAATAATTTACTATTCCCACTCCAGCAAGTGCAACAGTAGGGAAAGTGTTGGATAGCGGAGGGGAATAATTTACTATTCCCACTCCACAGAGTGCAACAGTAGGGAAAGTGTTGGATAGCGGATGGGAATAATTTACTATTCCCACTCCAGGGAATGCAACAGTAGGGAAAGTGTTGGATAGCAGAGGGGAATAATTTACTATTCCCACTCCAGCAACTGCAACAGTAGGGAAAGTGTTGGATAGCGGAGGGGATAAAATTACTATTCCCACTCCAACGAATGCAACAGTAGGGAAAGTGTTGAATAGCGGAGGGGATAAAATTACTATTCCCACTCCAGCAAGTGCAACAGTAGGGAAAGTGTTGGATAGCGGAGGGGAATAATTTACTATTCCAACTCCAGGGAGTGCAACAGTAGGGAAAGTGTTGGATAGCGGAGGGGAATAATTTACTATTCCCACTCCACAGAGTGCAACAGTAGGGAAAGTGTTGGATAGCGGAGGGGATAAAATTACTATTCCCACTCCAGCAAGTGCAACAGTAGGGAAAGTGTTGGATAGCGGAGGGGAATAATTTACTATTCCCACTCCACAGAGTGCAACAGTAGGGAAAGTGTTGGATAGCGTAGGGGATAAAATTACTATTCCCACTCCAACGAATGCAACAGTAGGGAAAGTGTGGAATAGCGGAGGGAAATAATTTACTATTCCCACTCCAGCAAGTGCAACAGTAGGGTAAGTGTTGGATAGCGGAGTGGAATAATTTACTATTCCCACTCCACAGAGTGCAACAGTAGGGAAAGTGTTGGATAGTGGAGGGGATAAAATTACTATTCCCACTCCAACAATTGCAAAAATAGGGAAAGTGTTGGATAGCGGAGGTGAATAATTTACTATTCCCACTCCAGTAAAATAATAAACATTAATTAACAAATACTTAAATAATAAAAAATAATTTACCTCTCACCAAATACCCCTATAAATAACACCACCACTATTATTAAACAAGACACAATTAACATAATTGCTTAACAATTAATTAATTAACTAATAACAATATACAAAAAAAATTAAACAATGAGTAATAAATTAATTCATACTATTAAGACTATAAAATAACAATAAATATCTGAAAAAATTTAAAATTATATTAATTTTTGATTACTTGCAACACTACTCCCCTCTAAATACACAACTCTCATAAAAAATTGACACAATTTACAAATTTACCAATTAATTATTAATAATTAATAACCAATTAATAATGAATAAATAACAAATTATTTAACACAATTAACAATATGAAATATTAAATACACAAATAGTAATTAATACAAATTATTAATTAATTAATTATAATTAAATTACTTCCCACCCTACTCCCCTATAAACCCACAACCTGCTCTTAAAAAAATAACACAATTAAGATATTTACCAATTAATTATTAATAATTAATATCCAATTAATAACTAATTAATAACAAAATATGTAACACAATTAACATAAAATATTAAATACATAAATATGAATTAATAAAATTATTTATTAATTAATTATAATTAAATTACTTCCCATCCTGCTCCCCTATAAACCCACAACCCGCTCCTAAAAAAATAACACAATTAACATATTTACCAATTAATTATTAATAATTAATAACCAATTAATAACAAATTAATTAACACAATTAACAATATAAATTATTAAATACAAAAATATTAATTAACATTATTAATTAATTAATTTTAATTAAATTACTTCCCACCCTATTCCCCTATAAACCCACAACCCGCTACGGAACTAAAACGCAACATTTAATTTCTTAAAAAATTAATAATTTCTAAAAATGTATTAATAAATATATTATAATTAAATTACTTCCCACCCTATTCCCCTATAAATCCACAACACGCTACGGAACTAAAATACGCAAAAATTACTTAACATAAAATTAATTACTTCTAAAAATTTCAAACATACATTAGAAAAATAAACTATACTTTTAACACATATACTAAAATACAGAACACTAAAATAAATTTCGATATTATTAACAACGATATTTTGACTAACGATATTACTAACTTCGATATTAACAAAAACGATATTTCTTACCTGCATGTCGATATTCTGGTCGACGATATTCTTGCAGATCGATATTGTGTCACATCGATATTTAAACATCGATATTATGGCATATTGATATTTAAACATCGATATTATGACTCTATAGCTCTAGGACCATTAGTTGATGTATTCCTAGCTTCATGTCATGTGTGTTATCAGTACTCTAATAAGAGGTCACCAAAAATGCCTTCATCCTCCATTCCAAGACCAATAGGTCCTTTCATAAAGTTACACATAGACTTTGTAGATATGATACAAAAATGTAATGTATATAGGTATTTGGTAGTAGTGGTGTGTCCATTTTCACGATGGATTGAAGGAGGACCCTGCGCCAGGTGTGATGCTGACCAGGCAGCCAAATTCCTGGTGAGAGAGGTCATACCGAGGTGGGGGGTTCCGGCGGCAATACGCAGCGATAATGGCAAACACTTTGCTAACACAGTATTTCAGCAAATTACTAAACTATTAGGAGTGGAACACCAGTTTACCTCAGTTTACCACCCAGAGAGTAATGGAATTGTTGAGAGGATGAATGGCCTATTGAAAAGCAAAGTGTCAAAAATTTGTGAGACACTGAAAAAGAATTGGCTTTACTGCCTTCCCCTTGCTCGGTATGCATTGAGAAATGCCCCTTCAAAGGATCATCCTTTGACCCCTCACCAAGTCGTAACAGGTAGGCATTCTAATTTTTCCTTTAAACAAAATCAAATGATTCGTTCTGATACCAAGGGGCCGATTCCGATTCGGGCCGGAAATCTCTCCGACCGAGCCGGACCCGGAGAGATTTCCGACCGAATCAGACCCGTGCAGCCCGACCGAACGAGTACGATGCGTCCGTATGCTATCGTACTCGAGTCGGTCGGACTCCCATTGAAGTCAATGGGAGCCGGTCGTACAACGCGTACGCGGGCTCCCATTGCCTCAATGGGTGCGAGGCGAACAAGGGCGCCCCCTACAGCGGGTACGTGGCGAGCGACTCGCGCCGTACACGCACAGGTAGGGGGACCCATGGGTCCCCCCTGTGTGCGACTCGCGCGGCTAAGCGTACAGGGGGGTCCGACAAGGACCCCCGAAGTACGGCTCCGACTGCTCTTTCGAGCCGGACGGCGCGTGTCGGTCGGACTGCTCGCGGCGCGCATCGTACTTACCCGGCCGGGGAACGTCTCCATTGCGCGGTGCGAGTCGTGTCCGAGCGAGTCGGTCGGTCGGTGCGGTTCGACCCGGGAACGAGTCGGTCTGAGCGGTTGGGACGCCCGAACGAGTCGGTCGGCGATTTCGCATCGTACTCGCTGGTCCGGACGCGCGTACGAATCGGTCGGGAAATAGGGCTCCGAATCGGATCCGGTTATGCCGAATCCGATTCGGAGCCCTACCGGCCGAGATCGGAATCGGCCCCCTAGTCTGCATCAGAAAGTGTTTGGCAAGAAATGAATGCATACATGTCTGCCTTAACAAAAGCTGTACAGGTTTATTCTAAACAGGTTCAGCTGCAACAGGCCGACAGTACTGCACCACCCCTGCCCTTGTCTACAGCCATCAGCATCGGTTCCTGGGTCTTCGTGCGCAACTTCGTGAGAACATGGAAAGACCCCAAGTTTCTAGGCCCCTACCAAGTAACACAGAGTACACCAACAGCAGTAAAAGTGGAGGGGATGCGGAACTGGGTGCACGTAACGGACCTTATTCCATTTTTGGCCTCACTCCCGCAGAGAGGGGAGGAGGCAATGGTCCAAGAATAAATGATACAATGAAGTGACAGTTAAATTATATTTTTCATAGTAAAATAATGAGTTCAGTGGTTATGATTATTACTCTGATAATTTGCTATTGTATTATGGGTTATGTAGATGCTAAAGACCCCACCCATAGGGAAGAAATATTACGCTTTCGTAGAGCTGTTTTCAATGAAACAGATATACATCCTTTGCATGATTCTTTACTTGATAATTTGTGGTACAAAAGAATGCATGATATAGGTACCAATACACAAAATGATAGTTGTTATGTATGTTCCCTTATTTCCCATGCCATAGAAACACCACCTTTAGTGTATCCTAAAGAAGTGCCTGTTAATATAACAAAGTGTTTATTGCACCTTTTCTTGTGTAGGATAAAAGCACAGTTACAGCCAACTCATGTTAGTCCTATGACTGCCAGAGTTAATACAACTAGATTTGATACAACCCCTGAAATTTTGCAAATTCTGACAGATAAAACAGAGATAATGAAAGAGATATCCAGAATGAAGGGAGCAGGGCAGAAACATAGTTATGTAAATTGGGAGGAAGCAGTATTGGAACGAGGTATTCTAGGGAGATCTAA